>OZ024814.1:94355816-94978526 GCA_964017055.1 Chloromyia formosa
AAACGGCACTTATCTTCCGGTCAAGAATTTATCGGGCAAATATTATAAACAGCTGATACGGGCTGCTGAGATTTTGACAGCTAGAACTGTTTACGTTTGCACATTCAAATGAAACAGTTAAACTGCTCACAAGGAACAGATTTCCGGATACTCATTCGAAGGAAACGGATCTGAAACCAACTCAGCCGCAAAATAATGTTGAGAGGTAGCACCGACGTAGAATAGAATTGAACAGGTGGCAGAATTCCGTCAAAAAGATCAGCTGACATTCTACTGCATTAGCTGCGATGTGGACTGCATTATCATATTTTGAGCGTTGCATATGCTAAGGTTAAATTTAGTGTCCTGGATAGCTAACTGCAAGTGTAACCCATAGAGAATAACTATGGAGGAGCAATCTGCATATACTCAACACTAAACTATTTGAAGCAATTCCCGTCGTAAAAAGTAAACAGAGAGACACACGCCCTCCACTGTGCAATACCCGCGCAGTCTATATAAAAGCACAGGAAGCACGTAAGATGTCATCCCCTCTCCTACTTCTCCTATTGGAACAATAACATTCCAGTCTGTCTCTCTGCCGCGGAACACCCGCCCGGTCCATATACATACATAGAAGCACGAAAGATGTCAAATTTCCATCCCCCCTCCTACTTCCTCACCTGTGCCGAATTACTTCGTCTCTCTCGCTCCTTTTCATTTCCTCTGATTCTCTCTCTTCAAAGGTGTAACCAGACATTGAGAAAACGGACCTAAGCCTCAAACAACAGACACACCGTTCCAATTTCGTCTCGTGAGTCCGCTCACAACCATCAATTGTCGTGAAAAAAAAAGAACAGGAAATCCGCGCTACCATGAACCACTAAGAAAATAGTTTTATTCTACGTTCGCACTTCAGTTTTTTTTTCTTTCGCCGCAGTCCACAATAACAACAGCCGATACGCACTTTAAATCAAATATCCGCAATTTAAATGAACGTACGGGTCACTCTAGTTTTTTTCTTTATCTTGTTAATTATTATTTCATTTTTCTGCTCACGTTGTCTTTTAATGGCATTCAATATTTTTTCATTCACTTCACCACACAGTTAATTTGGTCCACACGATAGATTTTCAACGAAAATAAATCGAACACCTCTTCTTAATTCAATTTTAAAAACAAACGAAGGAAAAACTCCTCGGCAGTCCAAATCAATACACAAAAATCTCCTCAGCCAAATTTTTCCTTAAAACAATTTTCCCGTCTACCGCGGGAATCCAAAATCCATCTCCCAAACAAAAAATCCCTTTCCTTTCCTGTTCAACAAAACTGTCCGCTCCGGACCAAATCAAAACCCAATCTCCCCACAAAACCGTCCTCATCCACCCAAGGCACCGGTTCGCCATCATCCTACGTCCTCCGCATTCCGTATCAAAGGTCATCGCCACCGACAACCATTTCCCATTTGCCCTCTCAAAATCTGCACAAGTGCAACAAAACCAAACAATAGTTTCTATGCACATAGCAATGCATAGAAACGATCGCATCACCAAAACATTGCATTTATGCAGGAGACAATCGCTTACAACATTATTCGTGACAACTCTCCGTTGGCGGCGGCAAGATACCCATACACAGACATCCTCTCTGCGCGTCATCACATTGCACCTAGCAATTGAATCTCTGCCACATAGAAACAAAAGCGTCCATGCAAAATGATGACGATACAGAGGTGATATCTGCTGGCTCTCCGTTAGCGTTCAAACGACCTTAGCATATCTATTTATGCTGTCGGTAACGCTAGCCAGCTGACCAACGGAGTGTTGTCAATGTTTGGGAATAAATCAGCTGGCGAATATCAACTGGAGCGCAGTGGTTCGCAACATGACTTATGGTGCATTTGCCACTTTGAAATTAGTAGTAAAACTTGTTCCGATTTCATTGTTCCTATGAGAGGTATATGAAATAGTAGGCCGATTTCAACAAAATTTAGGAACGTGGTTTGGTAGTCAATATGATTAAATAATTTGGTAAAGATATCTTCGGAAATAAAAAGATAGATAGATAGATAGATACTATCGATTTTTGTGAAATTTGAAAAAGATATATTTAGAAATAAAAAAGTTTTTCTCACAAAGACGAATTTTCGGACCGGTCGTTCCCATGGCAGCTAAATGACGTAGTGGTCCGATTCCGTTGGTTCCGATATATACCTATATACTGCGCGCAATAGAAAGAAGGCTCTGTACAAAATTTCAGCTTGATAGCCTTAAAACTGAGGGACTAGTGTGCATAGATACAGACAGACAGACGGACAGACAGACAAACGGACAGTGCTTAATCGACTCGTCTCATCATACGCACCAAGAATATACATATATAGTTTATATGGTCGGAGATGCTTCCTTCTGTGCGTTGCAAACTTCATGACAAAGTTAATATACCCTATCCGTGAAGGGTATAAATATAAGCCGTGTTTTTTCACCGGATCAAGACCCATATAAAACGACTCACCTTCGATGATCCAGTTCTCGTATTGGACCAAATCCAGATCAGAGTTGAAAGTAAATTGGTTGATCGTCAACTTGTTTCTCGGCAATTCGCTCTGTATATTTGTATACGAAGTCTGCAATTCGTTCCCATCGCGGCGAGTCGTCTGTATGGTGGTTGTATGAATTCGCCCGAAGTTGATCCAAGCCGTACTTTGCAATCTTTGTCCAAATGGAAGAAACATGCCTATTGTGTATGCAAAAGCTTTAGAATAATGCCATTACATACATAATATTAGGTGTCTTTTTTTACTAGCCATGTAAAGCCGAGCAGAACAATACTAAAAAAATAATCATAGTGTAGTTTTCTGGTATTTTCTGCTCTGCACGGCTGTTAAAAAAACTCTCCAAATTTTACTACGTAGCATAATGTGAGCAAAGCGAACACTAGATGAGAAAGCCAGCGAAGTGAGCTCTCCCTTTTAGTATGAAATATGTATGAACTTACATTCAAATAAGTGCCTCTATACCACGCATCCCATAGCAAAGAACGATGCTTTTCGCCTTATATTATTATTTCCTTTTTGAAGCGCTTACAATAGGAAGCTTAGATGCTTCCAGCGGTGACCACTAAAAAGGCATAAGTTAATTTCGGTTTCATAATAGATATTCAAATGGTGTTACAGGGCGGTTCACCTTGCCCTTTTCGACATCAACCCAAAGTACTCGTACCCGTCGAGTATCCTTTTCCGGAATGAAAATGGTTCAAAACAAGAACACAAGCCAATGTGTAATATTTAATGAGGATGACCAGAACAAATATGATAAGGATCTGAAATGGTAGAAAATGGAAATAAAGAGATTTTCAAGGATTTTTTTATTTCTGGTTTTATCCCTGAACGGATATTTGCCAGCGTAATTAAAGAGATTGTTTTAACAGTTCAAAAAGGTAAGTTTAATGCATACCCTAGTTTATTGTAGATGGGAGGTCAGTCTTAGAAATTGAGAATAATCTCTTGAGTTAAAGAATATAATAATAGGCGTGTTTTTTGGGAATTTATCGCGTGTAGGGTAAAATAACACACGCATTACACCAACAAAATTAACCGGGATAGATTATTTGGGTGGCTGCCCTACACGATATAGCCCCTCAATAAATTCCACATGCATGACACAACAGATGGCTCTGGTGTCGTGTAGAACGTAATATGTCGATGTTCGCACGCTTGTGTTTCTGTCACTCAGCGGAATTCATTGGTAAACTAATATTACGTCTTGCTCTGATGAGCCCATGCCTATTATTAAATAATACATTTTCAATAGGATTACTAAAAATATCAATGGAACAAAAAATGAAACCGGAATATAGAGGGCTACGCCCGCAATCCGAGGGTTTTGTAGCAAGCTTTTATTTTGGTATATAAATATCGGATATTTGCTCGTTTTGATACCACTCAGATGGATAAAAAAACATAATTAAAATGTCTTACTCGCTTACATTTTACATGCCAATTCATATTACGTGATTGTAACGAAACTCAGAACATATTATTGCCTAAGGTGTTGGTTATCGTTGGCCATCAGTAGTTTTGACCTCGAACAGTTTAACCCTTTCATGCATTTGTTGTTTGTATACAACAGCGTAATTAACCGCATATTTCTTCGTAATTACGGTAAATTGATAAAATATGTCTTATCGCCAGACGTCTCACTTGTATTGACTTCACGCTTTTGCAATTTTTTGTTATGCATGAATGATTCTCTTCATTATTTCGAGAATTTTATCCGGTGAAGTCGATGGTTTTGAATTGCTGAATGTTCTTCTACAGAAAAGTGAATGAATATTTGAAGTATTATTAACAAGAATCAATTGGATTTTTTTCTCGATAGAACATCGATAAATAAAGTGATATTATCCAAAAAACAGGTGAGGATATTATTCTGATTGCCTCTAGAGCAGAGTATTAGTCTGTTGTTTGTAAACAACATGGCGCATTAGGTACGTCTTTAGTACCCTGTATACTCGTATATGCTTGATTCCTCTTGCGGATGGATAGTATTTTTGCTACATTTTGGTTTATTATTTACCGTTTTTTCGTAAAAAAAAATAACTGCGATTTTAATTAACAATGGATCGTCAAAAGGGTCTAAGCGAATATGAAATTCAGAAAATATTGGAGTTCGGTTGGGATGATTCAGATATTGAAGGGGAGCCTGAAGAATTACCCGAAGAGGATTTGTTTTTGGCTGAGGGAATTTTTCAAGATGAAATCATTGAGGCTGAGCCAGACGAAGAGCAGCGCGAAAACTTGGAATTGGAACCATCTGTACCTCATAATCAACTATACCAAAAAGTGGATTTGCGGGGCGTAAAATGGATGAAGAAAGACTTGCAGCCTTTTGACCACGAAATCTGGGAAGATAAGGACACTAATGACACAGAATTGCTTTCCCCATATCAATATTTTCTAATGTTTATCGACAAGGACATGATTAATACGATTGTAGACGAGGCCAATTTATACTCAATGCGGCAATGTGGAATTTCGGTAAATGTAAGTTATAAAGAAGTTGAGAAATATTTAGGAATCCTAATTTACATGGGAATTGTGAAGTACCCTGAAATGCGAATGGTGTGGCAGGCGGAATTCAAAATTCCCCTAATAGAAGCCGCCATGACCGGAAAACGCTTCGAAAAGATCAAACAGTTCTTGCACTTTTCTAGTGAGGAAAAACAAAAACATGATCCGGGTTACGACAAATTGCAGAAAATTCGGCCTATGTTAGAAGGCTTTCGGAAAAACTGTCACAAGATCCCTGCCGAGCAGCATCACTGTATTGATGAGCAGATCATACCCTTCAAAGGGAAGCAGCATCTTAAGCAGTACAACCCCAAAAAACCGCATAAATGGGGGTTCAAGATGTTTACCCGGTGCGGTAAATCCGGCATTATTTATGATTTTGCAATGTACGTCGGGGATGGGACTTGCCCTGACTATGGTTTAGGCATCTCTTCCGACATAGTGATTCATCTGTTGAAACATTTGCCAGAACACCAACGCTTTCAAATATTCTTCGATAATTGGTTCACGTCCTTCCATTTGATGAAGGTACTTAAAAGCAAAGGTTTCGTGGCTACTGAAACCGTGCGGAGCAACCGGTTGGGACGATGTAATTTGGCAACCGATGCTCAACTGAAGGCGAGAGGACGTGGCTCATACGACCATCGTGTTGACGTAACGCATGATATAATAACATTAAAGTGGTATGATAATAAGGCCGTGCAGCTTTTATCAACTGACTATGGCATCGAACCAATGTCTTCATGTCGTCGATGGAGCCAAAAAGACAAAAAGTTTATTCAGATCCCCCTTCCAAATATTGTTCAACAATATAATCGGTATATGGGAGGAGTTGATCTCGCAGATATGCTTTGCGAACTATATAGGATTGATCACCGGTCCCGAAAGTATTATATGCGCATTTTTTTCTGGATAATAAATTTTGCAATTACAAATAGTTGGCTACTGTATAAGCGCCATTGTAAGCTTCGCAAAAGTAACGCCAAGGACACACTAAGTCTAGTTCAGTTTCAAGCTAAAATTTCAGCTGCTCTAATATACACCAACACGCTAGGACCAAGGAAGCGAGGTAGGCCAGTTCATGCGGAGCCAAGCAGTCCTGCAACATCCAGGATCAGTTCGCCATCAATTCGAGTGGAGGACGTTCAACGTGATGACTTCGCCCATTATCCGGCATACAAATCGACGCAATCGCGTTGTAAACTGTGCAAAAATGGATACACAACGGTTACATGCACCAAGTGTAATATTTCCTTATGTTTCACGCCAAAAAGGAACTGTTTTATGGAGTATCATTTGAAATAACTATAATTAAGTTTTTTTTGCTCAAATAAATGTTATATATATTTTTGGAATTAAAAATTGAAACTCGTCTGCTGATCCCATAAAATCGTATTTTTTTATTCCCATAATGCATCATGTTGTATGAGTACAACGTTTTCTAAACACTACTATATAATGCAATCTTTGAATTTTTTGATATTTTTAGTTTATTTATACCCCAAATAGTTAGAAAATAGTTCCTAAAAAAATCTAGCTTCCCCACAGAAGTTTGGCGCATGAAAGGGTTAAGGCATGCAGGGGTGTGCTAACTGTAACTATAGAAATAAACTATTATTGACCAATTCTGAGAAGATATACAGATTCCATTATTTCCATTTTTTCCGAACCCACCTTCCTGTAAGTTTTTACAATTCTCAGTATAACGGTCTCGAACTTCAAGGGGAAGGGGACAAATTACGAACTAATATTTTCTCCTCCCCCAATGTTCCCCTTTCTACAAATTTCAAGAAAATGCGAAAAAAATGGATTGTACTCAACATTGCCTTTCTAACGACACCTCACTTGCCTATACCTGTCGATAAAAAAAATTGACATTAATTTCGCCTCTATGTGGACTCCGCCCCCCCCCCCCCCCCCCTCTCCCCCTCCACCCGCTAAAGTTGTATTAGTCAGCGCCCCCAACCAATCTTTACTCATTCAAAAATGATTAATTAAATAACTGCAATTCACACTACGAAAAATAATGTGAAAGTAGCACTCGCACCTATAATAGTACTCGTATGAGGCCGGTAGGTGTATTTTTTGTGTGGATAGTGTCAAAATGCTTAACTTTAAATTAATCTACTATTATTAAATATTACGTGATTGTAATGAAACTTCGAGACATTATTGTCTATAGTGTTGGTTATCATTGGCCATCAATATTTTTGACCTGTGATGCGTTTAAAGGGTGTAGGGGTGTGCTAACTGCAACTATAGAAATGTACTATTATTAACCTTTTTTGATGAGATATCAAAATTCTGCGATTTTCGGTTTTCTATGCAAGTGAAATGCCGCCTTTCTGCAAATTTTTATATTTCTAAGTATAACGGTCTCGAAATGCAAGGGGAGGGGGACACACTCGGATCACATATTTTCCCCTCTACCTCTTTTCCCCTTTTTTCAAATTTGATGAAAATACTAAAAATGGAATGTACTTGGTGTTACCTTTCTCATGATACCCCACTTGCCTATACCAGATGAAAAAAAATTTTGACCTTCATTTCCCCTCTACGGGGACCTCCCTTAAAGTCAGCCTATTACAACGAATCACTTTCTCTGGCGAATCGTAATAATTCTACATATTCCCACAAAATTTCATATATGTAGCTTCAGCGGTTCATGAGATATTTTATGGACAGACAGGCACACAGGCAGACGGACAGACGGACAGACGGACGCATGACCGATTTCATAAGGGTTTTGTTTTTACTACAAAACCCTAAAAAGGAAAAAAAGATAAGAGTTTGCTATGGATCGAACCTGCGACCCAGTTGGATAGAGTTGCACTTGTAGCTGTCACTGATAAATAGCTCGTTTGAATGATGTTTGTTAAGTTAGAGCGGTACGCCAAGTTTATAAATGTCCGCTGTCGCGATAAATAAACGATCCGACAATCAAACTGATATTTCATTCGAATTTGTAATTTATTTCCACCACATATGAGGCGCACTATTTGACGACGTCAGTGTAGACAACTTCACGATTCGGAATTTAACCTGGATGCTGCCCTAGAGCGTTTTTTTGCGCAACCAGGGCAGGGAATCTACACGGTTACGCAAAAAACACGCCTAATGTTGATCGAATGTATAGATCAACAATTCGGTATGAAGCAACACAGTATAACCAGATTTCACAATAACAATCCGATGATTAATGATGGGAAGAAAATAGCTAACTAAAGGAGTAATTCCTTTGCGACGACTCTACCCGTTCGACTAGAGTCTGTAATGGGCTGCTGACGTTGCCGTCAGAAGCATTCGCGGTCAATCTGCTACCTTGCGACAAAAGATTGCTGCCACTGCTGCTGTCGGCAATGTAATTAGACCATAAACGCGCGCTGGGGGTGTGTGTCTCTACTGAGCACATATACGGTATCTCAAACCCGATGAAAATATCTTGCGATGTTTTCAAATAACGGAACTATCGGATGAGGTGCCGGACCCAGCCAATGAGCGTCGTCGAGCGGTCCGCTTAGCGACAATTAGTGAAGTATAGAGATGGAACGGAGCGGGGGGCTCGAGAGGAATCATCCCAAGAGGATGGTCGTGGGTGCCCGCTTATTCGGGGAGTTTGAAATAAAGATTCGACAGGACCTTGTTTTCGTCTATTGTACTTGTTGGTAGTCTGTACTTTACAGTCGATGCACAGAAAATTGCGGTTTGATTTCTCTCCAAGTTGAAAGCATAAAACACACAAACAATACAATTAATTTCAAATATATACATATATGATGTCAAGTTGCATGGAATTCAATGGAATGCGACAGTATAGCTTAGGCACCAGGGATCTCGACCTCGAGTTGGAAAGTTTTGCAGACCTCTTGACTTTTGTGTACGGTACCTTTATGTATTTTGGACTGGTGAGCACAAATCTGAGGTTTGCCAACAAAAATTCGCTTGGGAAGTTAAGATATGGACCAAAGTAATGGACTTTTTTTTTTTGACCAATATTTCCAAAAGTATACATCCTATAGAAAAAAAATCAAAAATTTATTATTTAAAGTACACTAAATTTTCTAAAATTTGATACCAAATTCAGCTCAGTCGCTCAGAACTTACTGAGAAGCAGCTCTTCAAAGTTTGTTAACAAAACAGAAAAGTTAGCCGGGCATTTACATATAGGTATATCTTGCTAAATATTCTGAAAAGTGATCATCCTACGTTGAAACTTATTTATATCAAACTTGTAGATAATTTGATTATCTTTAGTTTAATATATAGGTATAAACGTACTTTCGTACGATATACGATATATGATTCGCAATGCGTTTCTTCTTGTAATGAAAACAGTAAATTTATGAACGAGCAATCTTTCTCCTGATTGCATACTTTTTATACAATACCTGCAATCCATAATGAGAACACAGTTACAAATGGTCGTGGGTGGTGGGTGTTTCCTCTGCTAATGATCCTTTCGTAGTCGGTTTTCAATCGCCCGTCCTGTTTTTTAGGCTAGGTTGAGTTTAAAATTTTACGAAAAAAAAAAGAAATGTGGGAAATTTCTGCAAAACCCAATCATTTATGATACAAGTGTGGGATGTGCGAAGAAGATGCTGAAGGAGATGCCGATGCATTGGTAGTTCAAACTGCAGTTTCTTTGACGTCAGAACATGATTTCGTTACAGTAGTAGATGACGACATTGATTTTCTGATGCTAACGACAGCCTTATCTTCTTCCTCAAAGCTTAAGTTCTTTACACATGGGAAAGGGAAAGCCCCGCATCGGTTATATACATGTTTCAGTGCCCATCCCAAAGTATAATTGCCGAAAATATTCTTTTTATCCATGCTTTTAGTTCGACTCCCTTTGGGCAGGGCAAGATGAAATTTGTGAAGACGCTCATCAAGAGTCCACACTTGGCTGATGTAGTGCAAGTCTTCAAAAGTCTTGACACAATCCATCAGAAAATTGACGCTGTTGGTGAGCAGTTCTTTTTCACACCAAAACCACGCTGAATGCAGAGTTGTTCATTTTCATGTAAAAAAATATTTTTTTACATTTTTACGGTAAAATAAGTAAAAAAGTGGTAAATAATGTAAAAAATAGGTAAAAAATAGGTAAAAAATGTAAAAAAATGTAAAATTTGTAAAAATTGTCTTCTCTTCAGAACTGTCAATCAGTTGCTATTTATTTTAAATGTTCGCTTAAGCAGTTCGTGTTGTGTTTCAGTGATAAAATGAGTAGCGGTAGGCCGTCTACAACTCAATTTCAACAATTGAATTTCACTCTCAGAAAAGAGGGGAAAAATATAGTGCATTTTGCAACTTTTGTTCCAAGACGCTTCAAAATACGGCAAGTGCACGGTTGGCTGCATACAGGTAAATTTTCCATTCACTACGTTTATATCGCGGGACTATGTTTCAGTATTAATTAATCCCAGCTAACTCTCCATGATGTAAGCATGTCGGATTAGTTGATTGGATTAGCTCTTATCTCTACTTGCGATTCGGTATTGGACTAAACGATCTGGATTGAGTTTGCATTTCCGTTGTTGACGGTTGCTTTTCTCTGTGTATGTTTTGCTTGAGTCGGCGATATAAAAGCGCTTTTCATTAGAAGTTCTTTTAAATAAATAAATAACTGGCGCAACAGTCCAATTTGAACCACAGCCTCGAGATGAGTTAGCATCATCTCATTTTCTCGATCGTGACGGTTTTTTGTGCAGAGGTATGTGATCAGCAATACGCTCAACCGAGTTATTTACCCCATAATGGGTACTCATTTAACAGCTGAGTAGGCTCATAGTCCGAGTTGAAGGCGAACGTGCTAACCGTTGCGCCATCCGGACTAGTTCTTTTCATTTCTAAAATTCTCCTTAAATCCAAGCGAATAGGCTAACATCTGACATTTGCCATGTTTAGTACCGGCCGGTATAAACACTCCACGAATTAGAACTACGTAAATCTATTATGATCTAGTTAATACTCTTTTTAGTTCCACGATATAAATCTGGCCATTGGTTATTATTTTATTTTATGCTAAGACTTTATATATTTTTAATATAGAAAGCGTTGCATAAATACGGAGGCGGAGACAGAGTGTGGAGATGCGAGCATTGAGGAATACATCATTGAAGATTCTGGACAATTGATTCCGGTAATTTTAAAGTACTTTATATTATTAGAAGTTGGCGGTCTCACTTAATGTGGCGCTTTTTAGTTCGAGTCGATTTTCAGTGGCGGCAATGATGTGTTGATTTTAACCGACATTTTTTGTAATTTTTTTTTTTTCATGAAGAAGTTACTTTTACTTTGTGACGAATTTTAATACATAACGAATAAAATTTACCAAAACTTAGAGCGTATTTTTAATTAAAGAATAGAGGGGGCTGTGAGGGCCATATGCAACGAGAGTGAGAGTTAATTGTAGTACTGAGTGCTTTCAGAAGGCACAGTCATTTAGCAACGATTCGGTAAATATGTTCTGAGTTAACTCTGCTTAGACGAACAAAAAATAAAACACGGAAAACAAGAAATCAGGAGTATTAGAAATCGGAATTCCTCATACAAATAAGTTTTTTACATTTTATTTTTTTACGTGGCGTAAAAAAACATTAACGTAAAAAAATGATTTTTTTACATGTAAAAAATCGTGTAAAGAATGTAAAGTAAAAAACCGGAACAACTCTGTGAATGAGTGGAGGTTCAAACGGTTCATCGAATCTGCATTAACTGCAAAATCTAAAATCGCCTCTTTACCTCCCTCTCAAGATACTACAAAGGAGCATTCTTACCGAGTGTACCATCAAGTGCAGCAGTGGCTTAGGGTAATGAAAGCAGCTAGCGATTGGGGGTGGCAAAAGGGATCTTCAGGACTCGTTTCAATCACCACCCTTCAACCACCGGCACCACACTCAGTAATGAGACTAATTTCATGTAAATTCAAAAAGGGGTGCCGACGGGCATATAGTTGCCAGCTGGTTTAGTTTGCTCAACATTATGTGTGAGTTGCAGTGGAGCCAATTTGAGTCCCACGAAGAGGAAGATATTGCAGATGAAGCGGATAAAATTGAGGAAATTTTGGAGAAACACGTGCAACAATGAACAGCTATACTCGTACTAGAATCTGTTACTAACCCACAGACACCGGACTTCCCAAACATTAAGACAGCTGATGAATGGGGACTCCCTGTTAAAAAATCAAGGCAAAGAAGAAAAACCTTTTGTACCTAAGGTATACAATACCCGGTCCATGCGCCGACGATTACTTAAATTTTACGTAAATAGCTTTATTTTAATTTGGGGGGGGGGGGGGAACTCCTCTTCCGTAGTCCTCCGCGTGGGCGCGCCCTGGAACGGCAGTGGTCACTGAGCATTGCTAACCAACGTCAAGCCGTCAGTGATGGCGGTGCGATGATTTGGTTCCCTCTGTGGTGTGAGACGTAAAAATAATACCACGGCCTTTCTCTTTGAAGGCCTGTCGCTAAAACCGACAATCAAAGGACAGGATGTGTATGCCAGCAACTTGCACTATCCGAAATCTTTATATGCTAACGAAACGTCAACTATGCCTCGGATAAGGACTGACTCAACGGTTACGACTTTTGGCTATCGTACAATGACAAAGATTGGATTCTGGAATGTGCTTACTCTCCTGGACAATGGATCAGAAGGTCCCCAGAACGCACGATTTCTTCAATTAGAAAGTGAATTTCTGAGGTACAAATTAAATATCTTAGGAGTTAGTGAGATAAGATGGTGGAACAACGTAGAATTTATCTCTCCAACGGGCAGCACAGTAATGTTGTACTCCGGTAAAGCTACCGGTAGTCGTCGTGAGTCAGGTGTGGGGCTCCCTTAACCCAGAGCCGCGCGAAACTGTCTCTTACCCTGGGAGCCGGTCTCAATAATACAATGTTATGCCCCTACTGAACCCGTCAATGTCTTGGCAAAAGACTCCTACGAATAACTAAACGCCGTTCAGAGCAGAACACCTAAAGGTGACATTATAATGGTTATGGGTGATTTGAATGCGAAAGTTGGCGCTGATAACTATGGGCTCAGACATGTGATGGGGAGACACGGTCTTGGTGATCGTAATGATAACGCTGAAAGATTTGTAGAGTTCTGCAACTTTCACAGTCTCTTCATCGGTGGTGCTATGTTTGAGCATAAGGACCACCACAAAATCAGTTGGTCCTCTGTTGATCGGCGCAGAACCCAAAATCAGATCGACCATTTTGCCATTAGTAAAAGATTCAAGAGTTGCCTCCTGGACGTGCGAAACAAGAAGGGTGTCTATATTGGGATGGGAAGAGACCATTATCTTATGATCGCTAATGATCGATTGCGTATTGCAGCCGTGCGCCTGCCCAGCGACGAAAGATCCTGGCTCCGCAAATTCCACACCGCTCGATTTAAAAATCCAGCTGTCTTACAACAATATAATGACCATCTTGCGCAAAAAGCGGCTGAGATATCACCCAGGTAGTGACATAAACGAAAACTGGGATGCCATAAAAAATGCGTACATTGATAGCGCAAATACCATCCTTGGCCCAAACCCGGATTGCCGGAATAAGCCCTGGATGTCCGACGCTTCATGGATTGTTGAAAGAAAGGAGCTGAAAGCTCGTTTGGCTGCAGCATCAGACGACAATCGAAGCAGCATCGAACTCCTTTACCGTCAGAAAGCTCGAGAAGTTCAGCGTAGTGTGCGACGCGATAAAAGAGTTTATGCCAATTCCCTTTTTGCCTCAGCAGAAGAAGCCGCAAGAAATAACAACTTAAACGCCGTATACGGTGTCATCAAGGAGTTAACAGGTGGTCGTAACTCCTACCAACATCCGGTGAAGGATAGTGATGGAAAGCTGCTTATCTTGGAAGTAGATCAAATGAGGCGGTGGAAAGAACACTTCGCCGCGGTCTTGAACCGTGTAACCTGTGGCGAAGCTCCCCCTCATATAGATAATTTAGCTAACCGTCCAGATTTGCGTATACGGTCCGCTGCCCCGACTAAAGAGGAAATAGTCACTGCAATTATTGCACTAAAACGAGGAAAGGCCGCCGGATTCGACGGTGTCCCAGCCGAAGTTTATCAAGCAGCGCCAAGCGTAACTGCCGATTTGCTGCACCCACTTGTTGATAAAGCGTGGAATACAGAGACCTTTCCCACTGAGTGGAAGGAAGGTTTGATCATCAAACTTCCAAAGAAGGGTAGCCTCACAGACTGTAATAATTGGAGAGACATTTGTGTGCTTCCTGCCGGTGCCAAGATAATAGCTAAAATCGTTCTGGAAAAACTGAGGGCCCACTTATAAAGCACAATTGATGAAGAGCAGGCTGGTTTTCTATCCGGATTCGTCTGTGTCGATCACATTAACACCTTGCGAATCATCATCGAGCAATGCGCTGAATACGATTTTCCGCTTCACTGGCTTTTCATCGATTTCCAAAAGGCTTTCGATAGTGTGAACCGGGATTCTATATGGGCGGCCTTGCGGAGGAGAAGCATCCCTGAGAAGCTTGTGGCTATTATTAAGGCAATCTATAACGGCGCGAAATGTCGCGTTCTGCATAAAGGTAAGATGTCGGGGGACTTTGAGATTCGCAGTGGAGTTCGGCAGGGGTGCATCCTCTCACCGATCCTATTCCTCATTGTGATCGGCGATGTGTTGCTTGCAACCCTATCCGGACTCGATAGAGGAATTCAATGGACTTTGACATCTTATCTACAACATCTTGACTACGCTGACGACAGATGCCTACTCTCCGACAAAATCATGGATCTGTCCGCAATGGCGTTAGATCTCGAGAGGGAGGCAAGCAAGGTTGGGCTAAAGATTAATACCAACAAGACCAAGGTTCTTAGCCGGCCGTTGCGAAAAAGAAATCCGACACCTATTGCCATCAATATTAATGGGCAGCCTATGGAGAAGGTGGACAACTTCGTCTATCTGGGCAGCATTGTTGCCGAAAATGGTGGTACGGAGCAGGGCATTGCTCGTCGTATAAACCAGGCTAAACGCGGATACGGCATGCTGTCCAAAATCTGGCAGAGCAGTTATCTCAGCATCAAGACCAAGCTGGGCCTGTTTCGCTCCCTAGTACTATCAGTGCTTTTGTATGGGACCACTACATGGAAAGTTTCCGTAGGAGTCGCCAGAAAACTGCAAGTTTTCGTCAATTCATGTCTTCGTCGAATTTTAAGAATTTTCTGGCCTGAAACAATATCAAATGAAGAGCTAAGTCGGCGTACGGGTCAGATGCCAATGGACGAATTGATACGCAGGCGAAAATGGCAGTGGATAGGTCACACATTGCGGAAGAGTGACAACCGCATTGCTTTGCATGCCATGAAATGGAACCCCATTTCCAACCAAGGCCGACCAAGAGCGGGTCCTCGAATCACAGAGCGTCGATCTGTGGAAAAGGAGTGTCACGCACTGGGTAAGTCTTTTGGGGAGTTGCACCCCATTGCCCAGAACCGAGTCCGATGGCGCGCAGGAGTATTTGACGCGCTTTGCCCCGCTAGGGGTTAAGGTAAAGTAGTAGTATATTTAACACAAATCAAAGAAGACGCAGCTTTCCCAAACTTCAAATTTGATTTACATAGTATCAGGGCCGTCGAGAAGGGGGTGCGGAAAGGGCGAATCGCACCGGGCCCGTGTTTTTTTAGGGGGCCCGGAAATTAGGGGCGACTGGTAGCGCAGTGTGTTGAGGCATCAGTCTCATCTTTGACTACCGGCGTTTCGGGTTCGAATCCTTTTGTTTTTATTATTATTATAGAGGGGGGAAATCTCATTGTTCAGGAGACACTGCCGGCTACTGATGTCAATTGTACGGCAGCGAAATGGGACTTTCATCGTCAGTATGCGACTACTTACCCAGTAAAACCTTCAACCCTCTTTCTCCATCATTCTCCCTACGGAACTACCTTTCAGTATTACGTCGTAGGGCTGGTTTTGGCTAATTAGCCGTTAATCCTTTGCGTCCTTTTTCGTAGTTGCTCCTCTTTCCTCAGTTCCCTGTGTATGTCGCATATTGTGTGAGTTACGGTCTCCCAATTGGATTCAGATCTTATCATATGTTCCACTATATTATGTGGATTAAGGTCACTGCCAAGTTCGACCTCTAGTGCTTCACGCTTACCTCTAAATCTTGGACAGTGAAAGAATACATGTTCCGGGTCTTCCGCTATTCCTGGGCACCTCGGACAGTCGGGCGAATCGTCCAGCTTGAATCTGTGTAGATACTTCCTATATCCGCCATGACCAGTAAGAAACTGGGTTAGATAATGGTTCACCTCTCCATGTTTGCGGTTCAGCCACAATTCGATTTGTGGGATAAGTATGTGTGTCCAGCTTGCCTTCGGAGTTTCATCCCAGCGCTGTTGCCATTTCCTCAGAGACTCGCACCTTTCTCGTTTTTTGCGCGCATTAGATTGGTCCGGTGGCTCAAAACATCGGCCTTTGTGCAATCGGTCCATTTCGTCTGCTAGAATATCTACGGGGATCATACCTGATACAACGTAGGCAGCCTCATCTGATATTGTTCGGTATGCACAGCACACTCTCAATGCGTTTCTTCGATAAACGGAGTTGATTCTTCGACTATTACAGGCGTGACGAAGTGCGTCGATTCAAACTGGTGACGCATACAGAAGTATAGAGGTGATCACTCTAGATAATAAGAGTCTCCTACTCGGTCGTGGTCCTCCCACGTTTGGCATCATCCTCGCCAATTCCACAGTAGCATTAGCCGCTTTCTTGCATATGTGCTTGAGGTGCTCTCCAAATGTCAGCTTCGCGTCCATCATCACCCCCAGATACCTAATTGCTGGCTTAGAAATAATGATGGTGTTTCCAACTCTGATCCTCAGAGTGTTATTTTTTCTTCGGTTACTGATGAGAACGGCTTCCGTCTTTTGTTCAGCTAGCTCCAGTCCTACTTTATCCAACCACAACTTAATAGTTGTGATTGCTTCAGTGGCATAAACTTCGGCGAATGCTGGATCCTTGGCCACCACGACCACAGCTATGTCATCTGCGAACCCGACTATCGTTACTTCTTTAGGTACTGGTAAATCCTATATGTCGTTGTACATGATGTTCCTCAGCAAAGGGCCGACTACAGATCCTTGCGGTACTCCTGCTGTTACATTGTACTCCCTTGGTCCTTCGCTGGTTTCGTACTGTAGGATTCTAAACGAAAGGTAGCTCTGCATAAGTCGCGTCAAATAGTCAGGCACACCTATCCTCTGCAAAGACAAATGAATGCATTTCCAGTTTGCCGAATTGAAAGCATTTTTGACGTCCAGTGTCACAACCGCGCAACATTTGCTATCTCGAAGTGCCTGTTTCCCTAAATCTGTCACTGTCAAGATGGCATCGGCCGTGGAGCGCGCCCTTCGAAAACCAAACTGTCGGTCCGACAGTGCTCCCTTTTCCTCTACGACGGCAGCTAGTCTGCTAAAAATTATTCGTTCCAGTACCTTCCCAGCGGTGTCTAGCAGGCAAATTGGACGGAATGAATTTGGTTCGCCCGGCGGTTTGTTGGGTTTTGGTAGAAAAAACAATCTTTGTTTCTTCCATACAGCAGGGAAAACTCGCTCCTGCAAACTGGATTCAAAAACACTGACGAACTTCCCGGGAACCGTGTCAACTCCTACTTTCAACACTCCGTTGGGAATGCCATCAGGGCCTGGTGCTTTATTGTCACCTATTCTGGAAACGATCTCTAAAATCTCTCTGTCAGTTAATGCCGGTATCTGCTCTTCATGGACCATTTCCTGGTTTTCAACGTTTTCTAACGCATGCTGGGGGAAGAGAACTGAGACTATCCGATTTAGTAGAAGAGGGCACTTCACTTGAGGTGTTTTATAACTGCTCAGCTTTTTCATAACTACCCTATAGGCCGTTCCCCAGAGATTAATATCTGCGTCCTCGCAGAGTTGCTTGAAACAGTTTCGTTTGCTCTTTTTTATTGCCTGCTTTAGTAGTCCACGTGAAGTCCTGTATTCTTGTGCCAAGTTGTTGTGGTCTGGTGTCTCTCTTGATCGCTGATACAATCGACGTGCTCTCAGGCACCTGCGCCTCAGTCTTGCAATTTCTTCATTCCACCAGTAGTTTGCTTTCCGGCGGTTGGAAGACTTTCTACTTGGCATAGAGGCATCACATGCTTCTACTATCTGCTTTATAAGCTGCGACGCCTTTTCCGCTGCATTTCCTTCAATAGCTCCCTTCTGGGGTTTCGATGAACGCATCCCCGTCGAAGTTTTTTAGCAGACCGTCTCCAGTTTATCGGTGGTATCCTTGTTTGTGGTGTTCTGCTGGCAATGGTGAAGTAAATGGCCTGATGGTCGCTGTGGGTATAGTCCTCGCTCACGCCCCATTCCACTGTCGATGCAAAGGAGCTACTGACAAATGTAAGGTCGATAATGGAGCCTGTACTTCCTCTCCTAAAAGTATTACTGCAGCCTGTATTCATTAGGACGACGTCTAGTTGTGAGAAAGCTTCAAGGAGTACTCGTCCCCTAGCGTTTGAAGCTCGACTACCCCATTCAGTGGCCCACGCATTGGAATCTCCCGCGATTATTACGGGACTGTGCGTGCTGGCGTCGCGAACTAGTTGAGTTAGCAGCCGGTCGAACTATTCCAGGTTCAGTCTCGGTGGGGCGTAGCAGCTGTAGATGTTGATGCCGTTAATTTGCGCTCTCACGAATTCGTTGATTGGATCGGATACATTTTGGAAGGCATGTCTTCCACATGACCAAATAGCTGGTTGTTTGTGTTTATCCGCTACCCAAATTGAGCTGTTTAAATTTTTATATTGGTCGCAGACAATCGCCACGTCAACACCCTTTTCTCTTACTGACTGCGACAATAGATCTTGTGCCGCCTGACAGTGATTTAAATTGATCTGAACCAGCTTCATTTACGAGTTTGTTGAAGAGCCTTCTTATATGCGGGGCACTTAAAACATCCAGTCGAATGCTTGTAGTCCGTTTGACTATTCTCGCAACATAGCATGCATTTCGGCTCCTTGTCGCATGTTTTCGATTTATGTCCTTCTTCGCCACATTTGCGACACATATTCAATCTGTCTTGCTTGCTATTGCATTCTTTCGCGAAGTGGCCGAAAGTACCTGAAGCACCTTTCAATAGATATTTGCTCTCTTGCCCATCCAACTTTAATTTTTCCTCTTTCAAGTACTTTATTTGCGACCTCTGTTGGTAAGCTGATGGTAGCTATTTGGGTGCCGCCATATGCCTGTCTAATTGATTTTACAGCTTCTGGCTGTAAATCCACTTCTAGCCGTTCGAGGAACGCTGCGCAAATTTCCTCTTTCGTTGTGATCTCGTCAAGATCATGGCACTCAATTCGTGTTACCTGGCGCAGCATTTTCACTTCAGCAGCATTTACCAGAACTTCAGCTACGCTCTGGTATGTTTCTACCGAAATATCGCAGTTGGCCTTCATTTTGAAGAGGAGATCGCCCTTTAGAGCCCGTCTTATTTGATTGACATTATTTCCCAGCTCTTTTAAGGCTGGCTCAGACTTCACTCTTCGGAGAATGTCGGCATACGTCATATCTCCCTTCTGCGAGATGACCATTGCATCAGGTCTGCTCTTTTTCGTTCTTTTCGCGGGCTTTGCTATGCTTTCCGTTTTTTTCATTTTCGTCCGTTTTTTAGTCTCAACTTTCGTCTAGGCGTTTGGATTTTCTTCGCTGGTAGAGTCTCTGATCGGGGACTCGTTCTCAGTGGTATTTACTGCTATTTTTTTGGCGAATGCAGTTGCGCTTTTTTCCTCTTTGGGGTTTGCAGTACATTTTGCTCCTCCATTTCTCTGCTACGCTTCAGCCAGCCCGCTTGTATGACCTTTGGTGACGTTTGCGTGATCTTGTTCACTTTGATCACCTTATTACTTGGAACAAGCAAAGCTTCACGTTTTTGTTTTGCATGGATTTGTTCGTTCGCTCCATTATACATAATCCTTATGTTTTTAATTTTTTCTTTGACCCCGCCGTGGATGTTGGACTTGGTTTCAATGAAATCCATCAAGTCCACGATTAGTTCTCCAAGCTTCCCGAACATGTCGGTTTCCTCCAGTGGCTTTCTACCCTCCTTAGAAGAAGCCATTGCTACTAGGGAAAGGTCGTTGTCGGGGAGACCTCTGAAGCATGGAGCTCTTCTTGAAAGGATCCGATCGCTCTGCTATCGGCTCCGAACGCCCTTCCTCCTGATTCGGTTTGGTCGACCGACGCACAGTGGTTCAGAATCGAAAACTAGCTGGACAAAAATAATAAATCTTGCAATAGTCCACAGAAAATAACCAAATTTTGGGGATTTGTGTTTTAGGGGTCGTATATCACGAAAATGATGTTAAAAATAGGTTGTGTACCCTAGACCTAAAAATATATGGGGTAAAAGTCTCTTTGTCGTCCCGATCTTTAATTTTTGATAGAATATCATAAAAGTAGCGACTTGAAATTCGGGTCAAATAGTTACCTATAGTAGAATTAAGTTAGCGGATTTTGAAAATGGACATGATTTGCCTTAAAAAACATGTACCTTCCATATGAAGATTGATTATTTTACTGTGGATTTCCCGATAATTTTCGTACTAGTGAAATACATAATTAAGTTTGAATCAGGGCAATATGACAATTTAATGGGTGTAAAGTACCAAAGCGATCATATTTGAATACCCTAGATCTTATATATATTGTTTTTTCTACGACGAAAATATAACGCTTTAAAGGAGGCTGGAGCTGGAGATATAGCAATATATATATATATAAATGATCAGGGTTATCTCTTCATTCGATATAGCCATGTATGTCTGTATGTTTTCCCGTCAGTCCATTCGCATGATAACTTTCGATAGAATGAAGCTTGAAATTTTGTTCAAATGTTTGGAGTACGATATAGTTGGTTGGTATTGAAAATGGGCATGATACGGGGCGAAGGCAACACCTACCTCCCCTAAATATGTAAAATAATAAAATTCGAGTCCAGATTGAATAAACGTGAAACGCTCTAACTTTGGTAGGTAAATCGACAGATTCATTTTATGCTTTCTCGCAAAAGTAAGATCGATCAGTTGGAAACTAAAGGTGGACACACATTTGCATTCTAAATCTAATTTTTCTGTGGTAAAATCCAACATTTCCCAGTCGAATTCATAGCGCGGCTGGGGAAAATTTCCCTGTTGTTAGTTGGTAAGATCTGACCATAGAAACCCATACCTCCCCTGCAAATGATATTTATAATATGAGATAACTTAAATTTCGGCAAAAATTTCGGTAAAAGGGTCCAGTTGGTATTTGTAAAAATTATGTAAGTTGAAAATAAAATGTTTTTTTTATTATGTATTTCGCTTTACAACAATCATCATTCATCAGAGTCATAGCCATCATTATCTATTGCAGGTGATTTTAACAAAGAAATAACGTCATTATTCATTATTTTATTTTTATACCCTAGACTTATAGGATAAGGATAGGGTATATTGTTTTTGTCACAACGAAAATATGTAACACCTTAAAGGAGGCTCCGGAGGTATAGCAATGTATATATATAAATGATCAGGATCACCTCCTGATTCGATTTAGCCATGTCTGTCTGTCTGTCCATCCGTCTGTCTGTCTGTCCGTTCGCACGATAACTTTCGATAGAATGAAGCTAGAGACTTGAAATTTTGGTCACATGTTCGCAGTATAATCTAGTTGGAAGGTATTGAAAATGGGCATGATCAGGCCAAGAGAACGCCTACCTCCCCTATATATGTAAAATAATTAAATGTATCTATAACTCCCGATTAAATAAACATGAAAAGCTGTAGCTTTGACAGATTGCTCGTGAGGATAATCTTTTACTCTCCTGGAAAAATAAAATCGATCGAAAACTAACGGTAATTTTCTTACAAAGAGCCCCGTACTACCCTACTTTTCAGGTTTTTTGTCTATAACTCTTGAACCAATTGACGTAGACATCTGATTTTTGGCATGAACCCTGAGATGAGAAGTTGCTTGAGTTCTAGTAAGTTGGGCATAATCAGATTAAAGGAACGCCTACCTCCCCTACAATTTTCAAAAAATTAAATATTCTTTTAATTACTATAACTTTCGATAGAATGAAGCTAGCGAATTGAAAATTTGGTAGAATGTTGGTAATAAGATTTAATTAGTTGGTATTGAAAATGGGCAAGATCCGACCCAAGGAACCGCTACCTCCCCTACAAATGAAACTTCAAATAAGCGATAACTGAAGTGAGATTTAGTTAGTTGGTTTTCAAGATGGGTTAGATCCGACCTAAGGAACCCCTACCTCCCCTAGAAGTGAAACTTAAAATAAGCGATAGCTTACGACAAAATAATGCTAGCGACTTGAAATTTTGGTCAAATGTTTGTAGTAGGATCCAGTTGGCTGATATTGAAAATATGTAAAATCCGACCAACGAAACCCCTACTTCCCCTACAAATGAAACTTCAAATAAGCGATAACTTTCGATAAAATGAAGCTAGAGACTTGAAATTTTGATCAAATATTTGTACTGAGATTTAGTTGGTTGTTATTAAAAATGCGCAAGATTCGACAAACGAAACCTCTACCTCCCCTACGAGTGAAACTTCAAATAAGCTATAACTTTCGATAGAATGAAGCTAGCGACTTGAAAAATTCGACAAATATTTGTAGAATGGGTTAGTTAATTGATTTTGATAATGGTCAAGATCCTCCTGAATGAGTGCCAACCTCCCCTCTAAACTGGTCATATAGGAAACTCACTTTTAATGTATATGGTCGTTACCAATTGGTACTTTTGGTATCACCACTAAGTCTGTACAAGTCTAGGGTATGTACGCTTCGGACTCCGGGCAGAGGAAGTTGATGGAATTGTCTCATCCCTGTCGGATGCGACTATTATTTCATTCAGCCAAGCAGCACTTCTTTTCTCAAATCTTTGGTGAATATTGTGGCTTTCTTTTAACTTCCGAAATAGCACGGTCAGAAAGTTATACATTGTGGCCGTAACGGAACTTTCTTCAATGCTCGAAAAACAAGCACACTGCACTTTTTGTTTTATGTAAATTTTTAATAATTTCATATCTTCTGTTTTTACCGGAAATTTCCCACCTTCTTTCAAATGTAAATAAAGCTCCCTTCGCCGAATATTATATCCAATACCTATAAGCAAAGGAAATCAAAAGGAAATTCAATTTTACACCGTGAGATAACGGAAAGTAACGATGATTCAGTCTGGATGATATCACTGATAAACAGGGTTTTTAACATATAACCCCCTGTTCGAGTTCGCTTCAGTTCCAGCAAAGTTTTTTAGATAACGATTTGCGTTTAAATCCCCAACAAATTCGCTATCAGTAGACTGCGTACTAAAACGAATTTGTTGACCAATGTTATTACATACTAACCTCTTGTTATACGAGTCATTATCGAAAAGAATATTCACTTTATAAAAAAGACGAATTTTCAAAATAATACACGCTATACGATTAAACAATCGGGTACTACTAAGCCTTGTTTTGATAGGTAAACCAATAAAAAAAAGAAACAATTTGGAGGTAGCTTGGCATTTTTTTTAGCCGATGCTTGAATTTTTCTCCAGCTTCATAACAAAACAAAAATATTTGCATTTTGTTTGCACAGAAAGCAGAATAATCGAACAGCCTTTTTCAAGCGAGAATATCTCGAAAACGGTTTATGATACGAGAAAAGTGGTGAAAATATTTTTTATGGATTTTTTTATGGGTTTTCATTTTCGCTCAGAAGATTTTCGGCTAAGGTTGACCGTTTTTTAAATATCTTTAAAAATCCGTTTTGACTGAGTTATTACTGTCGCGAAATTCCATTTTACACTGATAGGTGGCGGGATGTGGCGATGATTCAGCCTGGATAACAATGCCAACTAATAAGGTTTTTGATGTATGGGGTCTTTTTCAAGTTCATTTGAGTTCAACGAAAGTTGCAGTCCCCGAAACGTAAAAATTTGCGTTCAAAAATCTAATAATGTAACTACTAATATAATACACCCCAGAAAGTTTTTTTAATCCACAATATTGTCAATAGCTTCTACTAACCTCCTATTTTACGAATTATCATCAAAAACTGGGATGAAAATATCCACGTCAGTAAAAATGAATAAATTTGCTGAACGATGTCAAACGATTTAATCATCGGATGATAATACCCCTACATTTCGGTTTGTTTTGATAGGTACGCCAATGGAAAAAAAATATATGGAAGTTATTTTTTATTTGCTTAGACGTTTGTGAAGGCAAATAACAACATGAATTGCAAAAATCTGTTACTTCGAATTTTTAATTTTGTCCAGCTAGAATGTAATTTTGAACCACTGTGCGACGTTGGCATGATGGAGAGGATGATGACAGTTGACTTTGACGCTCCGCGCCTAAGTCATCCATTTCAACGTCGCACCAGCCACAAAGCTGGGCATTGATCGTGATTCGCTCTTGTCCCGCTCACACAACTTTATACGGCGTGTGTGTTCGAATCCTGTCCACGACGACGTTCGTGGCCGTGGATGTGTAGGAAGTGCATGCTGGCAACTGCATTCTCCGAAACCAGTTTATACTAACGAAACGTTAACTGGGCCACATGATACCGTTGAAGCGCTATGCCGCACAAGGGGTTAGGGCAATTGAGAGAGAGAGGGGAAATTAGAATAATTAAAGAAAAAATTAATAATAATTTTTATCCAAACGCGTTTCATAAATATTAAATAGACTATGGAAGCTACGAAATCAAAATTATTCTTAATTAATACGTATACATCCCAGCAAACAATTTCTATCTTCCGCGATAAGAATGCGATTCGTCTTGGAAGATAAATTTATAGACGGGGATATCGCCATCTTATCGCGGGAGTCACCCCCTTCGGGAGAAAATAGTTACCGAAAGCGAAACTTCCTGGACAAACTTTGGCGAAACGAGTTGGCAACAAGAAAGCGAATCGCGGCGGGGATAAATTTACGAATTGACAAAATGACTCGATGAGATTCAACTAAAACAAAAATTATTATCGCTTTTTTTATTAGATTAATCTTCATGCTTTTTTTTATCTTACATATTCTTTGACGCTCATAATTCATATTTCATCCTTTTTCACAATTGATATTTGTAGGATTCGAACCAGGTTCCCATGTTTGCAAGTCCATAGTGCTAACCGTTGCGCTATCTAGACTACAAACAATGAGAATGACACAATCGTTGTTTTGTATTTATTCTGAATTGGCGAAATATCATCTTGGCGATAAATTGGCGAATTGAAATCCTATCGCCATTATTTCGCCTGATGGATATCCCCTAATTATTGAAAAAGCGATAAATAATCTATGAATTTATCGTAAGGAAGAATCGCCATCGTATCGCGGTTCTTTCGCCTGAGGGAGATCCCCTAATTATTGAAAAGGCGACAAATAATCTATAAATTTATCGCATGGAAGAATCGCCATCGTATTATCTGGGCAATTTATCTTCCAAATGATACGAAATTGTTTGCGGGGATATAGATTTTTGTTATATGTATTAGTAAGCCTGGCACTCTTAGAGACATGGAATTGACCGTGGCGATAATACAAGTGTTTGCAAAGGAATTTCATTTGGAGTTGCCATTATTCCTGAAGTCATATCTAGTAATAGACTAAGAGATGACGGTGGTTGAGTATGAAAAATTTGCGGACCGCGGTTTCTTAGTGGATCCTTTTCTCGGGATTGTTGGAAAGGACTGGGAAAGTGTAGGGTGCCGGCTAGAAATTGTGGTCGTTATCCTGGGAGGGGGAGGAAATGAACTACAATACATACTGTAATGAGTTATTGTTAATTTTTTTCGTTGCGGTACAGGTAATCTTGAAGTTTTCGGTGCAATCAGTAACCGAATGTAGATTATCCCAAAATCAGAATAGTGTGTAATAAGTATGATAGTTATTTCTGTACTACGGATATCACGGGGTCTTGATTTCAGTTTTATCTCAAGACTATTTTTCAAAATATAGAATTAAAATGTTTTGTCTAAAATATTTTAAATACTTTATATAATACAAAAATTTTGGGGTGCATTTACACCCCACTTGGCCACAAGACCACTTAGCAATGATCCCCACCCAAAAATTTCTCAGCCTATGCCAAAATCATTTAGTGCTTGAGCTGGTTTCGTCACCCGATAGAGCTACTAGTACGATAATTTTCTCAAAATCGTTTTTTTACGATATTGGTTTTTTGACATTTTCTTTGTAACTAGATTCTTATGTTAATGGCAAAAAACCGAGACATTTCTTCTTCTTTTTTAAACAAAAATCGATTTTTAAATAGCTGTGATTTTGAAAAGAATAGACGAAGGAAAAGGATTTCAATTAAATATTTTAGAAAATTTAATGTACTCGTACTTTCAAATAGATGCTTATAATTTTTTTCTCCAGGACACATACTTAAGGAGATATCTAGCGATGTTCACGTTTGTCTTCCAAGATGTTCTTGTTTTTGTCAATTTTGCATTGCCATTTGCTAAGTTGTATTCCGGATGGCGCAACGGTTGGCACGTTCGCCTTCTACGCACTGGGCCCCGGTTCGATTCCAACTGAATGCGGTAGTTTTCGATAAAAAAGGGGATTTACGTGTCGGACTATGAGCCCACTCAGCTGTTAAACGAGTACCCATTTATGGGGTAAATAACTCGGTTGAGCGTGCTGATGATCACACACCTCTGCACAAGACCGTCATGATCTAGAAAATGAGGTGACGCTAACGCTAACTCATCTCGAGGGCATGGTTCAAATTGGACTGTTGCGGCAGTTATTTATTTATTTATTTGCTAAGTTATTAACAAGCAAACGGGCACCTTACTTATCGCAGCCTATAGATAATTGAATTGTCATGAAATTCGACCCCATCAATTTTCCTCGTGGGATCACTACTTTTCACGGTATTGCAAAAAAACATCACTAAAACGAACATTCTTCACAAATTAGGAATAAGCATTTTTCATTTTTGAACAACTTTTTATCGAGAACTTCTGAATATACGAAGCTCATTTTGGTGTGAAACTTTAGCAAATTTAGCGTGCTTTAAAAAATGAAGGTTCAACTTTTTTTGTAGGACGTATACTTTGGGGGATATCAAGCAAAAACTGAAAAAAGTGCAAAAAAAAACTTAGACGAAAAAAACGAAAGCATGAAATTGTTTTTTTTGGGTTTTTTTTTTGTCTAAAGCAACCCTGCTTGGTCGGAATTTTTGTTGGCAAACTTCAGAATTGTTTTTAGCCACCAAAATACCTTTGGACTAAAAAAAATCCGAAACAATAAAAATAGTTAAATACATTAAAATAACCGCCTAACGGTTATCCGAGAAACGTTATTTTGATCCATATCTTAATTTCCCAAGCGAAACCTCGGATTCGTGTTCAGTGCCTCCCAAAAACATAAAGGTACACAAAAATCAAAAGGTCTGCAAAACTTTCGATCTGGGCCGTTTATATGAACCAGCAATATCTTAGACTAAGTAGCCGTGTAGCAAGAGGCATGTTAAAGTTAAATTTAAATTTGAGCCATAGTATAAGCATGCTTGTTATTAGTAGCATTAACATTGAAATAGAAAAGTAAAGATTGTCGCCAATATACACTGGTCATCACCCAATACTCAGATAAACAGTATCATCCAAATAAATACTCCAGCTTATTCTTTATAATATATTATAATATTAAATATTAAAATTTGAAATTGAATTTAAATAAAAGCGTCGGTCATTTTCTCCAAAAATCCGTCGTCATATTTGTGCCCCAAGCACAGAGCCTTATTACCATGTTCAATGTCAGAGAATTTTATGTACATACTTATGTACTACGATTGATGGAAAATTTATTATTTTGCCAAGAACCTAATCATCTCCAAGGAAATCATTCGGTATTAAGTTGCAAGCCCACTACAACATTTTCCAAACAATTTCTGGGTTCGTGATGGGATTCAGTTGCAATCAAATATGCAAATTTTCCATAAATCTCAAATGGGATGAATAGAGAGAGTAATGTTTTCCATTTGTCTGTTTGTCGGCTCTTGGCAAAATGGCAAATGTTTAGATTGCACACGGAGCAAAGTGCTTCATAGTCGAAATACACTCTTCGTAGGTTGTCGTTTGTTGTTACGTAGTACATTTGTTGGTACGTGATGGGATTTCTACATGTGAAATTTTCAAATCAGCCTTGTCTTCTCTATTGTTATCTTGTATACGAAATCAAGCGATTTTAAATGAAAATAAATTCTCTTTCGAGGTTATAATACAAACATTCGGTTGAGACTCTCAGGCAGTTTATTAAAAACAAAACTCTTACCAAATAAAAATAAAGAATATTTCAAATATCTTCTTCTACCTTGCCCTTTCATACCAATCTGCGGCTTCGCGTTGCTCTGCCTGTGGTGTTGGCACTTCACGCATTCTGATTTCTGGCGGAATAATCTCAGCCTACTTCTGCAGGCAGCTTGGTCTTGGATCGTATCATCGCCGAGATTAATGCGTTGTTGTTGCTTCTTCATCTGAACCACGTGCGTTTCCGTCTGCCTCCGGGTTTGGGTCCGTCAAATAGAACATTCATCGATGCCTTCACGACTGAATTCTCAGGTGGACGCCTTAGAATATGGTAATACTTACTTTCTGTACTCTACTACTCTACTCTTCGAGCTTTTCAGTGATCGGTTGCTCAACAAACAAGCTGCCTCGGATGTAGGTACTTTAGATAGGATCCTTTTTGGTCACACCGGCTGACATCTGTATCTGTAGCATTTTCATCTCGGTCGCAGCCATTTTACTTTCGTGTGTCTTGTACATAGTCCAGCATTCAGACGCATACATGAGCGCGGGACGTAAAAATATAATATTCGACATTATCGAGAATGTTTATTCAAACTCACCATTGCATCAAGATATTTTTTATATTTTTGAGTTCAATGAAATTTACTATGTAATTTTTCATTTTTCTTCTATTACGTATTCTGTATTTTTATCCTGTTGCAATTTGAACAAACTTGAAAACATTTGCTAGGTATGATTTCTGGCTTAAGTTCAAGACTCACACTCCGGTTCTAAATTCGCTATCGTTTTCTTTTGCCATTATACTGCTGCTACTTTGCCTTAGGTTAGGTTAGGTAAAGGGGCTGCCGTGACACCACACAGTACACATAAACCTCCTTTGCGTCCGTTGTGATACCACCAAAGTCGTCTAATTAAACTTAAGTTCCAAGCCAGCCTAGCCTTGCGATGTAGCGACTGAGCTGTATTACGCTCGTACCAGATCCTGGAAAACCAAGAACCCTGAAATTTTTTCCGTCTCTCAGCCAAAGCTAAACAGTGACAAAAAAGATTGAGAAAGCTTTTATTCTCATCCACGACCTCACAATTCCGGCAGTAGTCGTTTGGAGGAATATTGAGCCCTGTAATAGCCCCCACAACCCTGCCAATGTGTTTCCTATTCAGTGAAAGCAATATAGTTGGGACGTTAAGCGACAAAAATGGACGCCACCTTGCAAAATATAATAGAGAAATGCCGTTTGGTATTATTGTTGGTGGTCCCCATACATTCATTTTAAGAGATGGAACCATCTTGGACCCCGCGACAGAGCGGTTGTGGGGGCGAAAAACCGAAAAATTTAAGCCCTTTTTTAATATTCTCCTCATAATTGGCAAACGGTGCCTCAGATCAGAAAACTTAATAGGATTTAAATTAAAGAACGTCAAATTCTACATCTAATGCATTGCTCAAAGCTGGGATTCAGTTTAGCAGTATTGTCAAAACCGATAGTCGAGAAACGTCTCATTTGAGGCTTTGGAGGAAAATCACTCCATTATGCTTTTCAAGCTCACATATTGCAGAAACCGATGCTACAAATGGAAAAACTAAATAGGCGAAAGTTGAAGACATTTCTATTTCAAGTTTAACTAGCTCAATATTTTTCAAATCGGCCCGTTTTTAGTGTAGTTGTGAGCGAAAATGCAGAAATGATTTTTTAGCGGTTTGAGCCTTAACAGCTCTATCTCGATAAATATAACTGCTAAAAGTTTTGGTTTAGCCTCAATTCATAGATATTTTAACCTGGTTTATAAAGGTTTTGCAAAAAAAAGGTTTTTATTTTAAACTTATTTAATAAAAAAGGCTTTTTTTTATTAATAACAAAATCTGGAAAAATGTGAATATCTTTTGAACTTATGATCGTTTGGAATTGCGGTTGATTTCATTCTACTCAGAATAACCAAATACATTAGGAGTTAACCTAAAAGTGGAATAAAATCTTTTTATTTTAAACTTATTTAATAACAAAAATTAATTAACTAATAAAAAAATCTGAATATATTTTGAAGCAACGGTTGTATGAAATTGCCTTTAGTTTCATTCTACTCAAAATGACCAAATACATTAGGAAACAGCCTAAAACTGGCATCAAAACTTTTTATTTTCAACTTATTTAATAAAAAAGCTTATTTAACTAATAAAAAAATCTGGAAAAATGTGAATATCTTTTGAACTAATTGTCGTATGGAATTACGGTTATTTTTATTCTACTTAGAATGACCAAATACATTAAGAATCAACCTAAAACTGGCATGAAAGCCTTTTATTTTTAACTTACTTAGCAAAAAAGCTCATTTAACTAATAAAACAATCTAGAAAATGTGAATATTTTTTGAACTAGTGGTCGTATGGAATTGCGGTTGATTTCATTCGACTCAAAATGACTAAATGCATTACGAACTAACCTAAAGTGTCATATAAGTTGCTTGAACTTTGAAATTATGCAGGAAATTAAATCATTTAATTAACTAATTATTTAATTAATTAAATTAATCTGACAAAAAACTTAGCAAAACTTTTATAAACAAGGTTAAAATGTTAACGAATTGAGGCTAAACCAAAACTTTTAGCTATTATATTTATCGAGATAGAGCTATTAAGTCTCAAATCGCTCACAACTACACTAAAAACGGGCCTATTTGAAAAGTATTGTGCTAGTTAAACTTGAATTAGATATATCTTCAGCTTTTGTCCAATGAGTTTTCCATTGGTAGCATTAGTTTCAGAGATATGTAATATTGAAAAGCGAAATAGTGTGATTTTTCTCCAAAGCCTTGTAATGGGCACCTCGCGAAACGTTACCGGTTGCGGTACACATAGTTGCAAGTACACCGGGAGAAAATACTCGCCGGCACCCTTGCAACTGAGCGACCAATCCTTGGAGGCCATAACAAACTCCGCGGAGCGCTCACTCAGCGCAGCTGTGTTATGAGCGCAGCCCAGTTCATATCGAACCACCGTGCTGAATTTTTAATTCAGCGCCTGACATTCCGACTCTCGGCATTCCAATTGGAATCGGAACGTCAGTGGGTGATTGAACTTCCAGCGCGGCGGCCGATGAAAAAGTAGGAGCCAAGAAAGAAAAAAGGGATTTAGTGGAGCGGGTCGGACACGAGGTAAGTAGTAAACCCTCATAGTGTGCCCAGGCGCACCCGTGTTAGGAATAACCGGTGAATAAAAAACGTGTGTTGTGTCTTTTTTAGCAAGTGGCCGCCACCCGACGGTGTACCGGAGCAGCCGGCACAACCATTTTGGGCTGTCGCCACGTTTTACGAGCAGCCGGCACAACAATTTTGGGCTGTCGCCACGTTTTACGAGCAGCTGGCACAACAATTTTGGGCTGTCGCCACGTTTTACGAGCAGCCGGCACAACAACTTTTGGGGCTGTCGGCACCGTTTGCGATCAGCCACCCACGGATTTTTGGGCTGTCGGCACCGTGTGCGATCAGCCATCACCTACTTTTGGGCTGTCGGCACCGTGTGCGATCAGCCATCACCGACTTTTGGGCTGTCGGCACCGTGTGCGATCAGCCATCACCTACTTTTGGGCTGTCGGCACCGTGTGCGATCAGCCATCACCGACTTTTTGGCTGTCGGCACCGTGTGCGATCAGTCATCACCAACTTTTGGGCTGTCGGCACCGTCAACAGCCGCCACCACGTATAGCAAGTAGTCCGTCGGCATCAACTTGGCCAGCGCGTCACGACAATTGTGACCCTCGCCCTCGCCGCAACGAATTCCGTGGAAACCGACCAGCGAGCGCCCCAAGCTGGCCCCTCAACAACCGGCAGAGTCAATGCACAATCCTAGAAGGATATTCCGTTCCGTGCCCCAGAACAGCACATGTAAGTGACACCCCAACTTCTAATTTTATGCTTGCGGCTGTGGTTCGCAAATTGGCAGGAAACGCCTCAGAGGAATTGACAGTCAAATAGATATAGTTGGAAAGACCCCTTTTCTTTTTTTTTGTTTTGTCGGTGCCTCGCGATTTATTTTGCCACATTTATAATCATAGATATTTAGCGTGAAGAAAATGCCCATGAAGGGACCATGTTAATGTTACATTATTTAATTTTGAATACACATCACTTCCTTTTTCTTTGCTGGTCACAAAACAAAAAAAAATATATTAAAAAAGAAAAAAAAAGACCAGAGTAAATAGTTATATATATATATATGTATACATAGGAATAGTATGAACATAATTCTTCTAGCTTAGGAATCTATTTAGCTATCGCGTTAATAATAATTGGAAAAGTCATTAAATATGCATATTAAATTACGTGAATTAAACAGGGATCGGTAACAGTGATCCTAGAAAAAAAAAGAAGAATTTTTATAACTAGGAATATTATAAAGTAATAATCATGTAAAAGAAAGAAATTCTGAGCGAAGGTTAGGGTATTAAACAAGAAGCGAAACTGGAATTAACTAAAACCTAAGGAAGAGAAAAACAAAAAGAAAAAGAAAAACAAAATATAAACGAAACAACACCGATGACAAAACAAATAGGAAAAGAGAAATAAAACACATTTAATTATGAAGTCACATTAAGGATTATTTTTGCTTCCTGACCCCCTTCCTGGGCCCTCGCTCCGCTTTCTCGTTTGCTAGTGGTTCGCTTAGGGGACTAGGAATTTAAGCGCGGCCTAGCCCGATGGAGGGGAGGGAGCGCGGAGCCCCTAAAACATCCAGGGGCTCCCGTGTTCGTCAGGGGACAGGGTCGATTTCGTAGGTCGTACGCGTTAGCAGGTGTATCTTTTTACGGCTCGTCTGCTCAGGCACCCGGGCATGCGCGTGATTTTTGTTTTGTAACGCTGCGAGGCAGGTGTGACCATACAACCCCACCCCGACTACCGATTGCTGAGTTAGCTATCCAGCACGCGCGAACTGGTCGCATCTGAGGAAGTCTTGGCACTTAGAGGCCACGCGTGATCTGCCCGACCACAGTTTGACTTCCGTCCTCATGTAGGCTTCGGTCTACCAGGCAGAAATGTTACAAATGGCACCGGTGACGTTTTTCGACAATACTTTACTTTACTTTAAATCCTATTAAGTTTTTCGATCCGAGGCACCGTTTAAAAATTATGTGGGGTCCAAGATGGCTCCATCTCATATAATGAATGTATGGGGACCACCAACAATAATACCAAACGGCATTTCTCTATCATATTTTGCAAGGTAAAATCGCTTAGCGTCCCAACTAGTATGGCAGAGTGGCTAAGGTCAAATTTTAGCCAAGTCATCTTCGTCGTTTGGCATGTATCGCCATCTAACCAACTTCTCTCTCTCGCCCTGTCAATCGCAGTGGCTTTATTTACAATTGCTCGGTACGATGGCATTTATGCGGTTCCCGTCAACAGCAACTGCTGTTGCGTCTCGGGCCAGTTCATCCGCAGTTGCTCATTATCGAACAGAGTGTAATATTGAAGAAACCACCATCTCTTTGAGGGCTAACCGACAGTTCACAATGGTTTTCGATATAGGCAGGACAGATTCGAGTGATCGAATTGCAGCCTGACTATACGTATAAATATTAACGTCTCTAGCGGCCAGACCTTCTTAAACAGCCGAAACCTCCACCAGCAGAATACTACAGTAGTCATGAAGGCAGAATTATAAGTTTATCTTCAGTCCCTTCGAATAGACACCAACCCCAACTCCGCCACTGGTCTGGACTGCAGTCGTGTAGATGATCATGAAGTCGGTGGTCAGGAGCGTGTTATCAACCCATAGAGTCCTCAATGGAATCAGGCTGGTGTGTTTCCTGCCAAAAACGTGTTTTGTAGAAGTATAATCAGTCTCCGCTGGGATATTCAAGTTGCCCAGCATTGTCAATTGTCCACGACTCATCATACCCATTTGGCCAGTTTCACGATGGAGTAAGGCCGTGTTTGCCGCCAATTGTTCGCCGAAAATATCCAACGGGAGCAAGCCGAGCACCACATCTAGTCTGGCTGACGTAGTAGTTCTACAAACTCCGGTGATCTGTAATGGATGGTTTGGCGGGCATCCGAAAATGCTCGAGGGGACGGAGCCTAAGGTAGTATAATGATCGTGAAGGTTGGGCCGTGCCATTATGTGCGTCAGAAAAAAAGGACTCTCTTTATCATGAAATGAAACTGAAACCAAACCTTGTAAATATGGGTATCTCCTGATTCGAGGTGATGAGACCAATGCACTCGAGTACTGTTGAAAGTTTTCTTTTAATTTTTTAGGCAGGACTGATACCATTTTGAGTCTTTTGGTGTGGAAGAAAGGACATTCTTGGCAAAAAAGGACATTCTTGGCAAAAAAAGAACATTCTTAGCAAAAAAGGAAATTTTTATCAGAAAAGGACATTCTTGGCAATAAAGTGATGACTAGGCTAGATAGGTATCATATAAATAGTCGTCATGAGGCGAATGTACTAGATTTTGGTTGATTGCATTTTGAATCCTTTGGTGTGGCGAAAGGACGTTCTTGACAATGAAGTGATTGGCAAGATGGGTATCATATGACTAGGGATGTTGAGGCGAATGCACTAGACTGCTTGTTATGGCGCGTTTACGGAAACAACCCAAATTGGATGAATTTTTTTTTGTAGACGAAAACCACTACAAAAAAAATATCATCCAATTTGGGTTGTTCAATACTCCGGAAAGAAAATAAAGGAAGGAAGTACGCCCCGAATTCATGTCAGCTCAAATGTCACAACTGCGTGGATATATTTACGTTTCGATCCATTCTACTACACGCAACTTACTAACTACTAAATTCACTTTGAATTCTCCAATTAGTTTACTAGAAGAAAAAAAAAAACAATTCCTCCACCAATATCTTCACCTAAACCAAATCTACACAAAATCTAAATGAAACTAATCTAATAACTATTATTATATATTCTAGACTGCTCACGGAATGAACGGCTTAAGGCCCTTAGCATGCCAGATCCCGCAATTTTTCCCACTAGCATCCTCCAGTTCATAACCCCATCTAGGCACCGCTTTCGTAATGGTAAATTGACCCAAAAACTCGGGAGCTAGCTTCGCGGAAAGATATTTCGTTGCATCCGATAGAACATGATTTCGTCACCAGACTCATTCGTTTGGCAAGAATTGCTGATCTCGTCTACGGAGATCGTATCGACTCTTACTGTTCTCTAGGGCGCGCCTAAGACGTTGAGCAACACTTTCCCGGAGTCGTTTTAGAGCCTAGGCTTGGGTCACTGGGTCCAGGTTGGTCGGCTTCATCCGCTGGACGTTGAACTTCATCACGATGGGTTACCATCTCCCGCCCAAACTGTACAAAATGCGGGATTACATGCATAGCTTCATGTGTGAATGTCCGCAATGCACACCCAATCTTCGCTAGTTCCTGATCCCAAGTACGATGGCTATCGGAAGCATAGGTCTTTAGCATCCGTTTAATGTTTTGATTGGTACGCTCTGCAGGATTCGCCTGAGGATGATAGAGGACTGTATATGCAACTTTCGTTCCGTATGTTTTGGCCAACTCGTCGAATTTCCTACTCCTGAATTGCACCCCATTATCACACACTAAAATACGTGATGCTTCGAACAATACTCGTTCCTCTAATATATGCACAACCTCGGCTCCGGTAGCTTCCCTTAGCGGGAATACCAAAGCGAATTTTGACAAATAATCCAATACCGAAACTATGAATGTTTAACAATTAGTAGAGCGAGAAAGGGGTCCAATTACATCTACGCAGATTATCTCCCAGGGTTGTTTGGCTTCCCTAGCTCTCGTAAACATCTGACCCACCGCACCGGGAGTCGCCGTTCAACCTTATTTGCTTGACAGGCCTTACATTTACGGACTTAAGTCTGAATATCGGCAGCCATTTTTGGGCAGTAGTAGTCCCTAGCTACCCGGTCTTGCGTACGCTTGATACCCATATGACCAGCTTTTGGGTCGTCATGTCACATGTAGAGTACTTGAGGACGATCTGCCTTTGGTACTACTCGCTTCCATTCATCTCCACTCGTTAGTTCCGAGTAAGATCCTACCACCCTCTTCCATAGTATCCCATCGCTAATCCTGAACTTTGGATATTGGCTGGGATTTTTAGCGGACGGTTTGGTGGGCATCCGAAGATGCCCGTGGGGACCGAGCCTAAGGTAGCATAATGACCGTGAAGGTCGGGCCGTGCCATCTGGCGAAGAAAAGGGCCCCTCAACGAGCTAAGCAGCGGTCTGTGCTTGCTGTAGCTCAGTTCGGGATTTTCGGGGTTTTCGCCGCTCGTTGCCCCTGTCGTTTACGTATTAACTAAGATTCATAGGCCTGGGGAAGACAACACAAATAGGGGAGGTAAAAATGGGGAATCAAAAAAAATAGCCGATAAGGTTGGAATGGTTGGCGGACGAATCAGACGCCCACGCGATCGCACCTGGGTCCGGGTGTAATGGGACCCTCGGCCTTTGGTTTCGTACCACCAACAGATCACTACTCATCAGGTGCTGCTTTGATCTGCCGGTGGGAGCAGCACTACCAGACCATAATATGGTTCATTACAGCTGCCTTTGACTTCAGATCCTGATACCAACAATCCTCCTTAACTGCATGGGACACGACACTAATTTCCGGTATCGAGCGAGATAGTGCATCGGGTACAAGATGTTCCTTCCCCTTGCGATGCACTACGTCGAAATCACACTATTGTAATCGCACTGCCCATCGAGCCAGTTTACCCCTTGGATCCTTGAGATTGTGCAGCCAGAGCAACGAATGGTGATCGGCGATGACGCTGAACCTGTAGCGCTTGATATATGGTCTGAGCTCCTCTATTGCCCATACTACGGCCAAATACTTTTTCTCGGTTGTCGGATACTTCCTTTCCGTGCGAGTCAGAGACCTACTAATCTAACTGACAACCTTTTCTCCATCTGGGAAACTCTGGGACAGTACTGCACCTAATCCGTAATCGGACGCATCTGTTTGAACTACAAATGGTCTATCATAATCCGGACAGCTCAGCACTGGCGCAGTCATTAATTTAATCTTCGCCTGCTCGAAGGCTTCCACACACTCCTCTGACCAACAAAATTTCGGTTATTTTTCAAAAGTTTTGTGAGGGGTGCCACCAAAGTCTGGGATGAAACGCCGGTACCACGATACCATGCCCAGAAATGCCCTTAATGTTTACTGGCCGAGGTATCCTTGATAGCCCCTCAACCTTTCCAAGGTCGACATTCAACCCCTGCTCATTGACAATGTAGCCCAGGTATTTAAACTGCGAACGACAAAATTCCTATTTCTCTCTAGACGCCTTTAGTACCCCCTCACGTAACCTGCGAGACGCCTCCTTCAAGACCGAGATGTGCCTTGCAAAATCCTGAGAAACTACGATGATGTCGTCTAAATACGTGAAAACGTATGGTTCTAAGTCGGGACCGTTGCCATGTTGCTGGAGCATTATGCAAACCGTAACACATCCTCATGAATTGGAACAACCCTCGGTTAGGAACTGTGAATGGCGTGAATTGTTTGAACTCTTCCGCCATTGGGCCTTGCCAGTAAGCTGACTTAATGTCCAGGGATGACAGACATTGACCGTTTTCCAGCTTGTCTAGCGTAGCCGACACATACGGAAACGGGTAGACGTCTCGTTCAGATACCTGATTCAATTTCCGAAAATCAACACAGAATCGATACGTTCCGTCTTTCTTCTTAACCAGAAGAATCGGAGAGGACCACGGGCTTGACGATGGTTCTACCAATTCTAATATCGTTCAGCTCCTCATCGATTTGCCTCTGCACCGCGGGCAAGACCGGATAGTAACTTTGCTTGATGGGAACTGACGAAGTCTTAATGTTATCCTCTGCCACCTTAGTGCAACTAAGTCCTTCGCCCATAAGACTGAACTCTTCCACCAATATCTTGCTTAATTCTTCTTCCTCTTCTGTATTTGGACGAGATATCCCACTTAAATGCGACAGTGTGGCAACTTCCTTCACAACCTCTCGAGAATTCCATCTAAACTGACCCATATCCAGAACAATTCCAAATTTCCTCATGAAATCCACCCCCAAAATCAAACCACCAACCAATCCTGGTACTATACGTATCTTAACTACAGCTGTATGCCCATTAAGAACCAAGGGGACTTCCACGGTTCCCCAAATCTACAATCTATCCCCGTGGACTAACTTGACAGAAGGCTCCTCTGACAACTCCAGAGTCACTCCCTCTTTTTCTAAGGTCTCCCAAGCGCTCTTCCCCATCAGAGTGCAGGAAGCCCCCGAGTCAACTAATCCCAGGAAGGTTACGCCCATGATATCCACCGGTAGGTGTCGGCGGCTATCACCTTCTGCGAGAGTTAACGCATTCCCCCTTGTTGATGAATCCATGGCCTCTTCGACTATTGACATAGTGTCCACCCGGCCGTTTAGTGGACACCCGCTCCGTTTCCCGGATATTTATTTGTATTGCAGGAAGGACAATTTGCCTTGGTTGTCCATTGTCTCGTTTTTCGCGTCAAGTGAATTTTTGCATTCTTCGTCGAACCAGTCATTTCGCGCTCGCCGGGCTTTATATCAGACGACTTTCTCTGCGACGTCTTTGATGGTACCCTTGAGTTCTTCCCAGAACACATGGACGCCTGTGTTGCTGATGTTGTATAGCATAGGAGATAGTCTTTCCTCAAGGGCGGTAGTATACGCCACCGCCGTAGCATCGTTCAGAAGCTTATCAACCGCAAAGATTTTCCGAGGCCTGATTCGTGCTCGCAGGAAATTCTACATCTGTAGGTCGTCTTCACCAAGTGATGATCTGAGTCTCAGTGTGCTCCTCGATAGGAACGGACATACACCACACTAGACGCCCATGCCCTGTAAATGAAAACGTGATCAATTAGGTTGACGGTATGTGCGTCTGGAGATATCCAGGTCTGCTTGTGAATGCGTCGATGCGGAAAGCAGGTAAGGCTTACGAATAGATTCCTACTTCAGTCGAAGTCGATATGTCGCTGGCCGTTGTCGTTACATTCTTCATGGAGTCTGTGGCCTCCTTTGGTCTCCCGGTGCCAACTTTCATTTCCGACTTTCGCGTTAAAGTCTCTCAGTAGCAATTTGACGTCGTTTGTTGGAAGTGTGTCGAAGAGAGTCTCAAGGCGGGCGTAGAACTCGCCTGTTACTGCGTCTTCTTTAACTTCAGTGGAGGCATGCACATTGATGAGCCAGAGATTGAAGAATCGAGTCTTGATGCGAATCGCACATAGCAGTTCATTTATGGGTTCAAAGTCAGTAATATGCGGTTTGAGGTGAATGTTCACTATAAGTGCTACTCCAAACTGCTTGCGGCCTGATGGTTTGCCACTTGTGAAACTTGTGTGCGATTTCTTGTCATTTATCTTGCTGCTAAGCCAATTTGTTTCCTGGACTGCGGTAATGCTCAGTTTGTACTTTTCGACCTGTTGAAGGAGGGCCTTCTCGGCTCCCGGTTTGTTCATGGAACGTACATTCCAGGATCCGAAAGAATAATCCTTTAGTCATTTGTGTGGTCGTCGTTGTTGATCCGTCAAATCCGAGGCTTTTGTTCCAGATTTCTTGACGTGGAGTGGTTTTTAAAAGGACGAGTTTTCAGCACATCGCTTAACCCGGTTCAGGGGATGGTCTCGGAAGATAACTGCTTCAGATGGTTTAATAAACGTACTGGAGTTCATACAACTATATTGCAGGTCCAACTACGCAAGTCATTCCATCCCACTAAACCTGAGACGCTTAGGTGTTGGTCAGCAATTCAGTGTACAGCTATCTGCTTTTTTCCAAACTGCCTTATCGCTAAGACTTGGCCGTCAGCAGTTTGAAACACTGCCGTTACCAGGGGCGCCCACGTGGAGGACTATGGAAAAGGTCTTTTGCCCCCCCCCCCCCCAAACAAATGGCTCTAGAAATTTCACACCAATATGAAGAAAATTGTGCACTGTGACCATGTTCGTATTCGAGTTCTTTCACACTAATGCGAGGTACGAGGTAGAGGCGTCTAATGAGACGTGCCTCGCATTAGTGCTCGCAACGGGTGAACAATTTTGGTGGTCCCCTCCGGGGTATTTATCCTGTATGGGAAATATTTTGGAAAGTGTCGTTATCGAAACATTCCTGTTAAGGACATACTCGTTTACTAAAATTGGGTCCACATTTCTAATACAGGACACAGAACACGTTATACCAGCTTTCAGAAAAAAAGCCTCTAGATACCATCAATCAATGGGTTAATGCAAATAACCTATGCCTTATAAAATTCAAGAAAACAAAGAAAAAATGTGTATGTACGAGTATGTACAACATATTGAAGATCGATCACTTTATTAACAGGTTCATAAAGTACATGTATACAGGATTAAGTACTATGTATTTATTATTTAGAATAATCACGCATTCAGTATATAACACTTCTATGTATAAATGTATATTTTTTCATTTTATGAACTCATTTCGGCAAATATTACATTGCACGTTTGATACGAAACACAACAATGTCACGGAAGAATGGACCACATGCTCCAATTGTAATACTAACACGGTCACTTACTATAAATACCATGTTCACTGGCCTATGATAAACTAAATATTCTATAACTCGGGATGGTATTTCTAGTCCTGGGAAACGCTTACACTATTAACAAATGCGCAAATGCTTGAAAGCGTTTACGTCCTTGGTGAACATAAACATATGTACATCTCCTGAGAATATGGTGAATATGTATCTCCCTAGTTTTGGAGAAGTGCTTGGATGGTATGTTCATGAGGTCAGTAATTCAACACAGCACAGCATTCAGCAGGTATTTTATATTCAGCAGTCGGAAGTTTTTCCTGCGCTCTGAGTCCAACGACTTTCTCCACGAAAGCCAACAGCAACCCGGAAGCTTTAAGTTCAAATAGCGTTTCTTTTCACTTTTTGTTTCAGATAAACTTGTAAAAATGTAGGTAAAAACATCTGTTCTGGAACATGACTGAACAAATATGCTGTGAACTATTCCCGGTCCCTTGATGGCAGGACATGACTTTTTTCTGTCAGAGGAAGAGCATGACCGAGAAGAAGTGTATCTACTCGTATCTATCCATTTTACGAGCGAGGAAAGTTATTACGAGCTTTGTAAACTTTTCCCATTCATCTTCATTAATCTTCGTGGAAAGTTAAATTTTAAGTAAGAATATAATGTACCTTACGTACGAGTATTTGCTCACCTGGCATCACCTATGCGCTGTTTGTTTGATGGAAGATGAGACGCAGAGCACCATACGGCAAGTGTACAGTGACGATATTGACGACTTTTGCGCCAAAGTCGTCTGATTACTTTAGTGGAAAATTATAGGGATGATTCAAAAATATTCATTTTAGTGGCAATTTTGAATATGTATCTTACTTCCTTTTAATTTTCCCACAAAATGGTTTATGAACAAGCATAAAATAATAGGAATGTCATAAATTTTCTGAAGCATAAATGGTGAGAGTCAATTGAGCGAACGTCGTAAAGAATACTGCCCAAGTAGAGAATTATTTTTGGGCTTGAGTGCTTTTTTCTTGAGTTTAGAGCAAGCGGGGTGATTTTGATGGTCAAATTATTATAATTGACATTAACTACGTAGTTTCTAACATACTGGATGACTACCAACTAGATGACGCCACAGTTAACTAGCTAAAAAAGCTCACTTTACTCACTCATCTAACCCTACGCTCACCATTTTGATCAGTTTGGACATTTTTTCACGGTCACTTACAAATGGGAATGATTTTAGAAGCGCTAGTGTGTTAACAGTATGTTTTCAGTTGGCAAACAGTGCAATACGGTTTATTAACAGTATGTTAACAGTCCATTAACAGTATGTTAACAGTTAATGAACAGTGTGTTAGCAGTTCATTAGCGAAGTGAAGTGTGAAGTACCTGTGGAGTAAAGTCTACGGTGCCTTCTTGGTTTCTATGAATCAAAATTGTTAAATTACACATTTGAGGTTATGTATTAGATGTCCAACTTTGCTTCCGCCGTTTTTTCCTGGAACTAAAAGCTTAATTGTCAAAAAGTACTTACAGATGTATTATTCAAAGTACTGTCCATCGCTAGCGATAACTTTTGCCCATCTCTCCGGCGATTTTCGGATTCCATCTCGGAAAAAGAAGGTGTCTTTCGACGCGATCCATGATTGGATCCATTTTTCGACTTCCTCGTACGAACGGAAATTCTGATCAGCCAGGCCGTGCGCCATGGAACGAAACAGATGGTAGTCGGAAGAAGCGATGTCTGGGGAGTACGGCGGGTGGAGCAACATTTCCCATTTCAGGGTTTCCAAGTATGTCTTGACCACTTTTGCGACGTGTGGACGAGCATTGCCATGCTGGAGGATGACTTTGTCATGTTTCTCTTGTTACTGTGGATGCGTTTACATCAATTGCGTTCGGTACCGATTTCTTGTAATTGTTTCATTCGGTTTCAGTAGTTCGTAGTTAATCACACCGAGCTGGTCCCATCAAATGCAAAGCATAGCCTTGGCGCCGTGAATTTTCGGTTTTGCCGTTGACGTTGAGATATGTCCGGGCAATCCCCATGACTTTCTGCTATTGGGAATATCACAACGGAACGGACCCATTTTTCGTCGCCGGCTACGATGTGAAGTAGAAATTCCTTCCGATTCTGCCTTTGAAGCAGTTGTTCGTATGCAAATAATCGCCGTTCAATATCCCTCGGTTTTAGCTCGTACGGAACCCAATTTCCTTGTTTTTGAATCATGCCCATGGCCTTGGGGCGCTTCGAGATGGCTTGCTGAGTCACTTCCAGTGATTCAGCTAATTCTTCTTACGTTTGGCACGAAGCTTCATCGAGCAATGCTTCCAATTCATCGTTTTTGGAAATTTTTTCTCTTCCAGCACCATGCTTGTCCTCGGCATTGAAATCGCCACTTTTAAAACGTTAAAACCATTCACGACATGTTCTGTCACTCAGGGCAAACTCACTGTAAGTATCTGAGAGCATTCGATGAGCCTCAGCTGCAGCTTTTTTTCAAATGGAAGCAGAAGATCAAAACTTCCCGCAAATGACGAGAACTTGGCTCGAAAGCAGACATTTTGAATCGCGAATCTTATCAAAAATGTGATCAACTTTTACTACGGGGATGTCAATACATTCGCAGACGTACAAACTCAGTTTGTGACACTTTTGAACTACGTATTTTGACCAACCCTCACCGATGCAGCCGTCTGTCGGAAAACGGCGGAAGCAAAGTTGTACACCTAATATTTTAACAACACAGTGTTGCGAACCACTGCAACTCATTGCATTCTATTCTGTTTCGTACTGTTTCATAGACGCAATTGTCTCTGTGTTGCACGGCACGGCGATACACAGAGAGGATTTCGTATGCGGGTCAGGTGGTGGTGTCAGCGGAGAGTCATCAATCACAGTATGCTGAACTGTGTTGCTTAGACGACGTCATTTTCATGCAACATAGTTTATGTTGATTGAATGACGTCATTTCTACGGAACATAGTTCTGCATATTGTGTTACAGCTGATCAGGGTGGTGGAGTGAAGGGGAATGGGATGCAGTTTTGTGGGAGAGTTCGTTGACACTTTTGGTGGACGACAAGCGGGCTTTTGTTTTTTTTTTTTGCGAATTGGACGGATAGGCGATGAGGATGATCTTGGTGGATGGAATGCGGAGGTCCGTTTTGTGAGGACAGCAAATTTTGGTGGGATTATTGACCCGGAAAGAAGTTGGATTTTGACCGCCGGGGAAGCCGGTTGATTCGTGGAAGATTTTTGGGGGGATTGATTTTGGTGGTCCGGGAGGACAGTTGTGATTTTGATTTTGCTTTGGGGTGGAAGTTTTTTTGGAAGAAAAAAGATTGTTTTGAACGCCGAAGAATTCCGTTCGGTTTGGTGAAGGAGTTATGGATTGGCGGTTTGAGAAAGGAGAATAAAGTGAAAAAATTGGATGAAGAAATAAAACTGTTTTGTGGCCGTTGATGATATCAACGTGTAAATGTTCATGTGAAGAACTGAAACGCGGAAAAACGCTGATTTTATACGACAGTGAATAACATCGTTTTCAGGGTACCGGTTAATTCGTGCGGTTTTCTAACAGATGGCGTAACTTCATTTTTATTCAAGTCATTCACCTTTCCAAATATGTGTTCGAAAGCTACTGTCATATAGTTTCAGAATCAGTATGTGTCATTTAGCTGAAGCGTAAACAACAATACTTTTTTTTACTCTGAAAATGTCGAATTTTGTGCCGAATAAAGTGATTTTGCGGGGAGTACTTCTTAATTACTTCAATATGAAGAAAAAGGCTGCCGAAAGTCATCGTATTTTGGTGGAAGTGTATGATGTGCATGCTTTAGCTGAGCGTACGTGCCAGAAGTGGTTTGCACGGTTTAAAAGTGGCAATTTTGACTTGGAGGACGATGAACGGCCCGGACAGCCAAAAAAGTTTGAAGATCACGAATTGGAGACATTGCTCGACCTAGATCCATCCCAAACGCAAAAAGAACTTGCAAAATCACTTGACGTCGCTCAACAAACCATTTCCGATCGTCTAAAAGCAATGGGAATGATCCGGAAGGTAGGCCATTGGGTGCCGTATGAATTGAAGCCAAGAGACGTGGAACGCCGATTTTTCACGTGTGAACAACTGCTTCAACGGCACAAAAGAAAAAAAATTTTGCATTGAATTGTCACTGGCGATGAAAAGTGGGTCCATTACGATAATCCAAAGCGTCGGGCTACGTATGGATACTCCGGCCATGCATCATCATCGACGGCCGTTCAGAATATTCATGGCCTGAAGGTTATGCTGTGTATTTGGTGGGACCAGCTGGGTGTGATCTATTATGAGCCGTTGCAACCGAATGAAACGATCACAGGGAAAGTCTACCGACGACAATTGATGCGTTTGAGCCGAGCACTGCGCGAAAAACGGCCGGAATATGAACAAAGGCACGACAAGGTAATTTTGCAACATGACAATGCTCGGCCACATGTTGCACAGGTCGTCAAAACCAACCTTGAAACGCTCAAATGGGATGTCCTACTCCACCCGCCGTATAGTCCAGACCTTGCGCCATCCGATTACTATCTCTTCCGATCAATGGAACATGGCCTGGCTGACCAGCACTTCTCCAATTATGAAGAAGTCAAAAATTGGATCGATTCGTGGATAGCGGAGAAGCCGGCCGAATTTTTCAGAAAGGGTACTCGTGAGTTGCCAGAAAAATGGGAAAAAGTTATAGCTAGCGATGGACAATACTTTGAATATTAAATTTGTAACCATTTTAGAAGTTATTTTAGAAAACCGCACGAATTAACCGGTACCCCCTATTAACTAAATTGAATGTAGCTAAAAGCTAAAACAAATGCCAATTTTTGTAAAGAGATAAGTTCAGTGGAAAATCTAAGGAAAACAATCGTGAATAGTTTCTAATTTTACACGATTGAAGGAGTTCTAGTGTTTTGACACGTTGTGATGATTGAAGCGGAGAAGGTGTTCAGCTGAAACTTTTAAATTTTAAAAACATTACGAACGATAAAAGAAGTCAAACAGTGATCCAGATTTAGTACGAGTGGTTCGTGATTCCAGATTAAGAGTAGTTTAATTATGAAAGATAATTTGAATTTTGTTTCTTATTTCTGAATTTGATTGTTTTTTTCTTAAATGTGTAATTACTTTAGTTTTTCTACGGGCTACTACGAGATCAGTCGACAGTTCATCCGGAGTCCGGAGTATAACCGTGAGTAACACTTGCATTATTTAGTTCATTTTATTTTGCTTTTAAACACTTATATACTATTCTCCTTTTCCATTATTGTTATACACATTTTTTTTCATTATTTCTGTTTACTTGAAAATTCTGTTTTTTTGTGAATTATTTGAATTTTTCTTGGTGTTTACATCTACTTTTGGTTTAGTTTTAGTTTGTTTTTCAATAATAATTTATAAATTCATAATGAATAACTAATTTTTTTTCTTTGATTGGGTTCTTCCGTGTCCCGAAGGATGGACACATTCCTTTCCTCCTCCTAATCCTTCCCTCGTTTTTTATGTTCTATTAAGGTGGCTTTGCAAGGACCAGGATGCACTGACTCAAAGCCCACGCCATTTCGCTGACCTAGCCGGGTCATATGCCACGGAGTCAGATGGTATTCTGGTCAAAATTAATTTCTTGTTGCAGTGACGGCGGCTCGATACAGAGCCGTGGTTCGCAACAAAAAATTTGCAATTTGAACCAAGTCCATAGCGCAGTGACATAATGAATTATTGTACAAATTTTTACGTCATTCTGTACAGCAGCTTAGGGAGTATGAGCCGTTCATACATACACACACACATTCACTTTTATAGAAGTAGATAGGGACTGGCTAACAGTAAATAGACTAGTGCATGCACACACAATTTCGGTTTGACACTGCAATCATCCATAAGGCCAAAATCTGAAATTAGCTCCGGGCGCAGACGATATCCCAGCTGAACTACTTAAATCTGGTGGAGCGAGCCTTTTGAATGGCATTCATCAATTGCTTCTGTGAATCTGGCATGAAGAAGTTATTCCGGAGGACTGGCGCAGGATCATAATCTGCCCCATATACAAGAAGGTGGACAAACTTCGGTGTGCAAACTATAGAGGCATCTCATTAGTCTATACCTAGGAACATCCCATAAAATACTGGCCAAAATTCTGGAAAGCCTTTTGCTGAGCAGATAATTAGCGATTATCAAGGCGGCTTCAGGCCTGGCCGTTCAACAAACAACCAACTGTTTCCTCCAGAAATGTTGGGAATTTAGTGCAAACTTGTACCAAATCTTCGTCGATTTAAAGCAAGCATACGACAGTATCGTTCGTAACGTACTGCACGTCATGCTGCAATTTGGTGTACCGGCGAAACTGGTACGATTGATTATGATGACGATGACCAACTCTGTCTCACAGGTCAGGGTCCAAAACAGGCTGACTGACGCCTTTGAAACACGTACGCAGGGGGACGGACTGTTTCCGACGCTCTTCAAACTTGCACTGGAATACGCCATCCGGAGGATAAATGTCGACACTAGCGGAATTCTAGGAACCAAGTGTACGCAAATCACAGCGTATGCAGACGATATTAACATCATGTCTAGCAGGCTAACCTACGCCAAAGAACATCTGCAAAGTCTTGATACTGCTGCAAGCGAAGTCGGACTACGAATCAACGAAGTCTAAGCTAAAATAATGTTCCAATCAAGAAAGAGGACGTCGTCGCCACCGAGCATTACCATCGGGGATCTGACCATTGATTCCGTAAAACACTTCGACTATCTGGGTAGCAAGTTATCCAACGAAGCCAGTGAAACGGACGAAATCAAACGACGCATGCAACTAGCGAATAAGGTATATTTCTCGGTTCTCCCAATAATGAAATGAAGCACGTGCGTACTAAAAGGAAGCTCCGCATCTACATAGAAAACGATCATCCGACCTGTACTGTGTTACGGTTGCGGAAAATGGACCTTGACCCAAGCCCCCGAAAACATATTGAAGATTTTGGAACGGAGGATCCTTCGACGAATATTCGTAGCAGTTCAAGATCGAAATGGATGGTGAGCCCGGTACAACCATGAGCTGTACAGTGTTTACGATGAGCTGGAGGTTTCTAAGATCATCAAACTGCAACGATTACAATGGGCAGGACACGTGGATCACATGGTCGAAAATCGAGTCCCCAAGAAAGTTCTCGAAGGTAGCATCAGCTGAGCAGGGCTGCCGGGAAGACCGAGAGCTCGTTGGGAAGGCCCAGTAGAGGCTGACTCACAACAGTTGCTGGGTTTTCAAAACTGATTGTCTCGGTCAAGTGACCGAGGAGGAGATCTCTCCAGATGACCAAGGCTCGATGTCGGACCGTCGCGCGACGACGATGATGGCCGATGAACGATGAACCCACAGCTAATTGAATTTTTGACAGAAGCACCTCCATTATGCAGTCAAATGGACTTTACTAGTTTTCCTTAATATATCCGAAGATCCGAAAATTATTTTTACTTTCGCAGTAGTCTTTTGAGCTCTCAAAATTTATCGGCCTCACCGTGACATTCAGGTAATGGTGTTTTTGTTAATACTAGAACTATTTTGCAGCATGTAAAATATTTAGTGGAGTTGACGTCTTTGAAACAGTGCCGATATTCCGTTTCGTTGGACTTTGGACATAATGGCCGGGGTGATATTTTACTCAGTGATGTCCAGATAGATATCCCTCTAGCAGCCCCCTATCGACTTTATTCATATGGATAGCGTTGTTAAAATACAAAGAACTAATTAAGTTGATTGTTTCAGTCCAGTCCAGTGTTCTGGCTGTGAACCAGCGAACGGCACGAATAAGATCGGATACATTGAAGACCTCGAAGTACTTTTTCATCAGCCACGATGAGAGTCTTTTAGACGAGAGTGCACTAATGGCTACCCATTTAATTGTACATCAATGTCAACTCTACAAAGCCTCTGGCACTGGACTCAATGGCATGGATTTCGGATTGAAATACGCTAGGTCAGGGATTAATATCCTAGTTTTCAATCCGGAGACTCCAACAGCATCTGGCTCCTTTTCCCATCGGCATATCGTATGGTATCCCTTTGTTTGATGTTTCAGAAAAACGTGACGTTTGTAATTTGTTACACATCATAGGGACGGCCTGTTGATTTTTGGGCCTTTATTCAAGTCAGTATATGCCAACGCTGGTCGTTTTATAGTTACGAAGAGGTCGTAGCTTTCGATTCCCAAAGATCCACGTGATCCACGTGGCCTTGCTGGTTACATACTTGACATTATTAATACCCCCATTGGATCTCTAGGCCAGCGTGAGTGGATAGCATTTCCTCATCGATTCATCAAAATTGCATCGGGAGGTAAAATTACACATTGCGATTTATGTCCGACCAGCAATGCGATTTTATCAACGATTTACTACAATACAAGCGCTGAAAATTTCCAGATTTTTCACTAGGTGGCACCACTAGAAAATGAACATGACTCATTTTTAACTGATTTTTGAAGAAAAAACCAGTTATTCGACCCTCCTTCAATAACGAGTTTCGACCCCAGAGTTGGTTTTCTTTACGTTTCATGACCCTAGGAATCGATTGGTAATATTAGATTTTTTTTAGTGTTCTTTATATATGTATGTATATTCAGTATATCCGCAAAATGTTGTGGACACGATAACAGTCGAACGGAAGTCGTAAGCGAGATGAAACTTTTCCAGTTGATAAATGTCACTGGGGAGCCGGCTGCTATTGAAATTCAGCACTATCGACAAAGCGGTTAAAAAGTTACAGCTATATAACGGTAAAAGTATCTGAGCCTAATAACTTCATAACGGAAGAAGCTAGCTAAACCCAGTAAGTAGACGTCGATAAGGACTAGCCTATTCACGAGTTCTATCAAAAATTTATCAAGCTGTTAAAAAGTTACAGCTACATAACTGCATAGTTTTATAAACAAAATAACTATTAACGGAAGAAGCTAGCTCGGCAAAACCTAACTAGTTGGTGGATGTTAAGGAGGACTCGACTTCTGTTAAATTTCAGAAAAATGCATCTAACGGTTCAAAAGTTACAGCCATATAACCGCAAAATTTTTAAGCCAAATAGCTCTATATTGCAAGAAGCTAGTTGAGTGAAACTTTTCTAATTTGTGGGCAATCGTCAAGACTGGGTTTTTATTTAATTTCAGCAACATCAATGAGTCAGTTTCAGAATTACAGCTATAGAACCGCAAAATTTTGGGAACACAATTAATTTATAACGAAAAAAAGGTAGTTGAGCGAAACTTGTCTAAATGATGAAAATTAGTGAGGAATAGCTTTCGGTGTAGTTTCAGGAAAATCCACAGTACAGTCGAAAGGTTACAGTAATACAACAGCAAAAAGTAATAAGGCATTTAGTTGATGAAACTTAAAATGAAACCGGAGATAAATTCATATAGTAAAATCAATCGAACAGTTAAAAAGTTTCTGGTAGACAACTGCAGTTAAGTATCCCACCTACATCTTAATTTGACATAAACTCATAAATGATCTCGAATTAGCCCATATCAAAAATCAGTTCCTCTGGCTTCACTGCGCCAGGTGTCTTTAGAGGCTCAACTATCACTAGTTTATGCATGAAGTTTCATTACATTTCGACCATTCGATTACAAGCTACCGTCGTTTGAGTGACGCTACTTTCGCATTCGTAAAAAAATTGTAAAACAGGAATATCGCATCTTGATCAAACATGTGTTTTGATGGGAAAAACTTCTGAACAATCATTGCAATGATTGCAGAAATGTTATTCTGCTTCTTCGAGAACAACAGTTTATTGGTGGTTTAGAGAATTTAAGATGGGTCGTACAAGCACCAAAGGCGCACCTTGCTTTAGAAGGTCAAAAGAGGCTACGAATGCGGAATGCTCAAAAGAACGGGCGGGATACATTTTGCACGATCTTGTAATGGACGGTTTGGTGGGGATCCGAAGATGCCCGTGGGGACGGAGGCGAAAGTAGTATAGTGAACGTGAAGGTCCGGCCGTGCCATCTGGCGAAGAAAAAGGCTTCTCAACGAGCTAAGCAGCAGCCTATGCCTGTTGTAGCTCAGTTCGAAAGACGTGGGCGGAGTTTTCGCCGCTCGTTGCCCATGTCTTTTACGTAATAATAAAAATTCATAGGCTTAGGGAAGACAACACAAACTAGGGAAGTAAAAGTGGGGAATGATAAAAAAATTAGGTGATAAGGGACAAACTGAACGACGAACTAAAGAAAAAACGGCCATATATGGCGAAGAGAAAAGTTCAGTTCCATCACGATAAGGCATCGTCACACACTTCCTTGAAAGCGATGGCCAAATTAGACCAATCACGATTCGAATTGGTTGCTCACTAACCGTATTTTTCAGACTTAGTCCCAAGCGACGATTATCTGTTCCCAAACCTCAAGCGGTGGCTCTAGAGATTCAGATCGAATGAGTGAGTCATTGCGGAAACCGAGGCGTACTTCGGAGGCTTGAACGTTTCATACTACAGAAAGGGCATCGAAATGTTGGAACATCACTATACCACGTGTGTCGCCCTAGAAGGCTACTATGTTGAGGAATAAATGTAACTTTGCCAAAAAAAAAATTGTTTTCATTAAAAATCCCGGAACTTTTAAGCCCATGTATTGTAGTATTTTTGCAACAAAAATGACATGCGTAATTTGGTATTTAGGAGTTGATGTGGCTAGGGGGGTTTTACGTTGCTAGCACACAACTCGCGACTTGGTAGATACCGAATAAGGGCCAAGTACTAGCCAATTGCCAAGACCTTGCCAGGTACAACTTGAGCAACTTGCACCAAACTTTGAATTTTCCCGCTCGAGTCATCGACTGGAAAAATATTCATCAGCTACAACAATTACTTGGCTATGCCGAGGAAATGCTTGTCTTACCGACACGCTGCTCGCCAAGCAAATGCTTAAGGTCGCCACCCATGAACGAACACAACCACGACCAAACTTCCATCGAACCATCAATTTCATAGAACGTGTTGGAAAAAAATTCTCCCTATTTCCACCGTTCTATGATATTTGATGGTTCGATGGAAGTTTGGTCGTGGTTGTGCTCGTTCATGTGTGGCGACCTTTAGTTGTGTGGTTCGGCTGGTATGTATAAGATCTAAGACATTTGGTCGGTACTCAACCAGCCGCGAGTAGTGTAGTAACACCATTAGATTAGGTGCGAATCTTGAACACAATAAAATAACGTTTTAACGAAAAACTATTAGACTAGAAACTTCTAGCTCGCGGGCTGGATTTGGCTCCCGGGCCGGATTTGGCTCCCGGGCCAGGGTATACCGATCCCTGCTCTAGGTCGTAGAGCGGCGACCGAAGAAACACCCCCACCAAGCGCGTCATTAATCAGTCATGCCATACTGTCATCGATTATGACTTCTTTTGCGGGACATTGGTTGTTGGATTAAGAAGCCCTTTGAAATATGACGCCCATCGTTTGCTAATACTATCGGTGTCGCTTATGATGTCTTTGTTCTTACAAAGGATAGTCCTGGGTTTGTCTGGTGTTCTTAGTGGGTGGACTTTCATTGCTCAGCAACTTGCAATGAACCATATTCTGATCGTGATGCTTCCACCGACAGATCGAAAATGACACCTGATGAGTTGTGACTTATCGGTGGTACGAAACCAGAGGCCGAGAACCCCATTACACTCGGACTCCGAGCGAGCTAGCGTCATTATGGCATCAGAGCCGTCTGCCAACCATTCTTTCCTTATGACACCATTTTTTTTTTATTCCCCATTTTTGCCTCCCCTGTTTGTGTTTTCTATCCCAGACCTGTGAAATCCTTTTAATATGTACAACAGGGGCCACGAGCGTCATCAACCCCACCAACGTCTCCCAAACTGAGCTACTATACAGCAAGCACAGGGCGCTGCTCAGCTCGTTGAGGGGTCTATTTCTTTATCAGATGTCGCTGCCGGACCTGCACGATCATTTTGGTAACTCTAGGTTCAATCCACACGGGCACCTTCGGATGCCCAACAACTCCTCCATTACATATTACAGTGGATTTCGCTTATAGCGACGGCGATGGGACCGAACAAAATACTTCGCTATATCCGAATGTCGTTATTTCCGAACAATTTCAAACATCTTCATATTCATAGGTACACTAGGTACATAAATCACTTCGTTTTATTTATGATATACTAGAAAATAAACAAAACAGTTCAATTAATGCTAACATAAAGTCTCTGTTCTCAATAATTCACATAACAATCACATAACATTTTCAATGATTTCCTTCAATAAGAAATTAACGTCTTTATTCGTAATTATTTTACATGTTTACATACACACGAGTATAACCAGTATACCTTTTAATTTTCGCAAAATTGTGCTTCGCTTCGGCCTGGTTTTTTTTTCTTTCGCCTGATAATTTTGTTTAATATTCGCCTAATAATAATCACCTCACAGTAATCGTTTTTGAATATTGTATGTATTTGCTTAATATTATATTATATTGTGAGCCCAATCAGATTAGCATTCAATGCACGCACTTCTATCTCTATGCATGTACACAACAAACTAAGCTTGCATTTCGTAAATTTACAAGTCATTAAATATGTAATCATTCCGAAATGGAAAATAGTTGAAAATTGCGACCACTAATGGATGTTAATTTTCAGTTAATAATACGAGTTAGTTTAGTTCAGTTAATTAGCCACCACCTCTCTCTACTTCCAGATACATTAATCATTTTAATTTAGTGCACGAACACACAAATAATGTGTGTTTTTATATATGTATAGCATATACTATTTTATATATACCTTGAACAGCCGCAGCAATAGTAAACCACAAAGCACATACCATGTTGGCGGATTTAATTGCTGTGGATCCTGTCGGTGCAGTTGTGCAACACCCCTGCGCATTTTTTTTCCGCTCTCCTAAATAATGAAGATAATTGAATATTATTCATATTTTCAATAAAGTCAGCGGCACTGGCAATTTTTGTCATTATTCTCGATAATGCGGGGAATTAAATTTTAATCGAATTACTGGAATAAAAGCTTTTTGAAACGAAATGTAAAATAATCGGAAAAAAATGCGGAATATTTGTATAGTACGAGTAGGTTTTCTATGCGGATTGAATCAGAAAAGGATGTATCAAAAATAACAATTGGAGTCTGATGAAGATACTCGTAATGTTAATTTCTGGGTGATGCCATTATTCGTTGGTAGTGTTCATTTAATTACCTATATATTTGTCTACTAGGGCGGTCTGAAGAGGCCATATTTCACTACCTGAGATACTATAGAATTAAAGATCACCAAAAAAAGACATAAATCATGTTATTACCGCTATTTTAGTATCTTGAATAATTTTCGAAATAACGTTACCTGAAAAACTCTTCTTGTCAAATGCTCGTTTGTTCGCGAGAAGTGGAAAACAAAATAAATGTGGTAAATACCGATCCCACGAGGAAAATGATAAGGATCGATTATTTTTTTGTAACAAAATAACCTTTAATTTGACGAAACCTATTTTTTAAGTGGACAATTTAGTCTTTTTAGGGTTTTGTATAAAAACAAAACCCTTATGAAATCGGTCATGCGTCCGTCTGTCCGTCTGTCCGTCTGTCCGTCTGTCCGTCTGTCCGTCTGTCCGTCTGTCTGTCTGTCTGTCTGTCCATGAAATATCTCACGAACCGCTGAAGCTACATGCATGAAATTTGGTGGAAATATGTAGAAATACTATAATTCTCTGGAGAAAGCGATGCGTTGTAATAAGTCAACTTTAAGGGGGGGTCCCCATAGAGGGGAAATGAAGGTCGAAATTTTTTTTTCATTTGGTATAGGCAAGTGGGGTATCGTAAGAAAGGTACCGTCGAGTACATTCCATTTTTGGAATTTTTTTCAAATTTGAAGAAAGGAGAAAAGAGGGAGAGGGGAAAATATGTGGTCCGAGTTTGTCCCCCCCCCCCCCCTTGCATTTCGAGACCGTTATAGCTAGACATATGAAAATTTACAGAAAAGCGGCATTTCACTAGCATAGAAAACTAAAAATAATAGAATTTTTAAATCTCATCCAAAAAGGTTAATAATAGTACATTTCTATAGTTGCAGTTAGCACACCCCTGCACCCCTCAAGCACACCTGAGGCCAAAAATATTGATAGCTAATGATAACTAACATCATAAGCAATAATACCTCTAAGTTTCATTACAATGACATGATATTTAATAATAGTACATTGACTTAAAGTTATGCATTTTGACACTATCCATACAAAAAATACACCTACCGGCCTCACGCATACATATGCGTGTACTACTTGCATGTTGTTTTTCGTAGTGCGAATTGCAGTTATTTAATGAACCAACTTTGGAAAGGTGAAGATTAGTAATTGGTGATCCTAACAATAACTATTCACACAATTAATTTTTTTAGGGTTTTGTGTCTTAAATCTTACAAAATCGGTCAAATACCTGTCTGTCCGTCTGTTCATAGAATATCTTACGAACGGCTGAAGCTGCACAAATCGGCGAGAATGTGTAGAAATGCTATAATTTGCTGGAGAAAGCGTTGTGTTGTAATCAGCCAACTTTAAGAGGGGGGGGCGGGGGTCCACATAGAGGCGAAATTAAGGTCAGTTTTTTTTAATCCATATTAGACCGTAATTTGTCCCCGCCGCCCTGAAGCCGTTACACAAGTTTGCAATTTGCAATGTTGTTGTAACATGAATGGTTAAGCATCTCGAAGAGTAGGACAGTTTATCTCGTATACATACTTACATATCTATCTACAGCTTCTCGTATTAAAACTATTACTTTGAGAGGTGACAGATGCAGTTTTTTTGTGAATTGGCATGTAAGATACTATATCATAGGTAAGACATTTAATTATGGTGTTTTTATTCAGCTGAGTGGTACCAAGAAGAGCAGGGAGCCAATATTTAGATACCAAGAAAAGCGCGTGCTACAAAACCCTCGAATTGCGGGCGTAGCCCTCTATATTCCGGTTTCATTTCTGAGTAACTATCATACCAACGGGCATCTAACTTATCTCAAACCAAAGCTTATTTAGGTATGAAAAAAAAATCAGTACTTATAGTTTTCCTAGTGGGATCAGCAATTAACCCGGTATTTAATGAAATGCATAAAAAACGATTATTTTTCCCACTTCGTGCGAAGAAACGAGCGAGGGTGTTTTTGTACCCTAGACTTATAGTATAGGGTATATTGTTTTTGTCCCGACGAAAATATGTAACACCTTAAAGGAGGCTCCGGAGGTATAGCAATGTATATATATAAATGATCAGGGTCACCTCCTGATTCGATTTAGCCATGTCTGTCTGTCTGTCTCTCCGTCTGTCTGTCTGTCTGTCCGTTCGCACGATAAATTTCGATATAATGAAGCTAGAGCCTTGAAATTTTGGCCAAATGTTGGTAGTATGATCTAGTTGGATGGTATTGAAAATGGGCATGATCAGGCTAAGAGAACGCCTACCTCCCCTACATATGTAAAATAATTAAATGTATCTATAACTCCCGATTAAAAAATCATGAAAAGCTCTAGCTTTGGTATATTGCTAGTGAGGGTAATCTTATACTCTCCTGGGAAATAAAATCGATCAGTTGAAAATTAACGGTAGTTTTTTTTACAAAGAGCCCCGTACTAGCCTACTTTTCAGGCATTTTGTCTATAACTCTTGAACCATCATCTGATTTTTAGCATGTAACCCTGAGGGAAAAAGCTGCTTAAGGTTCTGTAAGTTGGGCATAATCAGATCAAAGGAACACTTACCTCCCCTTCAAATTTCAAAAAAATAAATATTTGTGTAATTACGATAACTTTCGATAGAATGATACCACCGAGTTAAAAATTTGGTGGAATGTTGCTAGTAAAACCTACTTAGTTGGTATTGAATATGGGCAAGATCCGAACCAAGGAACCCCCACCTCCCCTACAAATGAAACTTCAAATAAGCGATAACTTTTGATCGAATGAAGCCAGTGACTTGAAATTTTGGTCAAATGTTTGAAGTAGGATCCAGTTGGCTAATATTGAAAATACGTAAAATTTGACCAACGAAACCCCTACTTCCCCTACAAAAAAAACTTCAGATAAGCGATAACTTTCGATAGAGTGAAGCTAGAGACTTGAAATTTTGTTTAAATGTTTGTATGGTGATCTAATTGGTTGGTGGCAATGATGAGCAAGATCCGACCCAAGGAACCCCTACCTACCCTACAAGTGAAACTTCAAATAAGCAATAACTTTCGATAGAATGAAGCTAGCGACTTGAAAAATTCGACAAATATTTGTAGAACGGGTTAGTTAGTTAATTGATTTTGAGAATGGTCAAGATCCTACTGAATGAGTGCCAACCTCCCCTATGAACTAGCCATATAGGAGACCCATTCTTAATGCATATGGTCGTTGCTAATTGGTACTTTTGGTATCACCACTAGGTCTGTACAAGTCTAGGGTATATACGCTTCAGACTGGTTTTTTAGTAGGATTATCTCGAAAACTATTCTAGACATGAAAAAAGGTGTGATTGCATTTTAAATGTATTTTTTTTGTGATCTTTAACTTCATCTCAGAAAGCAGAAAAAAAACTTAAAAGAACTACGATTGGGGTAAACCCCAATCATGCAATACTCTAGATGAATTTGAACCTGGTTAAAGCCAATAAATAATTTTGGTTGCAATCTCGGATGCATCGTTAAGACGTAAGACGTAAGACGTAAGTCGTTAAGACGTTAAGACGTATTTCATGAAATAGTGCAGTTTGTATGGGAGGGGGTAGAAGAAGGGTGAGGATTACAATAAATTTTATAATGTAGGTTACGATTATCATAAAAGTGATATATTCAAAATTTCAAAGCAATATGTTTTATAGTTTCTGAGAAAATCTGATTATTGTAAATTATCAAAAATGTGTCATTTTGTATGGGAGGGGGTAGACGGAGTAAGGGTAATCGATTACTTTTTTGAATCTAACTGATATTGTTAATTAAGTGTTAAGTACAAAATTTCAGCCCGATAAATTGTATAGGTAACGTATTTCATGAAATAGTGCAGTTTGTATGGGAGGGGGTAGAAGGAGGGTGACGATTACAATAAGTTTTATAACATAGGTTACAATTATCATAAAAGTGATATATTCAAAATTTCAAAACAAGATGTTTTATAGTTTCTGAGAAAATCTGATTATTGTAAATTATCAAAAATGTGTCATTTTGTATGGGAGGGGGTAGACGGAGTAAGGGTAATCGATTAATTTTTTTGAATCTAACTGATATTGTTAATTAAGTGTTAAGTACAAAATTTCATCTAGAGTATAAACAGAAACCCCCATTTTAAACTCCTCCTCCTCGCAAGTTCACAACCCGCTGGCGGAGACTTTTAGTTTAACCGTTTGAGAACAGGTATGCTTTTTTCCATGAATTTAAACAAAATCTTCGAAATTCGCGTTTATTTTGCGAAAGAAAAAAACCCTTCAGGTAAATACACAGTCAGAAATTTAGGACTAAAATTTGTATTTTTGGTCTTGGATATATGACGACACCAAAATTAGTTTAAGGAGACATGAGCACTCGTAAATTCCCATTGAAAACTACACAACTTCAACATCCCTTTTCTCTGCCCCCACTTAATATTTTTGCCCAATTTTTTTTTACTGTTTTGTCATATTGTCGACATTAATTCCGTCGCTGATTTTAACCGTGCGATTCCTATTTTGTTTTTTAATCGAAGAACAAAAATGTTTATACTCTAGATGAAATCTGAGAGTATTATTTTATAAGTTTGCCACAAAGTTTGTAACGCTAAGAAATAAGGCTCGCAGAAAAAAAGGAATGATACAGAAGTTCATATTATCACTCGAATATCTCAAAACCGGATGTCCGTCTGTCCGTCTGTCCGTCTGTCCGTCCGTGACCTCTCTAGCTCGAGAACGCGTTGAGCTATGAAGTTCAAATTTTGCACACGTTATTTTTGACAAAAAATGAAGGCTAAGTTCGTGAACGGGCTAAATCGCTCCACCCCTTCTACCCCCTCCCATACAAAATGACACATTTTTGAAAATTTACAATAATCAGATTTTCTCAGAAACTATAAAACATATTGCTTTGAAATTTTGAATATATCACTTTTATGATAATTGTAACCTATGTTATAAAACTTATTGTAATCCTCACCCTCCTTCTACCCCCTCCCATACAAACTGCACTATTTCATGAAATACGTTACCTATACAATTTATCGGGCTGAAATTTTGTACTTAACACTTAATTAACAATATCAGTTAGATTCAAAAAAATTAATCGATTACCCTTACTCCGTCTACCCCCTCCCATACAAAATGACACATTTTTGATAATTTACAATAATCAGATTTTCTCAGAAACTATAAAACATATTGCTTTGAAATTTTGAATATATCACTTTTATGATAATTGTAACCTACATTATAAAATTTATTGTAATCCTCACCCTCCTTCTACCCCCTCCCATACAAACTGCACTATTTCATAAAATACGTCTTAACGTCTTAACTACTTACGTCTTACGTCTTAACGATGCATCCGAGATTGCAACCAAAATTATTTATTGGCTTTAACCAGGTTCAAATTCATCTAGAGTATTGCATGATTGGGGTTTACCCCAGTCGTAGTTCTTTTATGTTTTTTTTTATATTTTCAAAAACAGATTACTCAGACCCAAGTAAATATTTTTAATTTTTCCTCTATCAGATTATAGATATTATATTTACAAATAAAACAAAAACAAAATTAACTCGATCCGTTAAGCCGTTTTTGAGAAAAGGTACATTGAGTGTTGAAAAACGTGAAAACATTCAAGTTTACAGGAGGACTCGTCAAAGTCAGATTACGGCGTACTGCGTCATTCTTTTCTTACTTGTTTTCTTCTTGAATAAACAAGTTATACGCAACCAAGAATTATGACGGATGGATAAAAATTTTCAGAAAATATTAAACTATTTAAATAACAAAAAAAACGAAAAGCTACTTTTTTTTTAATTTTCAAGTGCTCACGTCGCCTTAAAATTCAATACTTGCTAAGTTATCAAAAAAGATTTTCACTCCAGCCGGTATTCAAATTTAATTCCATGTGGAATTACTTTTTTCATTCTTTTTTTTTCGGAAAAATTATTATTTATTTATTTATTTCATATACTGCGGAAGGCATTGCCTTATTACAGGGGTTCTGATACAGTAAGTTATGTTACTAAATTGACTAAATAATTTAAAAAGGATAAATATTACGTACATATAATAAAATTTATAAAATAAACTATTCATTTAGAATAAAACTTCGTAGTTTAAGTGATTCCAATATAAAAATATACAGTTTTTTTATTACTTTGCAATCTCTAGTGTTCAGAATTTCAGTAATATGCTCTAATGCGTTAGTATTATTGAAGTAATATTTTCTTACTGGTTTGTTTATTGGGCATTCTTTTAATAGGTGTTCAATTGTGTCACGTTTTTGTAAGTTGCATAGCGTACAGTTGTTTTCCAGATTAAACTTATGGGTGTTTCCAGCGATGTAAATACGTTGGTTGTAGTTGTTACACATCCGGATCTGCGCAAAACAGCGGCGATGGTGTCCAGGTAAAGACTGAAGGAGGTACCATGCAGGTTTGGTCTGGTCTTCTCTAATGAGTTGGTACCAACATGATGAGCTGCTACTAGTTGCTCCATTCTCATCATTGTTTGTAGACTTAGCTGCGTAAATCATCGCTATTGCTTTCATATTTTCTTGTTGGGTACAGTTGTTGATAAGTTGGGGAAAGTCTCGCAATTCATTCATTAGTTCGGCTTTTATTTTCCCTAACCAGTTTGAGGAGTTTCCCTTTTCCACTTCCATTTCTTGTTGTTTGAGGCATAGTTTAGGATATCGTCCATCAGGTAACATTGATACCCTTCGTAACCATTTCAGAGTTTTCGTAATAATTTTTACCTTCATATGAACGCGGCCACATTCTCTTCTCACTACTTGCGCTGATGTGTTTCTTGGCAGATAAAGTGATCTCTTTAAGAAATCCTGTTGAATATTCTCAAGATTTTGTATCGCATTCATTCCCCATATTTCAGCTCCATAAAGCGCGACTGTCTCCACCATAGCATCGAAAAGCTTCATTTGCGCATTCCATCCCATTTTGTTGTTGTTGAATAATTTACCAAGATTGGCCAACGCTGCAGCAGAGGATTTTTTCCTATGGTCAATTTCCTTGTGCCATGCTCCTGTTCGATAAAGTGTGCTACCAAGATATTGAAATTCAGACACGATCTCGATTTCTTGTTCTTTATAGTGAAATTTTTTCCTTCTTTTTTTGTTAAGTCTCTTCTCAAATATTACTATTTTTGTTTTGTCCACGTTCAATGTAAGATTTTTATGATTGCAGTAGGTTTCTAGTTTATCTATTTTGTCTTGTAAGTCAGTAGCAGAGTTCGCGAATATAACAAGATCATCGGCATAAGCAAGCATCATTATGTCTATACCGTCAATGATACCGACTCCTTTGAATCCAAGTTTCCGGAAAAATGTCTCTATATCATTAAGGTATATGTTAAATAGTAAGGCACTGAGAGGATCTCCTTGAAGCACTCCTTTCGTTACTTTAACGCTTTCGGAATATTCTTGCCCATTTTTTATTGAAACTGAAGCTGCATTGTATATGTTGCGAATTAGTTCGATCATCTGAGTACTAATTTTATTCGACGCTAAGTGCTGCCATAATAAATTGTGCTCAATACTGTCAAAAGCTCCTTTGAGATCAATAAATATAGCATATAGTGGTGATTTTTTTATTCCATTCTGTTTATCGATTAATGTTCTGATGGTGAAAATATTGTCTAAGCAGCAACGCTCTTTTCTAAATCCACTCTGATGTTCGGGTAAAAGTTTTCGTGATTCGACAAAATTGTTAATCCTGTCACTCAATACGCTAGTCATTACTTTGAATAGTCCATTTTCAAGTGCAATGGGACGATAATTATTTGCGTTGGTGGGGTCTCCTTTTTTGAATATCATTGATAAATTAGCATGTCCCATTATCTCTCCTTGATTTTCATTTTTAATTTTATTCATTATATTACATATTGTTGACATTACATTCTCTGGCAGATTTTTCAGAAATTCATTAGGTATTCCATCTGGTCCAGGTGTCTTTTTATTTCCCAATTTTTTAATGGATGCTTTAATTTCATCAGTAGTGATGTCCTTGTCAAGGTTTATGTCAGTTATTTTAGGTAATTGCTTAGGTGTTGAATTAACAGGGGCATAAACTGTTAGCAGATGTTGAGTCCAGTTTTCAGTGCTTATCACCGACTTCGTGTGGGTCCTTTTCCTCAGTTTTCTAATTTCTGTCCAAAAAGTTGAACTATATTTCATGTTATTGATATTATTAAAAATAGATTTATCATACTGTGCTTTCACATTTCTAAGCAGTTGAGTATACTTATTTCTGGCGTTGTGATATGCTTTCAGATTGTCTGGTGTATAACATCTCTGCATTACTCGGTATGCAGCTCTTACTCTCTTTTTTTCTTTCATACAGTCCGTTGTATACCAATTGTTTATTAGTTTGTATTGTTTATTGTTCATAACAACTGTCTTTGTCATGTTCAAAGCCTCTGCTGCTTGATAAATTTCGTCAACTAGTTGAGTCCATGTTAAATTTTGTTGAACCCATTCTAGGTGTACTTGATACGCTGCTGCCAAATCATTGTTCCATTGCAGTTTCTTGTATATATAAGGTTGCTGATCATTATTTTCAACTTCGGTTGTTAAGCTTAGCATTTTTAGGCTACAGGGTAAGTGATCCGATAGATGTACAAAATCGTGTACCTTAAAATCTCCAATCATCTCTGTTACGTCCGAACTGCACCAAACTTGGTCAACCGTACTGCAACCATTTGACTTTAAGCAAGTGTATTCGCCTTCTTTGTCTCCATGTGTTCGCCCATTAATTAGTGTTAAGCCGAGTGAATGAAACAAATGTGTTAATAGCTCACCTCTTTTGTTCTTGGTTTTATCTTTCGAACTTCTTTCCATGGCTAATTTCATGTTGACCCAAGGTATTTCTTCCATATCCCAATCAGCTTTACCAACTCTAGCGTTGAAGTCTCCAAGAAAGATAACATTTTTATATTGTTGTACAATGGGTGTCAGCTCATCCTCCATCATTTCGAGTATCGCAGTGTCGTTGAGGGATGGTGACAAATAGAAGCACCCTAATGTTATTTCCGTTTTGTTCACTTGAATTTTTGCTATTATCCACATATCACTACATGTAGTATTTATCAAGTTCAACTTTTTGTTTATCATCACCACTAATCCGCCTTTAGGCCGACCTTTTGTTTTATCTTTAGTTGCAAAAGATTCTATAACATTGAACTTTTCATTTTTATTTCATTGTCCATACTGGTTATGTGCCATGTTTCATAGAAACATATTATATCGTTATTATATATTTTATTACTTTGTTCACTAGTAAGTTTTTTCAAATTATTATGTCCATTAACATTCCACATCAAAATATCTAATTCGCGATCCGTGTTCGTTGCATAGTTGTCAATCGCTGTTTCCGCAGTGTTGAGTTGCTAATTCGGCCCAGCTGTTGAGCATCCTGGTAATATTATTTGTTTCACAAGTGACTCTGATGATCGGACACGCTTTGGCGTACCCATACTACCACCAATTGACCTGTTTCGCTTGCTGGCTGTTTGTTTCATGATTACGTTGTTTACGTTGCTCGGATAGCTTTATCAGTTGCTCCTTAGTGTAGTCATTGTCCAGATATACAGTCGAGAGATGTTCTATATTTTTCAGTTGTTTTTTGTTTTTCATTATTTGTATTTTCTTCCGTTCAGTTGTTAGTTTCAAAATTACTGGTCTGGGGAATTTACGGTCAGGGTCCTTCTTTCCAATTCGTTTGATAATGTCAATATCTGCCTCCTCCAGATTAATATTTAATTTGCTTATAATTCCAGTGATAGATTGCTCCAACTCATCGACATCTTTTTCCATCTCAGAGACACCCTTTATAATGACGTTACGCCTTTTCTGTTCTCTTTGTACCATAGCAATTGCTGCACTAGCTTCCATGTTGTTGTTGTTCAGTTTGTCGACTTTTTCATGCATAATTTTCATTTCGTCTCTTATGTCTTGCAAAGCGTTCATAATTTTAGTCATTGTTTCGACGATCGGATCGCACGTATTGTCGGAACTATGTTGACCGGTAATAGGCGAACGTTGAATTTTTTGTGATTTTGAAAAAATTGTTGACATTTTCACTAGTGAGTTGTTTGTTTTGTTAGAGCTGTCAGTGTTAGATTCACAGAAAGGGAGTTTTATTGTCTAATTGTATGGATCTCTATTATTCAGTTCGAATGATTTTATACGATGTTTGATAATCGATAGAAGCGCGTTGGTATTAATCACAATTTAGAATTATACAAATTATATTTAAGGAAAAATTATTAACTTTGCGTTTATTTCCTTCACGGATGTGATAGGGTATATTAACTTTGTAATGAAGTTTGCAACGCACAGAAGGAAGCATCTCCGACCAAATAAAACTATATTCATACATTCTGGGTCAGTATGATGAAACGGGTCAATTAAGCTTTGACCGTCTGTCTGTCTGGTTCTATATGAACTAGTCCCTCAGTTTTAGAGCTATCAAGCTGAAATTTTGTACAAAGACTGCAAAGTGATCTTGGGTGAATCTACGGTCACCCAGCACCGGTTGCTCTTGACAGAATTTATTTTGAAAGGAGAAACAAGACCGGAAGCAATCCCCAAACCAGTCGCGAAAATCAAGTGGCATAATCTCAACAACGAACGCTTTGAATCTGTTGTAACTCCATTCATTGTTAAAATGTAGGAGTGGCTTCAATACAATACCAACTGTGACGGGAAAAGTCCAACACAAATGTGGAATGCTTTGGATGAAATGTTAGTAGGTGAGGCTGAAAAGACACTGGGAGTTTCGAAAGGCCCGCTCCACACGAACAAGGAGACGTGCAGGTGGAATAACGAAACTAAAGGAGCAGTGCGGGCCAAAACGAACGCATTCAAGGCTTGGACAACATGCAACACAGGCAGTGAAGCCGAGAAGGTTCAACTTCGGGAGAAATATGATAAATGCCGGAAGGAAGTAAAGCGAAAGGTTGCTCAAGCAAAGGCGATTACAGCCGACAAGTTCTATCAGGAACTAGAAGATCTGACGGCGGATGGGAGATCGTCATTGCAAGGGAAACCTAAAGACAATGCCAGGATTTGTAAGGTCGCAGCCCAAAGGAGAAGAAACGCTCGAGAGATTCAGGCAGCAAAGTACGTTGAAGACGCACAAGGAGTACTACTGGTTGAAGATACTGCAATCTGTAGCAGAATGCGTGAGTACTTTGACGAACTTTTGAGCGAAGAATTTCCACTTGAAGCTTTTCAAGCTGTGGAGCCAAACACCACTGATATCGCTGATTTTTCAGAGGAGGAGGTGATGAAGGCAATGATGCAGATGAAACGCGGAAAGGCAGTCGGACCGGACAAAATACCCTTGGAATTTTGGTTGAAGATGAATCATGTCGGGCTTAGATGGCTCACTGTTCTTTTCAACAAAATGAAAAGACGGCAACCGATGCCTGACGCTTTCAGAAAAAGCTTCCTTCTCCCGCTTTATATGAACAAGGGTGACTCATGCAAGCTCAACAACTATAGGGCAATCAAATTAACATCTCACACATTGAAGACTTACGAGCGGGTTGTCTGCAATCGATTGAAAGAAATTGTATGGTTGGATGACAATCAATGCAGCTTTGTGGAGGGTCGGTCCACAGTCGATGCTATTCAGTGCATACGTGTTACGATTGAAAAGCATCGTGATGCACGTACGAACTTGCACTTTGTGTTCATCGATTTGGAAAAAGCCTTCGACAGAGTTCCTCGTGATCTGATATGGGTGGCCCTAAGAGCACTTAAGGTCCCTGAGGCATATGTCAAGATGATACAAGACATGTACGATGGAGCAACTACTAAAGTTAGATGCACAGCTGGTGAGTGAAGAATATCCGGTTAAAGTCGGAGTTCACCAAGGCATTGTATTGAATCCTTTGCTCTTCAACATCATCGTGTTCTATTTATTAACACTCATCTCTGACGGCCTGGAAATATCCCTTCTCTTCGCCGATGACATTGTCCTGGGTAGCAAAGACATCGTTGCTTTGCAGGCAGCACTGAATAAGTGGTTTCAGATACAGGAGGATCATGGACTGAGGATTAGCATACCAAAGACTGAGTATCTTTGATGTCCTTTCTCAGATCCAGAGAGACCGATACCAGATATCTACATTAAATGAGAGCAGTTGAAGTCCTGTACAAGGTTCAAATACCTGGGCTCGATGGTCAACAAAGAAGCTACCTGCAATGACGACATCAAACATCGCATCAGTGTCGGTTGGATGAAGTGGCGAGAAAACTCTGGAGTTTTCTGCGACAAGAAAATGCCATGAAAGCTTAAGGGCAAGTTGTACAAAACGGTCGTTCGTCCCGCACTCACGTATGCGTCTGAATGCTGGACTATGTACAAGACATATGAAAGCAAAATGACCGCGACCGAGATGAAAATGTACGGATGTCAGCCGGTGTGACCAAAAAGGATCATATCAAAAGTACCTACATCCGAGGCAGCTTGTTCGTTGAGCAACCGATCACTGAAAAGCTCGAAGATCGTCGTATGGATTGGTATTGCCACGTTCTAAGGCGTCCGCCTGAGAACCCTGTCATGAAGGCACTAGCAACGAATGTTCCATTTGCTGGACCCAAACGCCGAGGCAGACGGAATCACACATGGATCGATCAGATGAAAAAGCAACATCAACGCGTTAATCTTGGCGATGATACGACCCAAGACTGAGCTGAGATTATAGCGCCAGAACACCACAGGCAAAGCAACGCGAAGCCGCAGAGTGTTACGGAAGCGCAAGGAAGAAGAAGAGCCTCCTTTTTATTGCACGCTGTAAATATGAAATGAAATCGGATTACTAGGTCATATAGCTCCCACAGGAACGACCGGTCCAAAAATTAGTCTTTGTGAGAAAAACTTTTTTATTTCTAAAGCTATCTTCTTCAAAATTCACACTTATCAATAGAATCTTTAACTAAATTATACTTTCGAATTTGATTGAAAATGGACTACTCTCTCACATAGCTGTCATAGGAACGACCGTTCGAAAAGCAGGTTTTTGATAGTAAAACTTCTTTTATTTCTGAAGGTATCTTTACCAGATTTCAAAATTATTTCAATATATTTACTGTCAAATCACGTCATTAAATTTGGTTGAAATTGGCTCACTATTTCATATACCTCTCATAGGAACAGTGAAATCGGAACAAGTTTTACTACTAGTTTCAAAGTGGCAAATGCACCATAGGTCCTATTATTTTGGGGGGGGGGGGGGGGGGGGGGCAAAAGATTTCTTCCGTAGTTTTCCACGTGGGGGCCCCCTGGTAACGGCAGTGTTTCAAAACGCTGACGGCCAAGTCTTAGCGATAAGACAGTTTGGAAAAAGGCTGATAGCTGTAGCCTGATGGCTGACCAACACCTAAGCGTCTCAGGTTTAGTAGGATGGAATGACTTGCGAAGTTGGACCTGCAACATAGTTGTGTCAACTCCAGCACGTTTATTAAACCATCTGAAGCAGCTGTCTTCCGAGGCCATCCCCTGTATGGGGTTAAGCGATGTGTTGACAATTCGTCCTTGTAAAAACCACTCCACGTCAAGAAACTTAGAATAAAAGCCTCGGATTGGACGGGTTAACAGCGACAACCACGCAAACGACTAAAGGATTATTCTTTCGGATCCTGCAATGTACGCTCCCTAAACAACTCGGGGCCGAGAATGCCCTCCTTCAACAGACCGAAAAGTACAAACTAAGCACTACCGCAGTCCAGGAAACAAATTGGCTTGGCAGAGAGATCAATGAAAAGAAATCGCTCACAATTTTTACAAGTGGCAAACCATCGGTCCGCAAGGAGCTTGGAGTATACAATCACCTAAAGCCACACATTACTGACTTCAAACCCATAAATGAACGGCTATGTGCGATTCGCATTAAGACTCGATTCTTCAATCTCTGGCTCATCAATGTGCACGCCCTCACTGAAGTTAAAGAAGACGCTGTAAAAGAGGAGTTCTCCGCACGCCTTGAGACTCTCTTCGACTCACTTCCAACAAACGTCAAATTACTGCTGGGAAACTTTAACGCGAAAGTCGGAAATGAAAACTGGTACCGGGGGACCACTGGAGGTCACAGTATCTATGAAAAATGAAACGACAACGGCCAGCGACTTGTCAACTTCGCCTGCAGCAGGAAACTAATCGTAAGCTCTACGTGTTTCCCGCATCGACGCATACACAAGCAGACCTGGAAATCTCCAGACGCATATACCGTTAACCAAATTGACCACGTCCTCATTTGCAGGAGATGGGCGTCTAGTGTGATAGATGTCCGCTCCTATCGAGGAGCAAACTGCGACTCAGATCATCACTTGGTGAAGAAGTCCTACAGATGTGGAATTTTCTCAGTGCACATCAGCCCTCCCAAAATCTTTGCTGTAGATAAGCTTCTGAGCGATTCTACGGCGGTGGCGTATACTACCGCCGCTGAGGAAAGACTTTCACCTATGCTACACTACGTCAGCAGTACAGGCGTCCATGGGTTCTGAGAAGAACTCAAGGGTACCATCAGGGATGTCGCAGAGAAGGTCGTGGGATATAAAGCCCGGCGAGCGCGAACTGACTGGTTCGACGAAGAATGCAAAAACTCGCTTCACGCGGAAAACGAAGTCTACGGACAATGGATTCAACGAGGAACCAGGCCCAGAAGAGAAAAATATGACGAGCTACGGCTCGAATAGAATAATTAGACGTAAGAAACGTAAATACTTTGACGAGGAGTTGCTGAATATTAACGAAAACTGAGCTGATAGGAACACCAGACAAGCGTACAAACTAGTAAATACAATTAAGAACGGTTATCATCCCAGGACTAGCCTTTGTTAAGACAAGGATGGAAACATCATCAGCGACACCAATGGCACCAACAATCGGTAGCCTCTTATTTTGAAGAGCTTCTGAACTTACCATCTAACATCCCCAACCCCACACTACAAGCTCTCGACGATATTGTTGATCTAGGCCCACCTATACAACCCCCGAGAGTAGAGGAAGTTGATCTAGCGTTGCGGTCACTAAAACGAAATAAAGCGATGCGCGCTGACGAGTTTCCAGCTGAACCGCTAAAATTCGGTGGAACGAGTCTAGCTAATGCCATACATCATATAACTATCATATCACTAGTTTGTACGTCCTTTAAAATTTTGACGAAAATTCAGGAAAACAGAATAAAACCGATCAGCTCTTCACAGTCAAACTGATATTCCAGAAGTGCTGGGAATACAACGTAAACGTACACAAAATCTTTGTCGATTTCGAAAAGGCATACGACAGTATCGATCGTGGAGTACTGTACAACATCATGCTGCCATTTGGTATACCAGAAAAATTAGTGCGATTGACAAAGATGATGACGACCAGCTCCGTCTCACAGGTCAGGTTCCATAATAGACTTACTGATCTATTTGAAACACGCACTGGTCTGAAACAGGGCGATGGATTGGCACCGATGCTCTTCAACCTAGCACTGGAATACGCTATTCGGGCTATGAATATGGACAACAGCAAGGCGCTACTCATCAAGTCGACACAATTAGCAGCATACGCCGACGACATCAACATCATACTCCGAAAATTTGCCGACGCAAAAGAACTTCTGCATACCCTTGATACCACTGCAAAAAAAGTTGGACTACGTATCAACGAGGGTGAAACTAAAATAATGATGCAATCAACGACAAGCGCACCTGCATAACCGAGCATCATTGTGGGGGACCTCAACATCGAGTTCGTGAACGACTTCATATACCTGGGTTGCAACTTGTCAAGGGACGCCAACGAAATCAAGCGACGGATACAGTTAGCTAATAAGATTTTTTTCTCGGTTCTCCCTATAATGAAATCGAAGCATGTGCACAGAAGCACGAAACTCGGGATGTACAAAACCATTATACGACCAGTGATATGCTATGGCTGCGAAGCATGGACCCTAACTCAAGCCTCCGGAAACATGCTGGACACATATGAACGTAAGGTTCTACGGCGAATTCTCGGGGCTGTTTGCGATCGAGATGGATGGCGCATCCGGTACAATCATGAGTTGCACGAACTGTACGTTGAGCTGGAAGTTTCGAAATCGTCAAACTACTATACAACGACTTCAACGGGCAAGGCATGTCCAACGAATGGACGATGATCGCATGCCAATGATTGTACTGAATGCAGAACGAGTCGACGGAGCGAGACGACGACCGAGATCTCGTTGGTAGAGCTCAGTATATGTGGACGCCGAACAGCTACTGGGCTTTCATGATTGGAGGACGCGATGACGTGACCGAGATAATTGGAGGACAACGATCCAGGCGGCCAAGGCCCGACGTCGGGCTGTCGCACCACGATGATGATAAATTAGCACTTAATTATACACGTCGATATTTAAATATGTTTTGACATGGATATGTCTTATAGCTGGGGGTCATCCTAAAAATCTGTCCGTCACACGAAATGTCTGTTTTTCTACTCTTTTTGCTTTTCTTTTCTTTTTGCGCATGTCGTTTGGGTGAAGTGGTCATTTTGCATGGCTGTTGCTTGTAGATCCTTGCGGGCGGCGCGCTTGCGGGGATCCTGTGTGTACATGTTGGGATGTTGATTTGATAGTGATAAAGGTTGACGTTGTGGACGGCAACAAATAACATAGTGTACGGGTGAACAGGCGCTCTCTGTGCTCTCTGTCCCTGCTCTCAGTCAACGCGATGCCATAATCAAAACTCCTGCATACACACACCATACCACACATTCAAAATCCTCAAAAATATAGAGTACGCTCCGTACTATTTTACATAACTTGACTAGGCCCAGAGAACACGTCGCAAGAAGTCGTCTGCTCTCCTCGCTCGACATGCTCACACGCAATTTATGGTCTCTGAATGTATGCGAAATTTCGATCAGGGCAGCGGACCTCCTCCTCTCATTCATTCATATCATTCTCATTCTCACCATTTCATTCAACAAATTGTGCACTCCCGACATGCACATGCATAGACCCAATCTGAGGTCACAATGAATAAAATTCCATTTTTACTCATTATTTAGGTCAAGGACGTCCGAGGACTTTCAATGACCTTCAATTTCCGCCAATTCCCGTTCATCATTTAATAAAATAGCCCGTGTTGTACTATCTGAATCACTAGAGTCCCAGAAAAAGTAGCAAGTAGTCAGTTCGACTAACATTTGGACATGCGCAGACGCAATTTGAGAGAGTGTACATAGTTCCCGCCCCCCGAAGATCAGCGAGAGCGGATAAGGTTCATTAGAGCCAAAATCGGGTGATCCAGGGACTGTGTTTGTGCATTTGCAATGGTGGCGATTTGAGGTCTGACTGGCCCACAATGTGGGCCCCCACCACACGTGCAATAAACATACCATAAAACAAAATGGCGGATGCGTACTGCGCGAGTTAAAATCTCCCAAGTCCCGAAATAGAGAAATATTCGTCGCAGGTTGTTATAGTTCCGGGCAGCTCATCATGACATGATGTACATTCAGAGGTCTGCAGAAGATCAAATGCCCTCCCCCTTCTGCAAAAATTCCAATATTTTTCTTGTGCATTCTCTTTGTGAGTGTGTTGGAATGTTTTGTTTACTTTTGTTAGTTTCCCTTTCTATTTGCCAGACACAATCGCATAGAGTCGCACGCGTTACTTGAGAAACGGATTGTGTGTGCCGGACTCGGACTGTTGATTAATGGTGCGGGATGAGGTGGATAGTGTGGGAGTGATTTTGCAATAGATACACAAACACAATACACGTCCGATTGGGAAAAGATGGTGGGAAGCGTGATTGCGATTAGCAGAAACTTACTCAGAGAAATGTCGATAGGCTGCAGTCTGCAAACTGTACCGAACGGGTAGATGGAACAGGGTGCACGAGAGGAGGTGAATATTGCACACACGCGATGCAAACGAAAACGAAACGATCCCACGAGAGAAAGGAGCCCGAGCGAACAGGACATAGCAAAGCTGAATTTATGACGAGTATCTACACTGCCACCAGATACATCAGTACATGGATATGTCTTATGCCTACCGAAAGCGTGGGACGTGTTTTTTCGAATGATTTCATTCAGTATAACTATACTGGGATCTTTATAAAACTTACGTCGATATCTTCAACACAACAGGTTCCACGCAGTCGGTAGTCATAGACATATCCATGTTCCGATGTATGTATCTGCATGCAGTGCAGATACTTTGTATCTTTTTTATACAACAGCTTTCCATTTCCTACTTTTCGTTTTCAATTTTTCATTTCGGTACAGGGCTCGGTCCCTACTCCCTCCGGGCTCAGCTTACTCATTTGTTCTAATCCATAGTGGGTTTTATTGCATCAACTATTTCATGTGGCTTAGTTGACGTTTCGTTGGCATAAACCAGTCTCGGACTATGAATCTTGCCAGGGTGCACCTCCTGCACTCATTTACCCGCCTCCCTGCGTCGGGATTCGGAAGATGTCTAAGCTTATTATTACGTCATCAAAAAATTGGTTTTTTCGTTAAAATTCTAGTTCCAACGATGAAGAGCTATAGAATATAAATTGCGATTCGTTAACCTAAACACTACTGTACAAAAGTGCCACAAACGCGCCAGGTATCTTGAGATTCACTTACCAAAATCTCCAGAAGGTTTACACCCAGTCCAAAACAAAATTTAGCTAAGTCACTGGTTAACAGGGTATATTCGACAGAATGCAACCACCAACCATAAAAAGCTTCTTATGGTAGATCAACTGTGGTTGAAAAAGATGAAGCTACTACACATAATGCAAAGATCACGTGGGAAGGGGAATTATTTATGATGCCTGCTTATTAAAGGAAAATTAATCATGGCAAATTATTCAAGGATTTGATGGAAACTGGCTTATTTATTTGGTATTATTGGGAAGTAAAAGTGCATAGAAGTCAACCCCCAACAGTTAAGCAGCTGAAAGGCATTGTTCAAGACAGCTAATGAACGAAAATGTGATCATTTAGGCAACGGAAAATATTTTTAATTTTGCGAAAAAAATACGCTATAAAAAAGCAGTTTCTTGCAAAACAGTTATAAGCATTTGAAATCATCTGGAATATGTTGAGCTGTTGAGCCCCGGAATATGTAGTTGACGCACCATGCCCCACTAGGTGTTAGGGCAAATGAGTGCCATCTATTGTACTATATTTCCCAACAATTATGAATTGCAAAAGTATATGGGGAATGTACACCAGTACTTCCTATTCACCCGCATGAGATGATGTAAGGAAAACTCTTATCTTCTCCGTATCGTGGTTAAGGCAGTGTGCAAGCGGTTGCCTTCTGGAGGGCTACGTACAGATAAGAGTAATGTATGCAACGATTCATATTTTCAAGTGCGTGTGCTGTCAGGACGAGAAAGAACTAACAGTGAAGTTGAGTGAGGATTTCTTGTGATCTTGAGATACTCCACCTAGTTCACCATGGTGGAGTATGGATGATTGTGTGTGTTTAGCGTGGCGGAAGATTATGGGTTTGAAATCGTTGTTCATTCTACTGTGTCATCCATTCGGGCGTGATACGGAGTTGATAATTCAACTAATTTGTTTATGATTTTATTCCGTTTCCTACTTCCTTTGTTACACTAGTTTACTTGGTAGGTATCCCACACACTAACGAGTACCGAAATATTCTCGCAGAAGCTCAGCTTGATTTGATATTTGAATAGGATCCACAAATATATAGTGGCCGAGTTTTTCGTAACCACAAAAGAGCAGAATATCAGCAGAGTTTATTGAACAATCCTGGGGGTGCGTTTTGTATACTTTTACTAAGCATACAATCCTCAACTCAAATGTAAAAAAAAAATTGTATGTATCCTCGGTGAAAATACCTTCTAATGAATTTTCGGGCGACAGAATCATTAGTATTTTTTATATTCCAATTGAGAGAAAATGTCTTAGTGTAATGTTGGTTAACTATTCTATTCTGTATGCAAAAAAAATATGCTTAGTTATTCCAATTCACTCATAGAGCCAACGTTACATCTTTTCTTTGGCCCGAAGGATTTAAGACCCTTATAACGGCTTAAATTCAATTTTCTACTTGCGGTGACCTTGTCCTTTTCGCAGCAGTTACTCTTTGACCCTTTGCGTCTTGGGATTTCTGCAGAGCGCAGAGGGAATAATATTCTAGCCTAATTCAAGTTTCCTTTTCGAAAATTTACCTGATTTCTTGAATAGCAAGCATGGTATGGAGCATTTACACTCCCGTCGGCGACGAGTCCATTGTTAGAATGTCGTCCTCACTGTGAATACTCCTGGTCATAAATTTGATTTTGATTCATTGATTGTGTTGCGAGATTACTTGAATGCCATGAAAATAGTCATTCGAATGCCCCTAAGGAATTGTGGTGGACAAGGTTGAGTAGCCATATAATTGAGGTTCCTTCAATCTGTCGTAGATTGAAATTGGACATTCTTTGGAATTGAACAGAAGTCTGGTTTGACGGAAGTTGGTATGGTAGTTTGTCAGCCTTTGTAATTCCAATTATATTATTGATGGGATAATATCCGGAAGACAATAGAAAGAAATTGCATAATCGTTGGAATGGACGTTGGAAATGGTTACGTAATTAAATAATCTTGGTGAGTTTCAATTGAAGCGTTTTCATAAAGCTACATAATGCTAGCTAAATGGAAATTAAAGTGGAAAAGGATTGTTTGTTTGTTCTTATAAAATGAACACTTCCACATTGACTGACTGCACAGTGCGTATTACTGGACAGACAGTCAAAGTGCGGTTCAATATCGTCGAGATATTTAAAATAATTTAATTTGTTGTATATTAAAGAATACATCTGAGAATCTCTGATTAACCAGAAATTACTTTCTTTATTAAACTTGAATCCACTGGGATAGCATCACACACAAATCTACTTGTATCTCTATTTACAGGTACACCCAATTTAAAGGACGACTATACATCCTGACGATTCCACACTGAAGTTCAAAACAACTAATAAAGATGTTTCATTCAAACAAGTTAATCTCAGGTCAACCGAAAACGAGCAAATAAAAGAAAAAAACTTGGATCTCATACTTAAATCCAGAGGACGACATATTTCCAATCATGTTTGGAGTATAGTTAATGTTTATCCCAAGCAAGGAGGCCGATGTACGCTGCCTTCACACAACTGAAGACACAGAAAAATCAAGAAGCTTTTTGTTTTGGTTGAATGATCTATTGATTGATTGATTCGAGGAATGAAAGTCAGGTTGAATTGGCAAAGGATTTTCCATTGGGACGAAAGGGTTGAAATGAATCAAAGGATGGTTTCGTTAAATTTTTTTCTTCCTTTTATCGAAATTGGGATATCTTTTCGTGGTCGGAATGGGGCTTATTCGACATCTGAATTACATTTTTGAATTTCTCCCTTCTGATGGCAAATAGAGACATCTGCAAACAAAGTTTGAAGTAGGTAGTAGGAGGTAAAAAGGGATACATACTTACTTTAGAATTTGTACATATGTAGCATCAAGCTAATGCAAATTTGTAAAAATAATGATGCGAAAACGCAATGTTGAGGAGAAATGTGTTATCTTCTGACCACAGGCTGACATGTAGTCTTGTAGGCTTGTTTTGGGATTGGGGTAATTCTCTCTCTGTCCATTGATACTGATGATAGTAGGAAGAGTTAGGTTTTTTTTCTCGCAACAACGGGTTAACACCTCGTCAATCACTATGAGAAATAAGCTCGGTGAAATGACACAAAGTCCCCGGACACTTAACCTTTATGCAGAATCATGGGGGTAGTCAAGATTGGATTTAGGAAATACAAAAGCAACATTTGATAAAATTATCTAGGAACTCGTTTCGCAGATCGCAGTTGTCGATGACAAGCGTCATTAAGAAAAAAAACTAGTAGATGGAGAATTTACCTGAATCCTGAAACGCTATGGCGTGTAGGAGTAATTGAAGGGCCATCGAAAGCTACAATGCTATTCGTGCATACATAACTTTATTGCAGAACTACCCTGCCATAGTTCTGGCCAAATCCCTTTTTCAAAATCACTTTTCGCTACCAAAATCCAGCAGTCGTACAACTGTATTAAACATTTTGAGCTGAAAGCAGCTGAGATAAGTAGTTACCTAGGTAGTGATTTGAACGAACACTGTGATACCATCGAAAAAGCATACATTGACAGCGCCGATACTATTCTTAGCTGACCCGGCTTGTCGGCATATGCCTTGAATTTCCGATACCTCACGACAGCAGATTGTTGAGAGGAAAGAGCTGAAGGCATGATTAGCAACAGCAACAGAGAAGAATCGAAGTAGCATTGATCTCCTTTACCGTCAGAAACCCCGTGAAGTTCAGCGTTGTGTGCGAAGCGATAAGAGAGAGTATGCAATCTGGTCTCGGCAGAAGAAGCCGCAAGAAGCAATAACTTAAATGCCGTATACGGTGTCATCAATGAGTTTAAAAGTGGTCGTAACTCACATCAACATCCGGTGAATGACAGTGATGGAAAGCCACTTATGTCAGAGTAAGACCAGATGAGGAACTGGAAAAAGAATTTCGTCACTGCTTTGAACCATGTAACTTCTGGCGAAGTTCCCCGTCATGTAGACTGCCCATCAAAATGGGCGTTCATGGTCGACTGCCTCAACAAAAGAGGAAATAGTCGGCCTGATTGTCAAACTTTCTAAAAGGGCAGCCTTACGGATTGCAATAATTGGAGAGGCATCTGCGTGCTTCCTGCCGTCGCCAAAATAATAATAGTTAATATTGTCCTGGAATGATTAAAGGAGCACTTAGAAAGCACAATTGACGAAGAGCAGGCCGGCTTTCGATCCGGATTCTCCTGTGTCGATCACATTAACACCTTGCGAATCATCATTGAGCAATGCGTTGTGGTCGATTCTCGGCATTACTTGCTTTTCATTGATTTAAAGAAGGCTTTCGACAGTGTGAACCGGGATTCTATTGGGGCGGCTTCGCGCAGGAGACGCGTCCCTGAGAATATTGTAACTATTATTAAGGCAGCCTTTGATTGCGCAAAATGTCACGTTTTGCATAAAATTAGAGCGTCGGGAGATCTTTAGATTCGGAGTGGAGTTCGACAGGGCTGTGATTGGCGATGTGTTGCATGCAGAATTATCCGGATCACACAGAGGAGTTCGATGGTCCTTGACATTTCTTCTGCAACATCTTTACTATGCTGACGACATTTGCCTACTCTTGCACAAAATCATGGGTTTAAACGCAATGGCCTTAGATCTCGAGGGGGAGGCGAGCACAGTTGGGCTGAAGATTAACACCAACAAGACCAAGGTTCTTAGCCCGCCGCACAGTGCTTCGAATGTATGGATAAAGACACAGAAAATCAATATCTCTAGAACGGGTGAACTGATTATGATGAACTTTGGTAAGAATGTTAAGCTATACAATATCCTTAAACTTTATTTATACTGAATTTTTGCTTTTTGTGAGGGTGATACTAAAAAAGTTATAACTTTGACAACGGTTGTAGGCATTATTATGATATTAAATATATAGGTGCATTTTAAGGAAGCTATAGGCATTTAACAGAAAAAAAATCATAGTGATCTGGTCACACACTTTTCAGATATTGGAATATGAATTTTCCCAATTTAGCCTGTTTAGCTCTCGTTCGTCTAGGCAGTCTCGCTCCGTCGACTCGTTCTGCGTATATTACTCTCTTTGGCACGAGATCATCGCCCATTCGTTGTACATGCCCTGCCCATTGAAGTCGTTGTAGTTTGACGATTTTCGAATCTTCCAGCTCACCGTACAGTTCATACAACTCATGGTTGTACCGGATGCGCCATCCGTCTCGATCGCAAACAGCCCCGAAAATTCGCCGCACTTGACGGAACATTACGTTCAAATGTGTGTAGCATACTCCCGGAGGTTCGAGTTAGGGTCCATACTAGGCAGCCATAGCATACCACTGGTCGTATAATGGTTTTGTACACGCGGAGCTTCGAGTTTCTGTGCACATGCTTCGATTTCATTATGGGGAGAACCGAGAAAAAAGTCTTATTGACTAACTGTATCTGTCGCTTGATTTCGTCAGTTTCATTGGCGTCTCTTGACAAGTTGCAACCTAGGTATATGAAGTCGTTCACGAACTCGATGTTGAGGTCCCGCATATTGATGCTCGATTCTGCAGGTGTCCTTGCTGTCGATTGCATCATTACTTTAGATTTACCCTCGTTGATACGTAGTCCAACTTCAACTATGCAGAAGTTCTTTTGCGTCGGCAAATTTTCGGAGTATGATGTTGATGTCGTCGGCGTACGCTGCTAATTGTGTCCACTTAATGAGTAGCGTCTTCCTGTTGTCCGTATTCATAGCCCGAATAACGTATTCCAGTACTAGGTTAAAGAGCGTCGGTGCCAGTCCATCGCCCTGTTTCAGACGAGTACGTGTTTCAAATAGATCAATAAGTCTATTATGGATCCTGACTTGTGAGACGGAGTTGGTCATCGTCATCTTTGTCAGTCGCACTAGCTTTGCCGGTATGCCAAATTGCAGCATGATCGATACTATCGTATGCCTGCTTGAAGTCGACAAAGATTTGGTACACCTCCACCTTGTTTTCCCAGCACTTCTGGAGTATCAGTTTGACCGTAAAGAGCTGATCGGTTGTGAAGCGATCAGGTCTGAAACCGCCTTGATATTTGCCAATGATTCGTTCTGCGTACGGTTTTATTCTATTTTCCAGAATTTTTGTCAAAATTTTATAGGACGTACAAATTAGTGATATGCTCCTGTAATTCCCACACCGCAGTTTATCTCCCTTTTTGTGAATTGGACAAATGATGCTTCTGCGCCAATCGTCTGGGATCACCTCGTCCGCCCATACTCGCAGGAGTAATTGATGTATAGCATTAACTAGACCCGTTCCACCGGTTCCATCAGTTCTGCTGGAATCTAGTCACCGCCTGGCGCTTTATTCCGTTTTAGTGACCGCAACGCGAGATCAACTTCCTCCCCTGTCGGGGGCTGTATGGGTGGGGCTAGATCAAAAATATCGTCGAGAGCTTCTTGTGTGGGGATGTTAAATAGTAGGTTCAGAAGCTCTTCAAAATAATAGGCCTACCGATTGTTGATGCCAGCGGTCTCGCTGATGATGTTTCCATCCTTGTCCTTACAAAGGCTAGTCTTGGGTTGATAGCCGTTCTTAATTGTACATATTTACTATTATAGTTTGTACGCTTGTCTGGTGTTCCTATTAGCTAAGTTAATATTTAGCAACTGCTCGTCATAGTATTTACGTTCTTTATGTCAAATTATTCTATACGATATTCACCGTAGCTCGGTGTATTCTTCTCTTCTGGCTCTGGTTCCTTTCCGACCCCATTGAAAGTTTGCATTCTTCGTCGAACCAGTCGTTTCGCGCTTGCCGGGCTTTATATCCGACGACCTTCTTTGCGACATCCTTCATAGTACCCTTGAGTTCTTCCCAGAACCCATGGACTGATGATGTTGATGTTGTGTAGCATAGGTGATAGTCTTTCCTGAGGAGAGTAGTATATGCCACCGCCGTAGTATAGTATCACTCAAAAGCTTATCAACCGCAAAGATTTTCGATTGGTGCACATCACCTACATCTGTAGGTCGACTTCACCAAGTGATGATCTGAGTCGCAGTTAGCTCCTCGATAGGAGCGGACATCCATCACACTAGATGCCAATATCTTGCAAATGTGGATGTAATCAATTTGGTAGAAGAGACTTCCAGGTCTTTTTGTGAATGCGTCGATTCGGGAAACTCGTAGTGCTTACGACTGGGTTTCTACTGCAGGCGAAGTCGATAAGTCGCTTGCTGTTCTCGTTGCATTTTTCAAGGAGACTGTGGCCTCCAGTGGTCCCCCGGTGCCAACTTTTATTTCCGACTTTCGCGTTAAAATTTCCCAGCAGCAATTTGATGTCGTTTGTTGGAAGTGAGTCGAAGAGGGTCTTAAGGCGGGCGTCTTTTTTACCTTAAGTGGGGGCGTGCATATTGATGAGCCAGAGATTGAAGAATCGAATCTTAATGCGGTTCGGACGCAGTCGTTTAGACGTTCAATTATAGCTTTGAGGTCAGCAATATGCGGCTTGAGGTGATTGTTCTTTATAAAGCTCTCCACAAACCAGTGCGGTGCACGGTAGCAATACGGTACAGCGGTACAAATTTACATGGCGCATGGCGGTATATGCGAGCTTTCACTGTATACGCGCCGTATACTGCGGCGAAGCTGGGGTATTGCAGCGATACACTTTTGTGTACCGCGGCACAGCTGCGGTACTGAACTTTTGTATCGCAGCCGCGGCACTATTGATTACAATGTACTGCAGCCGGCACTATACATGGTATCGTGCTCGTAACGCGGTAGTTTGAATGGGCACGCGGTATGCTGCTACCGCGTACCGCGCTGGTTTGCAGAGACTTTAAATGCTACTCCAAACTCCTTGTGGCCCGATGGTTTCCGACTTGTACGCGATTTCTTGTCATTGATCTCGGTGCCAAGTCAATTTGTTTCCTGGACTGCAGTAATGCTCAGTTTGTACTTTTCAACCTGCTGAAGGAGGGCCTTTTCGGCCCCCCGGTTTTTTCAGGCAGCGTACATTCCAGGGTCCGAAAGAATAATCCGTTAGCCATTTGCGTGGTCGTTGTTGTTGATCCGTCCAATCCGAGGCTTTGGTTCCAGGTTTCTCGACATGGAGTGGTTTTGACAAGGACGCGTTGTCAGCACATAGCTTAAGTTCATTCAGGGGATGACCTGGGAAATCGCTTCTTCAGATGGTTTAATAAACGTGCTTGAGTTCACACAACTATGTGGCAGGTCCAATTACACAAATCATTCCATCCTACTAAACCTGAGACGCTTAGGTGTTGGTCAGCCATTCAGTCTACAGCTATCAGCCTTTATCAAACTTTCTTATCGCTAAGACTTTGCCGTCAGCGGCTTCACACACTGTCGTTACCAGGGGCGCCCACGAGAACGACTATGGAAAAAGTCTTTTGCTGTATATTATACTCTTCTATTTATTATGAGGGCGCCATATTAAATCTTCACCCCTAGCACCAAATTTCCTCCGCACAACTCTTTTACTGAGAGTTTTATTTTTTCGTGAACTCCACGTTACTCAAGTTATCTAATTATCTAGCCACGGACAATAATTGCACGGATTTTTCAGTCCTGGTCAAATGATTCAATTTTCGAAGCCACCAGACATAGGTATACTCGTACAAAATATAGTGTATTCTTTTGTGATATATTTGAACAGGAAAATTAATATTATCAAATGCCGTGACTTCACCTCCTTCACCCACATAGTCTAGCAAATTGCTCTTCCAAACAAAATTGCACTATAATTGACTGGGAACCCAACATGGACCATACTTCCATCCCCTGAAAACCTTTCATCATTAAAAAGTTTCTAATTTTTCGGTGCCTCCTGCAACCTTTACCATATTTTCATCTTGGCCATGGGCGAGCACCTTTTATCCGGAAGCTACGATTGAACGGCAACATGTCGATGGAAAACGCCGTAGCACACACAATGGCTTACCCATCTTCCCCGTAATTTAAGGGCTTTTTTTTATTTTTAATATTTTTTGCCGAGAAGGTAAACAAGCGAAAGACTAAAGTTTAGACATTAGCCAGTGAGCCATAAAAGCAGAAAAGTTTCATTTTTTTCCACCCTCGAACAAACTTGATCAATGAGAAATTACTAGAGGTGACCAAAGGGCGGAAAGTTTCTAAAGGCATCTGACTCGATTGATGCAAGTGAAGGCATAGAATAGCCACAAGGTGAATTTTACTTTTAATTAGCGAAGAGAAAATATTAAGGGCATTGTTGTCAGTGAGGGAAAAAATGAATGAAAAGACGGAGTGAGAGTACGAGTATTTTGAAATTTCATAATTAGATATTTTGAACAGTATATTTTTCGAGGTGTGGGACGAAAGATAAAGGGATAAACGTCTATAGATTGGAAAAGAAGTTTGAAGGTAAGGGCGAAATAGTTTTTAGGGATTTGGAGGATATTCCGGGTCGGGAGCGATCAGCATCAGTCAAGTATAGCGGGTGTTGGGTTAATTACCAGCAAAACTGATAATAATATAAATGACGCTTTATTAAGCGGAAGAATCAAATATTAAAAATTATTATCGCAGGCCTTATTGAAGCCGCACCTCCTAAGTAGTAATTTGTCGATAGTACGAAATAAGTGGCCGACCTCAACACAACACAACTACTAATAATATAACAGACGCTCTATTAAGCGAAATAATTAAACGTTTATAAATAATTATCGCGAGCCTTGTCGAAGCAGGTGTTGATCGCGCGGAGGGCGCTGACACAAAGTGTGTATGGACGAATTGCAATGAACCACCTGCAGTGGACCATATCCTTGTAGGGCTGCTTCGACCGGCAGATCTATGGCAGCACTTGATGAGTACCATTTTTACCTCCCCTGTTTGTATTGTCTTCCCCAAGAATATGAATTTTTATTAATACATAAAGGACAGGGGCAACGAGCGGCAAAAACCGCGCCCACGTCTCACAAACTCAGCTAAAGCAAGTATTGGCCGCTGCTTAGCTCGCTGAGGGGCTTTTTTTTCGCCAGATTTCATGCATGCTGGTCATTATGCTACCTAAGGCTCCTTCTCCAATTTCTCCGATTTCAGCCAAATTTAGGAACGTGGCTTAGCAGTCAATACGACTGAATAATATGCAATTACGTAAAGATATCTTCAAAAATAAAAAAAAGTTTTTCTGACAAAAACTTGCTTTTGGGACGGTCGTTCCCATGACAGCTATATGATAAAATATTCTGATTTCAACCAAATTCGGAAATATGATTTTAATAAAGATACTATTGACTATTGTGAATTTCAAAAACAATATCTTTAGAAATAAAAAAAGTTTTTCTCACAAAGACGAATTTTTGGACCGGTCGTTCCAATGGCAGCTATATGATGTAGTGGTCCGATTTCAACAAAATTCGGGAAAGTAATTTAACTATAGATACTATTGATTGGCGTGAAGTCTGAAAACGATATCTTTAGAAATCCAAAAGTTTTTCTCATAAAGACGAATTTTTGGACCCGTCGTTCCTATGGCAGCTATATGACGTAGTGGTCCGATTTCGTTGGTTCCGACATATATACTGCGTGCAATAAAAAAAAAAGGCTCTGCACAAAATTTCAGCGCGATGGCTTTAAAACTGAGGGACTAGTTTGCATAGAAACAGACAAACAGACAGACAGACGGACAGACGGACAAAGCTTAATCGACTCGTCTCATCATACTGACCAAGAATATATACTATAAACTGGTCGACGATGCTTCGTTCTGTGCGTTGCAAACTTCATGACAAAGTTAATATACCCTATCACATCCGTGAAGGGTATAAAAAGGACCTCTTCGGTTTCTTTTTAGTCCTTCCATCGTTGCGCATCCCCACAACCACATTAAGACTACTTGTTTTAAGTCTTAGGACATAGCCATATTTAGTTAACGTATTTTCCCTTCAAGTGGCTGTGCTTTCCCCTGTAGCATCCCCATCCTTCCTATAGAAAGGTTTTTCCTTTTAGAGTCAGTTCAAGAAGGTAATCCTGGTGTTGTGTTTATCTTTTATGGTTTCGCCACGTACCTGAGGCTTCCATAAATGCTTTGAATTGCCGGCGTTTGGAGCATCTTCGGTGTCCGGACAAAGCGCGGAGGAGCCCTGGGTACCATTCTGTTTGAAAGGATTGTCCTTTGGCGTCAGTTTGAAATTTTTGATTGCCTAGTATTGCATTTTTGTATTATATACTATATGTGCTCAGGAGCTTATACCTTAGACACACGATGCCCTCGAATGATCATTCCCATTCGAATGATTCGATTTTATGTGTGTCTTACGAATGATCATTCGAAAATCATCCGAATGATAATTCGCGAATTACAATTGGAGGAGCAAACGTAATTCCGTCTTTGCGTATGCAGTGCCACCTATCCGACAAATTGTCATTGAGTAGCAAAAATATTCACTGGTTGCTATGCAACGGAAATAATATTCACTTGTTGCTAATCGAAATAAACAATATTTATTCGAAAAAATCAGTGCTAAGCCGATTTCGCAATGACAGTTGGAATGAGATTCACAGCAAAGTGTGCGTGTCCAAATCGTCATTGCCAGCAATTCATTCATTCGCCGAATGATCATTCGGTTGCTATGTCTCTCCAAGGTATTACAGAGTTTCTGAGTGAATTACGGCAAGGAATGCATTATTGCGCCTCTGCTGGCCTCAGGATTCTCTGTAACCTGTTGATCATATGAATAATGCGGAAATGTAATATTTTTTGTTTCTCTTTCCTAATTTTTTCCCTCTACAATGGTTGCCGGCTGACTCCGGTACACAGTTCGCTTTTTTTTTAGTTAGCAGCACACTCTGTCATCAGCTTCTACTTCTTGGCAGGCCTCGAAGTACAGAAGCTGCCTTGTAATGAACCACCTCCGATGGACCATATCCCGGTAGTGCTGCTTCCACCGGCAGAAATATTGCAGCACCTGATGAGTAAGTATCTGGCGGTGGTACGAAATCAGACGCCGAGGGTCCCATTACGCCTGGACCCTGATGCGAACGCGAGGGAATCTGCGTCTTCCACCAAACATTTCATACTTATCGCCTAATTTTTTTCTATTCCCCATTTTCACCTCCCCTGTTTGTATTGTCTTCCCAAGGCCTATGAATTTCTATTAATACGTAAAGGACAGAGGCAACGAGCGGCAAAAACTCCGCCCACATCTCCCGAACTGAGCTTCAGCAAGCATAGGCCGTTGGTTAGCTCGTTAAGGGGCCTTTTTCTTCACCAGATGGCATGGCCCGACCTTCACGTCTCCACGGGCATCTTCGGATGCCCACCAAACCGTCCGTTATAAAATGTTGTGAAATAATACATATCTTCCAAAAACAACTCAGTTGTAAAAAAATACCCGCCAAGAAAAACCTCTCAACCGCAAAAAGGATTGATATGAATACAATACCGCCAGAGTACTCGTAGCTTCGCGCCCCACTCTAGGGTTGGCATATTGAACGCTGATTGAATTAGTAAATTTCTTTCAAAGCTGATTGGCGGGGAGCTTCCATTAAACAAAATAAGTTGAACAATCTGAAGAAAAATGGGGTAGAAAATAGGGATGTCAAAACCGGTGGAATGTACCGGTTTTCGGTTTTACGGTTTTTTTTTCTAGCCGGTTAAACCGTCCAGTTAAAACCGACAGAAATTACCGGTTTTTCGGTTGACCGGGTGTTTTTATTAATATTTATTATTTATTTAACAAATAAAAGTTTATAACGGAAATGCAAATGGCCTGAACCACCACAGCCACCGTTGTACCCAATTAACATTTGGATCAAAAACAAAATGAAAAGGAATACCTAATTAAGGATGGTTTGGTTATCTGTGAGAGAATCGAACACAAGTAGTTTAATAGAAAGTAGAACAAAAGAGCATTTAGAAATCATCACTTGATATATTAAATACATATATTTTGTTTTGTTTGTTTGACTCAGCAGTCAGCACAGCACAAATAAGTCCAGTTACATATGTATTTATAATTCATTACATATAAAATTGTAGATATATATTATTTATAAATTATATAAAAATTCCATTTTACGTCATATTTATTTTAGACTTAGATAGAAACAAAGTATTAATACAATGTAGGGAAAGGAGAGAAGTAGAAAAATCGTTATATGAACAATTTCAAATTAAGGCGGGAAAGATGAAATTTTCCGGTTGTAACCGGAAGGTTGAACAACCGACCGGGTTAAAACCGCGAGAAAGAAAAACCGAAAATAACCCGGTTGACCGTTCTGAAAGGACCGGTTTTCGATTTAACCGTCCGGTTTTTGACATCCCTAGTAGAAAATGGTCTATTAATCATTTCTGGCCTGAAGTGCATTTTAGTCTTGTGTAAGGTGGAAGCTTTACAATATAACGAGATCCGGGCGAGAAGCCAATAATACTTGGCATAAGAGCCTACAGCATGATCCGCACCAGCGTTGCCACTTGTGTTACAATTGTAACATTTTGTTACAATTTGATTTTTCTTGTTACAATGTTTCACTTCACTCAATTTTGTTACAATCTTTAAAAAAAAATATTGCAGTATTATTTTAAGTTTATCTGGTTATTATTTCCACCAAAAACTAAAGTACCAATATTGTTTTTGCAACTTTTGGCCTGTAATGTACATTATTGATCGTTTGTTTTAAATCGGCAGCAACTTCAGTCCATAGGATGTCAATGTCATTTCAATCAATCAAGAAGAAGAAGCTAAACAAATGCAATTTTCGCTTGACCTTGATCTGCATTTGGCTTTTGTTTTGTGAAATACGAGTAGTCCCGTGTTGGCTGATTTCATTGGTGGTTGGTATCTTGATCATTATTATGGACAAATGAGTATATTTGTAGACAGAGAAAATCATTTTATAAGTGAATTGCTTTAATTCTAGCATTCTCGCACGAAAAAATGCTGTTGAATGTAAGCGAAAAATTAGAGACGAATGGAAGAAAGAGTTTCCTGGGCTCGATGTCAGCAAAACAACTAATGTGAAGATGTGCAAATTCTGTCAGGTGAAAATCACTATTGCAAAAACGCATATCATTCGACACCAGTCATGCACATCTCATAAAGCAAAAGAGCGTATATCGAAGTCGACAGTAGAAATCGGGTCGCTAATTTTAAAAAATTCTGAAGAAAAACTGGCCACTAGTGTTTTGTTGGCTGGCAGTGAGCTGAAATGCTTAGCGTTTCTTGTGGAACATAATCTACCCATGAGCCTAATGGATCACCTTCCAAGATTTCTTGGTATAATTATTATTTCGCTCTTTAAAAAAAGGATACGATATTTAACATATTCCAGCTAACGTTTGCCCAGATTCAAAAGTCCCCAACAATCTAAAATGTGCACGCACGAAGGCATCCTAGTTACTTACAAAGAAAGTTGCATCATATTTATTGCAGGAAATATGCAATAAACTTAAGGATACCTTCTTTAGTATCATCGTCGACGAAACAACAGATGTCACCACAAATCAGTGTTTAGTCATAATCGCCAGGTATTTCGATGTTTTTTGAACAAAACGAAATTCCAATTTCCAACCTTTACGGGTTTGCCTCAGATCATGCAGCTGTAATGACGGGTTGCAGAAACAGTGTGCGACAGAAGCTAAGTGAGGTTGTACCAGATCTTTTTTGCATCGGCTGCACATCGCACTCATTGCACACATGCTTGTAAAAAATTGCCTTATAAAATCGAAGAACTCGCCCAAAATGTTTATAGTTTCCTTAAACATAGTAGCAAACGTAAAGCAGAAGTTGCTAAGTTTCAAGAATACTTAGAAATACGGCCACATAAAATTCTTTATTTTGAAAAAACAAATGGATTATTTATGTTATTATACATGCGTATTGTATTATTACCACTGTTTTCAAAATTTGTTACACTCAAGCTGAAAATGTTACAATTTCATGGAAAAAACGTTACACTAGAAAATTAAAAAACGGTAACCCTGATCCGCACGCAACTACATAACCATCATTTTATCAGAACGACATCGTTGTCATTATCACTGTCATTTTGTCTATGGCTATGAAGCTCCCCGCCAATCAGCTTTGAAAGAAATTTACTAATTCAATCAGCGTTCAATATGCCAACCCTAGAGTGGGGCGCGAAGCTACGAGTACTTTGGCGGCATTGTATTCATATCAATCCTTTTTGCGGTTGAGAGGTTTTTCTTGGCGGGGAATTTTTTACAACAGAGTTGTTTTTGGGAGATATCATATCTTTTTGCATAGTAGTAGTAGTAATACAAATGGCACAACGGTATGCACGTTCGCCTTCTATACATTGGGCTCCGGTTTGATTCCTACTGAATGCGGTATGACTATGAGTCCAATCAGGTTACCCATTTGGGGTAAATAGTTTTCTTGCAAAGAATATCATTTTTCTAGTTCAAAGGACTCAAAGTGCATTTAACAGTAGTTTAGTGCATTCGCCTCATCACCCCCAATCGTATAATACTCATCTTGCCTAGAAATCGCTTCCTTGCCAAATACACCCTTTTTCCTGCCCAAAGGACTCAAAATACCTTTAACAGTCTACTGCATTCGCCTCATCACCTCCATTCATCTTGCCTAGACATCGCTTCCCATCTTCCACACCGTAGAAAAAATCATCTTACATCATAATTCATATCTCATATGCCATAAATGAAACTACCTAAATCATATACCACACAGCATGTTTTTTTTCTTTCCGGACATCCTAAGATGCAGCCATAAACATTCAGTTTCAGTTTTTTCATCACACACTTTTCATTCATGCACTTGCCACAAGCCAGGCCCACAGCCATTACCTCGTATGGTTCTAATCACCCGACGAGCGCACGGACTTTTGCATCCGTCGTCGTCACTACTCACATAATCAAGTGTTTGCGTCTCTCCCCGTCGGCAAGCGATCTCTGCGAGTGATTTCCTGTGTCGCATTGAAATTATCAAAAAGAATTAAGCCAGAAACTCTACTATAAAATTTCACATTTTTGGATGTATCGTTTTATCTACTGCACGGATCAGAGCAAATGATAGCCTATGCACACCCTTGGGATACAGCCAATCCGTGAGAAAAGAAAGCAGACCTCGATACGCTCCCTACGAGGCTGTAGACCGGTTAAAGAACAACGAGAACATGGAAAATTTGAAAAATTGCCATTTTCAAATTATTATATCTCGGGTGTTTTTCCTTGTATTGTATCGGAATCAAATTTGCGGCACTTCGTAAGATGACCGGAGACAATGACCATACCAAATTTGAGCTCGAACAAGTATCCGGGGCCGGAGCTACAGAGGTCCGAAAACCCGTACTTGTTGTGACGCGTAAACATAGTCTTGGTCATGTCACTGGGATCTGTTTTTTTAATTAAACAGTTGAACCACTTGTTTGTCACTTTTCAATTCTTTTTTTTTCGATTTTCTCGTTTTTCTTTGGCGGGGCGGGACGCTCCTGCGTCCCTAGATCATTTCCTCCTCATACTCGCCACTGAAAACGGTTGAGCGCTGTAGTCGCAAGGTCAGTCACAATGAACGCCGTAACCGAGAGTTTCGCCACAAGTTTGCTGAAATTTACTGTGAATCTGGAAAACTGAAACTTCCATCCGCCTATTGGAATCCAGGTGGAGCTCTCTCTCAGTATATGCGCGTGATAAGATCACCATCAATCTGTTGATATCAGCATTATACGAGTAAGACCCTTGGACACAGTTCAGTGGTTGTACTATACATGTATACATATTGAGAGCTTTGGGCGTTGAGTTTCTTTTTTTTTTTGTAAAAAAAAATCAAGACTTCGGGCATGGAAATTTTTGATTTTGTGCTCTAAAGAACAAAAGGACTAGAAACGAATTTGAGATTAAGTGGCACCTGTTTCTCGTCTTCTTGCGGAGTATCGGTAAATCATGCAGTGGACATAAATCCGTGGTTGTATGTCGGGAAACGTCCTAATAAACCAAAAAACGAATCAGAGCCAGTAACGAAGATTCCGCGGATGTTGGTTGGTTTAGGTGACGGTAGAGCCCTCAAAAGGGGAATACCCAATTAGCGCTGGGGCGCGCCGGTTTGATGCCGCTAATGTAGTTCTATGTTCTACGTTTTAATATCAACCTAAACTGCAAGCAGCGAGAATCCTCCAAGCAAACCAAGAAAAGTGCGCATCTCAACTCAGTGTTTCTCTCTCTCGTGCCGTCTCTCCAGCTGATCTACCTGTCTATTTTTCAGCCCTTTTTCGCAAAAATTCTTTGAAGTAGTTAGAGTGAGTAGATACAGCTCTACACTCCATTGTGAGTTATATAGAGAAATCACTCTAGTTACCTTTTTGGACATAGAAGGTGCCTTCAACTATGTCAAGCCAGAGGCGATTATCGGCGCTCTCATAGGACTAGATGTTGAGAGTTCTTTGGTCCAACTTATTAACCTGATGCTAACATCAAGGGTGATTTCATCTAAACTAGGGAATTCGTAAGTCTCCCGTAGTGTTTGCATGGGTACTCCTCAAGGTAGTGTGTTTTCACCGCCTCTTTGAAACATTACGGTCTTCAGACTGCTTTTAGATCTTCAAGAATTGGGTTGTAAGGTGACGGCATATGCCGATGATATCTTCATTGTTGTCTCTGGTAAGTTCTCACGAACTCTCAGCGAAGTAACGCAGCATGCACTATCTCTTTTGATTAACTAGACTAATAGATGTGGCCTGAGTGTTTACCCTAGTAAGACCAATTTAGTCCTATTCACTCGGAAACGCAGCATTCCAGTGATGCCTCCTGTCTTGGAAGGGGTGAGACTTGCGTTCACGGAGAGTGCTAATTTCCTTGGTCTCATACTAGATAGTAAGCTAAATTGGAAATTGAACATCCAGAAGCGCTACCACTCCTTTTCATTGCTGTAGGAGGTAAAACCTGGGGTTCGAAATTGAAAGTACTGGACTGGCTCTATGTGGCAATGCTTCGCCCGATACTGCTGTATGGAGTCATAGTCTGGTGGCATGCTCTACAGAAGGCAGCTAATTTGAAATTATTAGCCAAGGTGAAGAGAACAGCTTGTCTAGCGATCAGCGGTGCTCTACGGCCAACCCCATATGTTGCTTTGGATATTGTGCTCAAACTGTTGCCGTTAGATATTCAGGGGGAGCTCATGGCGATGAACTCAGCCATTAGAATAAGGGAGACCTACCAGCGGACAACATTGGGAACCGGTCACTCAACGATCTTAAACGATGTTGAGTTTCTTGAGTCGATTGATTACACCTCACCAAGGCAATAGTTCATTAAGAATCACACAAACCTGACTCCATCACGGAGTATGTGGGAAAGAGGGAGTCCGCCTCTACAGCACTTGCTGAAAATATACATGGACGGGTCCAAGACTGCCGAAGGCGTGGTTGCAGGAGTATTTTCTGAGAAGCTGAACCTTCACTTTTCCTTCCGACTACCGGAATACTGTAGTGCTTTCCAGGCGGAAATTTTCGCGATTAAGGAAGCGGTGACTTAGCTGAGTCTTCTCGCGATCTCCTCGACAAAAATCACTATCTTTACGGATTGTCAAACCGCAGTAAAATTCCTCTAATCAGGGTTCTGCAGATCGAAAAGCTTATCGGAGTGCAGGGCAAGGCAAGAGGAGTTGGGTGACTTCTTTGTTGTTATCCTGTGGTGGATACCTGGCCACCATGGCTTTTTTGGTAACTGCAGGGCTTATGAGCTCGGCTGGAGGGAGCCACTGACGTGGCACTGCAGCTTAGCAACCAATTTCTCTTGTTAAATCTAGAATAAAATCAACTGCAGTCAGGGAATCTGTAACAGACGGTTTGGTGGGCATCCGAAGATGCCCGTGGGGACGGAGCCTAAGGTAGCATATTACCGTGAAGGTCGGGCCGTGCCATCTGGCGAAGAAATAGGCCCCCCTAAGCAACGGCCTATGCTTGCTGTGGCTCAGTTCGGGAGATGTGGACGGGGTTTTCGCTACTCGTTGCCCCTGTCCTTTACGTATTAACAAAAATTCATTGGCCTAGGGAAGACAATACAAACAGGGGAGGTAAAAATAATCGATAAGGATGGAATGGTTGACGGACGGATCAGACGCCCACACGGTCGCACCTGGGTCCGGGTGTAATGGGACCCTTGGCCTCTGGTTTCGTACCACCAACAGATCACTACTCGGTGCTGCTTCGATCTGCCGGTGGGAGCAACACTACCAGATCATAATGTCGCTGACTAAGTATCAGATCACCTTGGTGGTCGGTTCCATTACTGAAACTGCCTTATCGGCGAACATGCCAGGAGGGTTTGGCTTCCTTTCTTTGATAACTGTAGAAGCTGTGGGGGGAGGAGGGGATTAAAATATGACTCATCTGCTCTGCGAATGCCCTGCTTTTGCACAGTTGAGGAGGTCAAATCTTGGTAAGTGCTTTTATAACCATCCTTGGGAGCTGACGGAGGTGAAGGTGGGACAACTTCTTCGATTCGTCAGCGGCTCCGGCTGGTTCTAATATGTGTATTTGGTTCTCCTAGGCTATCACAACGGACCTATGTTTCTGGTCAAAGTCTGCTGTTTCAGCAACCCTGCTACTTAACCTAACCTAGAGTGACGGTCTTTTATTCGCTCAGGTTATAACAAAGTATATGAATCCTGTCTAGATATAGTACAAACTTTTGAAATAAGTAGCGTAAAAAGCAGAAAATTGCAGTTTTGGTGAAAAAATAGGAAAAAGTTATAACGAGTAAGTCGAAATATTTGTTATTTTACAAATATTTTGATTTTCTCGCAGTGAAGGAATGGATGTTGCTCAGTGTGCTGTACAATGGTACTGGAAGAAGTTTCGGGAAATGCGCCCCACCGAGCGAAAGAAAGGCTTTAGACGATCGGGGAAAACGACCACAGTTGTAGATCGCTTCTTACCGTTACCAAGCCACCCGAACTGATTCAAAATTTTATCTGGCCTTAGGAACGATCTAGCTATAGCCACGGATATGCATATCTCATTAAGTTTGATGAGAAAAAGGCTGGCGAAAGCTGGCTTACGTACATGGAAGCCAGTCGGTTGGCTAAACTTTAGGCTTGAACGTTTGGAATGGGCTCAGGAGCATGTCACATGGACTCGAAAGATGGAGAACGCTACCACAATTCGTTGGATAGTAGAGGCATAAGTCTAACAGCAGAGTCTCGAATCTCGAAACAGAGATCCAGCTATTAAAGGCAGATGTCACCAGCAACAGCAAGCAGCAATAGTCGAGACTCAGTCGGAGTCGGAAGTTGATAGTTATAAAGTATCCGCTCGGAAGCGGAAAGGAGGATAATCGTTATCCGCCGATAACGAATAGTTAGAGCTAGTTTGACGTTGGTTGTTACTTATGCGTGTGTAGTTCGTTTAGTAAATAAAGTGTGTGTGTTTTTCAATCGAAGTGTTTCATTATTCAGCATAAGAATATCTAACGAAATCGGCTTCAGTCAGAGGAAACATTACAATATTATCTAAATAGTATTTTCTTTTAGTCAAAATCCAGATAATTTAAAGAGAAGCTTTGAACCGAATCTTCTATAAAACTCCTTTGTTGCTACCGAATTGTCTTTAACTCATAGGAGTATACTCGTTCTCATTTCTATCTTCTTAAATCACATTCTTAAATTCCTACATTCTCCGTTATTGATTCCTTCGTGAAATATGCCCGTTTTAATGGCAAAGCTAGGTAAGCATGAATCCGATACCTACTATAATATATACGTAAGAATGGATGTGTTAAGCGAATAGTAAGTAGGAGTGTGTCGACAGAAAAACAAAAAACCTGTACGGCTCCGTATATTTTCCTTTAACGGCCCTTGGGAATGGGACTTGTGCTGAAAGTTGTGCCATTTCCTTTTGTTTCAGAATGACAAAGTACTTTGCATGGTGTGATTTTTTTCCCATTTCTCGCACTAGCGCCTTCCAGCGTTAAAAGCTACAAAAGGCTGATGAATGGTCTGTGCTTTTACACTCTTGTGTTGGGTACTCTACTTCGCGCCTTGTACCATTTACTACATCATTCTTAGGTGGGAGCACGTTTATGGGGATACGTTCATATAGGATGACACTATTTTACTGCTTTTTTTCGCCCGTCATTGAAATCAGGAGCATACTCACAATAAATATTGCAAGCAAATGAAGTTAAAACAGTTTCGGGTCAATTTTGCAGCTACCACTGACTAATAACTAGCAAGAAGTCAGATTGAATTTTAGAGCAAATTTCTGGGAGAATCTAAAGGATTTATAGAAAATGTATTGGGAGCTATTATTGCAAACGACTCCAGAGAAAATGGTATCAAGTCAATTTAAGGAAAAATTAATAACCTATTATATTCTGCTTTTTTTCCTTGTAAAGCACAGCGCGCATTTTGAACTATTAGTTGTTACATGTTAAATTTTCGGAGGTCCGCGGCTGATGCCGACTCGCTGCGGAGCAAGGGGTGGGGCGCCACACACTTCAAATTTTCCCCATCCGTGACCAAACCTTCGAACCAGTACCAAGTGCGCATGCACAGACTACGGTTCACGCTCTACAAATAAAACCGGAGCTCACCTCACACGAACAATTCAAACTCACTCGGTATAAGACGTTATAAAATTATTATTCAAAACTGCTACTTAAACTAAACTCTACATTAAAATGAATCGGCCGTTCGAAAAAAGCTTAATCTACACCATACACGAAAAACTGTCTTAATCACTATCTTACATCTATCTAAAAACCTGGGGGCGGCAACGTTACTGAAACCCTGCATTCATCCATACTTTCTTCACACGATGAACAATAACGTCGACTTTCACCAATCGCCACCGGCTCTTCTGTCGTCGTTCGATGCGCCGCTTCACTAATCGGCAATTCTACGTTCGCGGTTTTCGTCCCAGCTACGCTGCAACTTTCTTCCACAAGACGGTTGCTACGGTTGACCACTTTTCCCATACGACGTCCAGGAAACAAAGAAAATATCCCGTACAAATTTGGATTTTTTATTAGTTTTTGGGATACGGTGAATTTAATGGGATCACCTTGAACTAGCAGAGTTCACTACCCCCATTATCTACACGCGCTGGAATTCAACACCACGTACTCACACCCAAAGCACTTACGATCCAAAAACTTTCTAGCTGATCCTCACTGATCCTTAAACTGTCATTTGACTTAGTCTCAACACCAGTGATCGTGATGTTCCGCTCATCGTTTATTTACATTGGCTGCGTTCTTGCGAGCGGATCAGGGTTTGACATTTCTCGAACTCTCTTCTTCTATGCTTTCCCCTCCGGTAAATTTAGTACAGTGTAATGAATCAAATTTTGTGGCGTGATCGGTACATTTGATTCGAAGTATTTTTCGCAAAAATATTTATTTTTGGTTTTTCCAAAATAAATATATTTGTGAAAATTTTTTCCAAATTTTAAATTTAGCGGTCGCGCACACCTTAAGTTGCGGGCCCGACAATCTGTCACACAGACATAGGTGAATTGTGGATGGCGAACTGTGTTGACTGGAAAAAATAACGGGTATTGTGACTCGAGAAGAGAATTTTGACTGGCGATGGGGGAGTTGGTTTTTATACGGCGGCTGAAAAAGGCTGGTTTTTTTTATGGGCGGCGCAGTCGCTGTTCGGCTGAAGTTTTGTGTGAATTATGTGGTGTGAATTTTGTAGTTCACGAAGGAGAATCGTCATTACAAAACTAATAATAAATAAAGGATAAAACAAAAAATGGTTGTACCCGATGTAAACACAGCATCAAATGACGATACAACACAACTTGTTCTGGGCATGTATTCGATCTGCCAGTAATAGATACTTCATAAACACTCGGAATGCTCAAACAACGATGGCAACGGCGCATGGCGCAACCAGTCAACGAAATTATTGTTCCCAGTTTGGCTGTGAGGCGACCCCGATTTGACGAGCCCCAAGGAGCGCCGGCCGAACAAGATAAGTGGTTACGGTCATGAATGTGTGGTTATGTTTTGTGACTGCCTGTTGGAGGGAATTGTTGTGTGAAGCGAATGTTTGTGTGGGTGTGAAAGTGTCGATGATTGTGTGAATGTTTGAGAAGTACGAGTGATTTTTTTTTGTAATTGTACTTGTTTTGCTACCTTTGTGAATGGCGGGTGAATGTGGAGTGAATGAATGGATGTTAGACGTTTTGAATGTCGTATGAATGTTTTTATGGATGATTTCGATTGAGTACATGATTTGTTTATTTTTTTTTTTTTATTTGTTCATATGGTTATATTGTTATTTATTTATTTACCTATGTGTATTTATTTATGTGAGGGACGGCCTGTTATTGCGAAGCCTAGTCCAATTTTGCCTCTTATGGATAAGAAAGTGACAGAAATGTTGCTGGATAGGATTCCCGTATTGGATGAGACAGATAAATTTTTGCACAAGTCTCCAAGGCATACATGATTATGTCATAATGAAAATTGCCGAAAACCCTCAAATTTTCTTGTTCTCAGTGACGGTTCCTCTAGGCGTGAAGGATTTCAGGGAAAAACTAATACTGAAAAAAATAATCGTAAGACAATAACTACCTTTGCGTCAAATTGGCACAAGTGCATTGAAAAATCGTTTTTCATGATTTTTGATAAGGGAATTTAGGTGTTGTTTATTTTGGGAGGTCCCCACACTTTTTCGTTGTCGGCCATGGGACCTCATGGTAGGGTGGGTGAAGAAGGCCGAGGGTCCAATAAAACCCGGACCCAGTGGCGTGCGCGAGGGCACCTGAGCCATCCGACAACCATTCCGTCCTTATCGCCTTTTTTCTCTGTCCAATTTTGTTTGCCCATTTGTTTGTGTTGTTTTCCCCAGGCCTATGAAATTCATTAATACGTAAGGACAGGGGCAACGAGCGGCGAAAACCCTGCTCACATCTCCCGAACTGAGCTACACCAAGCATAGGCCGTTGCTTAGCTCGTTGAGGGGCCTATTTCTTCGCCAGATGGCAAGGCCCAACCTACACGGTCAACATGCCGCCTAAGGTTCCGTCCCCACGGGCATCTTCGGATGCCCACCAGACCGTCCATTACAACAGACAACTGTCACTTTTTGGATTTGACAATTTCCCCTCTGGATGTGAATATTTTTCCAGCCAATTTCTAGAATCAGCAGTTTTGACAGTTCTCAGATGTCACCGGCGCCCCTGTCACCAAAGCAACATAGCCAGTCATCCGCTAGCCAGCGTCCAGGACGTGTTTTATTATTGATTTGCTGCACCTATAGCCTACAAACCTATTTGAACAAACTAGTTAACAATTCCCTGAGAAATTTCTTAGTGAATTGCCTTATAGTGGAATGATTGCGAATTAGTGCACGTTAAGAACGCGTTTATAACTGGATTTTGGTAGATAACTTACGTGGTTCAGAATCGTCTAGAAGGGCAGGAGTAGGTGATCAAAAACATTCCAAAAACGATTTACAAACCCTGGCAGTACAATCCCTTTTGTGGATTAGCCAACAGACTGCGTTTGGAGCCTCACTCGTAGACTTCTGATTTTATCAGCGGTGACATCGAGAACAAAGCCCGTATAGTCACAGGAGAAGAGAAAAAAGAAGCAACAAGTGGTACACTGAAATTCGTAGCGTGCAGCGTGGATTTCAGTGTTCCGTGAATTTTACGTGTACTTTTGGGAAAAATTACATTTGTAGGCGAGGTAAGTCGAATCGCGTACTTTTACTTGTCGCCATTGGCCATATATTTGTTAGTGCATAAGAATTTACAGCGCTAGAGCTCTCGTCACTAGGACTGTGCATACGAACACTGTCTTACATCATGTGCTTGAATCTACCGTTACGGATCAATAGGAGCCCCACCATTCTTACGGAATTCGAGTTTTTAGTTTAGGTGTTTTGTCAGTATTTTGGAGCCAAGTATCAGTTGCATGTGCGAGCATTACAGGCTTGATTAAGCCGACCCACCGGCTTCGTGGTGGAATCTGATATTTCTATCGAAGACATAGTGTGATGTGATATAGTCCATCGTGGGGGATATTCCGGTTGATCAGAATTGTGAAATCACCGGCATTGAGCGTTGTCCATTTACCCTTTTGGCCAAGACAGGCGGGCGCTCACTCATCCAGCTGCTCCGCCAGGATATCAAAAGGGAGCAGGTGAAACAATAAGTCAAGAGCGTCACTAGGAGTCGTGTATGGCTTTCAATACAATCTTGGCAGCGCCCGGCGTTTTATATGGTTTGAGTGATAAGTGATCGCAAGTCGGGATCGACTACTATCGGAGGTTGTGTAGTAGGGCCTAACTATGCTCAATAATGACGTCATCGTACATTAGTAAATTGTAATATTGCAAACTAGATAATTCTATATTACAGACGTTCAATTAAATCAAAGAAGACGCAGCTTTCCCAAACTACAAATTTTATTTATATGTATATATATATTTCGGGAGCGACTTACCCCCTTCTTCAGTACAAAAGCTACTAAATATAATGGCAAGATACAGGTCATAATATACGTTACAAATTACTTATTTTTAAGGACAGGTAGATCAGACCAGAAACTCATTTTATTGCATCACCTATCGGTTTATGGAGCTTCTCTGCCTGCTCTTTTACGATTCTTCGCAACTAATTTAACTAATTTTGAAGGGCAGTTTCCTTGATCCGTATTCAACATTCGTCGTCGTCGTCGTATAAGTCGCTCCCGAAATACATATATACATATAAATAAAATTTGTAGTTTGGGAAAGCTGCGTCTTCTTTGATTTAGTTGACAACTACAAACGTCGGACGACACCTAACATATTTAGACGTACAATTATTTAAGGAATATGTGCGTTCCAATACAATCGTATGCGAAGCTGTTGCTGATGAGGTCCCAATTGCGGGTGAGAGCATGCAACATGGTATATATATTTTTAATTGAATCATTTTTTTAGAAAAATAATTTCAAATGTATGTATTATCAAGCCGAAGAAACTTTCAAATGGATCGACGCAGCCACGAAGTTTTCGTTGGATGCTTATCACAAAAAATTCACCGTTTTAGAGATCCCAAAACGAACAACCAACAACGACGACGACCGCGCAAACGACTAAAGGATAATTCTTTCAGATACTGGAATGTACGCTCCCTAAACAAACCGGGGGCCGAGAAGGCCCTCCATCAACAGGTCGAAAAGTACAAACGAGCATTACTGCACTCCAGGAAACAAATTGGCTTGGCAGCGAGATCAATGACAAGCAATCGCACACAATTTTCACAAGTGGCAAACCATCAAGCCGCAAGGAGTTTGGAGTAGAATTTATAGTAAACAATCAGCTCAAGCCGCACATTACTGACTTCCAACCCATAAGGCGATATTCAGATTAGCTACATTTTCAGCTCCGACGCAGCCACGCACAATAGCCAAGCATAGTCGATCGTATCGCATGCTGAGCGATGAGTGTGAATCCGCCCATTTGATGCTGTGTATCTCGACTGAAATTTCAAACAGTTGTGCAGTGCGGTGTCGTGGGTGTGAATTTCGCCTAAATGAACGGCTATGTGCGATTCGCATTAAGACTCGATTCTTCAATCTCTGGCTCATCAATGTGCACGCCCCTACTGAAGTTAAAGAAGACGCAGTAAAGGACGAGTTCTTGAGACTCCCTTCGACTCATTTCCAACAAACGACGTCAAACTATTGCTGGGAGACTTTAACGCGAAAGTCGGAAATGAAAGTTGGCACCGGGACACCACCGGAGGCCACAGTCTCCATGAACAATGTAATGACAACGGCCAGCGTCTTATCGACTCCGCCTGCAGCAGGAATCGTAATCTCTACGTGTTTCACGCATTTTGGACTAGATAAATATATTAATAGTAGCAGAAATTCAAATTAAGTATTTTGTAGATAAAATAAATTTAGTATTAAACCACCACAGACGCATTCACAAGCAAACCTGGAAATCTCCAGACGCACACACCGCCAACAAATTGATCACGTCATCATTTGCAGGAGATGGGCGTCTAGTATAATGGATATCCGCTCCTATCGAGGGGCAAACTGCGACTCAGATCATCATTTGGTGAACACGACCTACAGATGTGGAATTGCCTCAGTGCACGAATGGAGAATCAGCCCTCCCAAAATCTTTGCGGTTGATAATCTTCTGAGTGATGCTACAGCGGCGGTGGCGTATGCTGCCGCGGTTGAGAAAAGACCATCGCTAATGCTACACAACATCAGCCACACAGGCGTCCATGGGTTCTGGGAAGAACTCAGGGGTACCATCAAGGGTGTCGCAGAGAAGGTCGTGGGATATAAAGCCCGGCGAGCGCGAAATAACTGGTTCGACGAAGAATGCAAAAATTCACTTGATGCGCAAAACGAGGCCTACGGACAATGGATTCAACGAGGAACCAGAGCCAGAAGAGAAAAAAAAATATGACGAGCTACGGCAAATATCGAATAGAATAATTAGACGTAAGAAACGTAAATACTTTGACGAGCAGTTGCTGAATATAAACGAAAACTTAGCTAATAGGAACACCAGACAAGCGTACAAACTAGTAAATACAATTAAGAACGGCTACCAACCCAGGACTAGCCTTTATAAGAACAAGGATGGAAATATCATCAGCGAAACCGTTGGCATTCGCAAATGATGGGCCTCTTACTTTTAAGAGCTTCTGAACCTACCATCTAACATTCCCACACAAAGAGCTCTCGGCGATATTGTTGACCTAGTCCACCCATACAACCCCCGACAGTAGAGGAAGTTGATCTTGTGTTGCGGTCACTAAAACGAAATAGAGCGCCGTACACTGACGAGATTCCAGCTGAACTGCTAAAACTCGGTGGAACGGGTCTAGCAATGCCTTACATCAATTACTCCTGCGAGTACGGAAGGACAAGGAGATCCCAGACGATTGGCGCAGAAGCATCATCTGTCCAATTCACAAAAGGGAGATAAATTGCTGTGTGAAACTTACAGGGGCGTATCACTAGTTTGTACGTCCTATTAAATTTTGACGTAATTTCTGGAAAATAGAATAAAACCGTACGCAGACCGAATCATTGGCGAATTTCAAAACGGTTTCAGACCTGGTCGCTCCACAACCGATCAGCTCTTTACGGTCAAACTGGTACTCCAGAAGTGCTGGGAATACAACGTAAACGTATACTAAATCTTTGTCAATTTCAAGCAGGCATAACACAGTTTCGATCGTGGAGTACTGTACAACATCATGCTGCAATTTGGCATACCGGCAAAATTAGTGCGACTGACAAAGATGACGATGACCAACTTCGACTCACAAGCCAGGATCCAAAATAGACTTACTGATCTATTTGAAACACGCACTGATCTGAAACAGAGCGATGAACTGGCAGCGACACTTTTCAACCTAGCACTGGAATACGCTGTTCGGGCTATGACTTTAGACAACAGCAAGACACAATTAGCAGCGTAGGCCGACGACATCAAGATCATGTCCCGAAGATTGGCCGACGCAGAAGAACTTCTGCATACGCTCTATACCGCTGCAAAAGAAGTTGGACTACGTATCAACGAGGGTAAAACTAGAATAATGATGCAGTCGACGACAAGGACACCTGCATAACCGAAAATCAATTTGACCGACCTCAACAACCTGGGTTGCAACTTGTCAAGGGACGCCAACGAAATTGACGAAATCAAGCAACGGATATAGTTAGCTAATAAGACTTTTTTCTCGATTCTCCCCATAATGAAATCGAAGCATGTGCACAGAAACACGAAGCTCCGCGTGTACAATACCATTATACGACCAGTGCTATGCTATGACTTCGAAGCATAGACCCTAACTCAAGCCTCCGGAAACATGCTAGACACATTTGAACGTAAGGTTCAATGTCGAATTTTTGGGGCTGTTTGCCATAGAGACGGATGGCGCATCCGGTACAACCATGAGTTGAAATTTTCGAAAATCGTCAAACTACAACGACTTCAATGGGCAGGGCATGTGAATGGACGATGATCACATGCTAAAGAGAGTAATGAATGCACAACGAGTCGACGGAGCGACTTTGCCTAGACGAACGAGATCTCGTTGGGAGAGCTCAGTATATTAGACGCCGAACAGCTACTGGGCTTCCAAGATTGAAGGACGCGGTCACGTGACACATAATTGGAGGACAACGATCCAGGCGGCCATGGCCCGACGGTGGGCTGTCGCGCCACGATAATTATGACACTCGATTTGAAACCGCCAAACTCATTGGAATTCTCAAAATCTTCATAAACTTCTACAGCGCTCTTTAAAGGACCTAAATAGAAGTTCCGAATTTTGGGGTGCTGGTGTCGTCCATCCCCCACTCACCCCTAAAATCCGAAATGTTTACATCGTGGTGAGTTTTCTGGGATTAGTTACTGAAACATTGTCCCGCGATATAAACGTAGTGCATGAGTCTGTAGGTTTTATGATAACTTCACGTTGTGAAGTTTTGGGTCGCAAAAACTGCTAAAAAAATTGTTTTAAGTACTAAAATGGACCACATTTTCTCAGTGTCTGATTAAACGGCCAAGTAGCTATTCGGGAAACTAATTTAAACCTTAGCGTATTCAACGCCCAAAATATGAAAGTACCTACGGCGTTATCATATTTTAAGCTCAGCTAATGCAGTAGCAAAACAGCTGAATTCTTGGCAGAACTCAGCCGCCTGTTCTATTCTATTCTACGTCTGTCAGCATTCATTTGCGGCTGAGTTGGTTTCATATCCTCTTCCATTGAAAGAATTTCGAGAACTCTGTTCTTTGTGACCAGTTTAATTGTCTCATTTGAATGTGCAAACGTAAACAGTTCTAGCTGTCAAAATCTCAGCAGCCTTTATCAGCTGTTTGGAATTATCCTCCGATAAAATTTTATCTGTAGGATGGGTGCCGTTTAGCATCTATCTATAAGATAAAGTTTAACCAGACATTGTGAAAATGGCCCAATGTATAACAATTTACTTCAACATAGAATTTAGTCCCTCGGTAAAGTAAAATGTACAGGATTTCATAAAATGTTGCACTTTTCAAATAGATGTGTGCTGTCACTATTGAATCCGACAGGAATGCCCTTCTGCACAAATTGCACAATATTAAAAATGTTTCCCTGTAGCATCAACTCAAAAGCTGGTTGAGAAGTCAACTCATCGTAAATTTCTAGTGTGAAGTGCATAGCCGCTGATGGGTAGAAGCGGAAAAATGTGCGATAGGACTCGCTTCACACTCGTATGGGTAATAAACGTTGCAATGTAACTTTTTCAATTTGCAGCAACTTATGACGTTACATGTGTTGCGACGTATGCTTGAAAGTCCCCAGATTTCTACTCGGAATGAACATTTTGCCAACACAAACAAACTTAAGAGTTTTTCCGGAATCCTTGACATATTTCTCTTGGGGGGGCTTACAACAAATTAGCTCACATTAAGCAACCTTAACCTACGTGTACCGTGTAACTTTACGTGTAGTTGTGTAGATGGAACACTGGATACATCCCAATGTGAAAACAGGATTAGTCATGGAAAATTGTACTTTCCACTTCGGTAATCCATGCCAAATGATTGCCCACTCACATAAACATTTTCAAGTGTTGTTAGGAATGACTTTTAACCTTTAAAAACTATTTTAGTTATACGCTTACAATTCAGGCAGGGAATTCATGACAAAGAATGTACGTATAATTTTGCTACTCATATCCTTTGTAATTAGAGAACTGAATAGTTCATAAAAAGAAGTTCTATATAAAACGGCCTTTTTAACAGGCAAAAAAATGCTTCCTTTTCCAAGTGGGATGACCAGCTTTTGCCATGCACAAAGTAATTTGAAATTGTGCTAAGTTTTCTCCACAGAGAACTCTCAAGACACTAAAGCGGCTTATCATTAACACGCTTGTGTAGTTTCTGAAATAAATTCGAAAAGAGGCTCAGAGGTTTTTTGAAATTAAAGATAAGCAGCTTTGAATATTTGAACTAGTGTAATTGGGTGATTATCGCCATACATGCATGACCCACCGTAGACTCTAAATGTCAGCGTTAACAAAATTTCAATACATATGTATTTGATTTTATAAGGTGATCTCCATTTTTCTAAATAAAGGACGATTATATCAATAATCATCAGGGAAAAGGGTTCAGTTATAGTTGTTGCTATTTTTCACTTCAATTATCATTATCAGTTTGTCTGTGCATCAGCTTTTGTGGTACACTTGATCTAAGTATGCACTTAGTATATGACAGCCCTCCTGTAATGACGGTTTTGTGAATGCTCGAAGATGCCCGTGGGGACAGAGCCTAAGGTGGCTAAATGACCGTAGTGAGGAGTAGGCCCTTTCCTAATTCAAGCAAAATTAATCAACCCATTCAAAAGAAACAGCTATATTACGGCAAAATATTCTAAGCTAAATATCTAAATAACGGAATAAGCTAGCTGATCTAAACTCGCCTAATTGTTGGGCACTAGTAAAGCCAATTTCCTTGTCTTATTTAAGCAAAATCCATGAAACGGTTACTTGCATTTAATCTACTTAATTTCCGTACCTCTAATTGCATTCAATCATCATCATCGTGGCGCGACAGCCCACCGTCGGGCCTTGGCCGCCTGGATCGTGGTTCATCAATTATATCGGTCACATGACGGCGTCCTCTAATTTTGGAAGCCCAGTAGCTGCTAGGCGTCCGCATACACTGAGCTCTCCCAACGAAATCTCGGTCGTCTAGGCTGTCTTGCTCCGTTGACTCGTTCTGCGTTCATTACTTTCGAAGATTATCGAAACATCCAGCTCATCATACAGTTCAAGCAACTCATGGTTGTACCGGACGCGTCATCAATCTCAATCGCAAACAGCCCCGAAAATTCGACGTAGAACCTTACGTTCAAATGTATCTAGCTTGTTTCCGGAGGCTTCAGTTAGGGTCCATGCTTCGCAGCCATAGCTTAGACCTGGTCGTATAATGGTTTTGTATACGCGGAGCTTCGTGTTTCTGTGCACATGTTTCGATTTCATTATGGGGAGAACGGAGAGAAAAGTCTTATTAGCTAACTGTATCCGTCACTTGATTTCGTTAGTTTCGTTGGCGTCCTTTGACAAGCTGCAACCCAGGTAGATGAAGTCGTTCACGAACACGATGTTGAGTTCCCCCACATTGCTGCTCGGCTGTGCAGGTATCCTTGTCGTCGATTGCATGACTATTTTATTATTACCCTCGTTGATACGTAGTCCAACTTCTTTTGCAGCGGTATCGAGCGTATAAAGAAGATCTTCTTCATCGGCCAATCTTCGGGACATGATGTTGATGACGTCGGCGTACGCTGCTAATTGTTTCGACTTGATGAGTAGCGTCTTACTGTTGTCCATATTCATAGCCCGAATAGCGTATTCCAGTGCTAGGTTGAAGAGTGTCGGTGCCAGTCCTTCGCCCTGTTTCAGACCATTGCGTGTTTCAAATAGATCATTAAGTCTATAACAAATCTTGACTTGTGGGACGGAACTGCTCATCTTCATCTTTGTCAGTCGCACTAATTTGGCCGGTATACCACATTGTAGCAGTACTCTACAGTCGTTATTGTCGTATGCCTGCTAGAAATCGACCAAAATTTGGTCTACGCTGTACTCCCAGCACTTCTGGAGTATCAGTTGGACGGTATAGAGCTGATAGGTAGTTTAGCGACCAGCTCTGAAACAGCTTTGATATTCGTCAATAATTCGTCCTGCGTACGGTTTTTGATGGACGGTTTGGTGGGCATCCGAAGATGCCCGTTGGGACGGAGCCTAAGGTCGCTTAATTTACCGTGAAGGTTGGGCTGTGCCCTCTGGCGAAGAAAAAGGCTCCTCAACGGGCTAAGCAGCGGCCTATGATTGCTGTAGCTCAGTTCGGGAGACGTGGGCGGGGTTTTTGCCGCTCGTTGCTCCTGTCCTTTACGTATTAACAAAAATTCATAGGCCTGGGGAAAACAACACAAACAGGGGAGGTAAAATGGGGGAATAAAAAAAAATAGTCGATAAGGATGGAATGGTTGGCAGACGATGCAGATTTCCTTGCGTTCGCATCAGGGGCCAGGCGTAATGGGACCCTCGGCCTCTGGTTTCGTACCACCGACAGATCCTTACCCATCAGGTGCTGCAATATATCTGCCGGTGAAAGCAGCACAAAAAGGTATCCGAAGACGCCCGTGGGGACGGAGCCTAAGGTAGCATAATGACCGTGAAGGTCGGGCCGTGATATCTAGCGAAGGAAAGAGGCCCCTCAACGAGCTAAGCAACGGCCTATGCTTGCTGTAGCTCAGTTCGGGAGATGTGGGCGGGGTTTTCGCCGCTCGTTGCCCCTGTCCCTGTCTGGGATCATTTCCTCCTCCCATATTCGCTGGGGTAATTGATGTATGGCGTTAACAAAACCCATTGGACCGAATTTTAGCAGTTCAGCTGGAATCTCGTCAGCGCCCGGCGCTTTATTTCGTTTTAGTGACCGCAACGCGAGATCAACTTCCTCTACTGTCGAGGGTTGTATGGGTGGGCCTAGTTCAAGAATGTCGTCGAGAGCTTCTTGTGTGGGTATGTTAGATGGTAGGTTCAGAAGCTCTTCAAAATAAGAGGCCAATCGTTTGTTAATGCCATCGGTGTCGCTGATGATGTTTCCATCCTTGTCCTTATAAAGGCTAGTCCTGGATTGGTAGGCGTTCTTAATTGTATTGTATTTACTAGTTTGTACGCTTGTCTGGTGTTCCTATTAGCTAAGTTTTCGTTTATATTCAGCAACTGCTCGTCAAAGTATCTACGTTTCTTACGTCTAATTATTCTATTCGATATTTGCCGTAGCTCGTCATATTTTTCTCTTTAAGCTATGGTTCCTCGTTGAATCTATTGTATTTTCTATAGGCCTCGTTTTTCGCGTCAAGTGAATTTTTGCATTCTTCGTCGAACCAGTCATTTCGCTCTTGCCGGGCTTTATATTCCACAAACTTCTCTGCGACATCTCCGATGGTACTTTTGAGATCTTCCCAGAACCCATGGATGCCTGTGTTGCATAGAAGACAGTCTTTCCTCAAGGGCTGTAGTATACGCCACCGCCGTAGCCTCGCTCAGAAACTTATCAACCGCAAATATTTTGGGAGGGCTGATTCTCGATTGGTGCACTGAGGAAATTGTACACCCGTACGTCGTTTTCACCAAGTGATAATCTGAGCTGTATTCAATACTATTCAATATTAATTCACCGAAATTAAAATAATTTAATACTTTTTATTTATTTAGCTGAAATTAGATAAGAGCCGAGCCTTTTGCTCACCAATAAGGCGAGTCTGGATCAACTAATTTCTTCCGTTATTGAGATATTTAGTTTATTTTGCTGTTACAGTCGCCTCTCGTTAATTCCAACTTCGATAATTCAAATTTTCCGATAATTCCAAGTTGTTGCCTTGTCGCTTCAATAAATCGAAAAATGTTCATATATTTGTATGTGCTTGCATGCTCTTGATATAACGAAGACTTTTTAGCCGTTGGGATGAAGATTAACATTCTAGAATTCGAAAAGTTAGTTCCGCACCACTCTATAATTCGAACTTTACCCAAAGTGATTCAACATCCACTATTTCAGTACCGTTAAAAGTTTGGTAGAGACAATTTCTACAATCTAGTATGTATTTCGTTGCCGTTTGACCAAAATGAGTGGGGAAAAGAAGTATACTAGTCTCTCAGTGGCAGATAAAAGAAAAGTTATTGCGGCTGTTGAAAGTGGCGGCAGAAAGAAAGATGTAGCCAAAGATTTTAAAATTCTGCCATCAACGCTATCGACGATCTTGAAACAAAAAAACAACATTTTGCAGAGCACTTTGCATGACAAGCGCAAGCGAAAAGGTTTGTTTATTTTTTTTATTTAGTAGTAAACGTAGCGTATCTGTGAGTGCCGATCCGAGCAAAACAAGCAACGAATTCTTCGGCACCCTTTCGAAAGGTGTATGCCGTGTTTGTTGTCATCGTATTTGCTTCGAGCGGGGCTGCCAGATACGTTTTATGCCTTGGTTGGAAAGGTCCCTAATAGAACATCCAATTTTATTTTCCACTCTCCCAAATTACAGGCGAATTCCCTCTTCTGAAGGAAAGCTTGATTAAAGGATTGAGACAATGCCGAGAACAAAACGTACCAGTTGGAGGGGGTTTATTAAAAGAAAAGGCCGTAGCGTTTGCAACACAATTGGGCATTGACAATTTCCATGCTAGTGAGGGATGGCTCACAAACTTTAAAAATCGCCATGGCATATCTTTTAAAAAAATATGCGGAGAAAGCGCAAGTGTCGATAACAGCATTTGCACAGTATGGAAAGACGAGCTACAGAGTCTTTTACAAAATTATTCTCCTCGTGATATTTTCAATACGGACGCGACCTGTTTATTTTTCAAATGCCTCCCCGATAGAACTTTAACATTTAAGGACGAGAAATGTCATGGAGGCAAGTAGAGTAAAGATCGTTTGACGTTATTGCTCGCGACAAATATGGATGGGACTGAAAAATTGAAACCCCTAGTTGTATGGAAGTTTGCAAAACCTAGATGTTTCAAGGGAATCAGATCATTTCCGACTTCTTATTTATCCAATAAAAAAGCATGGATGACCACCGGAATATTCAATGATTGGCTTTTGCACTTAAATTCAGACATGCGGAAACAAAAAAGGAATATTCTCCTCTTTATGGACAACTGTACAGTTCACAATAATCCGCCGAATTTGCAAAATATAAAACTTCCCTCCTAATACTACTTCAAAGGCTACAACCGTTAGATCAAGGAATCATCCAAAATTTAAAAACTCTATACAGGAAGGAAGTGGTTAGGATGAAATTGGAGAGCATCGAAAAAAGTGTAGGTCTTAACATCAACGTATTGGCTGCAATGACAATGATCGACAAAGCTTGGAATAATGTTACTCCGGCAACAATAACCAATTGCTTCCGAAAATGTGAATTTTCCAAAGATGCACAAAATCCACAATCACCTACACTAGAGGAAGTGGACATGGAAGACATGTGGGGTCGTCTTTCACTTGGACCAAATGATGCTACGTTTGCCGAATTTGTACATTTTGACGATAACGTCGCTGTTTTTGGGTGGTTATCTGATGCTGAAATTTTGGCTGATTCAAGCGAAAATATCGAAATCGAAGAAGAGGACGTAGAAGAGCCCATACCGACTGTCACATCAAAGGAAGCGAGGCAATCACTACACATTCTCCGTAATTTTATGTTACAAACAGAAGTGGAAGACAATGTATTTCCAGCACTGGTCACTTTTGAAAATGCGATCGACAAGGGACGTTTGTTTGCATTAAAACAAAAAAACATTCATGAGTTTTTTCAACAATATTTTATTGTATATTGAATGTAAAATAATATGAACTAAACATATGTATTTCATTTACTATTTCTGAAGAATTCTTTGTTCTGTTTTTATTTTATATGAATTTCGCTTTAATTTTGTATTTTTGTACTCCACTCTGCATTTGAAAAAATAAACTCGAGAATTCGAACTTGGCCAAAACTCTCCTTGATTATTCAAACTCTTGATAATCCGAAATATTTTTATTGTCCCTTGGGATTCGAATTATCAAGAGTCGACATAGCAGTATGAATGATTTCATGGATTTTGCAGGCATTGAGTAGGAGCCTGCTCTTCACCAACAGATATTAATTAAACAAGTTTCACATAGCTAGCTTCTCTGTTATTAAAATATTGTACATTGCTAGTAAAATTCTGCCTTTATAAAATATAACTGTGAATTTTGAACAAATTGATTTATTTCGCTGAAATTGAATATGTGTAAGCCTCTTCCTTATTAACGCCTACGAAACCGTAGAGTTTTACGCTTGTAGCTTCTTTTGCTACTAATTTACCGGCTAATATCTTAAGGCGCGTACACGTGATTTTATGTGTTTCTTTTTATCCTGTGTTTAGAAGGTTAAAAGGAACGTGTATGCCAAAATTCAGCTCATTGCCTTTCATTCCGAGGTTTACCAATCTTAGGTCTTATTTTCCTGGATTATGTGGACCATAGGTTTCCAAAGTAGTCCCTACGGAGGTTTTGGGGGCGAGGGCGCTAAGGGGTCCTTGGCAGACTAAAACCAATTTATGGGTCCGTGGAAAGCGTCAGGTTGTCCGGGAATTATTTGGTAAAAAATAAAATAATTGTGAACCGTTTTCATTATTTTTCATTATTTTTAAAGCTAAAATAAAATATATAGCAACTCATAAAATTGGTTGCTATTTTTATGAAGGAGTGAAATAGAAGCGCGAATTTTTTAAAAATAATTCTTTACCGATGTAAGATGCAAGAAAACATCAAACGAATTGATGAAACCTTCTACGAGTAGGTGTAAGGAGCATTTTTTAAAATTTCATTGGGACCGAAAGAATAAAGGTTTAAGTTTTTTTGAAAACACTGAAAGAATTTTTTTCGAAAGCACCGCCATTGCGACAATTGTAAGCGACTACATCTGGGCGAGATGACGATAGACTACGGGCTGCCTTTAATATTTCGTTATAGATTGCATCCGGAAAGCCACACACCATTGGCGAAGAACAAGGTAAAATACCTTGTGTAAGTGAGATAATACGCATGGTGTTGCAAAAATCAGCTTTCGATATCATAAAAAAAAATCCATTGGGTAATAATACAGTGTAAAGAAGGATTGATGAAATGGCTCAATGCGTAGAAAATTTCGCGAATACTTAAAAACATCAGATTTTTTTATACAGCTTGATAAGCCGACATTTGCAGGAAACGATGTTTTATTTCTATTGAAGCATTATGTAAGATTCGTCAAAGAAAACCAAATCAGCCAAAAATTTTTGTTTACAAAATGTTTAGGAACAAAAACTAAAGGAGAGACTATATTTCTCTCTTTGGCTCTTTTTAACCCCTTGTGGGGTATAGTGAACTGACCACGCCGACTTTTCCCACCTCGTCTTGTTTGCCGCCATTGCTTTCAGCTCGCTCCACGACTTCCCTGTTGAGGCATCTTCTCTCTCAATTGATTTTCTCCAGGTCTTACTAGGTCATCCAACACGGCGTTTCGCCTTGGTACTTGGTTCAATCGGGGCCTGTTGAGCAATGTTGTTCGATCCTTTTCGAAGAGTGTGACCTATCCGTTGCCACTTTCGCCTATTAATGCAAGTGTCTATCCTGTCCTGACCAGTAATAGTAACGAGATCGTTGTTAGAAATGACCTCCGGCCACCGTCTGTCTAGGATGCGCCGTAGACACTGATTCACAGACGTTTGCATTCTAGTTGTTGTTTGTCAACTTCCAAGTTGAACAGCCATAAAGAAGCACCGATTTTACGTTGGTTTCCAAGATCCTGAGTTTGGTGCGTCTGGAGATGTTGTTGTTTTGCCAGAAAGGAGTCAAACCGAAATAAGCCGCCCGAGCCTGATTGATGCGGGACTTTATGTCAGCTCCACCACCTGGTGCAACTACGCTTCCCAGGTAGAAAAAACTGTCCACATTTTCGACCGTCTGCCCCGATACACAAATTTCTATCTGTCTTCCTGGGCCCAATCTCAAGTCCTTAGTTTGGTATCATTTATTTTTAGCCCCGTATTACGACTAACGCCGTGCAGAGCATCAGTCATTTGAGCTACATGATACGATTTATTTGATAGAAGACCAACATCGTCAGCATGGTCCAATTGTGGAAAGTATTTAAACAACTTCCATCTAATACCTTCGCTATGGTGTTCATGAACCGCGCCGCATAGTACGTCGTTGATGGCAATCAACAACAATATAACTGATAAAATGCAGCCTTGTCTCACTCAGCTATGCTTCCGATAATATTCTCATAAATCCGGTTTTTAATACGAATATATGTTATTTTATATGTCTCCATGTCAAGAAACCTGGAACAAAAGCCTCGGATTGGACGGATCAACAACGACGACCACGCAAACGAATAAAGGCTTATTCTTTCGGATCCTGGAATGTACGCTCCCTGAACAAACCGGGGGCCGAGAAGGCCCTCCTTCAACAGGTCGAAAAGTACAAAGTGAGCATAACTGCAGTCCAGGAAACAAATTGGCTTGGCAGCGAGATTAATGACAAGAAATCGCACACAAATTTTACAAGTGGCAAACCATCGGGCCGCAAGGAGTTTGGAGTAGCATTTATAGTGAACAATCGCCTAAAACCGCATCTTACTGACTTCAAACCCATAAATGAACGGCTGTGTGCGATTCGCATCAAGACTCGATTCTTCAATCTCTGGCTCATCAATGTGCACGCCCCCACTGAAGTTAAAGAAGACGCAGTAAAAGACGAGTTCTACGCCCGCCTTGAAACTCTCTTCGACTCACTTCCAACAAACGACGTCAAATTGCTGCTGGGAGACTTTAACGCCAAAGTCGCAAATAAAAGTTGGCACCGGGGGACCACTGGAGGCCACAGCCTCCATGAAGAATGTAACGATAACGGCCAGCGACTTATCGACTTTGCCTGCAACAGGAATCTAGTCGTAAGCTCTACGTGCTTCCCGCATCGACGCATTCACAAGCAGACCTGGAAGCTTCCAGACGCACATACCGTCAACCAAATTGACCACGTCCTCATTTGCAGGAGATGGGCGTCTAGTGTGATGGATGTCCGCTCCTATCGAGGAGCAAACTGCGACTCAGATCATCACTTGGTGAAGACGACCTACAGATGTAGAATTTCCTCAGTGCACCAAGCAAGAATCAGCCCTCCCAAAATCTTTGCGGTTGATAAGCTTTTGAGTGATGCTACAGCGGTGGCGTATACTACCGCCATTGAGGAAAAACTATCACCTATGCTACACAACATCAGCAACACAGGCGTCCATGGGTTCTGGGAAGTACTCAAGGGTACCATCAAGGATGTCGCAGAGAGGGTCGTGGGATATAAAGCCCGGCGAGCGCGAAATGACTGGTTCGACGAAGAATGCAAAGACTCACTTGACGCGAAAAACGAGGCCTACAGACAATGGATTCAACGAGGAACCAGAGCCAGAAGAGAAAAATATGACGAGCTACGGCGAATATCGAATAGAATAATTAGACGTAAGAAACGTAAATACTTTGACGAGCAGTTGCTGAACATAAACGAAAACTTAGCTAATAGGAACACCAGACAAGCGTACAAACTCAAACTAGTAAATACAATTAAGAACGGCTACCAACCCAGGACTAGCCTTTGTAAGGACAAGGATGGAAACATCATCAGCGACACCGATGGTATTAACAAACGATGGGCCTCTTATTTTAAAGAGCTTCTAAACCGACCATCTAACATCCCCACACAGGAAGCTCTCGAGAATATTGTTGATCTAGGCCCACCCATACAACCCCCGACAGTAGAGGAAGTTGATCTCGCCTTGCGGCCACTAAAACGAAATAAAGCGCCGGGCGCTGACGAGATTCCAGCTGAACTGCTAAAATTCGGTGGAACGAGTCTAGTTGATGCCATACATCAATTACTCCTGCGAGTATGGGAGAACGAGGAGATTCCAGACGATTGGCGCAGAAGCATCATCTGTCCAATTCATAAAAAGGGAGATAAACTGCGGTGTGAGAACTACAGGGGCATCTCACTAGTTTGTACGTCCTATAAAATTTTGACGAAAATGCTGGAAAATAGAATAAAACCGTACGCAGAACGAGTCATTGGCGAATATCAAAGCGGTTGCAGACCTGGTCGCTCCACAACCGATCAGCTCTTCTCAGTCAAACTGATGCTCCAGAGGTGCTGGGAATACAACGTAAACGTATACCAAATCTTTGTCGACTTCAAGCAGGCATACGACAGTATCGATCGTGGAGTACTGTTCAACATCATGCTGCAATTTGGTATACCGGCAAAATTAGTACGACTGACAAAGATGACGATGACCAACTCCGTCTCACAAGTCAGGATCCAGAATAGACTTACTGATCTACCTATATTTAAAACACGCACTGGTTTGAAACAGGGCGATGGACTGGCACCGACGCTCTTCAACCTAGCACTGGAATACGTTATTCGGGCCATGAATATGGACAACAGCAAGACGCTATTCATCAAGTCGACACAATTAGCAGCGTACGCCGACGACATCAACATCATGTCCCGCAGATTGGCTGACGCAGAAGAACTTCTGCATACGCTCGATACCGCTGCAAAGGATGTTGGATTACGTATTAACGAGGGTAAAACTAAAATAATGATGCAATCGGTGACAAGGACACCTGCACAACCAAGCATCAATGTGGGTGACCTCAACATCGAGTTCGTGAACAACTTCGTTTACCTGGGTTGCAACCTGTCAAGGGACGCCAACGAAACTGACGAAATCAAGCGACGGATACAGTTAGCTAATAAGACTTTTTTCTCGGTTCTCCCCATAATGAAATCGAAACATGTGCACAGAAACACGAAGCTCCGCCTGTACAAAACCATTATACGACCAGTGCTATGCTATGGCTGCGAAGCATGGACCCTAACTCAAGCCTCCGAAAACATGCTAGTCACTTTTGAACGTAAGGTTCTACGGCGGATTTTCGGGGCTGTTTTTCGGGGCTGTTTGCGATCGAGATGGATGGCGCATCCGGTACAACCATGAGTTTTATGAAATGTACGATGAGCTGCAAGTCTCGAAAATCGTCAAACTACAACGACTTCAATGGGCAGGGCATGTACAAAGAATGGACGATGATCGCATGCCTAAGAGAGTAATGAATGCAGAACGAGTCGACGGAGCGAGACTGCGAGGACGACCGAGATCTCGTTGGGAGAGCTCAGTAGGTGTGGACGCCGCGCAGCTGCTGGGCTCCCAAAATTGGAGGACGCGGTCACGTGACCGAGATAATTGGAGGACAATGATCCAGGCGGCCAAGGCCCGACGTCGGGGTGTCGCGCCACGATGATGATGATATGTTATATGTAAAATATAGAAATAAATGCAGTTAAAACATATTGAAACGAAATGAATAATACAGTTACATGAAATGTGAACGAAAATAATGTAAAATAAAATCAGTTGAATTTTGGATAACAAACCTAGTGGTTTTCATTAAATGCGTAACTCCTGCGTATCAATTCGTCGATTGGCATCTGACCCGTACGCCGACTTAGCTCTTCATTTGATATTGTTTCGGGCCAGAAAATTCTTAAAATTCGACGAAGACTTGAGTTGACGAAAACTTACAGCTTTCTGGTAACTCCTACGGAAACTTTCCATGTACTGCTCCCATACAAAAGCACTGATAGTACCAGGGAGCCAAACAGGCCCAGCTTGGTCTTGATGCTGAGATAACTGCCCTGCCAGATTTTGGACAGCATGCCTTGGTCTTGTTGGTATTAATCTTTAGCCCAACCTTGCTTGCCTCCCTCTCGAGATCTAACGCCATTGCGGACAGATCCATGATTTTGTGGGAGAGTAGGCATATGTCGTCAGCGTAGTCAAGATGTTGTAGATAAGATGTCGAAGTCCATTGAATTCCTCTGTCGAGTCCGGATAGGGCTGCATGCAACACATCGCCGATCACAATGAGAAATAGGATCGGTGAGAGGATGCACCCCTGCCGAACTCCACTGCGAATCTCAAAGTCACCCGACACCTTACCTTTATGCAGAATGCGACATTTCGCGCCGTCATAGGTTGCCTTAATAATAGCCACAAGCTTCTCAGGGATGCCTCTCCTCCGCAAGGCCGCCCATATAGAATCCCGGTTCACACTATCGAAAGCCTTTTCGAAATCGATGAAAAGCAAGTGAAGCGGAGAATCGTATACAGCGCATTGCTTGATGATGATTCGCAAGGTGTTAATGTGATCGACACAGGAGAATCCGGATCGAAAGCCAGCCTGCTCTTCATCAATTGTGCTTTCTAAGTGGGCCTTTAGTCTTTCCAGGTCGATTTTAGCTATTATCTTGGCAGCGAAAGGAAGCACACAAATGCCTCTCCAATTATTACAGTCTGTGAGGCTACCCTTCTTTGGAAGTTTGATGATCAAACCTTCCTTCCACTCAGTGGGAAAGGTCTCTGTATTCCACGCTTTATCAACAAGTGGGTGCAGCAAATCGGCAGTTACGCTTGGCGCTGCTTGATAAAGTTCGGCAGGGATGCCGTCAAGTCCGGCGGCCTTTCCTCGTTTTAGTGCAATAATTGCAGTGACTATTTCCTCTTTAGTCGGGGCAGTGGACCGTATACGCACATTTTGATGGTTAGCTAAATTATCTATATGAGGTGGAACTTCACCAGAGGTTACACGGTTCAAGACCGCGGCGAAGTGTTCTTTCCACCGCTTCATTTGATCTTCTTCCAAGATAGTAGCTTTCCATCACTATCTTTCACCGGATGTTGGCAGGAGTTACGACCACCTGTAAACTCCTTGATGACACCGTATACGGCGTTTAAGTTGTTACTTCTAGCGGCTTCTTCTGCTGACGCTAAAAGAGAATTGGCATAAACTCTTTTATCGCGTTGCACACTACGCTGAACTTCTCGAGCTTTCTGACGGTAAAGGAGTTCGATGCTGCTTCGATTGTCGTCTGATGCTGCAGCCAAACGAACTTTCAGCTCCTTTCTTTCAACAATCCATGAAGCGTCGGACATCCAGGGCTTATTCCGGCAATCCGGGTTTGGGCCAAGGATGGTATTTGCGCTATCAATGTACGCATTTTTTATGGCATCCCAGTTTTCGTTTATGTCACTCTCGGGGTGACTAGTTATCTTAGCCGCTTTTTGCGCAAGATGGTCATTATATTGTTGTAAGACAGCTGGATTTTTTAGTCGAGCGGTGTTGAATTTGCGGGGCCTGGATCTTTCGTCGCTGGGGCGGCGCACGGCTGCAATACGCAATCGAACATTAGCGATCATAAGATAATGGTCTCTTCCAATCCCAATATCGGCACCCTTCTTGTTTCGCACGTCCAGGAGGCAACTCTTGAATCTTTTACTAATGGCAAAATGGTCGATCTGATTTTGTGTTCTGCGCCGATCAACAGAGGACCAACTGATTTTGTTGTGGTCTTTATGCTCAAACATAGTACCACCGATGAAGAGACTGTGAAAGTTGCAGAACTCTACAAAACTTTCACCGTTGTCATTACGATCACCAAGACCGTGTCTCCCCATCACATGTCTGAGCCCATAGTTATCAGCGCCAACTTTCGCATTCAAATCACCCATAACCATTATAATGTCACCTTTAGGTGTTCTGCTCTGAACGGCGTTTAGTTCTTCGTAGAAGGAGTCCTTTGCCAAGACATTGTCGGGTTCAGTAGGGGCATAACATTGTACAATATTATTGAGTTGTTCTTCATTTTGGTCCGGAGCCTGGCGGTCAAGACCCTGTGGGAGACAGGTTCCCAAGATAAGAGACAGTTTCGCGCGGCTCTGGTTAAAAGGAGCCCCACACCTGACTCACGGCGACTACCGGTAGCTTTACCGGAGTACAACATTACAGTGCTGCCCGTTGGAGAGATGAATTCTCCGCTGTTCCACCATCTTATCTCACTAACTCCTAAGATATTTAATTTGTACCTCAGAAATTCACTTTCTAATTGAAGAAATCGTGTGTTCTGGGGACCTTCTGATCCATTGTCCAGGAGAGTACGCTCATTCCAGAATCCAATCTTTGTCATTGTACGATAGCTAAAAGTCGTAACCGTTGAGTCAGTCCTTATCCGAGGCATAGTTGACGTTTCGTTAGCATATAAAGATTTCGGATAGTGCAAGTTGCTGGCATACACATCCTGTCCTTTGATTGTCGCTTTTAACGACAGGCCCTCAAAGGGAAAGGCCGTGGTATTTTTTTTCACACCCCATACCACAGGGGTACCTCAACCAAATCATCGCACCGCCATCACTGGCGGCTTGACGTTGGTTGGCAATGGTCAGTGACCACTGCCGTTCCAGGGGGCGCCCACGCGGAGGACTATGGAAGAGGAGTTTTTGCCCCCAAATCTCAAGTTTGACTACCTGCGTTTCGGGTTCGAATCCCGTCCGCGACGACGTTCGTGGCCATGGATGTGCAGGAGGTGCATACTGACAACTGCATTCTCCAAAACCAGTTTATGCCGACGAAACGTCAACTGGGCCACATGGAACAGTTGACGCGCTATGTCCCTCAAGGGGTTAGGGCAATTGAAAGAGAAGTGTTCGTTTGTGCTTGAACAGGGTACCGCCTATGACGAGTTGACGTAAGTTGCAAAACTCCACGAACATCTCGCCATTTTTAACTGATTTTTAAAGAAAAAATCAGTTATTCGACCCTCCTTCAATAACGATTTCCGACCCCGGAGTATGTTTTCTTTACGTTTCATGACCCTAGGAATCGATTGGCATCATTAGATTTCTTTAGTGTCCTTTATACCTATATATATAAAATATATATATCCGCAAAATGTTGTGGACACGATAACAGTCGAACGGAAGTCATAAGCAAGGTGAAACTTTTCCAGTTGATAGATGTCAGTGGGTAGCCGGCTGCTATTGAAATCCAGCACTATCGATAAAGCGGTTAACAAGTTACAGCTATATAACGTCGAATGTATCTGAGCCTAATAACTTCAAAACGGAAGAAGCGACCTAAACTAAACTTGCTCAGTGAGTAGACGTTGACAAGAACTAGCCTATTATTGAGTTTTAGCAAAAATCCACCAAGCGGCTAAAAAGTTACAGCTATATAACGGCATCGTTTTATAAACAAAATAACTACATAACGGAAGAAGCTAGCTCGGCGAAACCTACCCAGCTGGTGGATATTAATGAGGACTCAACTTCTATCTGATTTCAGAAAAATGCATTAAACGGTTCAGAAGTTAAAGCCGTATAACGGCAAATTTTTTTAAGCAAAATAACTCTATAATGCAAGAAGCTAGTTGAGTGAAACTTTTCTAATTTGTTCGCAAACGTCAAGACTGGGTTCCTACTTAATTTCAGTGACATCAATGAGTCAGTTGCAGAATTACAGGTATATAACCGCAAAATTTTGGGAACACAATTAATTTACAACGGAAAAAGCTAGTTGAGCGAAACTTGTCTAACTGATGAAAATTAGTGAGGAATAGCTTCCGGTGCAGTTTCAGGAAAAAGTTTCAGCTGTTTTGGTTTAGAACCTGTCTTACTAACATGCAAGAAACTGACCAAGGAGAAAATTCCAAACAAGATGGTCTCTTCGTTCAAGGTGACCATTCCACATGATCTGCAAATGCCATACTGGCCTCCGTGAATTCTTTTAAAGAAATTCACTAAACTAAATTTTCAACGACTACGCGTACCAACGACTCCAAAATAATGCAAAAAATGTACAGTAAGAGTCAGAGCCTAAATAATTCTTCTTCTTCACTTTCTCTATATTATCAAAATGTGCGAGGGTTACGCACCAAGCTCCAAATTTTAAATGTTACTGACCTAACATCTTTTCATGACATTATCTGTTTGACCGAAACATGGTTAAATTCATCTATCAGCAGTAGATCTTCCGTTGTGATAGAAACTTCGAAATACTTGGACTGACAAATGGTGGTGGAGCTCTAGTTACTATCCAGAAATACATTGAATGTTCTTTTTTTCCTCTAGCCTTTCTCAACCTTATGATTGTGTTACCGTTAATATTCCTACTTCCACCTCCACATCGCTTGTGGTTGTTTGTGTCTACGTCCCCTGTAATTCCACATTTGCTGTTTATGATAGTCTCTTTGATCACTTATCTGATACTGTTAATATTTTATTTCCTAATTCCTGTTGTATAATCTGTGGTGATTTCAATCTTCCCAATGTTAGATGGCCTGGTAGGCCAGGTCTCCTTTGACTTCTTCTTCCATGTCAAGGTCGCTCACATCCTTCATGGAATTCTGTAACCTTATACAGTTCCACTTAATTCTGAACTTTATGGATCGTGCTCTCGATCTTGTGTTAAGTAATCTTACCTTGTCTTTTCTGTCGTCTTCTTTTCCTACTCCTGCTTATATTCCTTATGATCCTTACCATCCTGCTATTGCTCATGAGATCAACATTAAATTGTCACCCTCTCTCTCTCAGAGACTTATCATTCTAGACTTAACTTTAGGAAAGCTAATTACGTTTCAATTAATGAAAGGCTGAGTCAAATCAATTGGTATTTCATTCTGAAGGATCTTAACTGTGAGAATGCTGTGACAACTTTCTACACTATCCTATATAACATCTTCTACAAGTTTGTTCCATTACCTAACTATAAACCCCGGAAGGGTCCAGTTTGGTTTACTCCGCTAATACACAAATTGATCCGCAAAAAGAAGCGTGTCCAGACTCGTCCTAAACGTTTCAGACGCCAATCCGACAGTATAGCGTTTAAAGATTTACCTATACGAAAGGCATTCATTTGATGAAACTTAAAATGAAACTGAAGATAAATTCATATAGTAAAATCAATCGAACAGTTAAAAAGTTTCATTATCTGAAAATATCGCCGCAAATATCGAAATAGAAAATTCTGCAGCAGCACTTGGTACTACAACTGCAGTTAAGTATCCCACCCATATCTTAATTTTATTATACTCGTACATAAACTAATAAATGATCCCGAATTAGCCCATATCAAAAATCAGTTCCTCTGGCTTCACTGCGCCAGGTGTCTTTTTGTCCCTATTGCCTTAACCATGATTGCCTATTAGGTGTTCCAAGCTTGTCAGACCCAACTTTGGCATCCAGATCCCACATAATAATTTTTATGCCACCTTTGGGAGGTTTGTCCAAGGTGTCGCCAAGTCGGTGATAGAAGGCATCCTTAGCCAATTGGTCGACTGGTTTAGTCGGGGCGTAGCACTGAATTATGTTGATATTTTTAAAATGGATTTAAATCTGGTTGTAATGATACGGTCGGAAATGGGCTTCCAATTGATTAAAAATTAAATAAATTCTTGGTCAACAGAATTTCGACGCCTGTCAATCTAGGTGAGGTGTCATTTTCACTTCCAGAGTACAGCAGCACTCTTTGGAAGCTTAGCGATAAAGTTGATCCATCCCGTCTTGTTTCCCTCATTCCTAATATAGAGATAACTTTAGTGAGCCTTGCACTTCTGCACGTTCGAACGTTCCAAAAATCGATCGTGGTCCGTTGTTTGTAGCCGAAAGTCGTTGCTGGTGAATCAGTCCGTGGTATCCGAGGCTCGTTGATTGTTTCGAGTGTAAATTGATTTCAGGTGCGCGGGTTACAAGCCAACATGCAAGCAGACTATATTTAGAGAATTAAAAAAAAATCTATTTAAAAGTTATATCCATAAATAACATTCTCTCCGTTGCAACGGATGATGTTCCAGCAATAGTAGGACCGAATGGAGGTTTTCTGATTTACTTACAACAAGCTATACCGAATGTTATATCTGTACATTTTGTAATACACCGGCAACACTTAGTCGGGAAAATTTTTTATCCAAAAGTGCATCGATTTTATGCACTTTTTGATTAAGTTTTGGAATTCTTGGAAGATAAAGATAATGATTTGCTGCTCAATTTAATACATTAAAAAATGAACATAGCTCTGACTTCTTTGCAATATATAGCAAAACCCATTTAGAAGTTAAAAGGTGATCAGTTAAATTTAATCTAAATTAAAAGCATCGTTTCTGCATTTGTTGCAAAGCCTTTTCTTTTCAAACAAAATTTGCGGAGAGTAGAATTCTCCCAGTTTTCAAATATTTTCAAATGACCAAACAGGATGATGATTTCCTGGTTTATTGTCATTACTTAATGGCACTTCATTCTGACTTTAGCGAAAGATTTGAAGATATTCTTCCACTGGTTATTTTCGATTGGGTTTTGAACCCATTTGCAAGTTCTAATCCAATCCAACTCTGAATCCAGAATCCATATTATTACAAAAGCAACTTATCGAAATACCAAAAATTCTGGTTTTAAAAACAGATTCCAATTTTATATCCTGCATTATGGGCAATTGTACAGAAAAATTTGATCACTTCCCCGTTTTTTAGGGTTTTGTATAAAAACAAAACCCTTATGAAATCGGTCATGCGTCCGTCTGTCCGTCTGTCTGTCTGTCTGTCTGTCCATGAAATATCTCACGAACCGCTGAAGCTACATGCATGAAATTTAGTGGAAATATGTAGAAATACTATAATTCTCTGGAGAAAGCGATGCGTCGTAATAGGTCAACTTTAAGGGGGGGTCCCCATAGAGGGGAAATTAAGGTCGAAATTTTTTTTTCGTTTGGTATAGGCAAGTGGGGTATCGTAAGAAAGGTACCGTCGAGTACATTCCATTTTTGGATTTTTTTTCAAATTTGAAGAAAGGAGAAAAGAGAGAGACTGGAAAATATGTGGTCCGAGTTTGTCCCCCCCCCCCCCCCTTGCATTTCGAGACCGTTATAGCTAGACATATGAAAATTTACAGAAAAGCGGCATTTTACTAGCATAGAAAACTAAAAATAATAGAATTTTTAAATCTCATCCAAAAAGGATAATAATAGTACATTTCTATAGTTGCAGTTAGCACACCCCTGCACCCCTCAAGCAAACCTGAGGTCAAAAATATTAATGGCTAATGATAACCAACATCATAGGCAATAATATCTCTAAGTTTTATTACAATGACATGATATTTAATAATAGTACATTGACTTAAAGTTATGCATTTTGACACTATCCATACAAAAAATACACCTACCAGCCTCACGCATAGATATGCGTGTACTACTTGCATGTTGTTTTTCGTAGTGCGAATTGCAGTTATTTAATGAACCAACTTTGGAAGATTGGTGATTGGTGATCCTAACAATGACTATTCACACAATTAATTTTTTTAGGGTTTTGTGTCTTAAATCTTACAAAATCGGTCAAATACCTGTCTGTCCGTCTGTTCATAGAATATCTTACGAACGGCTGAAGCTGCACACATAATTCGGCGAGAATGTGTAGAAATGCTATAATTTGCTGGAGAAAGCGTTGTGTTGTAATCAGAGTTGTTCCGGTTTTTTACTTTACATTCTTTACACGATTTTTTACATGTAAAAAAATCATTTTTTTTACGTTAATGTTTTTTTACGCCACGTAAAAAAATAAAATGTAAAAAACTTATTTGTATGAGGAATTCCGATTTCTAATACTCCTGATTTCTTGTTTTCCGTGTTTTATTTTTTGTTCGTCTAAGCAGAGTTAACTCAGAACATATTTACCGAATCGTTGCTAAATGACTGCGCCTTCTGAAAGCACTCAGTACTACAATTAACTCTCACTCTCGTTGCATATGGCCTTCACAGCCCCTCTATTCTTTAAATAAGAATACGCTCTAAGTTTTGGTAAATTTTATTCGTTATGTATTGAAATTCGTCACAAAGTAAAAGTAAGTTCTTCATGAAAAAAAAAATCACAAAAAATGTCGGTTAAAATCAACACATCATTGCCGCCACTGGATGTCGACTCGAACTAAAAAGCGCCACATTAAGTGAGACCGCGAACTTCTAGTAATATAAATTACTTTAAAATTACCGGAATCAATTGTCCAGAATCTTCAATGATGTATTCCTCAATGCTCGCATCTCCACACTCTGTCTCCGCCTCCGTATTTATGCAACGCTTTCTATATTAAAAATATATAAAGTCTTAGCATAAAATAAAATAATAACCAATGGCCAGGTTTATATCGTGGAACTAAAAAGAGTATTAACTAGATCATAATAGATTTACGTAGTTCTAATTCGTGAAGTGTTTATACCGGCCGGTATTAAACATGGCAAATGTCAGATGTTAGCCTATTCGCTTGGATTTAAGGAGAATTTTAGAAATGAAAAGAACTTCTAATGAAAGGCGCTTTTATATCGCCGACTCAAACAAAACATACACAGAGAAAAGCAACCGTCAACAACGGAAATGCAAACCCAATCCAAATCGTTTAGTCCAATACCGAATCGCAAGTAGAGATAAGAGCTAATCCAATCAACTAATCCGACATGCTTACATCATGGAGAGTTAGCTGGGATTAATTAATACTGAAACATAGTCCCGCGATATAAACGTAGTGAATGGAAAATTTACCTGTATGCAGCCAACCGTGCACTTGCCGTATTTTGAAGCGTCTTGGAACAAAAGTTGCAAAATACACTATATTTTTTCCCCTCTTTTCTGAGAGTGAAATTCAATTGTTGAAATTGAGTTGTGGACGGCCTACCGCTACTCATTTTATCACTGAAACACAACATGAACTGCTTAAGCGAACATTTAAATAGCAACTGATTGACAGTTCTGAAGAAGAAGAAGAAGACAATTTTTACAAATTTTACATTTTTTTACATTTTTACCTATTTTTTACATTATTTACCACTTTTTTACTTATTTTACCGTAAAAATGTAAAAAAAATGTTTTTTTACATGAAAATGAACAACTCTGGTTGTAATTGGCCAACTTTAAGAGAGGGGGGGGGGGGGGGGGGGTGGTCCACACAGAGGCGAAATTAAGGTCAATTTTTTTTATCCACTGGTATAACCAAGTGGGGTGTCGTGAGAAAGGTAATGTTGAGTACATTCCATTTTTGGCATTTTCTTGAGATTTGTAGAAAGGGGAACAGTGGAGAAGGAAAAAATATTAGACCGTAATTTGTCCCAGCCGCCTTGAATTTCGAAGCCGTTACACAAGTTTGCAATTTGCAATGTCGTCTTAACATGAATGGTTAAGCATATCGAAGAGTATTACAGTTTATCTCGTATACATACATATCTATCTACAGCTTCTCGTATTAAAACTATTACTTTGAGAGGTGATAAATGCAGTCTTTTTGTGAATTGGCATGTAAGATACTATATCATGGGTAAGACATTTAATTATGGTGTTTTTATTCAGCTGAGGGGTACCAAGAAGAGCAGGGAGCCAATATTTAGATACCAAAATAAGCGCGTGCTACAAAACCCTCGCATTGCGGGCGTAGCCCTCTATATTCCGGTTTCATTTATTTAGTGGGTTTAGTGCACTTATGAGGCTCACCGCATAAAAGAAGAAACCGTTTGGAAATTAGACATAAATCATCTTCAATCAGGTTCATCCATCCCATTAAAGAAAATAATTGTATTTTATTTTTTTTTTAAATGCTACTTTAAATGTCAAAATGGTTTATATATTTTTTGTTTTTACATCACCATTTTGAACATCAAGAGAAGATGTAGATTTTCACTTGACCGTCCATGGCCAGGTTTTTGATATATGAAGGGGTCCTTTAGGGCCGGTTTTAGACAAAACGACGCCCGGGGCAAATGTGAAGGAAGCGCCCCCTTTTACCGTTCCATCAATATATTTTCTCTTATCTGATAAATAGTGAAATTGCGCCGACACCACATGCTGAGCAAGAGCGAGGCCAATAAAGTGGTATACATGGCAAGGGAGAAACAAAAAAAGATAAATAGTGAAATTATTGTAGAGTCAATAGAAATGAAAATTCATAAATTTATTTAAAATTTATTAATAGAGCGGATTTTTTCACATATTGTTCTTGAAAATTATACAACTAATTTCTAACTTATATTAAGTAAATTTTTTTTTTCAGTGGACTCTTGATTCTTTGTAAAGCTCCAATCCATTAATATCCAAGTTCATGTCATTTGTGAGGGCGATACTCAGATTCTGACATTTTGATGGCAAAGAAGTGCCTTTTACGGCTGAAACTTTGGTTTGCTGCGTTTCTCACTGAGTAAAGTAGTCATATAAAAATCCCCACAGATATTCATGACTTTTCAGCTGCTCAAATCGTTCTTTATCTGAAACGAGGGCGGTGTCAATCAAAGTAATTGAAAAATCCCTTCGGAATTTATCTTCCCGTGTAACATTTAATGACTCATCTTTACTTTCATAATCAAACATTTCTTTCTTTATTTTCTTGTGAGATGAATTATCAAAAGGTGAGTCTGCCCAAAGATCTCCAGCAAGTTCTCAGACCGATTTCATAGCAGATTCAAAGCTTTCATTTCTGTAGGTTGCTAGAAAATCAGCGCAATTTTTTATTGATTTTGTGGCTGCAACGATATCAATGGTTTGACTTTGCATTGTTTTACTTACAATATTGATTTGAAACATAATGTCATACCAAACAACCAGTGAAATAAGAAATTCAAGCCGCATAAGCTCATCCGCAAAACATTTGGCTTCATGTTGAACAGCAGGATATCCCAAATTATAATCAAAAACAAAAATACGCATAAACTCTTCTTCTCACGTCCTTTGCTTGACACTTGATGGCTTTGACGGTGTTTAGTCTGCTTTCTTAACGAGTTATACATAATGATTTGACGGTAAGACCTTTAACATGCCCCTTAAGTATGTCCCATCTTTGTGTTGACGCCGAGACAAGGACATAGATACACTGAAGTACGCCAAAAAAAGCGATGCATGTTCTCGAGAAGGAAGCAGCATCAGCGATGACTAAATTCAAGCGATGGCACAAACGCTGCTCTTGGATTCACTTCCAGAACTTTAGCCTGAACTTCCTTGTTTTTCCCTTTCATGTTCGCGCCATTGTTATATCCTTGTTCTCGTAAGTCATCGATATTAATATTGTTCTCTTCCAAAGTTAAGAGTAATAGATTTGTAAGCCCTTCTCCTGTAGATGTAGAAGCAATTCGGAATCCTAGAAAATGTTCCTTGATGACGACGAATCTGAAAGTAAATGACACTTGCTTATGTCTGGAGTGCAGTCGACAATAACACAATAATATTTTGGTTTTCGTATTCTTCTAAGTCTTTCATACATTACGTTGTTTGCCAAAAGATCTATTAATTCGTCTTGAATCATTTTTCCACAATAGTGATATAATTTATTTCTTTCTTTGATATTCTGCGCAAATGCTCTCGCATAACGTTATCAAATTTTCCGAATAACTCCACCAAACACAAGAAATTTCCATTATTCTTCGTGAAAAGTTTGTCGGATGACCCGTGAAAAGCCAGATTCTGTTGAGCAAGATACATGGTGATCATCAGGCGTTCTAGAACGCACTTCCAATGTTGTATTTCTTGATTCATCAGCTTTTGTTGTTCTGCATCTACTCCTTTCTTTAAAGACAGCCTGGATTCACACTCTAACCATAGAACATATACTTTAACGTGGTCGGCTGATTTTTCGTGATCTCGCAAACGCTTATACACATGCTTCCAGTCCTGGCAAACGGTCGTTGAAAATGCTGACTTCGCTTCCGCAGAAAATTGTTTGCAACAAAAACAATACGCCTTAAACGTGTCATACACACATCGATTGATCGGCCGATCCGTCGCCCGGTATCGAAATCGGCCGATAGATCGGTCTGTGTATCGTTGACGATTTTTTTGACAGTTCCATATAATTTTGATCAGCTGATATTTTCTGGCGATCCATCGGCCGATCGATCGGGCGATGGATCGCATAATGTATAGCGGCTATTAACAGTGGTTTTGGAATATGTTAGACACCTTCTCTTAATTTCTTCGCCATTGCCCAGTTTTTTCATGGTGAGCTTTAGGCGGCTATTACACTATAAAAGTTCTTTTACAAATATCTTTGACGCACTATATTTTAAAGGAACTTTTATGAATGATATTAGCCGCCTAAGATGAAGATGTGCCAGCTTGTAAGAAAAGTACTTAAAACAAGCAACGTTCATGTCGCAAATATTTTCTTAGGCGGCTATTACACGATAAAAGTTCTTTAAAAATATCTTTTATGAAAGATATTTGTAAAATAACTTTTATAGTGTAATAGTCGCCTTAGAGAAAAATGCTTCTTTTGACAATCTAGTGGAAATTTTATATCTTTGATTTCAGTTGGTCCAATTTAAACGACAGAGTCGATAAATTGAGACTGTAGAATGTAAACAGCGGAATGCCTTCTTTTAATGAGAAAAAGCAAAATCTTCTATTGGCAACCCCATACGCCATACCTAACGACTGACTCCATCATGCAAGCAGAGAGTTGGTGGAGCAGCCGCGTGTTTCACAAAAAATTTCCCCTGGATTTCCAATGTAAGAAGTCTGATGGTACGTGTAGTGATGGGGTGTGCTTATGATGAAATATCCACATATGTACAGCAATACTTTGACATGTCATTGCTGATGGATTTGTATCAGTTGGATTGAAAAAAAAAAGAAATGAATAATTCTTCTTGATAGACTTTCTTGAAAATGTATAATTAATTCTAAATTTGACGCATCTACAAATGGAGCATTCCGGATTTGGCGCCCCCAAAATTTGGCGCCCAGGGCGACCGCCCTGCTCGCCCTGCCCTAAGGCCCACCCTGCCTTAGGCACAGAAAGTTTGGGTATGACTGATATAGACGCTATTCACAATTCGCCTCATGCGGCGAACTATCTGCATAGTGGCTGCTTAAATTCGCTCGTCACTTGATCCAGGCTGTTCGATTCAGAGATCATCTCTTTACGGTTGACTCGAACGCGGCTACTATAGTATGTCAGAAAAAAGTTTGTATCCTTTAAACTTTAGCTTCTGCATGTATGGGCGGTGGGACAATAACCTTAACTAAAAGGCTGATAGAAAATGTTTGGTTTTTCTATGATGTTCAAGGGTCAACTGTGTTTCAGAGTAAAAGCTATAATATCATTAAAATTAGATCTAAACTATCCCAAAACTTATTCAAATTATAAATTTTTCTGAAAATATATTTTATTTAAACTTATCAAGTTCTCCTCTCTTTAACACCTCAACACCAATTCGTTCCCAACATAGTTATTAAACAGTTTCCTATCTTCAATGCATCATACGTGTGTACTAACTTTTAATTTCCTCTTAATTTCAAGATATTTCGTGGTAATCTGAAAACTCTTGCCGCCTGTGTCAAAATACACTCCATATTCACACTTATGAAGATGTGAAAATCGTTCTCAGAGGTGAAAATTTTGAATGAAATGTTGTTGAGTACAAATATTTGTATTATTAATTTGATCCTTGGCGAAAAGTTTATATTTAACAGAAATGAAGAAAACTTTTCATGTTTATTTGACGTTTCGACACACACACACACACACTCTTATAATATACGAAAATACACGTATAACATTTTCTCAAAAGTTTGGCAATTTGCAAAAAGTTATGAAACAGATTCATGGTGTTATTTAAATTCACATAGAAATAAACTTAAGTGGAAATTTTGAGCAAATATTAATCTTTAGAAGTTTGTTCGAGCTTACGAATGAATGGTAAGACTCAACTTGCATACATTTAATTCGTTGTTACCTCAAGTATTGTTACAAAGATGCCTGATCAAAAAGTGTCTTAATTTATAATGAAACTTGAAGCACAATTCAACATTTAAACCTAAAAATTCAAATTGCTTTCTAGGAAAACCATCTGGGGCACAGCGGAAAAAGGCGAAACTCGAACCCCTGACACGGTAAAATCTCAGTCCTGATTAAAATACAAGCAACAAAACTAACCGAAATATTATAGGAGCATCATAAGCCAACAAACGCCTCGGATTGGCCGGATCAACAACGACGAACACGCAAACGAATAAAGGATTATTCTTTCGGATCCTGCAATGCACGCTCCCTAAACAAACCGGGGGCCGAGAAGGCCCTCCTTCAACAGGTCGAAAGTACAAACTGAACATTACTGCAGTCCAGGAAACAAATTGGCTTGGCAGCGATATCAATGACAAGAAATCGCACACAATTTTTACAAGTGGCAAACCATCGGACCGCAAGGAGTTTGGAGTAGCATTTATAGTAAACAATCACCTCAAGCCGCACATTACTGACTTCAAACCCATAAATGAACGGCTGTGTGCGCCTCGCATTAAGACTCGATTCATCAAACTCAGGAGCATCGATTTGCCTGGCCCCACTAAAGTTAAAGAACACGCAGCAAAAGACGAGTTCTACACCCGAGACCCTCTTCGACTCACTTCCAACAAACGACGTCAAATTGCTGCTGGGAGACTTTAACGCCAAGGTAGGAAATGAAAGTTGGCACCGGGGGACCAATGGAGATCACAGTCTCCATGAAAAATATAATGAGCTAGTGAGTTTTTCAGTGCTGAATGAATTTTTCAAACAAACGTCAAACGTGTGTAATTTTTCTGATTGCTGAAAACATTATAAAATGGGTGACGTTCACGCTTCATGTGAAATTATGGAATCGATCAATAGTAATATTTATTCTCTTTCAAGAGGAAAAGTCTTGTGTTTACGAGTATATTAAACTCTCAACCACGGACCATTTCACATCTAGCGTTAAATATAATCATTTAGGGGATTCACACTCCCTTTCGTATATGTCGTAATCGTGGTAAACTTCTGTCATCTCCATAGTAAAATGACAGGAGTTTACAACTCTACGACAAATACGATGTTTAAGACGTGAGCATGAATCCCCCTATTGTTACTTTTCTTGTTCGACTTCAATGACGACCAAAGTCACTTAGATTTTTCGTAATTCGTATGCTCTGCATCAAACGAAACATAAACACGCTCCCTGCCGTAAATATCGTAAACGTTGTATTCGTCGTAAACTTCTGTCACCCCCATAGAAAAATGACAGAAGTTTAAAATTTTAGGACAAATGCGACGTTTACGACGTGAGCATGAATCCCGTTATAATCTTTTTTCAGAAATGGTCGGTCCTAGTGACCGAAAGGAAACGGGATAACAATGAGGCCGGCCACATCTTGGACGTAGGCATCGCAGCGCAGCGCAGGGCGCACATGGCATTGTTGTTGTAAAATCAGACTTTGACAGTTGTTACAACAAAAATGCCATGTGCGCGCTGCGCTGCGCTGCTCTGCTTACGTCCACGATGCGGCCGGCCTAATAATAATAGGAGGATTCATGCCCACGTTGTAAACATCGTATTTGTCGTTACGTTGTAAACTTCCGTCATTTTACTATGGAGTTGACAGAAGTTTTCGACGAACACGACGTTTACGACATTTATGACACTGAGCGTGAATCCCCCTAATATTAACTGCTAAAGAAAGCACCGGATACGGAAAAAAAACTTTTCATCATGAATTTTTATATTTTTGTCCTTAAATTCAACACGAAGTTCCGTCCTTCACCCATTTCTGCTTTGAAAAGTAATACTCCACCTTAGTATGCAGAAATCAACAACTTAATACATAATTTATAAAAAAATATATTTTGCACTTAGCAAACAGCCAGTGCAAAATACAATATATTCGCACGGTGCGCACCGGAACTGTCAAAAAAACTCATCGCATCGTTGCGGAATCGCATTTTTGCAATTCGGCACGGTGCGCAACAAGAAAATTCATATCACTCTGGCGGAATCGCATTTCTTCGGTGCGCACTGATTTCGGTGCTCACTGAAAAAATTCACTCTTGCGGAATCGGTCCCCAGGAATCTAATCGTAAGCTCTACGTGTTTCTCGCATCGGCGCATTCACAAGCAGATTTGGAAATCTCCAGACGCACATACCGTCAGCCAAATTGATCACGTCTTCATTTGCAGGAGATGGGCGTCTAGTGTGATAGATAATCGCTCCTATCGAGGAGCAGACTGCGACTCAGATCATCACTTGGTGAAGACGACCTACAGATGTAGAATTTCCTCAGTACATCAATCGAAAATCAGAGTTCCTAAAATCTTTGCGGTTGATAAGCTTCTGAGCGATGATACGGCGGTGGCGTTTACTACCGCCTTTGAGGAAAGACTATCACCTATGCTACACAACATCAGCAACACAGGCGTCCATGGGTTCTGGGAAGAACTCAGGGGTACCATCAAGGATGTCGCAGAGAAGGTCGTGGGATATAAAGCCCGGCGAGCGCGAAATGACTGGTTCGAAGAAGAATGCAAAAATTCACTTGACGCGAAAAACGAGGCCTACAGACAATGTATTCAACGAGGAACCAGAGCCAGAAGAGAAAAATATGACGAGCTACGGCGAATATCGAATAGAATAATTAGACGTAAGAAACGTAAATACTTTGACGAGCAGTTGCTGAACATAAACGAAAACTTACGAGTAGCTAATAGGAACACCGGACAAGCGTACAAACTAGTAAATGCAATTAAGAACAGCTACCAACCCAGTTCTAGCCTTTGTAAGGACAAGGATGGAAACATCATCAGCGACACGGATGGCATTAACAAACGATGGGTCTCTTATTTTGAAGACCTTCTGAACCTACCATCTAACATCCCCACACAAGAAGCTCTCGACGATATTGTTGATCTCGGCCCACCCATACAAACCCCGACAGTAGAGGGAGTTGATCTCGCGTTGCGGTCACTAAATCGAAATAAAGCGCGGGGCGCTGACGAGATTCCAGCTGAACTGCTAAAATTCGGTGGAACCTGTCTATTTAACGCCATACATTAATTACTCCTGCGAGTATGGGAGGCGGAAATGATCCCAGACGATTGGCGCAGAAGCATCATCTGTCCAATTCACAAAAAGGGAGATAAATTGCGGTGTGAGAATTACAGGGGCATTTCACTAGTTTGTACGTCTCTAGTTTGTACGCTGCTAATTGTGTCGACTTGATGAGTAGCGTCTTGCTGTTGTCCATATTCATGGCCCGAATAACGTATTCCAGTGCTAGGTTAAAGAGCGTCGGTGCCAGTCCATCGCCCTGTTTCAGACCAGTGCGTGTTTCAAATAGATCAGTAAGTCTATTATGTATCCTGACTTGTGAAGCGGAGTTGGTCATCGTCATCTTAGTCAGTCGCACTAATTTGGCCGGTATATCAAATTGCAGCATGATGTTGTACAGTACTCCACGATCGATACTGTCGTATGCCTGCTTGAAGTCGACAAAGATTTGGTATACGTTTACGTTGTATTCCCAGCACCTCTGGAGTATCAGTTTGACTGAGAAGAGCTGATCGGTTGTGGAGCGACCAGGTCTGAAACCGCTTTGATATTCGGCAATGACTCGTTCTGCGTACGGTTTTATTCTATTTTCCAGAATTTTCGTCAAAATTTTATAGGACGTACAAACTAGTGAGATTCCCCTGTAATTCGCACACCGCAGTTTATCTCCCTTTTTATGAATTGGACAGATGATGCTTCTGCGCCAATCGTCTGGGATCTCCTCGTCCTCCCATACTCGCAGGAGTAGTTGATGTATGGCATCAACTAGACTCGTTCCGCCGAATTTTAGCAGTTCAGCTGGGATCTCGTCAGCACCCGGCGCTTGATTTCGTTTTAGTGATCGCAACGCGAGATCAACTTCCTCTACTGTCGGGGGTTGTATGGGTGGGCCTAGATTATCAATATCGTCGAGAGCTTCTTGTGCGGAGATGTTAGATGGTAGGTTCAGAAGCTCCTCAAAATACGAGGCCCACTGTTATTGATGCGATCGGTGTCGCTGCTGAAGTTTCCATCCTTGCCCATACAGAGGCTAGTCCTGGGTTGGTAGCCGTTCTTAATTCTATTTACTAGTTTGTACGCTTGTCTGGTGTTCCTATCAGCTAAGCTTTCGTTTATATTCATCAACTGCTCGTCGAAGTATTTACGTTTCTTACGTGTAATTACTCTATACGATATTCGCCGTAACTCATCATATTTTCCTCTCCTGGCTCTAGTTCCTCGTTGAATCTATTGTCTGTGGGCCTCGTTTTTCGCGTCAAGTGAAGCTGATGTTGTGTAGCATAAGCGAAAGTCTTTCTTTAAGTGCGGTATTATACGTCACTGCTGTAGTATCGGTCAGAAGCTTATCAACCGGAAAGATTTTGGGAGGGCTGATTCTCGATTGGTGCACTGAAGAAATTCTACATCTGTAGGTTGTATTCACCAAGTATGATCTGAGTCGCAGTTTGCTCCTCGATAGGAGCGGACATCCATCGCACTAGACGCCCATCTCCCTCAAATAAGGACGTGATAAATTTGGTTGACGGTGTGTGCGTCTGGAGATTTCCAGGTCTGCTTGTGAATGCGTCGGTGCGGGAAACACGTAGAGCTTACGACTAGATTCCTACTGCAGGTGAAGTCGATAAGTCACTGGCCGTTGTCATTACATTCTTCATGGAGACTGTGGCCTCCAGTGGTGACCCGGTGCCAACTTTCATTTCCGACTTTCGCGTTAAAGTCTCCCAGCAGCAATTTGACGTCGTTTGTTGGAAGTGAGTCGAAGAGAGTCTGAAGGCGGGCATAGAACTCGTCTTTTGCTCCGTCTTCTTTAACTTCAGTGGGGCCGTGCACATTGATGAATCGAGTCTTAATGCGAATCGCACGCAGCCGTTAATTTATGGGTTTGAGTTCAGTAATGTGTGGCTTGAGCTGATTGTTCACTATAAACTCCTTGCGGCCCGATTCGTCACTTGTAAAAATTGTGTGCGATTTCTTGTCATTGATCTCGCTGCCAAGCCAATTTGTTTCCTGGACTGCAGTAATGCTCAGTTTGTACTTTTCGAGCTGTTAAGAGAAGGCCTTCTCGGCCCCCGGTTTGTTCAGGGAGCGTATATTTCAGGAACCGAAAGAATAATCCTTTATTCATTTGCGTGATCGTCGTTGTTGATCCGTCCAATCCGAGGCATTTGTTCCAGGTTTCTTGACGTGGAGTGGCTTTTACAAGGACGAGTTGTCAGCACATCGCTTACATGATCGCTATATGATATATTGGTACAATTTTAACCAATTTCAAGAATGTAGTTTGGTTGTAGATACCATTGAAAAATGTGAAATATGGCTCAGATACCTTTAAAAACAAAAAAGTTATTCTCACTTACCCAGACTTTTGTACCGGTCGTTGCTGTGGCAGCTATAATAACGCAGTGGTCCGATTCGGTGGGTATATACAGCGTACAATAGAAGGAAGGCTGTGTATAAAATTTCAGCTCGATAGCTTTAAAACTAAGAGACTTGTTTGCTAAGAAACAGACGGACAAGCGGACAGACAGACGGACAAAGCTAAATCGACTCATCTCGTCATACTGACCAAGAATATATATACTTTATGTAGTCGATGATGATGCTTCATTCTGTGGGTTGCAAACTTCTTGACCAAGTTAATTCTTCACGAAAGTGATAAGGTATTCGTAAAGTGTATAAAAATGTACAAAACCTAAATTGGACGTAATTACATCAAGAACCGCAGGGATGAAATGAAAAAATAATTCCTCAATATTCACGCTCGCCACTGAGTTAATTGTAAAACATACTCGTATCATCAATCATACAACATTCGTTGTACTTGGAACAACACATCACAAAAATTTGCAAATCACCAATAATTGCAGGTCTGGGCGTATACTTTTCAATATCATCACAATTCATTAATTTCACAAGAGGGCATTCCACCCGAAAAATTGCTCATGCATCATGAAAACATTACGCATATATTATTTTCTTATGTAAATGTCACATTTTGCATATTCAGAGTCGTAACAAAAGGGACATTTCTGATTTTATCCTGGAGAATGCTTCCCATTACGACCGTCATGTTTTATGCAAGTAATTGTACAACTTTCTGAATTTAACCAGGTACGAGTAACAGTTTATGGGTCGCCAACGATAGTTGTATATGAGGACCAGTGTTCACCACGCATTCCGCTTCAGGCAAGGGAGGCTGGCACAATTTAATTCGCAGATGTCCGTTATTTACGGCAGAGTCCAGATCTGGTGCTCCCCTGTCCTGTGGAATTATTGCACATCATTGTACTAATTTTCAGTCATATGTTTTAAATTCGGATTTTGAGTTAATGTTTATGTGATGCCTGAGATTTTTTTTTACATCTATTACACAAAATATGCGAAAAAAAATTGTCCTGATATTGAAATAAACCGCCATGCTTACCATGCTTCACATTACAAATACTTAGCTGGTCGTTCTTCGTGGTAGTCAGGAAGTGAAACAATAACGCATTTAATAATTTCAATTTAAAGTTTAAACCGTTCTTTTTTCAGGACGTCTGAAATAAGTAAAAGCTTTTTCCGCTACTACGTCAAGCCTTAATTCACGACGAGTATCTCTTGGAAGTTTATTGAAGTTTCTTTTTTAGTTGTATTCCATTCTATTTTCCTTTTCCTTAATTTCATGATACTGCTCCAATTTTCTTGAAAGGAAGTAAATTTCTTGCTACTGCTTTCTTTTTATCAAAGTTTAATTGCAGCTCTGTCGAGTCGTTTTTTTAGAAAAAGTATATTTTCACTGCATCAGTTGCAAGTTGGTTCGTGTTCTTTACGGAATTGTTTTTTATATTTATATACATATATACATTGACTGCAGGATTTCACACTCCTTACAAAACCGGATAATTGGATAAAGTCATTGTATGTTCGGAGATGTTGAATTGGAAAAGGGTAAGCTCTATTGTCTCACAAGCCCTGAAAGCACACATTTGGATTAACATACTAGCCATTTACTATTTAAGTAATTTTTTTAATTATACAGGTACAGAATCAACAAATAAATAGTAAAAAAAAAACAATTAGGCTGCTTTCACACGGAACGCACGATACAGGAGATTCTAGCAGAAAGCACCAGTGGCGAGCGAGATTTCATAGGAGTGCAATTTAAAATTAATCGTCGCACATACAAAGCTCGTTCGCCACTGGTGCTTTCTGCTAGAATCTCGTGTATCGTGCGTTCCATGTGAAACCGGCCTTAGAGTCGAGAACGAATAACTGAAAAGCGCTTAAGTGTAAAAACAGTATTAATGCAAAACACGCTTAAGTGAAATGGAAATGTATGACAGGGCCATTCTAAACACAAGCAAATTGCAATGGATTAGCGCAATGGTTTTTCGCATGCGTATATAGGTCAGTAAAATTGAGTGAATTTTTAGGAAATAATCATGAAAAGTCTGGAAATAATTTTAATCCCTTTTATATATCATACATAGAAGGTAAGCTTAACTTTTGGCAGGTCAAAATCCGAGAAACATGAACCCTTTGTTTAATATTTTCCTTATAACTTCAAACCGGTACCTCAGATCAAAAAATTTTATAGGATGTAAATTAAATACCGCTGAATTCCGCAGCAAACGCACGAATTAAAGTCGAATTTCAGACCAGCATTATGGTCCAAATCGATGGTCGCCAAATCAACATTTATAAGGCTTGGGAGAAAAATCACATTTTATCAATTTTCGAGTTTACAGATCTTTGAGACGGATGCTCCAGATTAAAAACTGATAAAATAAAAGATAAACACAATTTGGTTTCAAGTCTGAGGGGTAAAAGACCTTTTCCATAGTCCTCCACGCGTGCGCCCCTGGTAACGGCAGTGTATCAAATCGCTGACGGCCAAGTCTTAGCGATAAGACAGTTTGGAAAAATTCAGATAGCTGTAGCCTGAATGGCTGACCAACACCTAAGCGTCCCAGGTTTAATAGGATGGAATGACTTGCGTAGTGGGACCTGCAACATAGTTGTGTGAACTCCAGCACGTTTATTAAACCATCTGAAACAGCTATTTTCCGGGGCCATCCCCTGAACCGGGTTAAGCGATTTGCTGACAACTCGTCCTTGTAAATACCACTCCACGTCAAAAAACCTGAAACAAAAGCCTCAGATTGGACGGATCAACAACGACGACCACGCAAACGCCTAAAGGATTATTCTTTCGGATCCTGGAACGTACGCTACCGGAACAAACCGGGAGTCGAGAAGACCCTCTTTCAACAGGTCGAAAAGTACAAGCTGAGCATTACTGCACTCCAGGAGGAAACAAATTTGCTTGACACCAAGATCAATGACAAGAAATCGCACACAATTTTTACAAGTCGCAAACCATCAGGTCGCAAACAGTTTGGAGTAGCATTTATAGTGAACAATCACCTCAAACCGCGCATTACTGACTTCAAACCCATAAATGAACGGCTGTGTGCGATTCGCATTAAGACTCGATTCTTCAATCTCTGGCTCATCAATGTGCACGGTCCCACTGAAGTTAAAGAAGACGCAGTAAAAGACGAGTTCTACGCCCGCCTTCAGACTGTCTTCGACTCAATTTCCAACAAACGACGTCAAATTGCTGCTGGGAGACTTTAACGCGAAAGTCGCAAATGAAAGTTGGCACCGGGGGACCACTGGAGGCCACAGTCTCCATGAAGAATGTAACGACAACGGCCAGCGACTTATCGACTTCACCTGCAGTAGGAATCCAGTCGTAAGCTCTACGTGTTTCCCGCATCGACGCATTCAGGAGCAGACTTGGAAATCTCCAGGCGCACACACCGTCAACCAAATTTATCACGTCCTCATTTGCAGGAGATGGGCATCTAGTGTGATGAATGTCCGCTCTTATCGAGGTGCAAACTGCGACACAGATCATCACTTGGTGAAGACGACCTACAGATGTAGAATTTCCTCAAAGCACCAATCAAGAACGCACTGGTCTGTAACAGGGCGATGAACTGGCACCTACGCTCTTCAACCTAGCACTTGAATACGCTATTCGGGCTATGAGTATGGACAACAGCAAGACGCTACTCATCAAGTCGACACAATTAGCAGCGTACGCCGACGATATCATCATCATCATCAGATTGGCCGACACAGAGGAACTTCTGCATACGCTCGATACCGCCGCAAAAGAAGTTGGACTACGTATCAACGAGTGTAAAACTAAAATAATGATGCAATCGATGACAATTACACCTGCACAACCGAGCATCAATATGGGGGGCCACACCATCGAGTTCGTGAATGCCTTCATATACCTGGGCTGCAACTTGTCAAGGGACGCCAACGAAACTGACGAAATCAAGCGACGGATACAGTTAGCTCATAAGACTTTTTTCTCTCCCCATAATGAAATCGAGGCATGTGCACAGAAACACGAAGCACCGCGTGTACAAAACCATTATACGACCTGTGCTCTGCTATGGCTGCGAAGCATGGACTAAAACTCAAGCCTCCGGAAACATGCTAGACACATTTGAACGTAAGGTTCAAAGGCGAATTTTCGGGACTGTTTGTGATAGATATGGATGGCGCATCTGGTACAACCATGAGTTGTATGAACTGTACGATGACCTGGAGTTTCGAAAATCGTCAAACTAAAACGACTTCGATGGGCAGGGCATGTACAAAGGATGGACGATGATCGCATGCCAAAGAGAGTAATAAATGCAGAACGAGTCGACGGAGCGAGACTGCCTAGACGACCGAGATCTCGTCGGGAGGGCTCAGTATATGTGGACGCCGAACAGGTACTGGGCTTTCAGGATTGGAGAACGCGGTCACGTGACCGAGATAATTGGGGGACAACGATCCAGGTGGCCAAGGCCCTACGTGGGGCTCTCGTGCCATGATGGTGATGATGATAAGGTCAAATGACAGGGAAAACTTCACGATTTCACGCTGAACTCATTCGTCAGGGAACGCCGTTCGCCAAATCGAATGATCACGGCAGCGGCATTTTGTGAAGTACTGGCGTTAAGTATCACTACGCTGTGCGCTATGTACTGTCAAAATCCTCTATCGCCCATAGACCAAATGAAAACGCAATCTGTCATCGGTTTCACTGCTACAAAGTTGTGTTTCATAAAACTTTGAAGCGGCGAAAAAGCGCGCGTTTACATTAGCTCTATCCTCTAGATTTTCCAAACTTGTTTTCCGGAACCACAAAAATCGTGAAGTCGTCAATGTAATTTAGGCTATAGTCGCGCGATATAAACCTAATCAATGATGTTTCTTAATTCAATTCTAGCCTACGCATCAGTGGTATGGTGGCCAAAAGCCATGCAGAATACCACAAGGCAGAAGCTAGATGGGGTACAAAGGATAGCTTGCGTAAGCATATGTGGTGCAATGCGCACCACACCAACGCGAGCAATGGAGGCATTGCTGGGACTGCCGCCGTGGGACTTATTTATAAAGAAAACGGCGGCGCTTTCGGCAATACGCATGGAAAGGGATGCCATGTGGCATCGCTTTGGAACTAGCAGCGGTCATAAGAGCATCCTAGACATTATTCATGATGAGGTCAGGGAGACTCTAATGCCGGTAGAAGGCATGAGTAGACGTAGGGTAGTTGAAAGACTACATAAGACTCACATTGCAGATGGAAACATACATAATGAGTGTATGTACAATGACATCAGCATTTTTACTGATGGCTCTTTAATGGACGGTAAAGCGGGGGCGGGGGTTTACTCTGAGGAGCTAAACCTAGCATGTGCGCTTAGTCTAGGAGAGTATGTGTCCGTATACCAGGCAGAGATGCTTGGCTTGTTGCATGCGTTGGACCACTTGCTTGAAGGTCAGGTGCGGGGGAAGAAAATCCTTATTGCACTGGACAACCAATCGGTGATCAGACGCATGCAGCAGACGAACATAAACTCTAAACTGGTACTAGAGTGTGTCCGGAAGCTCAACACGTGTGCCTCAGAAAATGAGGTTACGCTGATGTGGGTAAAAGGACACATAGGTACAACAGGAAATGAGGCGGCGGATGCCCTAGCAAAACAGGGATCTGCGGCAACTTTCATTGGCCCAGAACCCAGAGTTGCTCTGGGGAACGGCATGATTGGAGCGAAGGTTGGGAAGTGGATGGACTCCATGCATCAACAAAGATGGCAGGAGCTAGTCACTTGCAAACAAGCTCGGAATGCAATGACCAGCCCTTTAGGCAGGGAAGCGAGAAAGGTACTTAGTTATAAACGGAGTACTCTAAGCTGGATAACTGCCTTGGTCACAGGGCATGGTAATTTTAAGGCTCATCTGGCCAAGATAAAAATCGGGGAAGATGACATTTGCAGGCTATGCCTGGAGGAGGCCGAGACGGCGGCACACATTGTGTGCGAATGTCCAGCACTGGCTAGCACGAGGTTGAGGATCACAGGCAGGCACACGATAAGTGTAGAAGCCATGAGTGAACTCAGCTTCAAACAAATGCTAGCAATAACACGGGACTCAGTGATGAAGAAAGAGGTCGACAATTATCAGTCGACATCTGGAAGTCACTGATGACCGGGAGGGGGCGAAAAGGAACCCAAACGTTAGTGGTCTGCTTCGGCTATCCCCCAAAGTATATAATAATAATAATTCTTAATTCACAAACTAACACTTTCTTTGAAATTGTTGTGTGATTAAAAATTAACAACATGGTCCAGTGTTGCTCATCAGTCATCACTAATTATGGTCTAACGAACAAAGCCTAATCCTTTTTTAAGTCCATCAGAGCAATTGTTTTTAAATGGTGGCGTTTTCATTTAAAGATCATCCGTACTAAATTAAGCCTCTCTCTCTCTCAATTGCCCTAACCCCTTGTGGGGCATAGCGCGTCAACCGTTCCATGTGGCCCAGTTGACGTTTCTCGGCATAAACTGGTTTCGGAGAATGCAGTTGCCAGCATGCACCTCCTTCACATCCATGGCCACGTCGTGGACGTGATTCGAACCCGAAACGCCGGTAGTCAAACATGAGACTGATGCCTCAACACACTGCGCTACCGGTCGCCCCTAGCTTTAAGCCTAGCTTTTCATAACCACATTTGAATAAAATTATTATTTTGCTTTAAATATTATTTTATACATTTTCCTTGATTTTACTTCCCTAAAATTCATTTATATTAAATCCCGCTAAGAGACATCACGAATATTGGACGGATAATGAAATCATGTCCTTGCCAAATAATAGCTTAACAATTCCATTGTTTATTCTCCAATTCCGTAAAAGTCAACTACGAGAATTTTCTTGTTAACTTCTTGACGTCTTAGCAACGAACCCTTGAAATTAATTAGCCGTGAAACTTTCAAAGTTCGAAATCACGGTCCATCCTAAAATGAGTCAACGTCTAGCATTCATAATTTTCCCTTATTTCATCTATGCGAATAGATCAAGAGTGTATTTTCCTGTTTAAGCAGGAGGCGTTTGTGTCCGGACCTCATTTCATTAGAATTATTTATTTAAGTCGTCGCAAGTTTGAGTCAGAATTCACTTTTCATTTAATTTCATTTAGGCATTACATAAATAATTCTATCTGGTCGAAAATTCTAAACGAGAATTCGAATTTTAAACTTGATTTATGTTTTGAATTAGAATTTTTCGTGCTCGTTAAAAGGTCGAGGTAATTTAAGGGCTTTCGTATTTATTCCGATGTAGTACGACGTAGGTGTATGTTTTGAATAAATAATCAAACTCGATTGGGTAGACATTGCAGAAGTTTTGAAGTGTAAATCGCACGAGTGATTTTGAAAATAGATAAGTAAAGGTCCGTCTTGCTAGACACATGATCGTTGCACATTTTTCGCGGTTAGCAATCAAGCCTTCAGCACGAATATTTTTTCGATAATCGCCTGAGTTACATTATCCATACTTAGGCCTGGCGATAGGGTGGGGGGGAACGGGATGATTCCCCCAGGGCCCGGTCTTTCAGAGAGAGCCCTAATTTTTAAAACACAAAAGTTGTTAGTTGGCCCTTTGTACTTGATAAATTGTGCTTTACTTTTTTATATTGAAGCGGCTACGCTGGAATTATGGAACCCTAAGCTACAACACATTACACGTTCTGGACGCGACTTTTACACTTGGGGCGTCTTCTTTAAAATATTGCTTTATATGTACCTCGGAATGAGGTGCATATTTCCCACAAACAAAGAAATATGCCGGCCTAGTATATTCATTAAAGTGTCATAGTACCCTTTGATACGATAGTTCAATCAATGATCCAAAAAAATGCTCGTACTGAAAGTTAAAAATTACCTAGAGAAAAATCGCCAATTCTGTGTGCCATTATGGAGGTTTTTTTTTTGGTGGAAACAAAATACCTTTCGTGCGTATAATATTTTTACACCTATTGGTGATTTTCAAAACATCCCGAATGGATTACATATTATCCATCGAAACGGTGAAAACAAATTCTCCATACGGTGATTAAATAAATTTTATTTAAATCGAAAAAAACAAAAGCACGGCCAAAAACCAATACCACAGCTGGACTTGAACCTTCGAATGAAAGGATGAATACATCGGACTGACGTCTCAATTCACTAAGGTACCGACTTACCGATCTGCAGATACGTGTTTCGGAAGAGGAAGAAAGCTAATATGATATACAATACTTATTTACACCATGCACTGGATAAATAACGATTCTGGTTACGTATTTTTGGTGTTTTACAACACCAGCGAAATAAATACAGCAACTTAAACATCAATCGTGCGGTGTATTTCAGTCGATGAAACAAAAATTAACACTTCTTTTCGTTCTTTTCGGACCCTTCCGACAAAAATTTTTTGTAGCAAAGTGAGTAAGACTCCGCCATACCCCCTAGAGTACGCTCGAGCTTGTAGACTATACCCGATGAGCGCTTAGTTCTATGCTCATAAAATCTAAACCAATGCGAATTTCGCTTTGAAATTTAGGCAGCGTATTCTTAGATAATGGATACATAATTTATGCAATAAATAAAACTTGGATTGTTTAATCTCCTAATGTGGTATCCCCCCTTATTTTCGAGTTCGCGTTCACTCCTCACTACCTATATTAATGATTTTATAAGGTATAGAATTAAAAAAAACCGGCTTCGCTTCGGCCCGGAGTCCGAAGCGTATATACCCTAGACTTGTACAGACCTAGTGGTGATAACAAGAGTACCAATTGGCAACGACCATATGCATTAAAAGTGGGTCTCCTATATGGCCAGTTCATAGAGGAGGTTGGCACTCATTCAGTGGGATCTTGACCATTCTCAAAATCAATTAACTAACCCATTCTACAAATATTTGTCGAATTTTTCAAGTCGCTAGCTTCATTCTATCGAAAGTTAACGCTTATTTGAAGTTTCACTTGTAGGGGAGGTAGATGTTCCTTGGGTCGGATCTTGCCCATCATTGCCACCAACCAATTAGATCCCCCTACAAACATTTAAACAAAATTTCAAGTCTCTAGCTTCACTCTATCGAAAATTATCGCTTATTTGAAGTTTCATTTGTAGGAGAAGTAGGGGTTTCGTTGGTCGGATTTTACGTATTTTCAGAATTAGCTAACTGGATCATACTACAAACATTTGACCAACATTATAAGACGCTAGCTTTATTTTGTCGTAAGTTATCGATTATTTTAAGTTTCATTTCTAGAGGAGGTAGGGGTTCCTTAGGTTGGATCTTACCCATCTTTAATGCCTACTAGCTCAATCTCACTTCAAACATTTGTCCAAAATTTCAAGTTGCTGGCTTCATTTCATCAAAAGTTATCGCTTATTTGAAGTTTCGTTTGTAGGGGAGGTGGGGGTTCCTTGGGTCGGCTCTTGCCCATTTTCAATACCAACAAAGTAGGTTTTACTGGCAACAATCTGTCAAATTTTCAACTTGCTAGTATCATTCCATCAAAAGTTATCGTAATTAAAGGAATATTTAATTTTTTGAAATTTGTAGGGGAGGTAGGCGTTCCTTTGCTCTGATTATGCCCAACATACAAAACCTTAAGCAGCTTCTCATTTCAAGGTTACATGCCAAAAATCAGCTGTCTACGTCAATTGGTTCAGGAGTTATAGACAAAAAACCCGAAAAGTAGGGTAGTACGGGGTTCTCTGTAAGAAAATAACCGTAAGTTTTCAATTGATCGATTTTATTTTTGCAGGAGAGTATGAGATTACCCCCATGAGTAATCTACCAAAGCTAGAGCTTTTCACGTTTCTTTAATCGGAAGTTATAGATACATTTATGTATTTTACATATGTAGGGGAGGTAGGCGTTCTCTTGGCCTGATCATGCCCATTTTCAATACCATCCAACTAGATCACACTTCCAACATTTGACCAAAATTTCAAGGCTCTAGCTTCGTTTTATCGAAAGTTATCGTGCGAACGGACAGACAGACGGACAGACAGACAGACATGGCTAAATCGAATCAGGAGGTGACCCTGATCATTTATATATATACATTGTTATACCTCCGGAACCTCCTTTAAGGTGTTACATATTTTCGTCGTAACAAAAACAATATACCCTATACTATAAGTCTAGGGTATAAACACCATTCACTTTGAATTCGCAACACGACTTCGTGTAGTTGAGGATGGGCGGAAAACTGGCCGAAATATGTTCTTAGATTTCGACTCGAAATAAAAAAGTTTCGAATTCAAAGTGAATGGTGTTTTTCAATTCATTACCCTATAAAATCATAAAGAAAGGATAAAGTTGTTGGTTCGTGGTTTTAAAGATAAACAAATCGGCTAATTCGTCAAACTTTCGAAGAATATAACATCCAAATATTGATCTAGGGTTTTGAAAATAGCAATAAGAGTGGCAAATACGTTGAGACACAAAATTTTATTATACGAGATAATCCACATGCTATTCTTTCGCCTTGTGCATATGAATTTATTTGGAGTTGTTAATTAATTGCTTTGACCCCTCCAGAGGCATGGACGCGCCCACATCTCAAGCATTTCTGCGCCTTGTTGACATTTGGATAACATACCTACTTTTCGGAAGTGCAGTTGCTAGCATGCACCTTATATGCGCCGTCTTTATACTGGCAACCTCGGCGCACTGCGAGAGTGCCATTAATACTCACTGGCAGTTTTTGATCGCGCCGAGATTTGAACTCTGAGCTCTAGATTAGTATCGTTTAGCAGTGACCGAACCACAACGGCCACCGAGCAAAATTATTATACGAGATAATCCAGATGCTATTTACTCGCCTTGTTCATGTGAATTTATTTGGAGTGGACGTCCTCGAGCAATTACTTTTTTTTTATAGTGCAACAATGTTACGAGTATAACAGTATATTCAGCAATAGACCAAAATTCCAGATTCATTTCACATTTTGTCTAAAGCCGGGCCGCGTTACAAAACAAAACTCTTTGGATTGAAGGATGCATTAGAAAAGATAACTATCTTTAATTTGTTTGCAGAAACTCGTAACGATGTCAATAGGGTAATTAAATATTGTTGTAAATTCGAGTACATGTTAATATAAGGAATTGACATTTCTCAAATTCTCCTACATATGCTTTCCTTTCCGGTAAAAGTTGTACAGACAACTGTCAATTATCGGATCTAAAAATGTTCCCCTTCGGATCTGAAAGCACAAGGGCAAGTGAGCCGCGCGCCAACTATTCCATCCTTATCGCTTATTTTTTTTATACCCGATTTTTACTTCCCCTGTTTGTGTTGTCTTTCTCAGGCCTATGAATTTTTGTTAATACGTAAAGGACAGGGGCAACGAGCGGCGAAAACCACGTCCACGTGTCCCGAATTAAGCTACAGCAATCACAGGCCGCTGTTTAGCTCCTTGAGGGGCTTTTTTCTTCGCTAGATGCCACGGCTCGATCCTTACGATCGTTATGCTACCTTAGGTTCCGTCCCCTCAGGCATCTTCGAAAGCCCACACTGGTCCGTTAAGTATTTGGCGCCCAACGTGGGGCCTATCTCTAGCCAAGAACAGGACCAAAAAGGACCTCATCGGGTTCTTTTTAGTACTTCCACTGATTTGCCATCTCACTAGCACATTAAAGCTACTTGCTCTAAGTCTTAAGACTTAGCCATTTTTACTTAACGTATTTTCTCCTCAAATGGCTGTGCTTTAATTAGTAGTATCTAATTTTTCCTTTTAAACTCACCAACAAGGCAGTCCTGGCTTTGTGTTCGCAAGTATCTGTATTCTACAAGAGACAACATTAAAAAAAACTTCTGTCGCGCTCGGTGGCCGTGATCGTTCGGTCACCGCTTTGCGATACTTATCTGGAGCTCGGAGTTCAAATCTTGGCGTGATCAAAAACTGCCTGTGAGTACAAATATGAGTAGAACTGTCACAGTGCTCCCAGCTTGTAAAGACGGTGCGGACAGGAGGTGCATACTAGCAACTGCACTTCCGGAAAATAGATATGCTATCGAAACGTCAAAAAGGCATAGAAGTGCTGGAGATGTTGACGAGCCCATGGAGGATTCAAGGCAATTCACATGTATTATTATTACCTTATCCCACACTTGCAAGACATAGCTGCCGACTATAGGGGGGGGGGGGCCTATTGTGCCGTTCTGTTCGTGGATCATCAGTCAATTTTTTTTAAGTTCAAGAGATACTTTAATGGTTATTTCCATCAGGTAGGTTGGTAGGTTTACGGTTTGCCGTGAGTTAACCACAGCACAAGTACCTAAAACTCTTAAACCGAAGTATCCAGTCAGCCGACGCTAATAAACCGATTAATTTGAAACGCATTAACTTTTACGAGACTCTCTAGGCCCTGGAAAAGGGAGAGTCCCAGAAACCTTCTTCTCCTAAAATATAAGCCAAGGCTAAGCAGAAACAAAGAAGGTGAGCAACACGCTCCTCCTCATCCACATCATGACAACTTCTGCAGTAGTCGTGATGAGGAAGTCGAAGCCTCCTCGCATGCTCGCCAATAGGACGTGCCCTGTGATGACCCCACCGCCCTGCCAATATGTTTCTTGTTTAATGAGAGCTGTGAGGCAGAGCGATTTGGATCTATCCTAGGCCATATCATCTTCGTTGTTTCGCAAGCACTACCGTCGAACCATCTATAGCATTGGTCTTGCCGATCGCAGCGGACTCGATTGCCGTTTTACCTACTGATATGGATGTCCTTATGTGACTAAGATACGTATCAGTGGATCCGACTGCCCCTTGACCTATTTCCTTCAAGAATGGATCCGTTTATTGTGAGGATGGTTCACACAAGTCAATCCGTCCGTCAATCAAAAACATGAAAAGTTTTTGTGCCCCCCAATAATGTTTAACAGTCGACGCCTCTGTTGCTTGGTCTTAGGCTTTAAATCTGCAGACTGCGTATGTCATCCCATACGAGCAAAGCAATAGTCCGTAAAAACTAAAGTTTTATTTGTTGGGTTACTTCAAAAGTTGACTAGTATTTTAATATGTATACTCATATATACACTTTCTAATAGCTATTCTTAGAACACATTTAATCTTCTAAAAACAATCCAAATCAAACATGCTAAGAACATTTAAAATATCGTAACAAGCGGAAACGGATTATGTAATATTTTATCAAAGTTTTTTATGTACTCGTATTATATCAACACCCAAATAGAAGAATACTCAATGTGTTGATAAGGAGGGTTATCTATCAGTGGTTTCTTCACTATCGTAATCCCTTTCCTAGCATTATAGACACATTTACAATAGAACACTAACGTTTCCTATTCACTCAAAGGCTAACTCAATCTAATTCGAGAATACCATAATAGAAGCAAAGAAGCTGCACTTATTATTCCTTAAATGATATCTCATTTCGAAAACAAAAGTTCTTTAATTAAATGCTAATGGACTTTTTCGTTCGTCTTCCACATTTCTTTTTTCCCACTTGCGTTCGGTTAATTCGCTTCTCCTATGGATAAATGGGTATAGTGAATTCATTTCATTATCATAACAGTAATTGAAACTGGAAGAAAATCGTCCTTCGGACAGGGCCGTAGCAAGAATTTTCGTGGGCGTGAGAACTTCAGAACTATCAAAAATAAGTTAGTTACAAGTATGATGTTTTCTTGTACAATCACCTATCGACACTGACTTTTGTTAGTGGCCAAATACAACACCTTACCATCCCTCACCTCCTGTACGACTGTCAATCACTTCAACATTACAAAACCTCCAAAAACTCACCGTCGAAACTATCCTCCCTCCTCTCCACAAAAAACTTCAACGACAATCGTCTAATTTTAAAAGAATTGGTAAAATTTGTAAATATTAGTGTATAAAAATCAATATTAATCTTTATTCCATGTTATTTTGAATTAAACCACATAAATTTGTATAGATTTAATGAATTCCTGAGCCAAAGGCCCTAGTTGCCAGTGCTCCAAAATGTATATTTACAATTAATTTATTTTATTGTAAATAAAAATAATAATAATAATGTTAGTGGACCCGTAACTAAGATTAAGATGATATGCTATACATATATAGCACTGAAGAATATTTCAATAATTTCAAAACTTCTATAGATGATTCCATTTCCGATATCCTTTCGCACCACAGAATGTACAATAGTTAGCTTTCACTGCAGACACTGGCATTTCATAGTCAAAATATGCAGTCAAATTTTTCAATGGGTTGCTGCAAATGTGTCCGTTAAATTCCGTATTAACGAGTCAACCATGAAATGAGTATTGTGACTCGAAAATACGCTTCGGGAGAGGAAGTTTCCACATTTGTCCTTCGGTGTCTTAAGTTCCATTTAGACCTCCTTCGCTTACTGCGATGCGAATCGAAAAATTTTCCAAAAAATTCAACATCCCGAATTTTGCGGACAGAATTGAAGACTTCCTTAGGCGCCTATTACACTATAAAAGATTTTGTAAAATATATTTTATAAAAGAGATTTTACTATCAAAAGTATACATAACTCTGTAAAATATTTTATAAAAGTTTTATAAAATATCAATGTTGTCGGTGTATCGATGCAAAGATATAATGGAACTTTTGCTATAATGCTTATAATAGCCGCCATACATTATGCGATCCGTCGCCCGATCGATCGGCCGATGGATCACCACAAAATTTCAGCTGATCAAAATTATATGGAACTGTAAAAAAAACGTCAACGATAAGCGCATACACAGGTCGATCCATCGGCGGATTTCGATATCGGGCGACGGATCGGCCGATTGATCGGTGTGTGTGTGGCATGTTTAACATATAACATAGCAACTGTCGCGTGGAATGTGCATGCACACATATAACTTAAATCTTTCATGACCTTCCAAGGCATATTACATACTGATATATATTAAAATAATTCCTTGAATTTATTCTTAGCCATTATACAATATGTACTACAATCGTACCTCATACAATTACATTACATTGAACTTCCTATACTATCACACTTATACCATTATACCAATATGTTATACTAAAAGACAATGAAATAAAGCAGCCCCAGTTTAACCTTCAAAGCGTGCGTTTCTAAATGTAACACATACAATATTGTTTTCGATATCAGTCATCGTTAAGGAGATAATGGGATTATTATTATTTCTACTACTTGTTGTTTTCTACGATCATTGCCTTTGTAAATCTTTCCAAATATGTATGTCTTTTTTTTACAACATGTATCTCCAGTCAATACCAAACAAATCACATACAACATTAAAGATGTATTTCATTTTACCAAATATATTTTTCATAATGTTAGGTTCACACTGGAGTTAGATCACTTCATCTACGTCAGATCACTAGGTTGAAACTGTCGAATACATACAATTTTAAACTCACCACACCCAGATTAAGCTCAGGTTAGGTGAATTGCACGGAGTGTGACCATGAACTTAATCTGGCAAAAAAAAAAAACGTCATTTACAATGAGTAAAAAAAAAAGAAATTTTATTGAATCTCTCTAAAAACGTATAACACCCCATGGCTTAACCAAATTATCCCTAAACACTTGGTAAAGCTGAGTTCTCTGGGTAACTCAGGGTAAATGGTACAGTCTGCCTTCAGAAGATTTCTTCTAGCTTTGGGAAACTGATCGGGCATCATTTATCATAGACGGTACCTTGGCAGCCCAGCCTCGATGCACAACTCGTGGGTCAAATCGAGCATATCACACTCTTCGTCACTTGGGCAGTCGTTCATAGTCCTCTGCTTTTAAAATCATGTGACATGTCCAACAGATAAGCGTCAATTCCTTCAAGATCAAAACAATGTTGACAACAACGTTGAGAAGACTGTCGCCAACTTTGCCTTTGGGTTCGGTCGCCGTTGTCCTTGGAGGAGCATGCAATATTATCCCAATCTGTAAGTCTGCTACCAGGCTTCCATTGAATTGACCATGTGAAAGTTCATACACTACATTGCGGGATTGTTATTTAATTAACTTACTCGTCAGCGTCCTCCTGTAGATTTGGAGCGGTGGTGGAAAATGATCAGCGTTTACTTGTAGCGCCTTTGTGACAGTGAGTGGATGTGTTCGTGAATTGAACCAAGCAATTTTACTCTTCTTGATCACGTATGTAGATGCAACTGTCTAGTCGGTTTTAATATTATTAGACTAAAACGAATTGTCCCACACCTGCATGTGGCAAACCCGAATATTAGAGGGAGCGCATTGTCTGGTCGTCTGTAGCAAACGGACTCACCTATTAACGAAACTTTCACAAATTCCTAGGGGTATCTGCTGATATTCTAGTCCTGACACGGCAGTGCGCCTGTTGCATTTCATACAAATCTTCATCATCTGAAAATTGCACGAATTCTTTCTGAACTGAACGCGTTCGGTGACTGGGAGTTGTCGTGGAGATTCTCCCCGCCCAACCGTGCCTGCGAGGAAGCGATCATTTGTATCAAAAGATCTCGAACGGTGAGACAGTGGGTCGGAAAGCCAATTGGACCTGGCAACGGCGTTGTTTACCATTGAAGCAGTTGGCGTCGTTCAAAACATTATCTAAGGCGCGATTATGGAGAGGAGTGGGATTTGGCCGGCGTATTTTTCGTTTAACTTCTAGCACTTGTTGGATGCAGATTTCTGAATGAAGGTCTTTTACCTCGCCGCTGTGTTAAACTGAAAGTGAAAGTGCAAAATCAGTACGAAAAATTGCATAAGTCCTCGTCGGCATCGGAACGTACCTTAAGGCGCGGACATTTCTGTATGGCGGCGATATAGAGCACCAGGCTGGACGTATTGTCATCGCACCGGATATTGTTGCAGGCGCCGCCAGGCGAAATGCCGAACGTCGGCTTCTTCGGAAACACGCTTTCCGCACGATCGGACGAGCCAATTTCGACATTGAAATTCATGTCGGGCGACGTATCAATACTATCAATATAAAAACACACGACTTTCGTGCCTTTTACACTTGTTCGCACTTTTTACTTAAATTCTATACTGTTCTACACTCTTTTGTTGTAGCGATTGCACTGTATCGCACGACTGCCGCCTTCTTTACAGAAAACAAACTGAGCACAGCTGATACAACAGTCTTTCTTTTAACTGTCACAATACTTTTACAAAATAGGGCATAAATGGGCTAAATATCATAAAATAACTTTTATAAAAGACATATTTTATAAAAGTTACCCCATTACACTATAAAAGTTCTTTTACAAAATTTTTTTTAAAAGAGAATTGTAAAAAAACTTTTATAGTGTAATAGCCGCCTTATTGCGATTTATAGCGGAGACAAAATCTAATAATTTCTCCTAGAAAAACACAGACAGTGGGAGAGACAATCAGAAAAGTTTTTCGTCAACAAGGCGACTGACCAAAAAATCACTCTTCTGCACGGCCGGCACACGACTAAAAGAGTTGACGCTGTTGCATAGACCAACCATTTTTGCTTAGCAATAAATTGATTCCAGACTTACCTCGATTCGTTTATCCCTTGTAATGAACCATATTCTGGTCTCGTTGTGCTGCTACCACCTGCAGATCGAGGGCAGCACTTTTTGAGTAGTGATCTGTCGGTGGTGGGAAATCAAATGCCGAGGAACCCATTACACTCGCATCCCGATGCGAGCGAGGGGCATCTGATCCGTCCATTATGTATTTGGTACCTGACGTAAGGGCCATTTCTGGTGAAGAATAGGACTAAAAAGGACCTCATCGGGTTTCTTTTTTAGTCGTTGCACCGATTTGCTCCCCCACAAGCACAATAGGGCTATTTGCTCTAAGTCTTAGGAGTTCGACATTTTTACTTAATATATTTTGCCCTCAAGCGTGTAGCTGTCCTTTCTTCTCTAGCACTCCGAATCTTCCTATAGAGTAGATTATCCTTTTGGGGTCAGTTCCCTTTAAAGTGAGTTTAACAATGCAATCCTGCTGTTGTGGTTTAGCCACGTTACTGAATCGCCGGCATTTGGAGTATCTTGGGTGTCCGAACAAACCGCGGAGAAGCCCTGAGCACCTTTCAGTTGCCAAAATTTTCTTTTCACTTCCATTAACATTTTTTGAACATTTTTGCATTTGTTTCTATTATTGAGATGCTCAACAGCTTTCAGACATCATGCGTGAATTATTGCAAGGAATGCAGTGCCCTCTACTAGGAACATTATGGATTTGGCATTAATTGGAAAATTTTTTCTACTTCATTAGAGAGAATTTTCACAAAACTCAACAAATTTCCGCTTATGAGCTACACATTTCCCTGCGTGGGTTCTGGGTTCTTACCACCTAAAGCGGAAATGGACTACCTAAAGCCGAAATGCAGCAATTAAGAATTCTCTCTAAATGCAATAGAGAGAATTTTCCCATTAATGCTAAATCCATAATGTTAACTCTGCAATCCTCATGATTCTTTGAACTCTGTTGATCATCTGAACAATGGGGAAATGTAAATTTTTTTTCTTTTCTGTATGTAATTTTTCTCCTCTACAATGGTTGCCGGCTAGCTCAGGAGCCCAGTTCGTTTCTTTTCCTTTTTACATCACACTCTATCCTCTGCTTCTACTGCTTTGTAGGCCTCGAAGTAGAAGCTGCCCCACGTTGGACGCGAAGTGTCGGAAATCCACTCACAGAGGACCACTTTTGAAGTGCGCTGGCAGACCAGCTCAGCTGTCGGGAGTAGCGGGTTGGGCGAAACACGGCAGTCTTCGGCCTTCTCAATTATCATCAAAAAATATCGCACGTCTGCCCGATAATCAAAGAAAATAAAAGCAGAATTTACTACCAGAGAAAAAAAATTAAATGCGTGCTAAGATTACCGCGCGTCAAAAGTGTAACTTTTAAAAATCTTGTTAAGGCTGCATACTGAATTTTGCAATTAAAGATTTAGCTTTTATCCCCTCCCTCTCACTCATTTCGTCAAAAATCCGAAATTCCTTATAGTTTAGAAGTTCTGGCCAAAAAACCGAATTTTAAAAAAACTAGGGTATACAAAAAAAAAAGTAGACTGAGGGGTATAAAAATAGTGGGTATCGATGCTCCTAGGCCCACGGGCATAGGAGTGTCAATTGTTGGGGGTGCAAAAATTTCGTCAAAAATCCGAAATTCCTTATAGTTTAGAAGTTATGGTAAAAAAAAACGAATTTTAAAAAATACCCTAGTTTTTTTAAAATTCGTCAGTAGGCTGAGGGGTATAAAAATAGTGGGGATCGATGCTCCTAGGCCCACGGGCATGAGGGTGTCTATTGTTGGGGGGGGGGGCCTTCACGATACCATCCCAACCCTCATCCTCCGGCATCCATTATTACACCTTCATAAGTTCGAGCCGAGTGCAGCTGCACCATATTTTTTCAAATTAAGTTTTAGGCCGCTTTTAGTCAATCTGCAGGAACCACCGCGGTTTAGAAATTTATATTGAATTTAAATGCAATCTCGCCGCTGAATAAACCGCGGTGGCTCCCGCAGCGGCTACCGCCGCGGTTTGTTAGAACGTCTGTCGCATCCACAAAAAAGGAGATAAATTGCGGTGTGAGAGTTACAAAGGCATCTCACTAGTCTGTACGTCCTTCAAAATATTGACGAAAATTTTAGAAGTAGAATATAGCCGTACGCTGAACGAATCATTGACCAATATCAAGGTGGCTTCAGACCTGGCCGATCTATAACCGATCAGCTTTCTCTGTCAGTCAGAGCCTGGAAAAGTGTTGGGAATACAAAGCTGACTTGTACCAAATTATTGTTGATTTTAAGCAAGTATACGATAATATCGTTCGTGGAGTACTGTACAACATCTTCACGATAAACCAAGATGGCGATAACCAACTCCGTCTCACAGGTCCGGATGCAAAACAGGCTGACTGATCTCTTTAAAACACGTACTGGATTGAAGCAAGGCGATGGACTGACTCCGACGCTCTTCTACCTGGCAATTCATTCATTACCCGGACGGCGTGTTCCATCCAGGTAATGAATGCGGACCACAGCGGCACACTGCTCGTAAGTCGACGCAGTTGATAGCGTACGCTGCCGACACCAACATATTGTTCCGGAAACTGACCACCGCAGAATAATTTCTAAATATTCTTGACTCGGCTGCAAAAGAAGTTGAACTACGCATTAACCAGAACAAAAAAAAGTAATTATGCAATCGAGAACAACCGAACATCAACATCGGGGACTTCAGCATCGAATTCATAGACGACTTCATATACCTGCGTAGTAGTAACCTGTCAAAGTATGCTAATGAAACTGACGACATCAAGCGACGGCTAAAGCTAGCAAATAAGACTTTCTTCTCGGTCCTCCCAATAATGAAATCGAAGCATATGCACAGAAATATGTACTAACCTCCGCATAAGCAAAACCATCATACGACCAGTGCTATGCTAAGGCTGCGAAACGTAGACCCTTACTCAAGCCTCTGAAAACATGATAAACACATTTGAACATAAGGTCCTTTAACGAATTTTCGGAACAGTTTGCGATCGAAGTGGATGGCGTATCCGATAAAACCAAGAGCTGTACGATGAGCTGGAAGTTTCGAGAATCATCAAATTACAACGACCGGGCGACCGGTAGAGCAGTGTGTTGAGGCATCAGTCTCATGTTTGACTACCGGCGTTTCGGGTTCGAATCCCGTCCACGACGACGTTTGCGGCAATGGATGTGCAGGAGGTGCATGGTGGCAACTGCATTCTCCGAAACCAGTTTATGCCATCGAAACGTCAACTGAGCCACATGGAACAGTTGACGCGCTATGTCCCACAAGGGGTTAGGCAGGGCAATTGAGAGAAACTATAACGTCCATAATGGGCAGGTCATACATAAACAAAGAATGGACGATTACCGCATTCCTAAGAAATTATTGAATGGACAACGCGACTCGTCGACGGAGGAAGGCTGCGGGAAAGACCGGGAGCTCGTTGGAAAGACTCAGTAGATGAGGACGACGAATAACTACTGGGCGTCCAAAATTGAAGGATGCGGTCACTTGACCGAAATAATTGCAGGACGATGATCCAGGTGGCCAGACCTCGACGTAGGGCTGTTGCGCCACGATGATGATGATGAACACAGCATGAACACAAACGTAATGATAGAATATTAAATATATTATGTTTATTTTTTTTTAATTTTAATTATGTTTCTAACAGTCTCTGTTTTTCTCTTGGATTTCATGTGACCACTTTATAAGTACTTTAATTGCACCGCTTTCATCATAATAAGCTGCAAATTCGAATGCACGCTGGGAATCGCTAAATTCTAGACGATGTGTGATGATTTTGTTCACTAGGACGCGATTTTTGTTTATTAAATTTACAGCCCTGGGAAACCTTTCAATGAAATAAAAAAATGAATTATCATGAGATTTTAACTGAAAAACGGCTAATTTAAGAATACTTACATAAAAGCAGAGCCGAAGCTTGTCGTGTAGCATATTTGTTTAGCTAGAGCCGAAAGTATCGGCATATTTGCGCATTCTGTCTGACATCCAGATAAGACACAATGTCCACCCTGCTCAACAGCATGGACAGCTATGTTAACGGTGTTCGTGCAACCACAGCAGTCTATAACAGCATTTGGTCGACATTGTAAATCGGCTAGAGCTTTTTCGACAATTTCATTAGTCGACATAGAATGATTTATATAAACGGCATTATCAACGCAAATCTTCCTTGCAATTCGAAGGTTTTTGTCTTCAGTGTCTGTTGGAAAGAAACAAAAGAGTTTAAGTCAATATGTGTGCTCGATTCATTCGGATCAGGATCATTAATGGAATGAACGCCATGGATGTCAAAGTTCAAATATAATGCCTGCTACAGGCAATGGCACATCGCAATGGTGACTTTGATGGCCGCCATCATACACCAAACGTCAATTTAAATATAGTTCGTCCACACAATGGTCTTCGACGGGCCATTAAGCCTGCTACAGACAATGGCCCATCCCCGGCCATTTGAAGCCATCACCATTGTGTCGACGGGCGGATGGCGTTCATTGGCCAAAGGTGCGTAACCGTCGTTACTGTCAACAGCGATGGGCCATGGGCTGGCTGCAAATGGCTTCGGGATCCACTTTGCTTTGAACAGCTGATTTAAGTTGACAGGCTACTACACAATTATCGCAATGCTACTATCACCGACCTTCTGTAGTACGCGATCCATTTAGTTATAACCGGATATCCCTGAAATTACAGATTACATTTTAACAGGGCCACATTGCGTTTGATTAATGGCAGTACCTGCCATGTAACAAGGCAGATATGACCCTGGCTTGTTATCGGCCGTGTGGAGGGCTGTGAAACAAGACAATATATTACGTCCATTGTGGGTGTCATCATTGTAGCCTGCGTACCTGAAATCAATTTACACTCGAAACATGAAACGAGCCTCGGATACCACAGACTAATTCACCGGCAACGCCTTTCGGCTACAAATAGATAGATAGATATAAAAATACGAGCTACTTTCCCAGCAGGAAGGCACTGCGACCATAAAGATCTATTGTGCCGTAGCTCATTAATCCAAAAGACCGTCCACCCTTCTAATAAAGGGCAGTAAGTCTTTAGCAGGAATCAACCTGAATTCTTCAGTGCTGATAGTAGCCTGCCCGAGGAGTGACATCCTAAAACGCGCGATTGCGGGACATTCGCACAAGAGGTGCTTGGTCGTTTCCACGTCTTCCAGACAAAGACGGCATTCAGTCTCGCTTGACAGACCCATCTTGTTCAGGTGATATCTGACCAAGTGATGGCCAGATAAGTACCCCACTAGGAGTCTTAGGTGGGTTCTACTCATTTGAGTAGTACCCTTGTGACTGAAGGGCATTATCAGCTCCTTTGATTGACGAAGCCCTGGAAGGTTATCCCAGTACTGTTGACGCAATCGTGCAAACCAATCTGTGATCCGCAGTTTGGCCGAGACCAGTCCAAAGCCACAGTAAGGCTCAGGTCCATGAAAACGACTGGATGATCCTTGTCTGCAAGTTCATCCGCAGCCTCGTTCCCCTCAATGCCCTGGTGGCCTGGCACCCAACACAAGAAGACTCGGTTTTTGGTTGTCAACAGTTGAAGGAGATTGTAACACTCCTTCACCAGTTTTGAAGAGACCTTAAATGAGGAGAGCGCTTTTATAGCTGCTTGGCTGTCTGAGTAGATAGCAATGTGAGCGCCGCGAAGTCCAGTTTCCAAGATTACCCTGGCGCAGACCTCAATGGCGTGGATCTCAGCTTGAAAATAACGTACCACAATCAGTTTTTGGAACGTTCGAACGATGTGGGGCGAGTGCAGTAGTGCAAGGCTCACGAACGGGAAATGACCGCATACAACATCCGTATATTAGGACTAAGCGAAACAAGATGTATTGGATCGGGATCGAGTTTCTCGACAAGCTCCCAAACAGTGCTGCTCTGGATGTGAAGACGATACCTCACCTCGAATGGCAGGAGTCGGAATCCTGTTGACAAGGGATGCACACCTATCTCTAATTGACTGGAAGCCCATCTCCGACCGTATCATTACAGCCAGATTTAAATCCAGGGTAAGAAATATTACAATAATTCAGTTTTACGCCCCGAATAAACCAGCGGATCAATCGGCTAAGGACGGCTTCTATCACCGACTCGGCGACACATTCGACAAGGCTCCCAAAGGTGACATACAAATTATTATGGGGGATCTCAATGCCAAAGTCGGATCTAACAACCTTAGCTTCGAACACCTAATGGGCAATCATGCATGGAGTTTTGCAACTCTCGTCAACTCGTCATCGGCGGTACCTTGTAAAAGCACAAATGTTGCCATTTAAAAACCTGAGTTTCTCCGGATGGCGGAACAGGGAACCAGATTGACCATATAGCCATTTCCAAGACAAGGAGAACTATCCTCTCAAAATTAAAGAATCTTGTCAACACCTTATGAAACTCCTACAATTGATGATAGATGGAACGTCGCTAAGGACTCATTTAGTTCGTGCGGTGAAGCTTTTGCAGACAAATTGGAGCGCGGTAGGAAACCATTCATTAGTGACTCTACGTGGTCTTTAATCTCGGCACACAAGAGAATTAAACAACAAATAAACTCAGCTACTGACGACGCGGTCAAAATACAACTTAAAACTGAACACCGTTCTAATCAGAAAGGCGTGCAAAAAAGCGTAAGACGGGACAAACGCAACAACACCAATGCATTAGTGGAGAAGGCAGAGTAAGCGGCTTAACGTGGTGACAGTCGAACCCTTTACAAATTTATTAAGCCATTAACTTGCAAATCTTTTGCAGCCGAACATCCCTACTGATCACTAATAAACACCAATTGCGACGGTGAAGAGAGCACTTCATTGAGGTCCCCAACATCACCTTTAGATATTTGAACTCATCTTCATTAGAAGCAGAAAATATTCCGAAAATAGCCAGAGTTGATACCAGCTCACCATCTAAATAGGAAGTAACTGTGGCTATTAAATCGATGGAAGTGGGTAAAGCCCCAGGGATAGATGGAATTCCGGTGGAACTCTTTAAGGCGGATATCAACGCTAATACGGATATTCTTCCCATTATCCAAGAGTGTTGGGATACCGAAACTCTCCCTAAAGAATGGAAGAAGGGCATCATTATTAAGATCTCGTAGAAAGGAAACCTGAAGGATTGCAATAATTGGCGTGGAATTTCTTTCCCGCAGTCTCCAAACTGATGGCTTTTCATATAGTGACCCTATCAACACACTCCGAATTATTATTGAACAATCCGCAGAGTAGAGATCCCCATTACATCCCATGTTCATCGATTTCGAAAAGGCGTTTGACAGCGTTGACCGCGAATGCAACTGGAGGGCTTTACATAGGAGAGGTATAGCAGATGAAATCATATCCATCATCAAGGAGCCCTATAGCGGATCCCAATGTCACCTCTTTCAGATTCGTTCGAGGTACATAGCGGAGTGAGACAAGGCTGCATTTTGTCACCTATATTCTTTTTGATTGCCATTAACGACGTATTCTGCAGCGCACATCATGAACACCAGAGCAAAGGTATAAGATGAATGTTTGAATACCTTCAACACCTGGATTACTCGTACGCTGACGATATTTGTCGTCTTTCAAAGAGATCGGATCATCTAATTCAAATGACGGATGCCCTGCACCGCGAAAATGGCAATCCGCGGCTTTAAATCAATGCTGCCAAAACAAATTGCTGGAGCTTGGATCCAGGAAGACAGAGCGAAATTTGTGTTTCGGGGCAGAAGGTAGAAAAAGTGGACAATTTCTGCTAACTCGGAAGCGTAGTTGCAGCAGATGGTGGAGCGGATGCTGATGCACTCCCTCGCATCAATAAGGCTCGGGCAGCTTTTTTCAGTTTGAATCCTTTCTGGCAAAACAACAACATCTCAAGAAGTACCAAACTCAGATTCTTCGAAATCAATGTCAAATCTGTGCTTCTTTATGGCCGTCTAATTTGGAAGGGGACCAAGGCGATAACCACTAGATTGCAAACTTTCGTGAGCCAGTATCTACGGCGCATCCTACACATACGCTGGCGGAAGTCATTTCTAACGACGACCTCCTGTTCATTACTGGCCAGGACAGGATAGACACCTCCATAAAAAGACGAAAGTCGCAATGGTTAGGTCACACACTTCGGAAAAGGCCGGAAAGCATTGCTAAACAGGCCCTCGATTGGAACTCGCAGACAACCATTGCAAGTCGCCGTGTTGAACGACCTAATAACACCTGGAGAAGATCAGTTAAGAGAGATCCTCAATAGGCAAATCGTGGAGACAGCTGAAGGCGATGGCGGCGAACAGGACGAGGTGGAAAGTCGGCGTGGTTAATGCCATATGCCCCACAAGGGGTTAACAGGATCCATAGAGAGAGAAAGAGATTGTGGGTGCCATCATTAGACATTTTCTGGTCGATGAGTATGCAAGACGACTCCGGCTGCCCTAGAATAACCTTTGAAGGAGCTGTGATGACGGATGATGAGGAGAAAACTTTCCATCTGCTCGGCTATTACAAAAAGTGGACGAAACACGTAAGGATTGTGTGTAATGATACCCTCTCATCAATATATGTTCCATACTCTCAGGATCTGACTTTTCTCGATTTCTCCTCTATATGCTTTTCTTTCTGGTTAAATATGTACGGACAACTGTCAATTTTCGCCCTAGGTGGCCGTGGTCGTTCAGTCACCGCTCTACGATACTAATCTAGAGTTCGGAGTTCAAATCGCGGCGCGTTCAACAACTGCCTGTGAGTACTAATAGAACTCTCACAGTGCTCCGAGCTTGTCAGTACGAAGATGGCGCGGATAGGAGGTGTATGCTAGCAACCGCACTTCCGAAAAGTAGATATGCTATCGAAACCTCCACAAGGCATAGAAATACTAAGGATGTTGACGCGCCCATGTCCCTGGGGGGATCAAGTCAATTAACAACTGTCAATTTTTGAATCTGGAAATGTTCTCCTCCGAATCTGAAAAGTATTCCGGCCAGAACGGAAAGTGACTAATGTATGCGGTGGTCATTTACATGCATACATATATTCATCTGAATTCTACATCTTTGGTGTTCTCAACTTCATAATATTCCGTGCTTCTCTTTATGTACACTGTGCACACGGAATAGCCTCCGTCAGAAGCAAAATTGCCCATCGGGAGAGTGGCTGGTGCACAGCTCCTATATTTCCGGCCATATTACGTAGACCACTCATATTCCAGAAAGAAATCTTTGCCATTAATTAAATTATAATATTACTTGATGAATGCTTAAAATAAAATGAACAAGCCGTTCCAGGCAGACTTCGAACCAACGACCCCTCGAACGATAAGATCTGCTCTTTTCCCATTGATACACGCCAATCGTTTTATTTTGGGGATAATCTAATAAGGCCTGTAAGGAATGTATTGTTTATTCAAATGGGTGCCACATAGGATTGATTTTCCTTAAGTGTTTTGTGCACACAAATGACGAATAGACTTTTGGGCTATCGTTAAGTTGCGAAGATTGGGTTCTATAATATGCGTACTCTCCTAGACAATGGATCAAAAAGTTTCTGGGGTGAGATACGTAATATAGCCGGAATCAGAAAACGATACCGCGTTTGAGTAGTTAATGGCCTATTGGAGTTAAGGCAATTTTCAATTTAGCAGCATTTCAAAACGCTGTGGGATGTTTACATTTAGACCTCAAGTCGAGAAAGACTAGCTCGGATTTTTTTTTATAAAAACCACTGATTTTATCCACTATAAAAAAAAACAAATATGTTCAGTTATCCGTTATAAAACATCGGTTTGTATGAGTGCATGGAAAAAAGTTTAAAGAAGCACATTCTAAGAAACTCTCAGGATGAGTCGTTTCTCATGATTCTTGTTTCTTACGAGTACATTGAACTTACCCACAATCGTAATTGTATCCGCTCCCATTGATCGAGCAGCAATTATCGTTGCTAATCCACGTGAACATGCACCCAAAATAAGAAGATTTGATCCTGCCCCAATGTTTGCTTTACGACAGGATTGCAACGCCTGCGCCAACGTATCCGTTAAAGCAGCTAATTCGAGATCCATCGACTGGGGCACCTTATAGCAAAATCTTCCCGGATGAGTTAAGAATGCCGATAATAGTCCAGTATATTTGATCTTTTCACATAAATTATAACGTCCACATTTGCAGAAGCGACACTGACAACATGGTACGCCAGATTCAATGGCAACTCTGTCCCCTTTCTTGAGATGTGTTATTGCATTCCCCACCTTTAAATGGAATCATTTAATTTCAAAATTTATTTCAGATGGGAAAAAATATACCTACTTCAACAACCACTCCGGCTCCTTCATGTCCAAGACTGACATCGTTTTCTTCCACTTTTCCTATTCCTTTTGTGAATAGGTAACTATCAGACCCACAAAGGCCTGTGGAATGCATCTTGATCATAACATCTAAGTAAGCAGTCTATGTGAACAATAATTTAGAAAATGGCCGGTGTTAAATTTATACTAACGATCATCTTGTAGTTCGGGCATTGGGCATTCCCTAATTTGCACTTGTCTTGGTCCAGTGATTTTCACACAACAATTGAAAAGATTCGAGTCCATTCTAAAATTTGTCTGCATTTTAGTTTTAGAGCATGGTTTTGAGCTTCCACCAGAACTACAACCTGTAGATTTAATAAATTTATTGATTCCTTTATTGCTATTACGGCTGGGATGTTAGTGTAAATTTAAAATAAATGATAGTCCATTAGGTACTTATTTGGTCTTGTGGCAGTATATTTTCATTAGTCCTGTTATACCTGATATCTTTCTATGGAAATCGTCATGATTTATCTTTTTTTGACATCCACATTCGCCTTTATCAAATTTGTCTTTTGCTGTTTTTTTATCTTTCAGTGAAATTTCGCTGGACTGCGTGGGACTAAACACATTACACCTTTCCTTTTCGGTTCCATCTATGGCTGAGCTTCCCGAGAAACTTTCTTCTTTATTAAAATACTGTTGGTTTTCCGTGACTTTCGAGCAAGCTGTAGTTAACTTAAAATTTTCATTTGGTGTTTCGTAACGCGCTGACATTTCATGGCCTAAATGCTCTCGAACTAGACCTGAAGCATTTGGAAAAGGTATTGCTTTTGAACGTGCATTGAATTATTTCTAAAAGGACACTCGTTACTTAATGGAGCTTGCGTGATTTCATTTTTACTAGTAGATTCTTCCGATCCTAAACTTTTCAGTAAATTGCGAAATTGGCCCGTTGATATGCAGCGATTGTAGATGTCTATTATTTGCTGAGATCGGGCACTAATAGTCGTAAGCAAAGGAAGTCGAAGCATCGTGATAGTCTGGAATATATTTCACTTTCAGATTTGAATGATTTTACCGAAATTTGAACGCGCCTTAGTGGTATTAGTAGTTTTACTTACTCAAAGCACGGATTCTTATTTTTTTTACCTGAAATTATTTTTATAAAAAAAAAATACGATAAATTTTGTAATATAAAATTTAGATTCCAAATGAGTTTTTTTTAGTTAAGGCAAGTATATATAGGTATTTACCTTTATGATTGGTTAAAATGTAATGTCAATATGACATTCTTTACAAGGACTACATTTTTCATTTTTTAATAAATTTACATGATCTATTAATGATGTTAGCATTGGCGTATATGGCTTTTCCCCCAGGGGGGGGGGGGGCTTCGTGTGCACTATTTTAACATGAAAATGTTTGTTGGGAGGGCAAAAAGCGCCAGAAAAATAAGGTGACCAGAAATCCGAGCGAAAAAGTGATCAGGAAGGTGACATGGTTCTAAAAAGATTCGCTAGCATGTAAGAGAATGAGATATTGGATTTACATGTACGGTGGAGTAGTGGGGGTATGTTTGGGGTAGTGTAATGGACGGTTTTTTTTACAGGGATGATGGGATCAGTGTGGCTAAGGCGCTTTCTTCATAGTGTCAGTGAAATCCAAAGCTGTTATCATCATTTCCCTGGGAGGGAAAAGGGAAAGGGTTAAAGTAAACACGCATACAAATCAAAATAAAATTCAAGATACGACAAATGGAACAACGATTGGATTTTAGGATTTATTAACAGATACCAAGACCCCATACATATTAGTAGGGTAAGAAATTAGTAGGCGCCAAAGGCACAAACATAATGTACAAAATTAAAACATTGAAGCTAAATTCAACACTTGTTTTGCCTCCCAGACAGCGTAGAAACGCTGGTATGAGGGAATGCGAAATAAGTATTTTCATTTATTTCATTTATAGTAAAATTGATAAGGTACTTTCTTTGTCTAAGCAAGGCAATTAATGGGCATAATTTAGATTTGATTTGATTTATACGATCATTCCAAGTAAGCTTCTCATCGATAATAAGGCCTAGATATTTGATCTTATTCACTCTTTCAATGGATTGGTTACCAAACTTTATATTCAATTCAATATCGGCTTAGTTTTTTGTTTAAAAAGCATGAATCGTGTCTTATTAATATTTATATTTACTTTGTTACCATGTAGCCACTGTTGGTAAAATAGATTTTCATATCATTATTAATCATTTCTTCCGCATCACTTTGCCCAAAATGGGAATAAAGTAGTAGTGTATCATCTGCATAGGTGACATATTTAGCAGAGAGACCAGAATTGCTAAGATTATTAACGTATAGAAGATACAATGTAGGGCCCAAGATAGAACCCTGGGGGACTCCTGAGTTGAGCAACATTTTCTCATTAATCTCATTTTTGAACTCAGTGACAATTGGCCTGTCTTTCAAGTAGTTCTTAATAAGGTTGCCAGTGACTCCTCTGATGCCAAGTTCATGTAGAACTTCTGACATAACTGAATGATTTACAGTGTCAAAAGCTTTGCTCAAGTCTATAAAGATGCCAGTAACATATTTTGATTTATCGAGCTCAGAGTTTATGAAATGAAGGGCATCAGTAAGCGCTGACGTGGTGTTGCTTTCAGCTAGGAAGCCATATTGATGTTTATCAAATCCACATGTTTCGTTAATGAATCTAACAATTCTTGAATTTACCACCTTTTCGAATATTTTGCTGAAAACGCTGGTAAGCGCGATGGGCCTATAGTTGGATGGATCGTTGGGGTTGCCATTTTTGTATATCGGCTTAATTTTAGCGATTTTCAGCACATCCGGGAATGTGCCTTCACAAAGGTGTTTATTGATAATTTGACACAGAAATGGTGAGATAGTATTACACACTAATTGAAGATCACTGGATTTGATGCCGTCAAAGCCAGCCGATACGTTACGTAGGGATTTAATTATACTTGATACTTCCTCTACACTAGTTGGTTCGAAGAATATAGTGTATTCATTTGAAATGTTGGAAACTCTTCTGCAATTCTGCGGTGAGCTGATTTGTTGCGATCGTTCTTCGACTTTTGCAAAAAACATATTTATGTCACTGGCTGAAAGATTGCTCACAATTTCCTTACTACGACTTCTGTCGGCTGATAATTCTTTGTTGATGATTTGCCATAGTTTTCTGCTGTTCCCAGAGGCATTCTCGTATTGTTTGTTTATAGAGTTTGACTTAGCTTGATGTACGAGTTTAGAAGCTTTGTTTTTGAGGAACTTATAGGCTGCTTGTTTGCTTTCACTAGCTGGGTCTTGTTTGTGTTTTTTTTGTAGGCAATGTTCTTCTTTTTGATTGTGTCAATTATTTCAAAATTAATCCATGACTGATTTCGAGTGCGGACTTTTTTCAAAGTCGTGCATTCATTAGGGGTTTGTAGTAAAAACAAAACCCTTATGAAATCGGTCAAATGTCTGTCCGTCTGTCCATAAAATATCTCAAGAAGGGCTGAAGCTACATGTATGAAATTTTGTGGGAATATGTAGAATTAATATAATTCACCGGAGAAAGCGATTCGTTGTAATAGGCTGACTTTAAGGGGAGGTCCCCATAGAGGGGAAATGAAGGTCAAAAAAATTTTCATCTGGTATAGGCAAGTGGGGTATCACGAGAAAGGTAACATCGAGTTCATTCCATTTTTGGTATTTTCATCAAATTTGAAAATAGGGGAAAAGAGGTAGAGGGGAAAATATGTGATCCGAGTTTGTCCCCCCCCCCCTTGCATTTCCAGACCGTTATACTTAGAAACATGAAAATTTGCAGGAAAGCGGAATTTCATTAGCATAGAAAACCAAAAATCCTAGCATTTTGATATCTTATCAAAAAAGGTAAATAATAGTACATTTCTAAAGTTGCAGTTAGTACACCTCTGCACCCCTTAAGCATTCCAGAGGTCAAAAATATTGATGGCCAATGATAACCAACATCATAGGCAATAATATTTCTATGTTTCATTATAATCATATAATATTTAATAATAGTACATTCATTTAAAGTTAGGCATTTTGACACTATCCACACAAAAAATACACCTACCGGCCATAGGCGTGAGTACTACTTTCAACTGCAGTTATTTAATTAATCATTTTTGAAAGGGTAAAGATTGGTTGGGGGCGCTGCGTCGTAATTGGCCAACTTTACCGGGTGGAAGGGGGGGGGGGGGGGGATGTCCACACAGAGGCGAAATTAAGGCCAATTTTTTTTATCGACTTATAGGCAAGTGAGGTGTCGTGAGAAAGGTAATGTTGAGTACATTCCATTTTTCGAGTTTTTCTACAATTTGCAGAAAGGGGAACAGTGGGGGAGGAGAAAATATTAGTTCGTAATTCGCCCCCTCCCCCTGGGATGTCGAGACTGTTATACTTAGAATTATGAAAACTTACATATATAGTGGAAAATAAGGGAATCCGTATATCTCCTCAGAAAAGGTCAATAATAGTTTATTTCTATAGTTACAGTTAGCACACCACTGCAAGCCTTAAACACGTTCGAGGTCACAAGTACTGATGGCCAACGATAACCAACACCTTAGACAATAATATGTTCTAAGTTGCGTTACAATCACGTAATATGAATTGGCATGTAAAATGTAAGTGGGTAAAACATTTTAATTATGTTTTTTTTTATCCATCTGGGTGGCATCAAGAAGAGCAAGGAGCCGATATTTATATACCAAAATAAGCGCTTGCTACAAAACCCTCGGATTGCGGGCGTAGCCCTCTATATTCCGGTTTCAATTTTAGTCATTTTGACAATATCAATTATTTGAGGGAAGTCTACTGAATTTTCGTTCAAACTACTTGTCCTATCTCTCAATTTATCAAAAAAAATAGAAAAGGAAACTTTGTCAAGCACTTTTAAGTTAATAGCTTGCATTCGTTTCTTTATCAAATTAAGTTCTTTAATGTGTACGTTATGATCAATTAGGGTGGCTAAAGTGGTCGTGACCCTAGTTGGTTCATTGTCGTTGATAACATTCATATTGTTCATAGAAAGCATTTCAAGGTATTCAATGCAGGCATCATTATTTTTATCCAGGATGTCTATATTTGTATCTGCTGCCAGTATAGTTAAATTACTATATTGATGATACAAATCATCTAAGTATTCTATGAAATCGTTTACATTCTCAGAAGGAGCCCTGTAATACGTTCCTATTCTAATTGGCACATTTGCTGTAGATAACTCCAAGACTATCGTGTTATTGTATATTGCGGTGAGTTTAAAATTACCTTAAACTGAATGTTGTTTTTAACGTATACAACAGACCCGCCCCCTGTTGTGTCCCTACAGTTAAAGGTTGCGGTATAACCGTTCAAATTGAAAAACTCAGATTCATTGGTATATATCCAAATTTCATTTATGACAATTATGTCGGAGTTTTCTAATTCGATTGCCATGATTTCGATTTCGGAAAGTTTGTTGCGAATACTTCTTGCATTTGCATAGAAAATTTTAAGAGTTTGTTGCTTCATTGCGAGGATGAGGAAGAGTAATTGATCCTATTAATTGCAACATTCGTGGCATACATATACTCAGGGCAATCTTTGCTGTCCGCACTATGACCACAGTCAGATCTATTTTTATTAAAGCAATTCGAACATTTTTTTTAAACTAGACTGACACTCCTGTACTCGATGGTTGCCTGCGCATTTTGGGCATACATCATGGGAACCATTACAGTACTTAGATAGATGACCATATTTTTGGCACTTAAAGCATCTATTAACATCAATTACCTCTGTGCAGTAATGGCTGTCGTAGTCAATGTTAATATACTTATCGACCATTCTGTAGTAGAGGTCAGGTAGATACCTGGAAATTAGCTGTATTCCTGTCCTCTTTGTTTCTATATCGTTTATAGTGCAGATGTTCTAATTCAAATTCTGGGCTAATCCCATAATTTAGAGATATTATTTCCTGCTTAAGCTCCTCAACCGTATAGTTTTTATTTAGTCCATATATTGCCAATTTAGGAAGTCGACCCTTAGTAGTCTATGTTGTAGTTGCTTCCTAATTTGGCTTTCAGCCCTTCTAGGAGTCTTTTGCAGTTCATTTCGTTGTCGCTTTTTAACAACACCCCACCATCTCTCAAAGTTCTTGAGTATGTAATGGCAGTACGAGCTTCGCGGGATTTGAAACTTTCCTTCGCAGTAGACATCGTGATGTCACTGCTCTGAACACTCGTCGGCTTTATTACACCCCCCCCCCACCCCGTTGAACGCTTTGGTCTTGTTCGCGTTTCGCTCTTCAGGGTTTGACACCTTAGCATATGACTTAGGACCCTGGCTTACTGTTATAGAAGATGATGCCTTATTGACATCTATCTTCTTAATGGCGGTTGTGACTTTCTCGTCGATACATTTCAACTGCCGATGTATAGGTATTATTGTCTCTACTTTGCTGTCGACTTGGGTGGTGATATCGACTAGCTGATCAACAAGGGACTCATTTTTGATGTATTTGGTCCACTTATTGCGATCGTTATCGCAGAGCCACATACAACCACGCTTAGTGCTTAAGGTCTGCAATCTGCATTGCCCCGTACTCTTTAGCTGAGAATTTAATGCAGCCTAAGTGGAACCATTTATGACAAAAGCCGTCGCAAAGGAGAGCCTCTTGTTCATTGCTCACATCTTCTTTGCACTTTGGGCAGATGTTTGCCCCCGACTTGTCAACCACTTGAGCACTAATTTGATTTGTAGTCATGATTCAGATATTTTGCAAATCGAAAATTTCTTGCAAATTTACCGTTACCGACAGTTGAAAGCGACCAAGAAAGAATTTTATAAATTAAGCCGAAACTTACAGTTTTTTTGCACAGATTTTAATTTCACCGATAGTTGGCACTTTAGGCTTGTGGAAAACACTATAATTATTAATTAAACACCAGATTTTCACTAAACAACTTAAATAAAATTTAGACACTTGTCAAAAGTAATTCTTTGTTAGGCGCTTGTCAAAATGACATTCGGTTTGGTGGGCATCCGAAGACGCCCGTGGGAACGGAGACTCAGGTAGCATAATGACCGTGAAGGTCGGGCCGTGCCATCTGACGAAGAAAAAGGCCCTTCAACGAGCTAAGCAGCGGCCTATGCTTGCTGTAGCTCAGTTCGGGAGATGTGAGCGTGGCTTTCGCCGTTCGTTGCCCCTGTTCTTTATGTATTAACGAAAATGCATAGGCCTGGGGAAGACAACACAAACAAAGGAGGTAAAAATGAGGAATAAAAGCAATGAAGCGAAAAGGATGGAATGGTTAACGGATGGCTCGATTGCCCTCGCGTCTGCATTGGAGTGCAGGTGTAATGCGACCCCCGGCCTCTGGTTTCGTACCACCGACAGATCCTTACTCATCGGGTGCTGCCATAGATCTGCCGGTGGAAGCAGCACAACCAGACCAGAATATGGTTCTTTACAGTAGTCATGACATGATCCGCTTATTTTACAGATTACCTGATCTGGTACAAAATCGGACCTAGCTCCATAAACCTAGGTCGGCCGATCTATCCCATGCTCTGAAATGAATTGATCTGATTCACATGTGGTATCACTTTCACTTGCAATATGATCGAAATTTTTTCTATAAAGAAAAATAGAAAATTATTTCATAAGGTACGATTTTCTAGGCTGCGACTGGCCGATTTGCGATTGCGGCTCGCGACCAATCGATTCATTATTCAATGCTGATCGTGTGGACCCTCTTTGGTAGGCGGGATGTAATATGCTTGGTGTTTGCGATTGTGATTGGGCAATGCAGTGTAATGAGGCCCTGGTGATTGCGAATTCCAATGTCTTTGTCGCCACCGAAGGACTCTAAATGGCATCTACAGTACTCCTGGGCATTCACCTCTTCGCACTGATTCATATGACACCCATATTGGCCATTTTTCACTTGACTGCCTAGAATGTCCTTTCCGCCAACGAAGGACTCGAAATGCCATCCACACTACTCCTAGACATTTGCCTCTTTACCCCAATGAAAATGGCACCGATATTGCCCATAATTCGCTTCACTGCCAAAAATATTCTGTTTCAAATATCCTTATCGCCATCTATAGACTACAGTATACAACTTCATTGGTCTCATCACTCCGATTCCGAGAGCCCCATATTGCCTAGGTTCCACTTGTTGTCCAAGAAGGTCCATTTTTCGTGGCGTAAGCACTTAAAATTCGTTTTCCCTCCTTATTCCATCTTATCCATACCACCACTCCACTGTCCAGACCTCCCTAAACTCCATTAAACTTCTCACATTGAAGTGAAACCTTCTATTCTTTCAAAACCTGTGTATCCTGTAAACCCCACATCAAGATCCCTGACCTATTTCTGGTAATATATTCTTCTCTTTCCAAAATTGTATGTTTCTATGATCTACCTATCCCTAGCCTTCTATCCAGAGCTTCAAACCTATCCAGACCAGACCAAATTCAGCCTGCGGAACTACTCAGACCTGCGGACTATCCCGACCAGTGGAACTATGCTGATCAGAGGACCTATTTGGATCAGTGAACCAACCCGGATCAGCGAATCATTGTTACTATTCGGATCAGCGGATCGGTGGAACTATTCGGATCAGTGGAACTATTCGTATCAGCGGACCTACTCGGATCATTGGAACTATTCGAATCAGCGGATCAGTGGAACTATTCGGATCAGCGGACCAGCCCGGACCTAGATATTTTTTAAATCATACCTACTAGACGACCTAGGTTCAAAGGAGTAGATTCAATTTTGAACAACAATGACTAGTTTGGGGTATGTAATTACTGTGGTACAGTGTATTGTGCCGGCATGGAGGAAAAAATAGATAACAGTTACAGGTATAAAATATACTCTGTGTAAGATTACTGTGCGTAAAAATTGCTATAATGGTTGACTAATTATGGCTAGGTGATGGTGGCAGAATAGATAGATAGTGATAGTGACGTGTAGACAATTTGGGTGCATATAACTAGGGTGATGAAGCGAATGTATTATATGTTGAAGCCTGTCCCGAGCCACGGTTGTGAAAGGAGGAGGAAAGAATAGCAGTAGCCTGAATGGTTGAGTCACACCTAAGAGTCTCAGATCAGTAGAGTGTCATGAATTACGTAGTCAGATCTGCAAGATAGTTGTGTGAACTGGCACGTGATCAACCACCTGAAACAGCTAGGATTTTATCTGAACCCAAATAAAAATCTAATGGACTGTGTTTATTCACGCATAAGTGCATATCATAGTTGTTAAGAATATTTATTTTAACTTAACACTTTTATTCTTAACAACTATTATATGCGCTTATGCTTGAATATATAGCTGAAACTAAAACTACCATTATCTATCTACCAAACCAATCCCATCTAAATCCATTCATATTCATTTCTATGCAGTATATAATGCACACATTGAGTAGACTCAAATATACACACAACAATCAATAGTAGTAGTAGTAAATACGTAAAACAAGCCCAACATCCTAAAACAAAAGTAATCGTCTTGTATCATCACCTCAAGTTCAACTTTAGGTGAAAACGATACCAAACCACCAAGGCACCAACCAGACAATTTCTTCTGTTCTGTATACTGAGGGACGCAATGAGTTGAGTTTTGACTTTTTAACACAAACAGCACACTAACACTTCTATATTTCACTCACTCTGCGCTGTGACACATACTGGGCTGTGGTGATAACACATAACACAAACATTGATTATTTGTGTAATTCAGTATAGACTCAAATTCAAATGTTTCATTCACGAAGCGCATACTCCAATTACTCAAATTCTCTGCCAAATGAGGAAATTCATAGCATGGTGCTTTTAGAATAGAGTGGAATGATTTGACTGACTCCGAATATAGGGTCAAAAAAGAGATAAAAGAAATTGGGGTCGCCCATTCCAGATTGGCAGCCCCGTTTTCATGGGAAATAGTTGTCCGATCTGGCTGGCTCGAACTTAAGGGTATTGGGGGATCGCTAACTCCGAATCTGGGGTCAAAAAAGAGAAAAAAAAACCGGGGTCGCCCATCCCAGACTGGCCACCCCGTTTTCATGAGAAATAGTGGTTCGATCGGGCTGGTTGGAACTAAAGGGTATTGGGGGGTCGCTAACTCCGAATCTGGGGTTAAAAAAGAGAGAGAAAAAACTGGGGTCGCCCATCCCAGACTGACGGCCCCGTTTTCATGGAAAATAGTGGTCCGATCGGGCTGGCTCGAACTAAAGCGCATTGAGGGGTCGCCAACTCCGAATCTGTGGCCAAAAAAGAGAAAAAAAAAATGGGGTAGCCCATCTACGACTTTTATTGAGTATGTTATTAACCAAGTTTCAGACTCTTTGCATGACTCTTTCTGAATGACTCTTTTTGAACGACTCATAGGAAAGATTCAGAGCTTATGTGCTGGCACAGTGAAAAGAGTCATTATGTCCATCACTACTGTAAACATAACAATCCGGTTTCCAAAATATCACAATATTGTCGTTAATCAACAATGGTGCAACGTTAGATATCAAAAACTATTATTATCAAACTAGCAAAAAAGCTGTTATAATTATAACAATACATTAAATTGTTACAGTTTGGTTAAAAAACACATAACAAAATTGTATTTTTTAACAATTTTGTAACACTTTTGTTGTAAAAACATTGTTATAATTAAACAATAGTCTTCGAAAGTAACGAAGTTGATATAGCTGTAATAACATGTAATAATCGTTACTAACCTAACATTTCGGTTTAGTGGTATAACAATGAATGGTTATTTTGTAGTTAGAAATATATCACAATCATTTCAAAACAATACCCGTAGTGTTGAAAAATAACTAAAATATAACTCATCATTATCGTTATATTCTAATCATGGTTATAATGTGCCACTTGGGAATATTCTTGATCAATATCATCAGGAGAAGAACATACTAAAATTTCGGGAAAATCGGAGGTGAATATGCTCAAAAAGAAATCTATCCTATTCCAAATCGAATAAATACTATACATATAAGATAAAAGTGCAAAATCCTTTTGTAATACGTAAACAATATTCGAAAGCCACTACAGCCATACCGAAAGCCCCCAGTCAAATGAGCTATTAAAATGTCCCCGCTCAAATCCAATAAACGCCGCATGGAATCCCATTCGGTGTGAGGTGGAATAGAAACCATCTTTCACGATTTTGCACTGAATTAAAGTGCCCTCTATATTCTCCCAAACCGAACTTGCATTAAATTGGATTTTCGAAATGAAGTTAAATCGTTCGTCTGTACGTTTCCTAATTGTGCCACATACTAACTGGTTTTATGGTGGAAAGTTGCTCCCATGCATCGAAATCCTTGCAAATGTCAACAATGTAAAACCGAAAAGCGGTCGTGCAAATGTGTTGACCGCAAATTCCATTCGAAAATTAGAGCGTTCGTCAGGGTTGTACAATATTGCCGGACCTCCGTTTTCGTCCTCGATTACAATTGTTTCAAAGGATTTATCCAAACACCACTTCGGGCCATATTGGATGAGACGACAAAGCCTGAAACGCAAGCTAGTTAATGTGCTGCACAAGTGGAAAATGCAGAAAACAAAAAAGGATACACAGACAACTGAACTGAAACTTTGGAAATATTTTATGATTGCAGGAATTCCCTTCGCTTGTTTGGTGAAATTTAGCATGGGACAAATGAAATTCAATATAGGTCAGAGAATTTGGTCAAAATTCAGCAGACAAAGGAATTGTTGTAATAGTAATGTTCATTGTGCATTTGTGTGTGCCCCTGTCATGCATTTTCGGCATCCAGAATCTATGTGACATGTATATTTACATGCATGCTACAAACAGTGAATACCTTATAATAAGTTCTTGTCGATTAGAACACCCAGGCCTTTGTACTAGTTACCCGCTTAAAGTTGTGTTTAGTCGTGAGAATTTGGAGTTTTTCCTTTGTAAATAGGTAGCAGTTCTCATTTTTAGAGGCTGAAGTGTAGAGCATTTGAGTCGCACCATTGTTTGGGATTGTCTATCGCTAATTGAAGCTGCGATACATCATTGGCCAAGGGATTTAACAGTCTTTGCAATTTTTACATCGTCACATACAGAAGGATCATGATGTCCGTTGGCATTCGATCGAGAATATCATTAATAAATAACAAAAATAGCGTTGGACCAAGGCCACTGTACCTCATGTAACCTTGAAGTCACCAGGTTCATTTCAATCGAATCATACAAATTGAATTCGTTTCGATAGGTATAATTCTATCCATAGTTATAAATTTCGTGGTAAGTTGAATGATAGTTTCTGTATTAAGATTTTGTGGTCAATTCGATCGAGTAGAAGCTCTTCTACCGCGGCCAGTTTCCGGGACATGATGTTGGTTTCGTCTGCGTATGCTATCAATTGGGTCGACTAGAAAAGCAGTGAGCCGCTGGTGTCGGCATAAATTAATAATAATAATAATAACAAAGGCCAGGCTAAGATACCCAAGGGTGGGCACAGTGACCATGAGATCTATTGTGCCATAGCCTTAATTATTCCAAAAGACCCTGAACCAGCCTAATGAAGGCTAGTAGATCCCTTCGACCGCTAAACTTACGATGGAGTCTCCAAGAAAGAAGAACCTGGAACGGGCTACCGCCGGACATTCGTAGAGAAGATGTTTAGTGGACTCTGTGTCCTCCAGGCAAAGCCGGCACTCCGTATCAGTGGATAGACCCATTTTGTTGAGGTGATATCCCACCCAGTGGTGCCCCGTGAGGTAACCCACGATTAGTTTCAGGTCCGCTCTACCCAGGCAGCTGGTTTCTTTGAGACCGTAGGGTTTTATAAGATCTTTGAACTGCCGCAGTCCTGGAAGACAATCCCAGTGACGCAGTCTTTCATTGGCAGACCACTCCCTTACTAGTGATCTTGTTTTAGCCCAACTCAGACAACAGTAAGGATCAGGCCTGAAAAATTTATCCGAAGAGCCTTGTCTAGCAAGTTCATCAGGAGCTTCGTTACCAGGGATGCCCTGATGGCCAGGTACCCAACATAAAGTTACCCAATTGGTGTTTGTGTGACACTAAAAGGTATAAAAACACACTTTCACTAATTTCGATGAGAAACTATGTGAAGAAAGAGCCTCAATGCCTGCCTGACTGACCAGTGCAGATAGCGACGTTAGCGCCTTTAAGCTCCTTGTCCAGAATGTCTTTTTCGCAGGCCCCAATGGCATTGATTTCTGCTTGAAAAACGCTAGGCCAGACGCCCATAGCATTGGAGATCCTGGTGTCCGGCCCATAGACTCCAGCACCAACCCCCACCTCCGTTTTAGATCCGTCGGTAATCCACATGGTATACCGGGAGACAGAGCTAAGAATGCCACTGTCCCATTCCCCGCGAGTGGGGATGGAGACCGAAAATTGTATGCTGTATGGCGCAACGCCGATTCGATTTGGGCCACCAAACTAGCGCCGCATAAGTCACAACTAGACGTATAACCATCAAATATAACCACTCGATCATTTTCGGGGTGAGTCCCCATGTTTTACCAAACAGAGACCTACACCTCGGCATCAGTTACCAGGATGGTGTGTTCAAGTGCCAGGTTAAAGAGCGTCGGCGCCAGTCCATTGTCCTACTTCAACTCAGTACGTGTTTCAAAAAGATCGATGAGCTTGATTTGGATCTCGACCAGTGAGACGAAGTTGGTCATCATCGACTTAATTAAACCAACAAGATTTACTGATACACCAAAAGGCTGAATAATATTATACTGAATTTTGCACAGATTTATACCCTGAAGATACCAATAAGCGAACCGTCGGGTTGAAATTAATTAATTGAAACAATTAGCTGGATAGTCGAACAACCTTTTTAATCAACACAGAGCAACCAGTGACAAACTACCTAACAACAATATTATACTGTACACCTCGATCAATACTGTTGTATACTTGCTCAACCCTTTCAGACCCCGTGGGCATAATTATGCACACCAAATTTAGGCCTCCATATCTGTCTTTGCATTGCATATTCAACACAACGCAACGGATCAATTGTGTCGAATCATGAACATACAAAGAGCATAACGTTATCTGCCAATTTATATGCAATTGCTTTAGAATTTTGCCCTTTTATGGTGTAGTCAAATCGTGTCAAGCAGCAGATTAGCCCCAAGTAATTGGCAAATGATTTTTAGATATAAGTAACTAGCTGCGAGAGCTCGGTTCGCTCGCTTTCTCATCTAGTACTCGCTACGCTCACAACTTGTGACTAACCTTGACTATTTTTTCCATATTAATTTGTTCTCCACTTACTCAACACCACAAGGCTAAACTTAAGCTAAATTAAAAGTAACTTCACTTTCACTCGGGTACCTTTACATAGTTTCGGCTACTAAAATTTCTAAGCAGAATTACAGCGACACCGACTTTTAATATTAATTTGTGAGACGGAAGCCCAGGTGCGCTTAGGGAATTTAAAATTTCAAGCATCTTCTTGATCCATTACTCGGTTGCTTGAGCTGTATTCAACACATTCCCCAGGAACGCATTTTAATATTTCAGCGTTTATCGCAGATGCCTGGTTGTTTTTTAAGTACACAATGTCAATTATTTTGGAGAATAACCTTCCCTTCTTCTTCCGGATACGTAACGTCACCAATTTTCAGTAACAAATTTGAAAACTCTTGGGCATTTTCATTACTTCCAATTCGCCCCCGCATATTGGTTGACAAATGCATGGATATGCATGTGATAATGCACCACAGATGTGAGCTTTTTAGATGTGCCCTAATTTCATCAGCCCTCATCCCTCTGGCTTTTACTGGCAAAGTTTGCTTAAAGTCACCACGCAAAAAGTAATTTAATACCGCCCATAGGCCGGTCGTTTTGTTTGATGCCACGTAAGGTACTACCTACTGATTCAATCGCTTTCCGATTCACCATAGTGCACTCGTTCCATATTATTAAGAAACAATCGCGCTGAACCCTGGCTTTGTTACTGGTCCTGGAAACGTTGCACACTGGGATCTCGGTATGGTCCAAGCAAATCGGGATCTCGAACATAGTATGGGCGTTTTGCCTACTACAGTACAGCCTACGTATTTGCGCTAAGATGACTATCGAGTGCATCTAAGAGTAGGATTTCCCCTAATCACCGTCTACGCTATGACATACATGATCGAATATCAAACGTTGTTCTGTTGTCATACTCCAACTCCATAAACAACTTCGCAAACATTTCAGACAACTGCGCTGAACTATAGTTGATTTCCGCTGCATAAATAAAATAAATAACTGGCGCAACAGTCCAATTTGAACCACGGCCTCGAGATGAGTTAGCATCATCTCATTTTCTAGGTCGTGACGGTTTTTTGTGCAGAGGTATGTGATCAGCAATACGCTCAACCGAGTTATTTACCCCATAATGGGTACTCATTTAACAGCTGAGTGGGCTCATAGTCCGACACGTAAATCCCCGGAATCGAACCGGGGCCCAGTGCGTTGAAGGCGAACGCGCTAACCGTTGCGCCATCCGGACTACCTTTCCGCTGCATACTCCCTACTAAATTGTTCCCCGGATGAAGTTTGTTTAACAGAGAGAATTACCCCCTGCTACTGTTTCTTGGATAGCCAGCAAGCATCGATTGAGGTTACTCTCGCGTAATCTGTCAGTAGCCCGTGATTGTTGCGGCATGCGTCCCCGAAAAAGTCTTCAGCAAATTTATTTTGATACTTATGCCACAACCCCACTTCATCCGAAAGACCGCAAAACACCAGTAATATGACAAACAAATGACGCAAGCGATGTGAACTATCGCTGACGCATGCTCCGGCCAATGCATCATCCCATCTAGCAAGTGACGTGGCCCGCAAGCAGCCTGATAAGTATCGTATTAAAAATCGTCCTTTCGTAAATCAGCAAAAGTAGTAGGACCCCGTAATGTATAAAGTAGTAACCGTAAGTAATAGCATTCGAAGTTGTTCGGATGTACCGTGTAAACTCTTTCCTGGACGTGTTCTTTGAGAATGCCAGGTACGCCATCTACAGCTAATCCACGTTTCCTACGATTGAAAAGTCCTTGCTGTTTGTTATACATATAGTATGACGGAACTTACAACAGTATCGATCGTGGAGTACTGTACAACATCATGCTGCAATTTGGTATACCAGCCAAATTAGAGCGATTGACTAAGATTACGATGCAACAACAACAGCAATACGCTACTCATCAAGTTGACACAATTAGCAGCGTACGCCGACGACATCAACATCATGTCCCGAAGATTGGCCGATGCAGAAGAACTTCTTCATACGCTTGATACCGCTGCAAAAGAAGTTGGACTACGTATTAACGAGGGTAAAATAATGATGCAATCGACGACAAGGACACCTGCACAATCGAGCTTCAATGTGGTGGACCTCAACATCGAGTTCGTGAACAACTTCATTTACCTGGGTTGCAACTTGACAAGGGACTCCAACGAAACTGACGAAATCAAGCGACGGATACAGTTAGCTCATAAGACTTTTTTCTCGGTTCTTCCCATAATGAAATCGAAGCATGTGCACAGAAACACGAAGCTCCGCGTGTACAAAACCATTATACGACCAGTGCTATGCTATGGCTGCGAAGCATGGACCCTAACTCAAGCCTCCGAAAATATGCTAGATACATTTCAACGTAATGTTCTACGGGCTGTTTGCGATCGAGATGGATGGCGCATCGGGTACAACCATGAGTTGTATGAAATGTACGATGAGCTGCAAGTCTCGAAAATCGTCAAACTATTGTACAATGACTTCAATGGGCAGGGCATGTACAAAGAATGGACGATGATCGCATGCCTAAGAGAGTAATGAATGCAGAACGATTCAATGGAGTGAGACTGCAAGGACGACCGAGATCTCGTTGGGAGAGCTCAGTAGGTGTGGACGCCGCGCAGCTACTGGGTTTCCAAATTGGAGGACGCGGTCACGTGACCGAGATAATTGGAGGACAATGCTCCAGGCGGCCAAGGCCCGACGTCGGGCCGTCGCGCCCCGATAATGATGATGATGACTTAACTTCTTTGTATGACAGTGTTTTTACAGAATCGTCAACTTGACAAATTCGAAAGAATGCCAACAAAATAGTTTGCCGCGGGCTTCCAATTTGCTCTGTCACATTTTCAAAGTTAAAGTGCACCCGCTGACCAATATCAAGATGCATAACTGGTGGAAGTCTTTCATGAATAGGAAAGCTCAAAACGCTTCAAACCGCGTCAGAAGAACTTATATAGCGGCCAGATAGCAACCTACTGACTGCGTCGTATTCATTATTTCTTAACTCAAATGTTGCTTGATCACTATCTTTGTTGACGTATTTTTTGTGAGACGGAAGTCCAAGTGTGCTTAGGGAATTTAAAAATTCAATCAGCATTTTCTCGATCCATTACTCGGTTGATTGAGAGATATTAAGCACATTCCCCAGAAATGCATTTTAATATTTCAGCGTTTGTCGCAGATGCCTGGTCGTTCCGGGGAGTCAAAATAGCTCTCCTGTAAAGCCTATAGTTTTCGTGATCAGTTAGTTTTGCAGGGTCTCCATACACTGGAGAAATTACATTTTTTCGTGATTGAACTACACGACATAATTTATTATCTAGAATAACCTTCTCTTCTTCTTTCGGACACGCACCGTCGCCAATTTTCAGTAACAGATCTGAAAACTCTTGGGCGCTTGGATTACCCCAGTATGCTCAATGTATGCTGAACAATTTGTATTCGCTAAATTAAAATAATGAATACTGAAATGTCAAATCTACTATATACACTGAACGAAATAAGACCTAAAATACACATTTTCATGAATATCTCGACTTCAGCGCCACTTACCAGGTCCAAATTTTGTCAATTTGACCCAAATTAGACCATAAATAAGAATTTTGTAAATAACTCCACTCCAGTGCCACCTACCGAGTACACCGAGTATGCACATCGGAGGACCAGACAAACATATGGTGTGAATATGAGTTCGATAGCTTTATTGGTTATAAAAGCAGCAACATATACTCAAACGTTTTTATATAATGGAATAGGTCATCTTCCATATTTAGATGGAAACACAGAAGGAAAGCGTTGCAAAAATGAGGTAAGAAAACGCATTTCTATTGTAGCAAATGCAAAGTACCTACATCTAAATATATAAAAAAAGAATTTGCTTTGTAAACGCTCACACCATGGGAAAATAATTTATAAAAAACGAGAATTTAATATTTTCAAGTTAGTTTGTATTTAATTACAGCCGAATAAAGGTAAATTTTAAATTATTGCATTATTTGTGTCTATTAATTTCATTGACGCTTCAGTAGAATTGGGCATAATTAATCACATGCCATAATTTTTAAAAAAATCGACTTTTTACCAAAACAAAAATATAAACGTGTATATTATGCACTAAAAAACAATATTGTTCAAACAAAAAAATTTCTCATCGCTAGAAATAAATCGGGTCTGAAGGGGTTAAAATCAACAAAGATTTGGTACAAGTATTAATTGTTGAATTGAAATTTGAGAAACTTCCTTTAATGCCCGGTTCACATTATTCCAGTCCAGTAATCCAGTCCAGCAATCCAGTCCAGTGCTGGACTGGATCATATCGTCTACATGATTCCAGTCCAGTAGTCCTGCGAGTGTGTTGTTTATTCGGTAACTATAGTGACAATGATTTCTAGGCGAGCTGGAATGAAAAAGTAGACTGACAATCCAGTCACTGGACTGGATTACTGGATTCGATTGCTGGATTGGATAGCTGTCCAGTGCCGGTTCACATTATTCCAGTAGCAATCCAGCGCTGGACTGGATTACTGGACTGGATTAGTTACTGGAATAATGTGAACCGGGCATAAAGCTTTTACCACAGTAGTATTTGATTCAATATAATATATTCCCAGTCAGACATTTGTCTCCGATTCCAGTGGAATCGCAAAGTCTTCGATTCCTTACCATTCATCCATTCCATTCCATTCATCGGTTTGTCTCCGAAGCTTTGAATATATAGCCATGGAATGAGCTTGTCCTATATGTTTCCATAGAAACAGTGGCTCCAAAATCTGGGTACTAAGTCGACATGTGTCGACAGTCAGCTAATTCAGTAGACCGTTTAGAAATTATGAAATTTAAATATTGACAAAAATTGACGTTTGTTTATGCACAATTCGACAGCGCGGTCAACATTATGTCAAAACCGAAACGCCAACTGAGTAGGCTGACTGTCGATAATCTGACAAGAACGGACTTTTATTCATGCACAATTCGACAGAACAGTCAACATATGTCAATATCAAACAACAACCGAGTAGGCTGACTGTCGACTTATTCCCCAAATGTTGGAGCCAGAAACATACAATATAAGCTCATTCCATGGCTCTATGTTCTAAGCTCCGAAGCTGGACAAATTCAAATGTTTTCAATTATGTATCGAGTAAGCCTGAAATTTGAATTCATTTGAAAGTATCTGGCATTTGGCGGCGTATGTTGTCATATATGAAATATGGAATAAAGGAATATGTATGTTTTTTTTTGTAAGCCATGAATACAATCCGCCGTTAAATTAAAAGTGCCGTGAAATCAATCACGATACTTTTAATTTCTGGACGAATTGTATATCAGGCTAGATTCAACCCATTTATACAGCCATCGATCCGAATTCGATCTGTGTCGATTCCTCGTTGGCTACAGTCGTCGGTCCGGAATCGATTCCAGTCATCGATCCGGATTCGATTCCACGTTGACTACAGTCATCGATCCCAATTCGACCCCAGTATCGATTCTACGTCGACTCCAGTCATCGATTCTCCATCGACTACCGTCATCGATTCCGGATCGATTCCTGTCCTCATTTTCGGTATCGTAAAAGCGGCCATGCCCATACAAATATCTCCGACGTGTCTCCGATAAAGTTATCGATTCCTTAGTAGACAGTCATCGATCCAGGACCGGTCCAGTATCGATTCTTGTCCGACTGGGTTTGGACCTGGTTTACTCTGGAATTTAATTTTAAGAGACACCTAGAATCGACTGACAGATACAGACCACTTCATATCAACTTTATGGTTTTATTCCGAATATTTTTTTCGTTTTCACGTTTCATAATTTGAACGTTGCGGTACTAACGGGACTTGTCAAAGTATCTAATTACATTTAACGCCAAATTAGTCTCTGCATTAATCACCTATTTACCCACAAATTGTTGAGGAGCTTGCATACATTCACTGCTGTACACTGCATATTCACCGATTAAAGGACGTAACCATAGCGTCAGAATCACAGAAATTTATGGTCAACGCCCTGTCGAAAAGTTAATTATTTTCGGATTATCGCCCTATCTTCTCTGCATGAGGCACTAATGGAAACTATGCACTATTCAGGTAGTTTGGTTAAACACTCGCCTGATTGCATGCCAAGGTAAATTAATTAACTTGGTTTCACACTTCATATGGATGATTGCAGTCTTCATTTCTTGATTATAAAAAGTGTCCCAATCCGAACAAGCAACCTCTTCACCTCACGATTTCTCATTTAAGTCTACGTTTAAATAATTATTTTTTTTTTACTATTTACTTTTTACTGGTATTCTATTTAAAAAAAAATTGCAGACTTGACACTGCTCAAACGGGGTAATTCAAAAATCACGGCATAGGAGCGCGTTCCATAACATAGTTATAGTCAGCGTTGTAGTCAACTTTGACTACTGTCATAGTCAACTAATAGCTATCTACAGATCTGACTGAATTAAAACGACAATAGCAGTAAAAGCGACAACAATCGCCATCTTGATCCACTACACTTAGATTTACTACTTTGCCTTAACCCCTAGTGGATCATAGCGCGTCAACTACTCCTGCGCGCCATCGTACTCTGTTCTGGGCAATGGGGCGAAGACTTACCCAGCGCGCCACGTGATTCTAGGAGCCCAACTTGGTCGGCCTTGGTTGGAAATGGGGTTCCATTTCATGGCATGCAAAACAATGCATTTATTATTCTTCCGCATTGTGTGACCTATCCACTGCCATTTCCGCCTGCGTATCAATTCGTCGATTGGCATCTGCCCTGTACTCCGACTAAGCTCTCCATTCGATATGTTTCGGGCCAGAAAATTCTAGAATTCGACGAAGACATGAGTTGACGAAAACTTGCAGCTTTCTTACGGAAACTTCCCATGTACTGCTCCCATACAAAAGCACAGCCAGTACCAGGGGCGAAACAGGCCCAGTTTGGTCTGAATGCTGAGGTAACTGCTTTGCCAGATTTTGGATAGCATGCTGTATGCGCATTTAGCCTTGTTGATACGACGAGCCATGTCTTGCTGCGTACCACCATTTTCGGCAAGAATGCTACCCAGGTAGACGAAGTTGTACACCTTCTCCACAGGCTGCCCATTAATATTAATGGCAATAGGTGTCGGATTTCTTTTTCGCAACGGCGGGCTAAGAACCTTGGTCTTGTTGGTATTAATATTTAGTGAAATTTCGCTTGCCTCCTTCTCGTGATGTAACGCCATTGCGGACAGATCCATGATTTTGTGGGAGAGTAGGCTTATCTCGTCAGCATAGTCAAGAAGTTGTAGTTAAGATGTCACGGTCCATTGGACTCCTCTGTCTAGTCCGGATAGGGCTACATGCAACACATCGACGATCACTATGAGAAATAGGATCGGTGAGAGGACGCACCCCTGCCGAACTCTACTGCGAATCTCAAAATCCCCCGACACCTTACCTTTATGCAGAACGTGACATTTCGCGCCGTCATAAGTTGCCTTAATAATAGCCTCAAGCTTCTCAGGGATGCCTCTCCTGCGCAAAGCCTCCTATATAGAATCCCGGTTCACACTATCGAAAACCTTCTCGAAATCGATAAAAAGCAAGTGAAGAGGAGAATAGTACTCAGCGCGTTTTTCGATGATGATTCGCAAGGTGTAAATGTGATCGACACAGGAAAATCCGGATCAAAAACCAGACTGCTCTTCATCAATTGTGCTTTCAAAGTGTGCCTTTAGTCTTTCCAGGACGATTTTAGCTATTATCTTGGCAATGGCAGGAAGCACACATATGCCTCTCCAATTATTACAGTCTGTGAGGCTACCCTTCTTTGGAAGTTTGATGATAAAACCTTCCTTCCACTCACATCAGTGGGAAACGTCTCTGTATTCCACGCTTTATCAACAAGTGGATGCAGCAAATCGGCAGTTACGCTTGGTGCTGATTGATAAAGTTCGGCAGGGATGCCGTCGAGCCCGGCAGCCTTTCCTCGTTTTTTTGTGAAATGACTATATCCTCTTTCATCGAGGCAGTGGACCGTATACGCACATTTTGATGGTAAGCTAAAGTATCTACATATATAAAGAGGAACTTCACCGGAGGTTCAAGACCGCAGCGAAGTTATGTTACTCTCTGGGTGACTAGTTATCTCAGCTGCTTTTTGCGCAAGATGGTCATTATATTGTTGTAAGACAGCTGGATTTTTTAATCGAGCGGTGTTGAATTTCCGGCACCTGGAACTTTCGTCGCTGGGGCGGCGCACGGCTGCAATACGCAATCGTACACTAGCGATCATAAGATAATGGTCTCTTCTCATCCCAATATCGGCACCCTTCTTGATTCGCACGTCCAGGAGGCAACTCTTGAATCTTTTACTAATGGCAAAATAGTCGATCTGATTTTGTGTTCTGCGCCGATCAACAGAGGACGAACTGATTTTGTGATGGACCTTAAGCTCAAACATAGTATCACCGATGAAGAGACTGTGAAAGTTGAAGAACTTTACAAATCTTTCACCGTTGTCATTACGATCACCAAGACCGTGTCTCCCATCACATGTCTGAGCCCATAGTTATCAGCGCCAACTTTCGCATTCAAATCACCCATAACCATTATAATGTCACCTTTAGGTGTTCTGCCCTGAACGGCGTTTACTTCTTCGTAGAAGGAGTCTTTTGCCAAGACATTGTCGGGCTCAGTAGGGGCATAACATTGAATTATTGAGATGCTCCTCATTTTGGTCCGGAACCTGGCGGTCAAGATTCTGTCAGAGACCGGCTCCCAGGATAAGAGACAGTTTCGCGCGGCTCTGGTTAAAAGGAGCCCCACACCTGACTCACGACGACTACCGGTATCTTTACCGGAGTACAACATTACAGTGCTGCCCGTTGGAGAGATAAATTCTCCATTGCTCCACCATCTTATCTCACTAACTCCTAAGATATTTAATTTGTACCTCAGAAATTCACTCTCTAATTGAAGAAATCGTGCGTTCTGGGTACCTTCTGATCCATTGTTCAGGAGAGTACGCACATTCCAGAATCCAATCTTTGTCATTGTACGACAGCCAAAAGTCGTAACCGTTGAGTCAGTCCTTATCCGAGGCATAGTTGAGGTTTCGTTAGCATATAAAGATTTCGGATAGTGCAAGTTGCTGGCATACACATCCTGTCCTTTGATTGTCGATTTTAACGAAGGCCCTCAAAGGGAAAGGCCGTGGTATTATTTTTACACCCCACACCACAAGGGGAAGGTTTACCTCAACCAAATCATCGCACCACCATCACTGGCGGCTTGACGTTGGTTGGCAATGGTCAGTGACCACTGCCGTTCCAGGGGGCGCCCACGCGGAGGACTATGGAAGAGGAGTTTTTGCCCCCGCAACAACAATGAATGATCTAATTACAAGTCCCTGGAGTCTTGCTGGAATATGCCTAGTATGAGTTATTGCAATATTTATATTTTATGTATTTTGTCACATCGTGGCACATATTTGAGAGCTCGTTGTTTAATTTAGGTGTTAGTAAATGGTGATGGGTTTTCCCTTATTTAATAACCTTTCAATTACATTCAATAAATGTATGAAAGAGGCATGGGTGAGTCAACATCTCTTGAATTACTATGCCTTGTTAACGCTTCGATAGCATATTTTCAGATGGCGCAGTGGCTAGCATGCACCTCATATCCGAACCCTCCTTTACAGACAAGCTCGGAACTGTGTGGGAGTTCTAGCAGTACGGTATTACGGCAATCGAGCGCAGCACAAGACAGGGATGGAGCGAAGCGAGGGCGAATATCGCAAAGTAAAATTGATTTCCCAAATTATCTACTCTAAACTCAGAATGTGTACTCAATTGCCCTAACCCCTTGTGGGGCATAGCGCGTCAACTGTTCCATGTGGCCCAGTTGACGTTTCGTTGACACAAATTTGTTTCGGAGAATGCAGTTGCCAGCAGGCACCTCCTGCACATCCATGGCCACGAACATCGTCGTGGCCGGGATTCGAACTCGAAACGCCGGTAGTCAATTATGAAACTGATGCCTCAACACATTGCGCTACCGGCCGCCTGTATGGGATACAAATTCAACATCGGCTGCCGTGCCCCCAAAAATAATGAAAATAAAAGCACGTATCCTGTGCGGATGGTGGACATCCCATGGGGATTAAATTGTTTTCGATTGGAAATTTGAGGCTACTCTCGTTCTGTGCACACCCATTTGGGCACCATCACGTTTAAATGTAGCCCGCGGAGTGTTTAAATGTTTAAAAAATTGTTAATTGAACACGGAATGGAGTTTTCGAGAATCTAGCGAGTCCTGAAATTTCCGCAACAAATAAAACCAGCTTCTTGAGTACTCTCAACGCCATTTTGAGAGTTTGCGTCTTTTCTTAAGCTTCCCAAATATGCCCGGTTTCACATTTTAGAAGTTCAAGAACAGGACCTTGTCGGGTTCTACTTACAGCATTCCTGAAGATGGGATTACCAGCTGAGAATTTTACGAAATGTCACTGAAAAACTGGCGGCCAGTGCGAATCATGAAAAATCGCGGATTGAACAAACTGTTCGATTGCTCGACCAATTCGTTCGCCAGCGTGTTCCATCGACTTGGACCGGTCGACAGCCCCTAAGCCGTATTTATTAACAAGCCCCTAGACGATCAAGCCGATTGATCAAAATCTAGTTTCAATTGATTGAATCAAGCATGATTGACCGTCTAGAGACCGGTTTAACGCTTGAGACAATCGTCGACGGTGATTGATAGAAAGTTTGATTGACTCAGTTTGCTTGATCAAAATTGGCCTAGACGGTCAAGTACCCTGGTCATGCTTGACCGTCTAGGCCAATTTTGATCAAGCATTATGTCAATCAGCTGAGTCAGAAACTCTACTGAGAATAAGTTTCGATCAAAAGCTTGAAGAGTTGATTGAAGCGTTGGTTGAAGAGTTGATTGACCGACTGATTAAGCGGTTTGATCGTCTATAGGGGCTCCTTTACACACTAAGCTTTATTACTTCACACTACAAAACCATCGAATTTAAAGCAAAGCTCTGCATTTTTCCACTTTTTCTATTATTTTATTACGAATGGAAAATGATTACTTTATTATTGAACATTGTTCACAAAATGTAAATTAACATTTTTTTTCTACACAAATATGCAACACAGATTATGATGATGTTAGATTAAAGTGTCGCGAACAAATGACTAGGATGAGCATCTACGAGTCAAAAGCACGTTTCGTCCTCGGGAATATGCTACTGGTGCAATAAGATTTATATCTACAGCCTTTTCACGCTGCTTCCGAGGTTTTTATCCGGTTGCATGGCGACAGTGAATAAATGCATATTTCCGTGAAATTTATAACCGCTAAACATTGCATCTGCAAATTTGTACACACATACTGGAAACCATATGTGTCCAAGATCGGAAGCTGGTTTGTACCGCACTTAGCCAGACTTTGCCCTTAGCTGTGAATACGTATCCCTGGGAAAATTTAAATTTTTCATTAAATTAGAAACAAGGAGACGGCATGGCAGCTATATTATGCTTCCAGAGCTTAAATAAATCGCATTACACGCTAAATAAGGCTGCCTCTACGATTATACACATATGTACATACATACGTACATGCTCGTATACGGAAAACTAAATGCTCGGAATTATTTATGAGATATGTATAAGAAAAATGGCAGTGCTCGGGATATCCGTATAAATATGGTTCTGTGCGGCATTTAGTGGATATCATGCTAGAAGGACGAGTCATTCTCCGTATCTTCTGTCAAAACCGTTGTATTTTGATGCCACTTTCATGCGATTAACGACTTGAACGTGTTGTTTAAAGCCTGCACTATAAACTAGGTAATTTTTTATGCAGAAATCAAAAGTTTTAAATATTAGGCGGCTTTCACACCGAACGCATAACACACAGGATTCTAGCAGAAAGCAGCAGTGGCGGGCGAGCTTTGTATGTACGATGATTAGTTTAAAATTGCACTCATATAGAATGCTCTCTCGCCACTGGTACTCTCTACAAAAATCTCGTGTATGTATCGTGCGTTCTGGAAGTTATCTCATTTTTTACTCTGCGAATTGGGTTAGTGGGAAGATAGTAGTTCTTTAATCTAGCCAGTTCCTTTGACTAAAATATATCTAGATGAAAGTCTCATTGAAGTCCCCATGTAAAAAATCCGCTCTTTACATGATTTTTCTCCAGAGCAAGACAAAAACAATTGGTGTATAAACGCACTGCCACACGATTTCCCATGAAATTTGCAGTAAAAAATGTTCTGGAGCATTTTTCGAATTCTTAACCCTTGTGCTGATAGAGGCATTTACATTTTTTTGATTGAAAAATTGCCGACATAACCAAATTAAATATTGAAAATAGGCAAGATCCGATCCAAGGAACCCCTACCTCTGCTACAAATGAAACTTCAAAAAAGTAATAACTTTTGATAGAATCAAGCCAGCATGTTGAAATTTTGGTCAAATATTTGAAGTGAAATTTAGTGAAGAATAAAAGTGGAGTGAACCATTGCTAAGCAGTCAACAATACCACTTAGCAATAATCCCCACCCAAAAATTTCTCAGCCTAAGCCAAAATCACTTAGTGCTTGAGCTGGTTTCGTCACCCGATAGACTCTACTCTTCAGGAGCTAAATTGAGTCTATCGGGAAGGTAGCTCAACCAAGCCTAAAAGTGTGTATTCCAACTTTATATACAACTTTGCGTATACTGTAGCCTGAATGCTAACCAACACCTAAGCGTCTCAGGCTTAGTAGAATGGAATGACTTGCGTAGTTGTACCTGCAACATAGTTGTGTGAACTCCAGCACATTTATTAAACCATCTGAAGCAGCTATCTTCCGAGGCCATCCCCTGAATGGGGTTAAGCGATGTGCTGACAACTCGTCCTTGTAAAAACCACTCCCCGTCAAGAAACCTGGAACAAAAGCCTCGGATTGCACGGATCAACAGCGACGACCACGGAAACGACTAAAGGCTTATCCTTTCGGCTCCTGGAATGTACGATCCCTGACCAAAACGGGGGCCGAGAAGTAAAAGGAAAAGTACAAACTGAGCATTACTGCAGTCTAGGAAACAAATTGGCTTGACAGCGAGATCAATGACAAGAAATCGCACACAATTTTTACAAGTGGATAATCATCGGACCGCAAGGAGTCTGGAGTAGCATTTATAGTGAACAAACACCTCAAACCGCATATTACTGATTCAAACCCATTAATGAACGGCTGTGTGCGATTCGCATTAAGGCTCGATTCTTCAATCTCTGGCTCATCAATGTGCACGCCCCCACTGAAGTTAAAGAAGACGCAGTAAAATACGGGTTCTGCGCCCGCCTTGAGACCCTCTTCGACTACAAAGGACGTCAAATTGCTGCTGGGAGACTTTAACGCGAAAGTCGGAAATGAAAGTTGGCACCGGGGGACCACTGGAGGCGACAGTCTCCATGAAGAATGTAACGACAACGGCCAGCGACTTATCGACTTCGCCTGCATCAGGAAACTAGTCGTCAACCAAATTGACCACGTCCTCATTTGCAGGAGATGGGCGTCTAGTGTGATAGATGTCCGCTCCTATCGAGCAGCAAACTGCAACTCAGATCATCACTTGGTGAAGACGACCTACAGACGTAGGATTTCCTCAGTGCACGAACCGAGAATCAGCCCTCCCAAAAACTTTGCGGTTGATAAGCTTCTGAGTGATGATACAGCGGTGGCGTATACTACCGCTCTTGAGGAAAGACTATCACCTATGCTACACAACATCACTAACACAGGGGTCCATGGGTTCTGGGAAGAACTCAAGGGTACCATCAGAGATGTCGCAGAGAAGGTCGTGGGATATAAAGCCCGGCGAGCGCGAAATGACATGTTCGACGAAGAATGCAAAAAATCACTTGACGCGAAAAACGAGGCTATGGATTCAACGAGAAACCAGAACCCGGAGAGGAAAATATGACGAGCTACGGCGAATATCGAATAGAATAACTAGACGTAAGAAACGGAAATACTTTGACGAGCAGTTCCTGAATATAAACGAAAACTTAGCTAATAGGAACACCAGACAAGCGTACAAACTAGTAAATACAATTAAGAATGGCTACCAACCCATGAAGGCTAGCTTCATTAGGACAAGGATGGAAACATCATCAGCGACACCGATGGCATTAACAAACGATGGGCCCCTTATTTTGAAGAGCTTCTGAACCTACCATCTAACATTCCCGCACAAGAAGCTCTCCACGAGTTTGTTGATCTAGGCCCACCCATACAACCCCCGGCAGTAGAGGAGGTTGATCTCACGTTGCGGTCAATAAAACAAAATAAAGCGCTGGGCGCTGACGAGATTCCAGGTGAACTGCTAAAATTCGGTGGAACGAGCCTAGTTGATGCCATAAATCAATTAATCCTGCGAGTATGGGAGGACGAGGAGATCCCAGCCGGTTGGCGCAGAAGCATCATCTGTCCAATTCACAAAAACGGAGATAAACTGCGGTGTGAGAATTACAGTGGCATCTCACTAGTTTGTACGTCCTATAAAATTTTGCCGAATATTCTTGAAAATAGAATAAAACCGTACGCTGAACGAATCATTGGCGAATATCAAAGTGGTTTCAGATCTGGTCGCTTCACAACCGATCAGCTCTTTACAATCAAGCTGATACTCCAGAGGTGCTGGGAATATAACGTAAACGTATTCCAAATCTTTGTCGACTCTAAGCAGGCATACGACAGTATCGATCGTGGAGTACTGTACAACATCATGCTGCAATTTGTTATACCCGCCAAATTAAATTGCGACTGACAAAGATGACGATGATCAACTCCGTCTCACAAGTCAGGATCCATAATTGACTTACTGATCTATTTGAAACACGCACTGGTCTAAAACAGGGCGATGGACTGGCACCGACGCTCTTCAATCTAGCACTGGAATACGCTATTCGGGCTGTGAATATGGACAACAGCAATACGCTACTCACGACACAATTAGCACGCCGACGACATCAACATCATGTTTCGAAGATTGGCCGACGCAGAAGAACTTCTGCATACGCTCGATACCGCTGCAAAAGAAGTTGGACTAAGTATCAACAAGGGTAAAACTAAAATAATGATGCAATCGACGATATTACCTACATAATCGAGCATTAACGTGGGGGACCTCAACATCGAGCTCGTGAACGACTTCAAACCTGGGTTGCAACTTGACAATTGACGCTAACGAAATCAGGCAATGGATACAGTTAGCTAATGAGACTTTTTTCTCGGTTCTCCCCATAATGAAATCGAAGCATGTACACAGAAATACGAAGCTCCGCGTGTACAAAACCATTATACGACCAGGGCTATACTATAGCTGCGAAGCATGGACCCTAACTCAAGCCTCCGGAAACATGCTAGACACATTCGAATTTAAGGTTCTGCGGTGAATTTTCGGGGCTGTTTGCGATCAAGATGGATGGCGCATCTGGTACAACCATGAGTCGTACGAACTCTACGATGAGCTGGAAGTTTCGAAATCCGTCAAACTACAACGACTTCAATGGGCAGGGCATGTGGATGGACGATGATCGTATGCCAAAGAGAGTAATGAACGCAAAACGAGTCGACGGAGCGAGACTGCGAGGACGACCGAGATCTTGTTGGGAGAGCTTAGTATATGTGGACGCCGCGCAACTACTGGGCTTGCAAGATTGGAGGACGCGGTCACGTGAACGAAGCAATTGGAGGACAGCGATCCAGGCGGTCAAGGCCCGACGTCGGGCTGTGGCGCCACGATGATGATGATGATTTTACGTAATTTGGTTTACAGATAGTGTGTAATTTATTTAAGCGCAATAAATTCACTATCAGTCGTAAATATTCACTGTTTCTCTACGATTCAGTTTTTCACATGCATTTTGCACATTGATTTTTCATTTGCTAATTTTGCACTTTTAACTAAGTTTTTTTCTTTCATTCAGCTACTTCGTCGCCGCCGTCTTGTTTTTGCTTTTAGGCATGAAATTCACTAGCGAAATATTTTCCTTTATTCTTCTCAGCACTTTCTTTTGTTTCCAAAAATTTATAGCACTTCAAAATCAAACCAAATCAAATCCATTTCTCTTCCTTTTCAAAAACCAAAAATCCATCAAAACTTCTCTTCCCTCTTCAGGAAAACAATCAATCCAAATACAAATCTTTTACAGCACTTTCTTTTCTTTTTCCTAAAAACTCTCCACCCAAAATTCCTCCCAAATCAAACCGAATTCCTCGGCGATCCACAACAATCTCCTCGCTCCACCCTCCAAAAAAAAACATGGTCCTCCCCAATTTACGGACCTCGACCAACTATAAAGGGGACTACAGACCTTCAGTTTATCTGGGCAGATATCTGTGCTAAATATCTGTAAAACATTTGTGCAGTTATCTGAACTGAAGGTGTGTAGGCTACATTCAATTTTCGCTAAATTAGTTCCGATATTGTCTTCAGTTCTATCAGTTTTGGCAAAGTGTGCACATCGTACAAACTGTGGCCCGTGCGGTAGCGGTGGTCATGGTGAAATTTGGTCGAAAACTGATAAAACTGAACGACAAACTGTGTAAACTGCGCAGATTATCGTTGCAAACCAAGGTCCGAATGCACAGATCTCAGATCTGCGTAAAAATCTGCCAAAACTGCGCAGTTCACACGGATTATCGCCCAGACATGATGTCACACGTGGTAAACTGAGCGATAAACTGAAGGTGTGTAGTCCCTCTAAAATCTATAGTCTAAATCCCATCCTCCGGGTCTTCGATCGAGATGTGCCGCACACTCGTCGTTGTCGCCAACAGCACACATCTACGTGCCGTTTCGACTGCATAGCATAGCAACTGCATCAGCATAGATTTCACACAGTGCATCACCGTTTGTCTATGCAGTTCAGCAACTATGCTATGCAACCGGTCAGCTGTGCGTTGTTGACGACAGTTAAAAATTGGTATATGTAGGTCAGTTCAGTCAAATGAAATGCAACATAACTTTTGCGTATGCAAATCGAATGTTGCACGACATTTGACTTAACAGTGGTTAGCAACAAATATATATAATAAACCTATCTATCTATCTAAATGATTTCCTTTTGGTTGCTATGCAGAAGATTAGAGAGTACATTTTTTATTTCAAAATAACCGGTACCAATAACATTATCATTTAGAGCGACGCTAGCGTGACCTACAAAGATTTCCACTATAAAAAAATAAGCAACTCTATTCATTGAATAAAAGCTGAACCCAGCAGGATATTTTCAAATCAAAATCATAAATTTTATGTAAATACACTCTCCGCACCAGACAGATACCCACGTCATCATGTAAGTAACTTCGACATACCGAAATGATATGCTCTGAAAATTTGTCATGAATATATTATCCTGAAATCAAGCCAAGTTCCACGTAACTATATTCGTACATATCAGGGCGAAATAAAGGAAATATGCTGACTTTTCATTCAACCGGATATGACAGTCTCTTTATTGAATTTTTGCAAATTCAAAAATATGTCAGGATGATATTTCGATAAGCGGATGCAGGTAAAGAGAAGGAACAGCAATTTCCAAGGACAAAGCAACTGTAGAAAGACTCCTACCTCATACATTTGATTGTCTTGACATGTTACCTTTTCAATATTTAAATTCCAATTTCCGATTTTTGAGACAGTTTCTGAAATTTCCTCGTTGAAACTTCATGAGATTCCCTTTTCTTTGCATTGACACACGGATGTGTAGTGTGTGGGCGTCTTTCGTCGCCTTCTGTCATTCATGTATGCAAATACGCTGAACGTCAGACTGTTATGTCAGAGAGGATGTGTGCTCGTTTAATATATTTAGCCACTCTTTGAATCGGGTTATATCGCAAAAGGAAAAAATCCAACCGATCGTAGACGCACGGAAGCTAAATGGAAAGGATAAGTGTCGACGACTTGACATTTTGGTTAACACCAAAAGAATATTTTGTTGAAAGGGAACGTTTTCACATGGAGCGTGTTCAGCGTGATACATTGAACATGGGGACAAATGTAATTAGATCAGCTTTAAGGTATTTCGGATTTAGGGTAACGAGTGCAGTCGTGGAATTTTCGTGAGGAAAATCTACAAGAGGATACAATATGAAGTCATCGGCACAATTTTTTTTTACTTTTTTTGTAATTTATTTAAGTGAGGAGACTGTTTCCTAATGTACTCGAACGTATAGTGTTTAATTGAACGTGTGGGTTATAAAGTCCGGCATTGAAATATGCAGTTCTAAAATAATACGAATGCGTGTTATCCATGTAAAACATTTCCCATTTATACTACCCACCTATGTATGCCTATTGTTATCACCTAACTTTTGATCGAAAGTTTAAATCAAAGTGGAACCGTCGGTGTAAAGTTATATATTCATGAATGGGCGAAAAAACGTGTCTGTAATGAGTAAGTCAAAATATAATGTAACCTGTAATGGACGATGGAGACACCCGAAGGTGTCAACGGGGACGGAGCCATTTTGACTGTTAAGGTTCAGTAGTGACACCTGCCACAGTAGACAGCTACCAATAGTGGCTCCTCAACGAGCTAAGCGGCGGCCTGTGCCTGCTGTAGCTCAGTTCGGGAGATATGGGCAGGATTTTTTGCCGCTCGCTGTCCCTGTCCATACATATTAAAAAGAGAGTTCACAGGCCAAGGATAGACGACACAAACAAGGGACGTTAAGTTTGAAAAAAAAAAAGACAGGAAGTGTGGCACCAGCCATCTCACATGCCATCCTCTAATGCTCCGAGGCCCAGATGACGGTGGACTTCGGCCTTCTACACCCGCTGACAAGAAAAAGCGAAACCCGACCGTGAGGCCCCCATGATTTCCTTTCATCGCATGTGTTATGGCCAGCCACTGTACTCGCTTTCTTACTGAAATACACATCGCAGACGCAGCAGCATACTCCTAAAAGTGGATTTTGTTCATTAGCCGGTCCGTGATATTGTGCATTGGGAATTTCAGGCTTCTATAATAATTCTTCTTTCTTCACTGTGTTTAGTCGCTCTTCTTGTACAACCCCTTCTTGTTTTGAACTGATTTAAAAAAAAATACACTACCGAGTTACTTTTTCTAATTTTTTGGGCAGTATCCCAATAAGTTAATCCGAACTCCTTACAGGCAACCATTAAGCCCTTTTTTCCGCTGTCAACACCAACAACCTTTCCTTGACTCGTTGTTTGCAAGATCCGTTAAAATGCACCACAAATGACAAAATCAGTTTAGAGATTGCACTCTTTTATCAAAATCGTATATATATTATAATAATCGTATAATCGGAGGGTGAACAGTCTTGACTTCGTGAACAAAAATTATAAAAAAAAAATATTTATTACAAATTTGAACAAATAATTGTCATTGTAATAATTATTTTTCCTCTGGGAAATGATTATGTCAAACAATAATTATTATATTCGAAATTGAAAAACGAATAATAGTAATATAATAATTATTGATTTGAATAATTTTGTCCAACCTCTGCTCGCAGGAGACTTTTCTGCTTTTTTTCTCTTTGTCTTTTCCCTCACAAAACGGAGATGTCCTTGCTTGGAATTAATAAAAACCTATAAACAGCTCAAACTCAGCACGAACACCGCAACAGCAGCACACGACCGACGTTCACCCGCTCGTGGTGGCCGATCTCCAGCAACTCCCCTAACAACACGCGGCACGAACACCCGAGCAGCAGTCGATCAGTGACTTTCCGGAAAAAACTCGGACACTTTTATAATTTTCAGCTGCACAAGACGAGAAGGGCTCAGGACATCCTCAACGCGGGAACTCCAAGCAGAATCGGCACCCGTATTTCGGAGAAGCGATTGCAAAAGAACATCGAAAAAAAAACCTTTTCCCACTCAGACGTTCGTCCGCTCGTGGTGACAGATCTCCAGCAACTCCCTGACAGCCTTTTTGGCGCGATCCCCCTCCTCGAGACGCCAACCATCCGGAGTGGTTGCACTCCTCCTCAAAAACATGGCCGCCGCGTACGTTTACAGGGGTACGATTCTAACTCATAAATGCCCATTTTTAAAAATTGTAACGACTTTTCTCAAATATAAATGATTTGAAATAAAGTCAAATCGAATACATTTGTGAAAAATATACAAACTTCAAAAATAGACACTTCTGTGTCAGAATCGGTCCGTTACAAACCGTAAAGCTTTCCTGGGTGCGTAACTCTGGGGAAAAATATCAGCTCCTGCGCCAAGATGGAGGTGCACTATGAGGCACCCCGATCAGATTGTAAAACTAAAATAAAGTGAAATGGGTCATTGGCTCCATTGACCCCTATAGATTTACTAGGACCGATGTTGTTATAGAAAGACTAGTCCCCTACCTCTTTAATATATTTAGAGGATACTTTGCTCTTGGAGTTTGGTTAAAGTACAATAGTCTTAATCTCAAAAATGGGCAATCGTGCCAAAAGTGATCCTAAATCATAATGCCAATCAGTTTGAACTTAATGGGCACATCAGGTCCACATTCCTCACAAAATCCCAGCTACACTATAAGCGGTTCGCATAGCAGTCAGCTAAATTGGGTCCACTGTCTGTAGGAGAACTTGAGAAATTGAAACCTGGCAACCAAGGAGACGGTACATTCAAACTCAAAGTGCGTTTGATAGTACATTTTTATCTTCCATCTACTCTGCACTCAGTGCAAAGTGAGCAGATAACAACCCCGGCAGTACGGGTGAAAAGGATGCTTTCATTCAGAAAGGTCATCACTGAGACTGCACTTTAACAACAAATGCCAGTCGAGGATGTCCACAAGAAGAGGTACTATCTACCCTCCTGTTGAGCATCGTAGTAGATAGCTTACTGTGAAAACTTACCATGAAGGGATATTCAACTCAGGAATACGCGGATGTACTAGTTGTAACTGTCGGGGGAAAATTCGAAGCAGTCCTGACGAAAATTCTGCAATGTGCGTTAAACCTAGCACAAAAATAGTGCAGTGACAACGACCTACGACTTAATCTGGCTAAGACAATTATTGTTCCCTTTTCGACCAAAAGAAATACCAGACATATAAGATGTTCCACTATGTATGGCTCGTCAGTGCTCCTGGCGGATAATATATCTGATAAGGTCACCAATGCCCCATGGATTTGTAGGCTGTTTGTGTGTAAGACTTGGGGAACAAGCCCTCGTATAAACCCTTGGATCTTTAAGGGGATTAGAATTGAATATGGTGCTGTTGTTTGGTGGAAAAAATCAGCAACCAATGATGAAAAAACACTGGGTAAGTTATCAGAGACTAGTATATCTGACAGTAACAAGAGTGTCATCGAGCCATTTAGCTAAGCCAAGAAGGGGGACTCCATACGAATTAAGAGTGCCTGCCTAGTAGTTGCATATGTGTTGGATTCCATCAGTACACGAAGGGGTAATGGGGAATAACAAGTATGTTACTCATATGATGAAACGCACTAGGCAGTTGGGATTTGAAGAGCTTTTTAAAATGTTGTCGTCCCTATCCCTCTAAAGGAAATTTTCATTTGATTATTTGCGTATCAATTGGCACTGTGCTTTTGCTTAAATCGTATGAAGTTCCATCTCTAGTAGTTGTTACTTTCTGGCTAAGTTTCGAGCTTCCATTCTCCGCCGAAATTTGGAGTAGGGAGGATTGAAATCTGAAGCTTAATAGTCTCCCCTTCAACACTGTTATGTGGTATACAGATGGATCTAAAACCGAAGAGGGTGCAGGAACGAGCGTCGCAGCTCAGTCTTACGAGATTTCAATTCCTATGGGAAAATACACTTTGGTATTATAGGCGGAAGTTCACGCAAAGGAGACTTGCGCAGGCTTTCTTCTTCTTCCTTGCCCTTTCATACCAGTCTGCGGCTTCGCGTTGCTCTGCCTGTGGCGTTGGCACCTCGCCCATTCTGGCGGTATAATCTCAGCTTCCTTCTGCAGGCAGCACGGTCTTGGATCATATCATCGCCAAGAATAATGCGTTGTTATTGCTTTTTCATCTGATCGATCCATGTGTGTTTCCGTCTGCCTCGGCGTTTGGGTCCAGCAAATGGAACATTCGTTGATAGTCCCTTCATGACAGGGTTCTCAGGCAGACGCCTTAGAACGTGGCAATACCAATCCATACGACGATCTTTGAGCTTTTCAGTGATCGGTTGCTCAACGAACGAGCTGCTTCGGATGTAGGTACTTTTGATATGATCCTTTTTGGTCACACCGGCTGACATTCGTAGCATTTTCATCTCGGTCGCAGTCATTTTGCTTTCATATGTCTTGTACATAGTCCAGCATTCAGACGCATACATGAGTGCGGGACGAACGACCACTTTGTAGAACTTGCCCTTAAGCATTCGTGGCATTTTCTTATCCCAGAAAACTTCAGAGTTTTCTCGCCACTTCATCCAACCGACACTGATGCGATGTTTGATGTCGTCATCGCAGGTAGCTTCTTTGTTGACCGTCGAGCCCAGGTATTTGAACTTTGTACAGGACTTCAGCTGCTCTCCTTTAATGAAGATATCTGGTATCGGTCTCAATGGATCTGAGAAAGGACAGCAAAAATACTCAGTCTTTGGTATGCTAATCCTCAATCCATGATCCTCCAGTATCTTACACTACTTGGTCAGTGCAGCCTGCAAAGCAAATATCTTTGCTACCCAGGACAACGTCATCGGCGAAGAGAATGGATATTTCCAGGTCGTCAGAGATGAGTGTTAATAAACAGAACATAATGTTGAACAGCAAAAGACTCAAAACACTGCCTTGGTGAACACCGACTTTAACCGGAAATTCTTCAGACTCACCAGCTGTGCAACTTAAGTAATCCCCATCTCCCCAATCTCTTTCAATCGATTGCAAACAAGCCACTCGTAAGTCTTCAATGTATGAGATGTTAACTTGATTGCCCTATAGTTGTTGAGCTTGCGTGAGTCACCCTTGTTCTTATAAAATGGGAGAAGAAAGCTTTTTCTGAAAGCGTCAGGCATCGGTTGCCCTCTTTTAATTTTGTTGAAAAGAACAGTGAGCCATCTAAGCCCGACATGATTCATCTTCAACCAAAATTCCAAGGGTATTTTGTCCGGTCCGGCTGCCTTTCATCTGCATCATTGCTTTCATCACCTCCTCCACTGAAAAATCAGCGATTTCAGTGGTGTTTGCCTCCACAGCTTGAAAAGCTTCTCGCGGAAATTCTTCGTTCAAATGTTTGTCAAAGTACTCACGCATACTGCTTCAGATTGCAGTATCTTCAACCAGTAGTACTCCTTGTGCGTCTTCAACGTACTTTGGTGCCTGAATCTCTCGAGCGTTTCTTCTCCTTTGGGCTGCGACTTTACAAATCCTGGCATTGTCTTTAGGTTTCCCTTGCAATGACGATCTCCCATCCGCCGTCAGATCTTCTAGTTCTTGATACTTCTTGGCTGCAATCGCTTTTGCTTGAGCAACCTTTCGTCTTACTTCCCTCCGGCATTTATCATATTTCTCCCGAAGTTGAACCTTCTCGGCTTCACTGTCTGTCTTGCATGTTGTCCAAGCCTTGAATGCGTTCGATTTTGCCTGCACTGCTTCTTTAGTTTCGTTATTCCACCACCAAGTCTCCTTGTTCTTGTGGACCGGGCCTTTCGAAACTCCCAGTGTCTTTTCATCCTCACCTACTAACATTTCATCCAAAGCACTTCACATTTGAGTTGGACTTTGCCCGTCGCAGTTGAAGCCACTCCTCCATTTTAACAATGAATGGAGTTACAACAGATTCAAAGCGTTCGTTGTTGAGATTATGCCACTTGATTTTCTCGACTGGTTTGGGGATTGCTTGCGGTCTTGTTCCTCCTTTCATAATAAATTCTGTCAGGAGCAACCGATGCTGGGTGACCGCAGATTCACCTAAGATCACTTTGCAGTCTTTCACCCAACGTCTCATGAAATTTAGACACAGATGATAGTCTATCTGCGTCGCATGAGCTCCGCTGCTATATGTGATTAGGTGCCTTTGGTTCTTAATGAACCATGTGTTGAGGATGACCAGAACGTGTGATCTGCACATACATAGTCAGGATAGCCTCACCTTCATCATTTCTGGCTACCGTTCCCACCATGGCAATCCTCGTAATCATAGTTCGATTCTCCCACATGGCCATTGAAATCCCTTCCGAAAAAAAAACAGCTCGGTATCTGGTATACTTTGAAGCAGTGTGTCAACGTCGCTCCAAAATGCCTCTTTTTCACTTTGCTGCAAACCAACTTGGGGAGCATAGGCACTTATGACGTTCCACACTCTTTCGCAGATAACCAATTTGATACTCATCAAGCGGTCGCTTATTTTCGAGATACTCACGATGCAGTCAAGTAAAGCCGGTGACAGAATAACGCCAACCCCGTTTCTATCATTCGAGTTTCCATAATAGTACAATTTGTATTGTACTTTTTGGAATTCGTCAAAAAACCAGCTCGGTCGACCTGGCCATTTCGCCACTTGGTCTCCTGCACGCACATAATGTCTATCCTTCTCCGTTTCATGACGTCCTCCAGTTTTTCGCTCTTTCCCGTCATGGATCCGATATTTCAACTTGCAACCCTCAGCTTCTCTACAGTGTACATGGACTGCCTCATAGCGCTCGCCCCCGGAAACCGTCGAGCTCTCGCACGAACAATGTTCGCCCTGGAATCACTCAACTGCGCATCAGAAGTAGTGCCCAGCGGGGTAGTGCTTCTTGCGTGTTCTACCATAAGGCCTTACATCCATTCTTTTACACCTATCTGGAGAAAGTTGGGGTTGGATGGCACTAGTGTGTGGAAAATAAATTTGTATGGACTTTCCTTTTACATCCGGCGGTGGTCGGTCCCACTCACATGCACTGACCTGTTGTAATGAACCACCTGTAACGAACCATATTATGGTCTGGTAGTGCTGCTCCCACCAGCAGATCGCAGCAGCACCTGATGAGTATTGATCTGTTGGTGGTACGAAACCAGAGGCCGAGGGTTCCATTACACCCGGACCCAGGTGCGACCGTGTGGGCGTCTGATTCGTCCGTCAACCATTCCATCCTTATCGACTATTTTTTTTTTTATACCCCATTTTTACCTCCCCTGTTTGTGTTGTCTTCCCCAGGCCTATGAAATTTTTGTTAATACGTAAAGGACAGGGGCAACGAGCGGCGAAAACCCCGCCCACATCTCCCGAACTGAGCTACAGCAAGCATACGCCGTTGCTTAGCTCGTTGAGGGACCTTTTTCTTCGCCAGATGGCACGACCCGACCCGACCTTCACGGTAAAATGCTACCTTAGCCTCCGTCCCCACGGGCATCTTCGGATGCTCGCCATACCATCCGTTACACTGTGGGAGGTCCTAAAGATATTAAACAGTGCCGCAGCCTCATCTAGAGGTGTTGTTGTTGCCTGCACGTGATTGGTCCTATTAGTCGCCTCGTACGATCAAGGTAGGACTCACCTAGGGGTGCATATTCTAAACTCGTCACCCCACGAGTCAGACTTTCGCGGGCTTAACAAAAGAAAAACTTGTTCGCATAGTGTTGCCACTGGCGCAGAACAGATGCATCCATATCGGCAAGCTTTACGTTGCGGTTTGCATTGAGAAGTGAAACTTGTACGCAGGTCGTACTGGCCGGTTGATATAAGGCCACACAACATCCTACTTGGTCGCTCTCGGTCACGCCTCTCCCACTGGTGCGATGCGTGAGGCAGAGGCGTGCGATGAGATGCATTTCGCACCAGCGGTCGAAACTGTCGAACACGTTTTTGGGAAATTATTCTCAACAATATGCTTAGCAGCCGGATATCGAGGCAGGATTCACCTAATCCGATATGTTTACATCGGGGTGAGTTTCCCGCGTTTTGGGAATCTGCCTAGACTGAGATTCTGTCATTTTGAAGTTCTGAGAATTATTTTTACGGCGATGCTATCAAGTGGTGTGTCCGCGTTTGACATTGGCTTCGCGGTGAAGATAATTCGGTCACCAAGTGTCAAATGTGAAAGAATATCTAGCATCCTTAGAGAGTTATTACAGGTATATACTCAAGCAGGGCCGGTCAAAGGCCAAGGCGAAACAGGCGGTTTCCTGGGGTACCGACACTGAAAGTGCGCCAAAAAGGGCACCAAAAGGAAAGCCAAGTTTGAGACTGAATTTTTTCAATTTAAAGCTGAATGTAATACGTGCAAATGTATACGCAATGCCATTTACCTATAGTTATAAATACTTCGCGATTTATCCGATCGAAAGTGATTCTCAAAGTTCGAATTTAAGCGCGTGAAGCTCGATACACACGTCGAACCAAATGCTTTGCGAACCGCGGTGAAAATTGAGAGAATTTATTCCACACGTTCTATAAAGTTGACGTGGTTGCATTGTGGTCGCGAATCGTCTGGCTCGATCGTCTGTAGCGACTATTATCGAAAACTGCTTGGACAAAACTGGCGCTGAAAAAATTATGCAACAATAATTCCGAACATTAAAAGCATCCAGCAAACAATATTTCAATTTAATTTTAGTTTATATGAAAAATAATTTTGAAAAAAAATTAAAAATTTAAAGCGGGGGGGGGGGGTGTGCCTGTGCCTTAAGTTAGACTTTGACTAGCCTAGCCCAAGGGTGTATAGGTACATAGCCAAGTAAATGCTTCGGTAATCGCTATAGCCTCGACATGAAGAATATTTCAGTAAACAGGCAGACTAAATGAGAGGCTTATCTCGAGTCCCTCAGATAACACTCCAGCTCCTACTTCCTTTTCCGTCTTGGACCCATCTGTGTAAATTTCATTTACATTGGGTATCGGAAGTGCGAAGAGGCTAATTAGTTGCGTGATGGTCATGCTGGCAAGGTAACTTGGCCAAGTCAACTGGCTACACCTACTCGGTCCAAGCAGGAGCCCATACGAATTTGGATTGTATCAACCCGGTTTAAAATCGGCTATTTGGATACTAAATATTGCCTAATGAAATCAATCGGGAAACCTCGGGATCAAAAGAAAGCGAAAACCGTCGTCAAACTTGCGATCTCTACTTAAAAAAAAATAAATGATTTATACTTGGTAATCATCACTGACCTCAATTTCCTCCACCACAATTCCAATTGATACATGTTACCCACATTAAAATAACATCCTAAATAACAAGAAAGTTATAATCTCTCTAATATTCTTAAGCAAACTATATTTTATGAGCAACTTTCAACATGAAATTTTCATATCTTCTTTTCTACTTTACCATAAAGTTCGGCTGCATGTAACTTTAAAAGTGCCCAGTCCAAGAAAACTTTTAGTTAAAGTAGAGGAGTTGCATACCCTGGTCGTTATATAGTTTGAGCAATAACTTTACAAATGACAAACACTTACTGTCCCCAATGCCCGCTCAGCCATGAAATATTAATGCAGTCTGCTTGGACTCGAAATTCACCATACGGAAGCAAGACTTCGGATCAGTTGGCCACAGTTCAAACTCTTCATATAAATTTCAGTATTGCTGCAGGTTCTTTTTGCAGTGCAATGCTTGTTAGGATGTAGTACATGCATTCTACATGGTCTGAGTAATCGATACAGTTGACCACTTTTTGACTGTATTTATTCGATACATTTGAGGAGAATAGAGGATACATGGCCGAGAGAAAACGAAACCAGCGAATATGATTGTGAGAGGTGAAATGGTGCATGTCTTTGATTGGAATATTCTAAAATTTAAACTGTCCTCTTTTTCTTTCTACATTCCAATTAAAGTAACAATGGTGAATGATTGCTTGGGCTCTTACATCTCCAATTTTAAACATTGCTTGGTGGAAGTACAATAAATCCATACCGATGTCTGAACCATCGAAGACCAAAGTAATCATCAACGTCTTAAAATTATAATTTGGAATGCCAACGGACTAACCCAACACACTCTCGAGCTGAAATCTTTCCTATACAGGCATAATGTGGACATACTCTTGGTGTCTGAAACTCATTTTACATCAAAAAGTTATTTCAAAATATCTGGCTACAATTTATATCATACAATGCACCCCACCTTGTCACCCCATTCCAAACACAGCATATCCAAGCAACGAATATAGTTGTCGAAGACGTATTGGGACCTCTGACAGTTTCGGCAGTCTACAGTCCCCCGAAGCATAACATTAAAACTGACGACTACGAAACCTTCTTCCTTTCGCTTGGGAAAAGATTTGTAGCGGGAGGAGACTACAACGCGAAACACACCCATTGGGGATCCCGATTGATCACGTCTAAAGGACGCCAGCTACTCACGGCGATACAAAAATTGAACCTGCATCCATTATCGACCGGTGAACCAACCTACTGGCCCACTGACCGAAGTAAAACTCCCGATCTCATCGACTTCGCCATTATAAAAGGAATCTCCACCGGAAGCTTTGATTGTCACTCAAGCTTAGAGTTATCGTCAAACCACTCTCCAGTCGTCTTGTCACTAAGTAGACAAATACAAGGAAAGCTCGGCCCTTGCAAGCTTCACAATAAACATACCGACTGGAACTACTTTCGGGAAATAGTGAACTCCACTTTAAACACTCGAGTACCTCTTACTAATCGTGACGAAATCGAGGAGGCTGTCGAACACCTTAACGAATGCTGCAACAAGCAGCCTCGAGCTTAACAAAAACTCACTGTCCACCACATATGAAAAATTTTCCTGCTCACATCCAATCCAAAATCATGGAAAAGAGACAAGCCCGAAAAAGGTGGCAACAATCCAGATTTCCTTCTGACAAAACAATATTCAACATGCAAGGAGCTGAAAGCTCTACTATACCAACATGAAAATACCAACTTTGAGAACTACGTGAAAAAATTGAACAATACAAAAGCATCTGATTATTCTCTATGGAAAGCCACCAAGCAGATGAAACAACCATGTGAACCACATCCACCAATCAGAAAAAAAGACAACAGCTGGGCCAGAAACGACGTTGAAAAGACTGAAACATTTGCCATCCGATGTGTTTAGACCCAACACCGCCGATACACCCGTTGATATAAGTGATGCTATAAATGTGAGCAAAGCTGAAACACATCAACTTGACTTACCGTTGAAAAAAAATAGAAAGCAAGAGATTAAAGATGCCATGCAAAATTTGAAATTATTTAAAGCCCCTGGATACGACCTCATCACGGCTAAACTTCTCCGGGAATTGCCCGAAAAAGCCTTTACATATCTCACAAGCCTTTATAACGCCATAATGATTAGATGCTTTATACCTCGTCAATGGAAAACATCCCAAATAAATATGATTCTCAAGCCAGGGAAATGTGCAGCCGATGGAACTTCGTATCGCCCTATCAGTCTACTACCGATCCTCTCAAAAATACTGGAGAGCCTATTCATAAAACGTCTAATGCCCATTATAGACGAGAACTCAACCATCCCAGATCACCAGTTCGGATTTAGGCAAGGCCATGGTACCATTGAACAGATACATAGGCTAGTGAATCGAATCGACTCAGCATTTGATCGAAAGGAATACTGCACTGCAGCTTTTATCGACGTTTCACAGGCATTCGATCGAGTATGGCATGACGGACTCCTATATAAAATTAAAACGAAACTTCCAGTCAATTATTACCTCTTTATAAAGGACTACCTTGACAACTGACACTTTTTCGTGAAACAGGGAGACTCTGTGACGCTTCTCAGACGCATTGAAGCGGGAGTCCCGCAAGGCAGTATAATGGGGCCTTTACTGTATTTAATTTTTACATCTGACCTGCCAACGGACGACGAAGTAGTCATCGGAACTTTTGCGGACGACACTACATTACTCGCCGCTGACAGTGACCCCGCTAAGGCATCTGCGAAACTCCAAAAAGCTTTAAATAAAGTATACTATTGGACAAAATGCTAAGGAATTAAAATAAACAACAACAAATAAAAATGTCTTATTGAATCATAGGCTATACGTCACTACCTAAACACTCCCCAGAATAAGAAGAACAAATCGTAAAAACGACCGCAACCTCTAGAATAAGAGTTACTCAAACTGAAAATTGGTTAGGACCAAGTATTTAGCTCAAAATATAGCTGGTATTTGGTTTAGATCGATAGTTCAATTTCAATTTTAAAGCCCATTTATCACGGCACGGTACACCTTCTTGAGTCGACTGCAGTCTCTTCGATTTTAAGTCCCATTCACCACGGCACGGTATACCTTTTGGACGAAATTCGACTGCAGTCTCTAGAAATAAAGCCCCGAACTGAAAATTATAGAAAAATGAAATTTAATTGGTTACGGCCAAATATTTAGCTCAAAATATAACTGTAGGTATTTGGTTTAGATCGTTGGTTTTAATTCGACCTTGAAGCCCATTCACCACGGCTCACAAATATTCTTGAAAAATATGTTCTCAGATAATGATGGTAAATGAACTTTGCCCTTATGGCAGCATAAACTAAAGGCATTCCTATTACGTGAAATAATTTCTGCTTCAAAATGTTTGCACCACAAAATGAGCAACGGAAATTCAGAGGATCGCAACTAAAAGGTTCGAAATCCCGTGAAACTATATTTAAGGCACATTTATATGTACCATCTAAATGATTGATTGCGTTGTGGTTTCTAATTACCCTCATGTAATTTCGTCTACCACGCCGCTCAATCCTACCAGTAATTACAGAATGCCGTTGGGAGGGCATTTTGCAAACTACTACTACTTCCTTGCTATTTACCTATTTATTTAAAAACACTTATTCGCCCGAAAGCACTGCACAAAAAATAATTATTTACCACGAAAGTAACTAAAGTATGTATTGACCTTCACGTATCTTGGTCACCACGATACTTATATATGTATTACTTGAGAATACCCACAATAGATCTGCGTATCACACTTATCACACTTATTGGCCCGATTGGACACCCACAATAGATCTCTTCTCATAACATTTATTTTCCACTTGTTAAGTGGACCATGCATACTTTCATTTTTTTCAACTCGACGCTTATCATTTTTTCAATTCGACGCTCATAAGTGTGCAGCATAAAAATTAAGTACACTTGGATACTTGATTCATATTTTCAATTCGACGGTTTATTTATTTCGTGAGTATCTTTTCTAGACGGCTCCACTCACAATCCAATGAACGCTGTTCCACCCAGAATCTTATGAAAGATCCTTAGCGGATACATCTACCCAAGCTTGGTCATTATATACATGATTCGAATCTCTGTCCAAGCTTGGTCACGAACTGCTGACCCAACGCTGTAGCGAATACATCTGCCCAAGCTTGGTACAGCTTGGATTCTAAGCTCGCAATGTTTTACCGAATCCCCGCAAAGCCACGAATCGCTTCTGGCCAAGTTTGGATTCTAAGCTCGCAATGTTTTTCGCGGATTATAGCTAAAGTATTTTGCCAATTTTAATAAAATATAAAATTTGCACACCTTCGAAAGAATACCTTTCTAATGGTGTATAAATCATTAAAATCGGTTCAGTAGTTTGGGAGGAGTTCCCGTCACAAAATTTCCATACAAAAATTGTTAGCCTATTAATACTTAGATGAAACTAAATCCACTCAAGTGACATTTACGACAAGGAGAGAAACGTGTCCACCAGTAACTTTGAATAATGTCGTACTCACTCAGAAAAACGAAGCAAAATATCTCGGCTTACATCTTGACAGACGTTTGACATGGAAGCAACACATAGCAACAAAACGAAAAGCGCTCGAATTCAAACTTCGTAAAATATACTGGCTGATCAAACGTCAATCCGCACAGCAGTTGATAGTGGGCCACACCGCTGCTAAAGAACCAAGATCCGCACTCACTTGTACTAACTGCGGTAAAAGATTTCACTGACAAGCAGTGACTTCCTTGCACTCAAAACACCAGACTAGAAAGAGACCCGTCTTCCTGACTCGGTCCCTTTTATTACAATATTTTCTTCTAGCGGGTTCTCTAGGAAAAAACCGTATCAACTGCCTGGAATATCCAAAAAGAAGATATTTGAAAGTAATTAAATCAAATTACCGCTGCTTTTGCTGGGCTACATTTGGGAGAGTTTACCGGAGGTTCAAACCTCTGCACTCTGCAGTTACACGGTGGAGTACAAGATTTGTTTTATGTGATTATGTTTTGATTTGGTGCTACGTTTTATATGTTTCTATTTTGATGTGTTGCTGTTTCTTCGGTGCTGTCGCAAGGCACGATTGGTAAAGCGTTTCGATTCAAATTAGTGTTAAATACAATACATACTTTGTTGTTAATTGCCTTGACCCCTTCAGGGGCATGGGTGTGTCAACATCTCTAGCATTTCAATGCCTTGCTGACGTTTCGATAGCATATCTACTTTTCGGAAGTGAAGCTGCTAGCATGCACGTCCTGTCCGCTCCGTCTTTATACTGACAAGCTCGGAGCACAGTGAGAGTTCTATTGATACCCACAGGCAGTTTTTCATCGCGCCGAGATTTGAATTCCAAGATTAGTATCGTAGAGCGGGGACCGACCGACCATTTGGATAAAGACAATTCCTTTGTTAAAATCTTCTCCTTTCTTTCCAGGTTGCTGAGGATCATGCGATTCGCGTCAATACGTCGGGCAGTAGCTGAGTCAGCAAGCGAGGAGCCTCAATGACATTCCAAGTGAATAAATAATTGAAGGTTGAGATTGAGAGTAGGTTATCGCTTCCATTACTTTTACAATATTTAATTCTTTCACTAATATTTAATTTCTTTTCCTTGAGCTCAGTGGATCAATTGTAATAACGTATTTGTTTTTATTGGTAACTTAAGGATGTCTGCCCCTGGCAGAAAACTGATTGCAGTTTGGGTCTTAACAATAAGCCACAACGCTCTTCTTCTGGGTTATCCTGGAAAAATACACTTACTTAAAAATTTATCAAATGTACACAATAGTTTCTAAAATTTGCAAATTATACATTTTTATATTAAAATATACAAATTTTGGAAGTAAATATTATTTCTATACAATTAATTTATTCATTGTACTCTCTTCAATAGATAAAACCTTATTTTTATCACGACGAAAATATCTAACACCTAAAGAAGGCTCTAGAGGTATAGCAATGCATATACGAGTATAAATTATCAGGGTCACCTCCTGATTCGATTTAGCCATGTCTGTCTGTCTGTCTCTGTCCGTCTGTCTGCCTGTCTGTCTGTCCGTTCGCACGAAAACTATCGAAAGAATTAAGCTAAAGCCTTGAAATTCCGGTCAAATGTTGGTATTGAAAATGGGAATTTTCAGGCTAAGAGAACGCCTGCCTCCTCTACATATGTAAAATAATTAAATGTATTTATAACTCCCGATTAAATAATCATGAAAAGCCCCAGCTTTGGCACATTGCTCGTGAGGATAATCTTATACTCTCCCGGAAACTTAAAATCGATCAGTTGAAAACTAACGGTAACTATCTTACAAAGAGCCCCGTTCTACCCTACTTTTCGGGTTTTTTGTCTGTAACTCATGAGCCAATTGATGTAGGCACCTGATTTTTGGCATATGACCCAGAGGTGAGAAGCTGCTTGAGTTTTAGCAAGTTGGGCATAATCAGATCAAAGGAACGCCTACTTCCCCTACAAATGTAAAAAAAATTGAATATTCCTTTAATTACGATAACTTTCGATAAAATGAGACTATCATGTTGAAAATTTGGTAGAATGTTGGTAGTAAGATTTAGTTAGTTGAGATTGAAAATAGGCAAGATCCGACCCAAGGAACGCCTACCTCCCGTACAAATGAAACTTCAAATAAGCGACAACTTTTGCTAGAATGAAGCCAGCGACTTGAAATTTTGGTCAAATGTTTGAAGTGAGACTTAGTTAGTTGGTATAAAAGATGGGCTAGATTCGACTCAAGGGACCCCTACCTTCTCTACAAATAAAACATAAAATTAGGCATAACTTTCGGCTTTTGGTCAAATGTGTTGTTGCGAACCACGGCTCTGTGTCGAGCCGCCGTCACTGCAACAAGAATATTTTTAACCAGGATGCTATTGGCTCGGTGGCACCGGTCCCGGCTAGACCAGCGGAGGTCGTGGGATTTGAGCCAAAGCACCCTGGTCCTAGATGAGCCACCTAGAACATTAAAATATGAAACCGGAATATAGAGGGCTACGCCCGCAATTCGAGGGTTTTGTAGCAAGCGCTTATTTTGGCATGTAAATACTGGCTCCCTGTTCTTCTTGGTACTCCTCAGCTGAATAAAAACACCATAATTAAATGTTTTACCCATGATATAGTATCTTACATGCCAATTCACAAAAAGACTGCATCTGTCACCTCTCAAAGTAATAGTTTTAATACGAGAAGCTGTAGATAGATATGTATGTATACGAGATAAACTGTCCCACTCTTCGAGATGCTTAACCATTCATATTAAGACGACATTGCAAATTGCAAACTTGTGTAACGGCTTCGAAATTCAGGGCGGCTGGGAAAAATTACGGTCTAATATTTTTTCCTCCTCCACTGTTCCCCTTTCTACAAATCTCAAGAAAATGCCAAAAATGGAATGTACTCGAAATCACCTTTCTCACGACACCCCACTTGGCTATACCAGTGGATAAAAAAAATTTACCTTAATTTCGCCTCTATGTGGACCCCCCCCCCCCCCCTCTTAAAGTTGGCCAATTACAACGCAACGCTATCTCCAGCAAATTATAGCATTTCTACACATTCTCGCCGAATTATGTGTGCAGCTTCAGCCGTTCGTAAGATATTCTATGAACAGACGGACAGACAGGTATTTGACCGATTTTGTAAGATTTAAGACACAAAACCCTAAAAAAATTAACTGTATGAATAGTTATTGTTAGGATCACCAATCACCAATCACCAATCTTCACCCTTCCAAAGTTGGTTCATTAAATAACTGCAATTCGCACTACGAAAAACAACATTTAAGTAGTACACGCATATCTATGCGTGAGGCCGGTTGGTGTATTTTTTGTATGGATAGTGTCAAAATGCATAACTTTAAGTCAATGTACTATTATTAAATATCATGTCATTGTAATGAAACTTAGAGATATTATTGCCTATGATGTTGGTTATCATCAGCCATCAATATTTTTGACCTAGGGTGTGCTTGAGGGGTGCAGGGGTGTGCTAACTGCAACTATAGAAATGTACTATTATTAACCTTTTTGGATGAGATTTAAAAATTCTATTATTTTCGGTTTTCTATGCTAGTGAAATGCCGCTTTTCTGTAAATTTTCATATGTCTAGCTATAACGGTCTCGAAATGCAAGGGGGGACCACATATTTTCCCCTCTCCCTCTTTTCCCCTTTCTTCAAATTTGAAAAAAAATCCAAAAATGGAATGTACTCAACGGTACCTTTCTTACGATACCCCACTTGCCTATACCAAACGAAAAAAAAATTTCAATTTCGACCTTCATTTCCCCTCTATGGCGACCCCCCCTTAAAGTTGACCTATTACGACGCATCGCTTTCTCCAGAGAATTATAGTATTTCTACATATTTCCACCAAATTTCATGCATGTAGCTTCAGCGGTTCGTGAGATATTTCATGGACAGACAGACAGACAGACAGACAGACAGACAGACGGACAGACGGACAGACGGACGCATGACCGATTTCATAAGGGTTTTGTTTTTATACAAAACCCTAAAAACGAGGCAAGGATTAGGAGGAGGGAAGGGATGTGTCCATCCTTCGGGACACGGAAGAACCCAAATAACTAAAAAAAAAAACATTATAATGATTTGTAATGCCGAAAATAAATTAATGAAAGAATTCACAAAGCAAAATCAATAGGTAAAGAAAATTTTTGAAGTTAGCTAACACAATGTTAATGTAACAAAAGGAAACAACGCAAACTAATTAAAGAGGAGAAATTATTACTTGACTTACTGTTACCTCCCACGATGGACGATCGATCGCTCCGCACGGGGGTGGTCAACTGAGTTGCTAATTTAATAATAATATTAATTCAGAAGAAGAGAAAAAATCGAGGTATTAAATTAATAAAAAAAAAAAATAAACTCCAATGTGTACATCCGTCCAAAATGTGTTACTGCCGATCGTCTGCATGAATTGTGTACACCAAAGTTCAAATATCTAATCCACTTTTCGTTCCACTCCAAAATTTGCTAAACACCTGGTTGTATTACTTGCATTTGTCAAGCAGTCTAAAAAAGTCACACTTTTCTCAAGTTTTTGCTTTGCTCATTCATTTCCACATGTGGCACTATTTATTTTGAGAACGAACGGCGGTTTCAATAAATTCTTTTAAAATTTGCACTTTTCGTCACTTTATACATAATTAATTCGAACTTTCAAATGTTTATACATCCCAATTCCGTTTTCTCAGGGCTCGAGAATTGGCAAGACTTCCATACAAGAGGCGCCAAATTTTATCGGTGGCTTATTTACACTAAATGTAAAAATACAAGTGGCCTCAATGTAGAAAAATCGATCCAAAAAAGTTTGTCTTTACTTCAAATCTTTATCTTTCAAAATTCAATCACCATTTTCCACCACACAAAACGCAAAAACCAAAAAAAAAAACAAAATTCAAATCCAAATCTTCAAACTCAAGAATCAATCTCCATCAAAAGAAAATCCACCGTCACCCACTCAAAAAAATCAATCCGACTTCACCGGCGACCAAAATCAATCTCCCCGACCTCTCTCGATAAAAATCCTCCGAACCCCCATCAAATTCGCAACAAAAAAAAAACAAAAGCCCGCTTGTCGTCCACCAAAAGTGTCAACGAACTCTCCCGCAAAATTGCATCCCATTCCCCTTCACTCCACCACCCTCTTCGGCTGCAACCCAATATGCAGAACTATGTTCCATAGAAATGACGTCATTCAATCAACAGAAACTATGTTGCATGAAAATGACGTCGTCTAAGCAACACAGTTCAGCATACGGTGATTGATGACTCTCCGCTGACACCACCACCTGACCCGCATACGAAGTCCTCTCTGTGCATCACCGTGCCGTGCAACACAGAGACAATTACGTCTATGAAACAATTGTCTCTATGCAATACAGCAAACGATACATCATAGACATGATCGCTGCATCATCTGTGTTGGCTCTCAACCATAGCGTCCCGATAGCAATACATTCGCTTTTTAAGGCGACCTTGCAACATATCTTGCATTCGGGAACGCTAGCCGGTCAACGGAGTATCATCAGCTGGGATTGCAATAGTGCGAAACGGAATAGAATGCAATGATTTGCAGTAGTTCGCAACAGTGTGTAGTAGCATCCAGTTGGCTAATATTGAAAATACGTAAAATCCAACGAACGAAACCCCTACTTCCCCTACAAATGGAGCTTCAAATAAGCGATAGCTTTCGGTAAAATGAACATAGTGACTTCAAATTTTGGTCAAATGTTTGTACTAGGATCTGGTTGGTTGTTGGTGAGAATGCACAAGATCCGAAAATGGAAACCTCTACTTCTCCTAGATTAGATTAGATTGTAGGGCGTAGAGCCCCTAAGGGTTCAGAGCACAGAAGCCGAGTGGCCCATTGTGCTAAAGCCCTAGGTCTGGTAAAAGGCCTAGACCTGTCGATCAAGTTTTATCGAGCTAATAAATTTGCTCAGGAGGAATATTGAAGCCGATGCGATATCATCAGCCTCCGGGTAGGCTGCTCCGAAGCAGTCTCTACGTCGCCGGCTAAGGCGTGGGAATCGCATAAAATATTGGTCGAAGTCTCGTTGTCTTCGCCGCAAAAGCGATAGCTTGAATCAAGAACAATCCCCACAGTTGGCAAGTCGTCTCTCAGGCCTGAGTGTCCGGTCCGGAGGCCACAGCTGGTTCTAACATTGTTTCGGCTTAACTTTAGCAATTCAGTCGATCTGCTACGCGAGTAGCCCTAGATAAAAAGCTTTGCCTGGCTCAACCCTAGTTGATTATCCTAATAGGCGGTAGCCTCATTGCGCTCCCAATCTCTAATGAGATTCATGATTGTACAGGTTGGAATGCCGCAAAAGGGTTCCGATCCGCAGAAGGGAGTGGCCGAAGCTGTTATGACCATTTTATCGGCCTGTTCATTGCCACTAATGCTAGCATGACCAGGGACTCAGAATAGAGTTACTCTGTTCCGAGAGCCAACTTTATGTAGTGCTTTTAGGCAACTATATACGATCCTAGATGTTACTGTGCTTTTTGACAGCACTTTGATCGCCGCCTGGTTGTCAGTGAATATAGCCACGTTCTTCTTGTCGTAGCCGATCTTCAGACATAACTCGGCACAAGCCTCGATGGCGTGCACCTCCGCCTGGGAGACAGTGGCAAACTTGCCCATGGGGGTTGGTTTTCTAGCCATCCGCGAACCACATAATAGTATGAAGGGGAGATTGTCATATTTTTCCTGCCAGTGTTCTCTGTCCCATATACATGCATGCATGGCAGTTGCCATTTTGGCTTGTGTATTTATGTGGATATGTATTGGCTGTGGGTTGAGCAGTACATCAGGAGCACTTGATGGACAGGAGCGGATAGTCCCCGTCTCCATTAGGCATGCAAGTCTCTGCACCTTACCTAAGGTGATCTTACCAGCAACAGTGAATGCACTTTTCCACCAGACTACTGCATTATATTCTAATATGGGTCTAACGATAGCCTTGTAAATCCCGAGGGCTATTGAGAGTTTTATTCCCCACGTCTTACCTATATATTGCCTACATATCCACAAAAAACTTTAGTGGCCTTATCCGCCACTACCCTGAGGTATTCTTGCCAGAGTAACTTGCCGTCGAGATTGATACCCAGGCATTTGATGTGATTTTCCATGCGAAGTGAGACTTCAAATAAGTGACAACTTTCGATAGAATGAAGCTAGCAAAAAAAAAAAGAAAAATTCGACAAATATTTGTTGTGTGGGTTAGTTAGTTGATTTTGAGAATTATCAAGATCCTTCTGAATGATCGCCAACCTCCCCTATTATAAACTGGCCATATGGGAGATGCATATGGTCGTGGCCAATTAATACTTTTGGTACCACCACTAGGTCTGTACATACAATATAATCACAAACTTTCCCGACTTATCACAGGTATGAGGCTAAATGGGGAGGAGGTACATGCTAGCAACATGCATCGTTCATCTATTCACGCTAACGAAAGGTCAACTAAGCCACATTGAAATAGTTACCGCGCTGTGTCCTTCTAGGAGTTAGGACAAATAGTAGAAGTCTTGGAAGGCATCCCAACAAACGCAGTTCTGATCTTTGTGTACTATAGAGGTCTCGAGACAACGTACAACTATAATTTACCTTATGTTCCCTTCAGAGCTTCCTTTTATACAATGGAGAGATTGGATTTTGATCGAAAATAAACCAATATTTTGTCCAACAAATTTCGACACTGACTTACTGAGCATTAACATTTGTTATATTTATTCTATACTTATATATATTTTATATATATAATATACATATTGTCAATGTTAAAATTTACGCCCGTTTTCCATTTACTCAAATTTCATCTCTAAAAAATACTTGAGGATTCATTGCCCTTTCTGCATCATTTACCATTTGTCATTTCCGAGAAGAATTCGTGTAGTATTGATTTATCTCAAATGATATGAACAAACTCGGCTCAGTATTTTCCGCCCACAACAATGATATAAAATATGGCACCTTTTGTTCGTCCTTGGCCATTATATTCTTCAAGAAAAAGGAATGAGTAAGACCACAGTGACTTTTGCATTCTGGGTGATTTATTGTCTTGCAAAAGTTTTTGTCGTTTAAAATACGAGTAATACTTGTGACCTTCTAACGAGAAAAGTTTTATAGATGACAAATAATCGTCGGTTGGTTACGTATTTCATCGAAGAATATTGTGTTGAGCGTTGGTTAGGAACGGGACTTTGTTTTATGAAGATACACGTGAACGGATAATTGCAAAACGCTTAAGTACAAAAACCGCATTAGTGAAAAATATATAAAAGCCCGGTGACTTTTCACCTATTTTTCATATAATATTGTCTCTGTAAGTGCAAAACGCATAAGTGCAAAACACGCTTAAGTGAAATGAAAATGTATGACAGGCCCATCATAAACACAAGCAAATTGCAACGGATGAGTGCAATGGTTTTTCGCGTGTGTATATACCAGTGACGTGCACTCGTAGTAAGCAATTCCAAACAGCTTGACTTACCGAAATAAGCAATTCAATAATAAACTTTGCTTACACCAATACACATATCATCATTTCAGTCAATGTTTTTCTTTAAGCTGAAGAATACATATTATCATTCAAATATTCCTTTACACATTCAAATTCTGATCCGCGCCTTCTTTTGGTTAAAAAACATTCGTTCAATTACTTTAGATAATATTCAAACCTCCCACATTTTGCACACCATAAACACCAAACTTAGAATAGGAAAATGTGCCTAGATCTTTAGATGCATGTACCATGTGTGCATCCAAATACTAGAGACATGTTGATTCCAGAAAATGGGAATCTTGGATTTCGGTAGTACATTGGGCAACGATTTTTTTTTGTTTTGTTCGCAAATTTATATGAGACAAGTCAAGCACTGGCGCGACTGCTTTTGTGTGTGGGATAAAGCCCAATGATGCTTGCTAATGAAATGTTGCCAATGCAGGGAATGTTTATGGGAATTTGATTTTTCCAGTAGAGCTTTTGTTTTTGTTATGTAATGGATTTTCCGTTGCAATTTAAAAGAGGAAATCAGTGCAATCGGGTGATTTTGATTAAATTGTGATTTGAAGTTTTTTTGACCGTTTGTAGTGATTTAATTGATTTGATTTGTGATAAAAGTGGTAAGTTTTCTTTTCGCATTATGTCGGAGTATTGCTGCGCGACGGATTTCGTACTAAAAGCGGGATTTTCAACTCTTTCCTTTGCCAAGAAAAGAGAAATTATAGAATCGGATAGACCGAAGCCAGATCTTAGTTTAGAGTTTAAATTAAAAAATATTACGCGAAAATTCCATATCGAAACGTATGAAAAGTACATTTGGTTAACGGGAAGCTGTAAATTAAATAAGTTAAAATATTTTGCTGGCCGTGTCTTTTGTTCACGAATGAAAAATCTGTTTGGAATAAAGCTGGATTTAGTGATTTGAATAATTTCACGGGCTCAGCAGCAAAGCATTCAAGTTCCGAAAAACATCATCAGTCGTTAATTAAATTAGATAATTTTGGTTCTCAGCGTATAGAGTTTATGCTTAGTAACCAGGTGGCAATATCTGTTAGTTTGCATAATGAAAAAGTTGAGCGTAATCGTAATATTTTGAAACGTTTAATCGATACTGTAATTTTTTTGGCAAAACAGGAGCTTCCTTTTCGCGGAAATAATGAAGACTCTTCTTCAAATAATCGTGGTAATTTTATCGAAACCGTAAATTTCTTGAGTTTGTACGATCCGATAATTGAGTCCCACATAGATTCTATAAAAGCAAATGCAGCGTTTTCGGGTTTGTCTAATAGAATCCAAAACGATCTTGTTTCCGCTATAGCTAATGTGGTTCGAAATAAAATCAATTTGGAAATAAAGGAGGCTCCATTTGTAGCTGTAATGGTCGACGAAACGCCAGATGTTAGCGGTCGGGAACAATTAACGATGATTTTTAGATATACAATATCAAATGAGATTGAAGAAAGATTTATCGGATTTTTGGATGTAAGCGCTAATCGTACAGCTACAGCAATAAGCTCTCACATTTTAAAACAATTGCAAAATTTTAATATCGATAAGAAATTAATTGCACAATGTTACGATGGCGCAGCAGTAATGAGTTCTCAAATTCGTGGAGTTCAGACTTTAATTCGGGAAAAACAAAAATCGGCAATTTTCGTTCCATGTTACGCTCATTCACTAAATCTAGTATTGTCTAAAGCAGTTGAGTTTATTCCGGAAATTAAATTATTTTTCGCGCACATCAATAAAATCGCATCATTTTTTAATACATCCACTAAAAGGTCGGACCTTTTTGCAAATATAGTAAATCGTCGTTTACCATCGGTTTCCAAAACGCGTTGGCATTATCATTCGCGTATTATTAACGTTATATTTGAACATAAGCATGAAATTTGTACAGTTTTTGAGACAATTTCGAATGGTTCTCAACACTGGGATGGCGATTCCTTGACTTTATCCGATATATACTTACAAAAATTCGCAGAGTCAGATTTTCAATTATATCTGTTAATTTTTTCTGAAATTTTTTCGAAAACTGATATATAATTTAATATTATTCAGAGCAAAGTGGTAAACATTTCATATGCAAGCCAAAAAATTATTGAATTTGAAAATTGGCTTGAAAATGACTTTTCTAAAAAGTTTGATAATTTCTATTCGACAGTTACAGCAGAATATCAGCCACCACGTAAGAAATGTAGAAATGCGATAGATCCTTTACAAAATTTACGGCGGATATTTCGGGAGATTATAGATGTTATTCTCGGGCAAATTCGAGATCGATTCCATTCGTTTAAAGATCTTTCATTTTTAGAGTTGCTTGAACCGAATTATTTTTCTAAATTCAAGTCAAATTTTCTCGATAAAAATTTTGACTCACTTATTGAATATCACGGTCAATTTTTCGACAGAATAAAGTTGAAAAATGAGCTAAAAGTTATTTATTCTTCAGATGAGTTTAAAAACGCGAATCCTAGTAAAATTCTCGATTATTTTCAAAAACGGCCTTATGTCGCAAACGGTTTTAAGCAAGTTCATATTTTAGCGAAATTATTAACGTCAATTCCAGTCACAGTGGCAACTGCGGAAAGGTCATTTTCAACACTAAAGCGCGTTCACACATTTTTGAGAAATCGCCAATCCCAAGAACGACTTTCGGATCTTGCTTTAATTGCGGTTGAAAAGGATCTTCTTATACAAATGCGAAGAGAAAACGATTTTTTTGATAATGTGATTAAAGAGTTTTTACTTAAAGAACGGCGCATAGATTTGGAATACAAATAAATGGCAATGGCGAAAGAATATTTATTTATTTCAAATACCCCTGAATTTTTCTTAGTCTTAATTAACATAATATTTATTTATCATTTTTTTTATTAGTAATATTTTATTTATTTATTTTTTTTTGTATTCCGAATATTTGTGCCAATATTTTATTTATATCTTTCCTGATTTCTTCTTTAAGGCTTAAAGCCGCTTGGTATAAATGTTTTTGTGACTGTCCATATTCTATTATACAGTCCATTTTTGTTTATGCTAAATTGGCTTTAGGGCGCCCAACTGCTTGACTATGAAAAATTTCCACTGCACGTCACTGGTATATACTATAGGTCAGTAAAATTAAGAAAATTTTTAGGAAATAATCATGAAATGTTTACAAATAATTTTAATTCCTTTTATAGATCATACATAGAAAGTAAGCTTAACTGGCAGGTCAAAATCCAAGAAATGTGAACCCTTTTTTTAATATTTTCCTTTTAACTTCAAACAGGTATCTCAGATCGGCAAATTTAATACGATGTAAATTAAATATCGCTGAATTCTGCATCCAACGCACGAATTAAAGTCGAATTTAAGCTCAGCAGTATGGTCCAAATCGATGGTCGCCAAATGAACATTTTTATGGGTTAGGAGAAAAACCACATTTTATAAATTTTCGAGTTCACAGATCTTTGAGATGGATGCTCTAGACTAAAAGCTGATAAAATAAAATGATTTGATTAGATTTCAGGTTTAGTACCTCAGACAGACGATGCACCCGAATGATCATACCCATTCGAATTGTAATTCAGTTTCGTGTCTGTCCTCGTGAATGATCAATAGAATTTTCGAACATCGTCATTCCTATGAATTAATATGCCTGCATTCATAAATGATAGCGCTACCGGAGCGCTCCCATGTTTGTTTTTGCGATACAGTACAGAAATGAAACAGAAATGAGGCGCTCTGGTAGCGCTACCAATTTATGAATGCAAGCAATAATTTGTTGAATGATCATTCGGGTGCATCGTCTGTATAAGGTGATCGTATTTTCAATTTGGCCCATGAAGTGTGGTTGTTCGCAAAAATGCAAAAATATTTATCTAGCGATTTCAGCCTCAATAGCCCTATTTCAGTAAGTATAACAGCTAGAAGCTTCGTTTTAGCCTTCGTTCGAGTGATGGAAGGTCTTTTGATTGAAAAAAAGGGCTATGACACAACAAACCTCCTTAAGTTGCAGTGCCCACCTTGAAAATCGCTTAATTGTTCGGCTTGTCTCATTTTTTTTTCATAATATCTCTTAAATTAATCTGTTCAAAAATGTAGTAAAGCTTTTTTAAAATATACTAAATTATCTAAAATACAATTTAAGATTAAAACAAAAATCATAACTGTTATACATACTGAGTTATTAAGGGTGAAATCGCTAAACCGACATTTTTGCGCTTTTGCTTCCAATCACACTAAAAGTGGCCAGAACTGAAATACTATTTTAGTATATTGGCCACGATAGATCTTTCGTTCCTTTTTATAAATGCTTTGGATCTGTTTATACGAAACCCAGTCAGAACCTCGCCTAGATGCATTATCCTTGTTGAAAGCCGATTTGCATGCCACCCTACTTATTATAATATCAGCATTCCATCACACCGGTTTCTTACTAACTCTGGGAAAATAGGTCACGATATAGCTTTTGCCCCTTTTACTGCATCTGTGAAATTGTTCACCATGTCGTCCTGTGATCATTCTGAGGTTGTTTCGGTATTGGTGGCAGTACAAGTGGAAGAGTTTCCCGCAATTTAATCCAGACCGTTCTTTTTCGGTTCCAGAAAACTTTTATAGCTTCTGACGGTACGTCGAGGGTGAACAGACTGTACCGGTGATCCGGAAATTAGTGTTCACCCTCCAGTTTGTGAAAACAATCCGACACTAGGCATATCTCCAGGACCTCCTGTCTGGTTTTCGTGATGAAGTTTGGAGCTCGACCCACATGGTATAGGAGTAAGTCAGTATTAATGATGTATTCGAGGAGCGCCTCCCCATGTTCTTTTGTGTTGGAACTGCCCCATACGATGTTGAGTACATTGGTATCGCAACCCTCTGTCAGCCCAATGTTTCTAGTCTCGGCTTCGGAGATTACTCCCTTTAGAATCTCAGGAAGGAAAGTGTCCTCGCTCATACAAATTATAATAAGCCTATTTATATTTTAAATATTTTACAGGTCTGCTAGTTGCATCAGTGTCTTGGGAAAAATTTCCCACACACCCCACATTGGGCGGCACTTTCATTTATGGCTTTTAGTAGAATACTTCGCCCGGAGAATTGTTCTAATATCAAAGGAGTCCTGTTGAAAGTCATTGAATCTAAGCAGGTACAACTTTCCTGTTCAAAGTATACCCCTCCTGAACGTTTATTTATAAATATCGATTTGGATTTTTAACTGTTTTATTTCCTTTGATTTATAGACATCTGACCAGGCACATTCCCCTAGAAAAATCCTGGGTACGGTCCTGGTACTATTAAATGCTGGACTCCATGGTACATGGATTCGGTGTTATACAATATCTGCACCGGCTTTTTACATTACATAGTACTACTGCACCCAAGCATTTCCCGACGAAAATTCTCTAACAAACTCTATCGATCGAAATATTTCAACATCAGGGACCTGATTATTCGACTTCTGACCTATGCACCATGTAGCCTGAATTCGGTAAACTCTCCTTAGTTTCGATAATCCCAAATCGCACTAATGAATTCCAGCAGTAAAAGGCTCTGATATCCGTGCCGAGACGTATATTGCAAACTTTTCAAACTATTGATTATCGATTTCGATTCAAGCCCGTGCGAAATTTGGCTTTCAGGAAATCACTGCAAGTGTCTATAGAGTACACAATTAATTATATTCTCGAGCAAAGATGCAAAGATTGCATTTTAGGAAATAATAGAAACGCTTCAATTTGTTATGGCCGCCCCTTCGGTCGGTTGAGAGCTTAATTACAAATCGTTGAATCGAAAATTCAAGGGGAGTAATCAGAGTTGAGCTACAAATGGAAGAGGTTTTGGTTTTGAATTGCAAAGCGGATTTTTCCTTATGGATCCATCAGATTTTATCGTAGCTTTTGTTGAAATTGGAAATGGGTATTAGCGGTTATGGGATGCTTATGACTAAAGACCGGTTTTGCGTGCAATTGCACGTGTCTTGCACGTTTTGGAGGTTATTGCACAAAGTTGCATGTATGGGGGTTACTGCATAAAATTGCACATTTCTTAGTTTTCATTAGTAACTTAGGACATTGCTTTATTCAAAGATAGAGATATGAGAAGGCTTGTAAATACGAGTATAAGTTGGCAACGGGGAATACTGGAGGTCACAGTCTCTATTAAAAATGTAACGGCAACGGCCAATGACATATCGATTTCGCCTGCAGCAGGAATCGGGTCGTGAGGTCTACGTGATTCCCGCATCGAAGCATTCACACGCAGACCTGGAAGTCTCCAGACGCACATACCGCCAACCAAATTGATCACGTACTTATTTGCAAGATATAAGCGTCTAGTATAATGAATGTCCACTCCTATCGAGGAGCAAGCTATGACTCAGATCATCACTTGGTGAAGACGACCTAAAAATGCTGAATTTCATCAGTGCACCAATCGAGAAACAGCCCTCCCAAAATCTTTGCGGTTGAAAAACTTCTGAGCGATGCTACTGCCGGCGGTGGCGTATACTGCCTCCCTTGAGGAAAGAATATCACCTATGCTACACAACATTAGCAACACAGGCGTCCATGGGTTCTGGGAAGAACTCAAGGGAACCCTCAAAGAGGTCGCAGAGCAGGTCGTGGGGATATAAAGCCCGGCAAGCGCGAAATAATTGGTAATACAATAATATGACGAGCTACGGTGAATATCAAGTAGAATAATTAGACGTTAGAAACGTAAATACTTTGACGAGCAGTTGCTGAAGATAAACAAAAACTTATCTGAAAAGAACACCAGATAAGCACACAAACCAATTAATTCAATTAAGAACGGCCGTCAACCCAGGACTAGTCTCTGTAAAGACAAGAATGGAAACATCATCAGCGACACCGATGGCATTAACAAACAATGGGCCTCTTACTTTGACGAGCTTCTGAATCCACAATCTAAAATCCCCACATAAAACGCTATTGACGATATTTTTGACTTAGGCCCACCTATACAACCCCCGACAGTAAAAGAAGTTGATCCCGCGTTGCGGTCACTAAAACGAAATAAAGCGCCGGGCGCTGACGAGATTCCAGTTGTACTGCTACAATTCGGTGGAACGGGTCTAGTTAATGCCATACATCAATTACTCCTGCGAGTATGGGAGGACGAGGTGATCCTGGACGATTGGCGTAGAAGTATCATCTGTCTAATTCACAAAAAGGGAGTTAAACTCCGGTGTGAGAATTACAGGGGCATATCACTAGTTTGTAAATTTTGACCAAAATTCTGGAAAATAGAATAAAACCATACGGTTTCAGATCTGGTCGCTCCACAATTGGTCAGCTCCTTATGGTCAAACTGAAACTCCAGAAATGGTGGGAATACAACGTAAACGTATACCAAATCTTTGTCGACTTCAAGCAGGCATACGACAGTATCGAACGTGGAGTACTGTACAACATCATGCTGCAATTTGGTATACCGGCAAAATTAGTGCGACTGACAAAGATGACGATGACCAACTCCGTCTCACAAGTTAGGATCCAGAATAGACTTACTGATCTATTTGAAACACACACTGGTCTGAAACAGGGCGATGAACTGGCACCGGCACTCTTCATCTTAGCACTGAAATACGCCATGATACAAAAAAACAAGACAACGACACGCGCATGTGGCTTTGTATGTTCACATGATTTCTTTGTATCATGGGAATACGCTATTCGGGCTATGAATATGGACAACAGCAAGACGCTACTCATCAAGTCGACACAATTAGCAGCGTACGCCGACGACATCGACATCATGTCCCGAAGCTTGGCCGACGCAGGAGAAAATCTGCATACGCTCGATGCCGCTGCAAAAGAAGTTGGACTACGTACAACGCCATCTAGATACACAAGCCTGCGCTGCACAATTATTTCCTTTGATGACGCCATCGTATCCACAATCCAGTGGTCGGCGACTGCTGGCGGCGAGTTCCCGGTATTTGTGCGTTCAATGTTTAGTTTTCGTTTTCCGCGATCAGTGTTTATTTGTTAGTAAAATTTCATCTAGTGATTCGAGAAAACAAATACGTGCGCGATGAAAGTGTGTCATGCGGCCAAAAGATGTATTTTGTCAAGTGTGAACTGTTCCACGATGCTCTGCGACTGATCCCCAGGGCTGCGGCTTCGACCAAATTGCTGCAAATGTCCAGAAAGTGTATTTTTAGAGGACTAAAATGCCGTCTGACGCAATTTCAATTGTAAACGACATCGTCGTTCGCAGTCACTGCCTTGGCGAAGGAAATAATGACGTACACGATCAGCCGAGCGCAGGCTTGTCTATCTAGATGGCGTTGCTACGTATCAACGAGGGTAAAAATAAAATAATGATGCAATCGACGACAAGGACTACGTTTAGACCGTGGTTAGATTAGTAGCACTAACTGTGGTGAATTCGAATTAGTACAAGTTCTTGGTGTGTTTAGACCGACGGGTGCACCAAGTATTACCGATGTCAGCTGTGGTTTTATTGTCTTTTCGGTCATTTCGGGATTGCTCATAATTCAGGCGAATCGCTAACTTTGAGCCAGACGTTCGGATTCAAGTTCACAGCAGAAAAAGCAAACATTACACGCGATGACAGCTGTAGTCAGCTCAGTACCGCATGGCAAATGGAATTAAAGTTAGTCGTAGCACTAACTAATCTGGTACGTTTAGACTGCGGTGAGTTTCTTCGCATTAGTTAATACTCCAAGTAGTTCGCACGGTCTAAACGTACTCAAGGACACCTGCACAACCGAAATTCGAACGCAAGGCTCTGCGACGAATTTTCGGGGCTGTTTGGGTTCGAGATGGATGGCGCATCCGGTACAACCATGAGTTGTATGAACTCTACGATGAGCTGAAAGTTTCGAAAATCGTCAAACTACAACGAATTCAATGGGCAAGGCATGTACCACGAATGGACGATGATCGCATGCCAAAGACAGTTATGAGCGCAAAACGAGTCAACGAAGCGAGACTGCGAGGACGAACGCAAGCCCGTTGGAATAGCTCAGTATATGCGGACGCCGAGCAGCTACTGGCCTTCCAAGATTAGAGGACGCGGTCACGTGACCGAGATAATTGGGGGTCAACAATCCAATCGGCCAAGATCAGAGGTAGGACTGCCGCGCCGCGATGATGATGGTGATCCGATGACGGCGGTCGTTGGCCAGCACGTTGCTCATTAAATTGTGCACATTTTCCACATTTCTCGCTAAAACATCTCGTCGATATTTAATTTACTCCGAAAAGTTTCGTGTGCGCCAACGTGTATTCCACCCCGGAAAAATGTTGAATTGCCCTGAAATGTCGCCACATTGAGGTGACAATTTCGCAGTGCACGGTTCGGAAGCGGACCAATTCCATCATTCGTGAGTGAATTTTTTGTTTGGTTACGGTGAGCTTTTTGACATGGGTATGCCTCATCACTGGAGGTCATCCTGGAAATTTGTCACGTAATATGTCACGATTTTGCTAACACAAGTGTAACTGCGTGAGTTTTCATCCCTTGGAAATCAATCACCACTCCTTGGAAAGCTCTCAGTGTATCCCAAGAAATGGTGCTGCCGAAATCTACCCTCCTTGACCTCAAACTCCATAAAATTGAATCGAACTTTCGTATAATCACAAAACCAGTGCCGTTATTCCTGATTCTCATTACATTCACTTCATGTACAACCGGTGTCGTCGTATATCTAGTTTTGCATAACTGGAATGTTATGCAGAACAGGCGCCGTTTGATTCGTTTCTAAAAAATTTACACGTCAAAACCACTGTGCTTGTGATTAGTCCCAAGCAACTTGTCAAAGACACAATCGAGTCCAGCTAGCATTAGGATGAAAGTAGTCTACAGCTTAGTCCTCGTATCCTATGCTGCGTTTTTAGCCGCAGTCGTACGGCTGCATGCTAAATTGTATGGAACTTAAAGGATTTCAAGAGCAGCCGTATAGCGTGGTTTAGGACACGGTAATTTTTTAAACTATAATTTCGCAATTTAATTGATTGGTCAACATAATGTGTGATTTGTCGTTGTTTTTAGTGTGGCTATTTATTGATTAATTAATTGCATAAAATTTGCCATGCGGCTCAGCAGCACGTCACCTGCTACACGGCTCAAAACGCAACAACCTAGTAGTTCATCATCAGTAAACTGATGATTTGTTGAAGATATCGACTCAGGTTTTATCAAGACTCAAGTATCGTTAATAATTATAGATGCAATCATGCGACAAAACATGTTTCACGCATTCGGCAGCCATAAGAAATATTCAGGTTCCAATGTATCTGCATGTATAGGTAGATACGAGTACTTTCAATATTTTTTTTTTTAAATACTTAAGAGAAGCAATGATCTTAGCGAATATAATAATAATAATATCGGGCGTCACTAGCAATGGCTGTATATTTCAGACACAATGTTTATAATGTAATTGATGTGAGGTTTCGAAAATGTTAGCATCTGGAGACTCGTTTTGGTGGGAAGGGTCCATAGTTTGAGCCGAATGCCAACTTAGGCTCTGTGTATCTGCTAGGCCTTCGTTCCTATTTTTTTAATTTTTCGGCCAATGCACAGGACTCTGTTTTTTTAAGTCAATGTGAGTTTTGTTCATAGGCACTACCATTAGGTTTTTTTTTCTCGTTTTCTACTTTTGTTGTTGTATCGCGGGTTTTAGGTAATTTAATTTTACTCTCAATCGCTGCGCTGGTCCTCCAGAACACGTCATTTGGGTGATCTGGTCTCTGGAGAGGATTCTCGTGCACCCTCATTGTACTTAGGTCTTCTCGGCAAATCGTCACTCTCGTTCTCCAGTCCCCATTGCAACCAAGTTCATCCAAATATTTGGAACTGATTGAGTCATTGGCAACTATTTGGATGAACTTTTCTTTTATTGTATTTATAAAACTTCATAAGGACCGGTTGGCTACACTTTTACAAACAAAGTCCCAATGTGGAGCAATATGTCTTTTTTAGCTTAAGTAAAATAAGAAGGATATCCTTTTGCCAATTTGATTTTACATATTTTTTTCATTTCTCCTATTTACAAGTTGCACCGCTTACTCTTGCTACCATTCAATTATTTGCAGACCATTTCTTAACCACCTCCTCGAACGTAAGGCCTGATTGTACTGTGATTTCCATTTCGCACTTGAATCCTTTTGGGTGTTATCCATTAATCTTGAATGAGTTACAAAACATGAGAATCCTTTTTGTTCGTGATACGTTGCCACCGGAGGCGTAATTAATTAGATGTATCTACGAGTGAAAATGATATGACATGTTATGTGTTTTCGCCTGGCAACATTATACGGGCGAAAACTCAAAGGGCTAATTCGAATCGTACACAGCTTTCAGAAGGACGTCGACATTGCACACATGACACTTGTCTAACACTAGAAATACGTAGCCACGTATACACGGAGTCTGTACGTATCAACTGTCTCACCTTTGGAGCCTTTGTGGAAATGGAAAACATACGCTGGAAAGGCTTTAATTAACGTTTTGATAAATTTCCATCATCTCTGCTTTCTGATAATCATGGACAGCATTCGGGGCGGTTCGCTTGATTGAGGAAAGAATCTTTGTTCGTTTTCAATAGTCTTTAATTAGCACTTTGATTGCTAATAATTTAGTAAATTTTTGGCAAAGTTTGACTTTGAACTAAGTGGAACAATTACAATCATTTCCTTGGCTTTGAAAGAATTTATTATGTTGCCATCGGTAATTTATGACGTATGTAAATATCCATATATCCATTAATCCAATTTACCCATCTCTTGTGGGAATGTCTTAAATGCCCGTGAACTCGTGTCGGCCATGTAAGAACAGAAAGGTATATTTTTGTTGTTGGTGCATTTCAATGAAATATTTCAAAGTTCCGTGTTTTGATCAATGTTCACGTGTAAACGAACCAATATATCCACTCTCCCAATGGCCTTGTTTATGCCGCGGAACTATCTTCGAGGATTAACTAATTCGAGCTTACTCACGACGGCATAAACATGTCGCACTAGCTAGTTTTGGTACCAATTTTAGCTCCACTTGCTATGCAGAACTGGGCTGAAAAATTGGGACTAGGTGGTGTTGCTGTCCTCGCTAATGGTGTTGTTGTTGAAAATTATATTCTATTTGTTATATAAATACCTCATCCTTTCCTGAAACTGCATTCGTTTCATCCTTTGATTGTAGCGGCAGAAACGCGTTTTTATTAGGAGGCTATTGCTCCTTGACATTTTCTTAACCAATGTCACCGCAGTCACAAACTAACAGCTGACATCTTTCATGCTTAGTACCTCTTCGTATGGTCGGTATAAACACACCACGAACAAGTACTAGCACTAAAACGATTTAGTTAAATCGCCTTTTAGTTCCACGGCATAAACGTGGCCATTAATAGTAAAAAGATAACTCGTATTAACGAAAAAGCTCATTTTGCGTACTGATGATATCGATGGTGCTTTTCATCAGTTCTGTAGTTGCCGGGTTCAATTTAAGCATGACACTCTGTGATCGAGATTCATGATTTCGCTTAGGTAGATACCGAATATTGGGAATATTCCTAGTCGACCGGACGATTCATTAGTTAGCGTCTTTATTCAATAGTGGGTTTTATTTTGAGATGATTTCTCCCCATTTGCATAAGCTCCGCGGCTAAGTGGTTGATTGTGTTGTTTGATTAATTCACTTCTATTAATTATTGATTGGTTTTTGAGTTGATACGCTCGGTAACCATGAGGTCTCGTTCACCACTCCACGATCATTGAATCTAGAACTCGGGGATTCATTTCCCTGCCGCGTAAATAAAATAATCAAAAAGCTACCTGTGGTTACTATTAGAAGTCCCATAGCGTTATAAGCGTGTCAGTAAAAGGCAGCTATACGGGTAGAAGTTGTATGCTAGCAACTGCACCATTCGAAATTTATATGCAAACGAAATCTCAACAAAGCATTGCTAGAGATGAGGCTCTTCAACATATCTATGCCCCACTGGAGAAGGTAATTCAATTAGTACAGTTTTTGAGACCCCGTATTATCCTTTATTGTACTAATGACACCAGTATCGTGCGTGTGGTTTGTTTGTACTGTTGTGGGGTAACAAGAGAAACAACCCGAGCTACGATGCTAAGCTGAGTGTTGGTATTCAGAGGTTGAAATTTCTGCTTCTTAAAATACAGCTGTTCTTCCGAAGAATTATCCTGAACCAACCCCCCTCCATAGTTCAGCCCCTATCCAAAGTACACAACTTCACTCTCTCTCAAACTCCATATATATTACCTTCCTCTATAGCACCAGGAATAAATAAGTACGGCAAAAGAAACCCCCATGTCACGCTTTTGCAAGGTGTCATGAAATAAAACCGTACCAAAAAACAAGCCACCATACAGAATTTTTAATATTTTTTCTTTGCCTTTTATATTTTCCATTTCAATTTCAAATGGCGTTTGCCTCTATTTGAAATTCAGTAGAACGGTTATTGCATGGAATTTCATAGTCAATTAGCCCGAGAAAACGTGTTTGAACTGTAACAATCGATTTGCTTTGTGAAGGTGCTTCGGCATTACGTGTGGTTTTCAGCAAAGTTTCACTGGTGTGTTGAACTTGGAGGAGGTGTAATTAAAATGTTTGCAATTAAGGGCTTCGAAATTGAGACGAAGGCCATTAATTCAATCAGGTGCACTCTTAATTTTATAACATCGATGCTCCTGGTGTACGGAATTCAGAGTTGAAATAATGTATTGAACGTGATGTGGAAATACTGGGATCAATGTTGAGACAGTTTGATATTGAAACAGAATTCGGCTTACAAACATAGTATACCTATAAATAATATGTCGTATGTCTGCCGATGAAAGGAACCTTTTAGCGGCGTTCGTTTCACCGGATTTCGGTATATTTCCATACAAAACGACAAACCTCAGAGTTGAAAGTGAATGGGTTGAATCTTCAACTTGTTTCGCCCCTCCCCTATCTAAAGGTGCATTTAGATTTAGCAAAACTGCTCTCGAAACTATTGCGGGAGGAAACTCACCCGAAAGTCACCCGTGACCGAAATCGAGTGAAACGAGCGCAGCTCTTTTTAACTTTGGTAGAGAGAATAAATCTACAATATTAATATGTTTGAGCTGGAGAAAGAAGTTCCGAATTATTTAGGCTGCATTGATGCTTCCCTCTGTGGGGTGGGGCGTAATAATTAGCTACAGCCTTCTGTAATGGAGTTGTCGGAGGATGAGGGATGGGAAGTGGCCGTGAAGGCCGTAGGTCACCCAGGGTGCCAAACATCAAATCCTCTCCAAATACCCGCAGTCGACGTGCGCTGGTACTCAATTAATTAAACAAACTTCGCACGTCACCCCGACTACAATGACAGAAAAAGACTAAAAAAAATAAAGAAACTATGGTAAACTGCCAGACCAGAAACGATACGGTGGTGTCTAAACACCAAACTCCCAATAATACGAAAACAATGCCCCATACAGGGGCTAAGGGCTGCAATAGCCAAACTTCAAATCAAGGCACTATGGCCGAAGAACCAAAAATATATGAAAGCGGGGCAAACCCGTCCAATCAGGACAGATCCTTTTCCCCTCCAGGCTGATGGAAGTCTCAAATAGAGCTCGGCTTCATTAAGGCCCAAGATATTGTGGGCCGCACCTCTTAACACTTCTCTTCTATAACAAAATTTCAGGTGCAATCATTTTGAAATCTCCCGTTTAAGTTTAATTCAATTCAAGAGAGAGAGAGAGAGGGGAGGTGAAGAAGAAAGTACTTTTAACTTACCCATTTCTACCATTGGCTTCTAATTCAAAAGTGGTATATTTAGTATGCATTGTTGTATACGCATATACCTATATTTTATAAATATTATAAATGTGCAAGTTTGTGAGGATATATGGATGTTTGTTACTCTTTCACGCAAAAACTACTGAACGGATTTTGATGAAACTTTACAGTATTAAAGTTTATACAACAGAATAACACATCATTTATAAAAATAAAAGATATATATGCCTACGAAGTCGCGGGTGGCTGCTATTTATAATATTCGTAGGATATGATTCCGGTGTGGGTGTGTTCGTAATTCTACCCCCCCCCCCCCCCCTAAACTTACTTATTTACACTCTAGAAGAAGTAGTATCAAGTTGTTCCGGAGCGAATAACGCGAGCGTAGCTCTACTCACAGTCTCGTCTAGTGCCTATATAAACGTACTAATTCATGTATGAACACATATTTTATATATTGTAAATAACCTCTTGCATCCATCAACCAACATAACAAACTGAGGTAACTCTTCAAAAAGCCCAGTATTCAGCCAAATTGTTACTCCAACGAAACGGTTTACAGACCTTCATATATTTGAATATTGTTATTTTTATACCCTAGACTTATAAGGGTATATTGTTTTTGTCACGACGAAAATATGTAACACCTTAAAGGAGGCTCCGGAGGTATAGCAATAAATATATATAAATGATCAGGGTCACCTCTTGATTCGATTTAGCCATGTCTGTCTGTCTGTCTGTCTGTCCGTCTGTCTGTCTGTCTGTCTGCCCGTTCGCACGATAACTTTCGATAGAATGAAGCTTGAAATTTTGGTCAAATGTTGGTAGTATCATCGAGTTGGATGGTATTGAAATTGGGCATGATCAGGCCAAGAGAACGCCTACCTCCCCTACATATGTAAAATAATTAAATGTATCTATAACTCCCGATTTAAAAATCATGAAGAGCTCTAGCTTTGGTATCTTGCTACCGAGGGTAATCTTATACTCTCCTGGGAAAATCAAATCGATCAGTTGAAAACTAACGGTAATTTTCTTACAAAGAGCCCCGTACTACCCTACTTTTCAGGTTTTTTGTCTATAACTCTTGAACCAATTGACGTAGACACCTGATTTTTGGCATGTAACCCTGAGGAAAGAAGCTGCTTAAGGTTTTGTAAGTTGGGCATAATCAGATCAAAAGAACACCTACCTCCCCTACAAATTTCAAAAAATTAAATATTCATTTAATTACGATAACTTTCGATAGAATGATACTACCGAGTTAAAAATTTGGTGGAATGTTGCTAGTAAGACCTACGTAGTTGGTATTGAATATGGGCAAGATTCAACCCAAGGAACCCCCACCTCCCCTACAAATGAAACTTCAAATAACCGATAACTTTTGATAGAATGAAGCCAGTGACTTGAAATTTTGGTCAAATGTTTGAAGTGAGATTGAATTAGTTGGCATTAAGGATGGGTAAAATCCGACCTAAGGAACCGCTACCTCCCCTAGAAATGAAACTTAAAATAAGCGATAACTTACGACAAAGTAAAGCTAGCGATTTGAAATTTTGGTCAAATGTTTGTAGTAGGATCCAGTTGGCTAATATTGAAAATACGTAAAATACGACCAACGAAACCTCTACTTCCCCTACAAATAAAACTTCAAATAAGCGATAACTTTCGATAGAGTGAAGCTAGAGACTTGAAATTTTGTAAATGTTTGTAGGGTGATCTAATTGGTTGGTGGCAATGATGGGCAAGATCCGACCCAAGGAACCCCTACCTCCACCACAAGTGAAACTTCAAATAAGCAATAACTTTCCATAGAATGAATCTAGCGAAATTCGACAAATATTTGTAGAATGGGTTAGTTAGTTAATTGATTTTGAGAATGGTCAAGATCCTACTGAATGAGTGCCAACCTCCCCTATGAACTGGCCATATAAGAGACCCATTCTTAATGCACATGGTCGTTGCCAATTGGTACTTTTGGTATCACCACTAGGTCTGTACAAGTCTAGGGTATATACGCTTCGGCCTGGTTTCGGTTTAAAATTGAGCAAATCCAGAACCGAAAATGCTGGATTTCGATATGCTAGGACGAAACGGCTGCAGGTACATGTACAAAGAGTAAAAAAGGCGGGGTTTTGGAACGCCCTAGGAGCTGAGCTAGCCCAGCTCGTTCTTAACCGAAATTATCCATGCACACTTGTGCGATACTGCGGGCTGCGAATTAACATTCGCTTGTGTGGGTTTCGATCTCTACGCTCGCTCCGCGCTTAAGGGATCGCAACCCTCAAAATCGCACAAACATTAACGCTCGCTTCGCTTGCTCTAGTTACAAGAGTCTCTTGTGTGAGCTCCGCTCGCTACGCTCGCTCTGCGCTTAAGGGATGCTCGGTTCGCTCGCTCTGGGTACAACAGTCCCATATGTCGGCTCTGCTCGCTACGGTCGCTCCGCGCTTAAGGGATCACAACCTTCAATATCGCAAAAAACATGAACGCTCGCTTCGCTCGTTCTGGAAACTGCGTGGCTATTTTCGTTTATATCGCATGCCTTATTTCGATTTGAAACCGATATTGTCCATGCATAGCTTATTTCGTTTATTTTCCGATGAATGCTTTCGTTTCCAAACGAAAGTATCTAAATGAATTATTTCGTATGCCTTATTTCGCTAGTAGTAGTCCGGATGGCGCAACGGTTAGCACGTTCACCTTCAACGCACTGGGCCCCGGTTCGATTCCGGGGATTTACGTGTCGGACTATGAGCCCACTCAGCTGTTAAATGAGTACCCATTATGGGGTAAATAACTCGGTTGAGCGTGTTGCTGATCACATACCTCTGCACAAAAACCGTCACGATCTAGAAAATGAGATGATGGTAACTCAACTCGAGGCCGTGGTTCAAATTGGACTGTTGCGCCAGTTATTTATTTATTTATTTCGCTATCGCTTATTTCGGTGCCCCGATAATATCATACTATCTCGTCCGATATTGCCATTATTTTCTTGGTGTTGATATGATCTAACCAACTAGATGACCTCTGCAAAATCCCAGACGCAAACCAGATCTCGCTTACGATTTTGTAATTAGCATACTACATACATTTAGGAAATTGGCATACTAAAATTTGGAAATTGGCGTAGTACATTTTGAAACTTTGCATACTACACTTCCCAGACTTGTAAAAGGGTACTAAAAAGACAGGATGTGTACGCCAGCAACACGCATCATCCGAAATCTTTTATATGCTATCAAACGTCAACTAGGTCTCCTAGGAGTGCCTGATTCAAAATATGGCCCAAAAGGGGTTACGGCAAAATAGTAGACACTTCTGCAGGCATTGTTTTGCATTTAAACAAGTAACATAATTAGGTAAGAAATTTGTGCTCTGTGTTGGTCGTCGCATATTCCTTATCTAGTTATCTGCTGTAAAGAACAACAATCTACCCAATTTGTACAATAGATACAATATTAACCGAGTATTTGTCAAATTGGCCGAGTCGCATCTTGGCTGAAAAGGAAAAAATTAATTCGATTGACAGAAAACACGCGTGGAGTTGCACATTATAGGTAAATTATACGCATGCAATGTCGCCCGCGTTTGCAGTCAATTCATACCTACTGTGCCATGAGCAATGCCGAGAATACGAAGGCTACATTAAATCGCATGAGGCTGAATTGACACGTCAATAACATGCTCTAGGCTACCGACAGGACGTGTGGAGCCTTCTTTACAACCGTCACACCTACCTACTTTTATCATTGCTATTAAGTATTTATCTTACACCCAAATCCAGTCCGTACCCACAAAGATGCTGTCATGAAGACAAATTACGACATCAATTGACAATATCTCTTCCTGCCAATATGAAATCCTTAATTCACACGCACCTCCGCCCACAAAGACACATTCGTAAAAGAGCTGGTATTTTCGGCACGTCCTACTGTTTTCTAGGAGATATTTAATAGTTTACCCGGTGTTTTTATAGAGCAATTTCCGTTGATTTTATGATTATTCTAAGATACTAACGTGCACTGTAAAGACAAGAAATAGACGTGCTAAAGATAGTTGCTTCTCCTCGAGAGCTGGCAGACTCCTAAAGTGGGCAAAGTGTGAGAAGGACACAAATCCGAAACCTATACAAGTTAGCATACTTTAGGTACATACAAAACACACAGAGGACGGATACGAGATACTGGGGCATGCCCTGAAAATTGTCGGTTGAACGTAAATATCATGTCATTGAATTTGACACGTTTTGATGAGATACAATAAATAATTCATAAGAAATGTTATGAAAAATAAATTGCCCGATTTTATGGTGGAAACGTACAAGCGGAAAGCGCCCAAGAGGAAAAAATAAACGTCATCCTGAATGTGGAAAATCGAAATGGGCGTTAGCGTCGTTTCAGTGGATGTTTTTTAGTGTAGACACCGTATAAGTATGTAATTGTACACTTGAATTTTGTATAGAATTTAAAGTAGAATTGAATTAATACAATATTTATGAAAAACTCGTAATATGCAACAGAAATACGAGTAAATGTTGGATTTCAAAAATTGTTGCTAATTAAAATCAGAATCTTTTAGGCGGCTTAAAAAGATATTCTTTGAGGGACTATTATACAGGGTGTCCCAAACCCCAACGTCAACCCGGAAACCGGTGATAGGCCAAGTGGTGGCAGTTATCAAAAAAGTATGAAAAAAAGTTTCCGTCAATTATTTTTTGACTTATAGACATTCAAAAAAGAATTGGAAAAATTCATACCCTGTGATGATTTTTTTAGGTACTGTTATTACAAATTTTCATTTTTTTTTATTTTTTTTTAATGAAGCAACCCTGACTAACTGTTCTATAAATCACAATCTAAAAGTAAAAAATTACTGTATTGGTTTTAAATAAAATATGACTTTTTTCCCCAATTTTGTTCTCAAAATTATCACTTTTCCCAACTTCAACTGACTGCACTGTAATAAAAATATACCACGCGGTTTTTGCAAGTAACTGTGAAAGATGGCGCATTTGGCCAGATTCCAAAATGGTCCGACACATGAAGCACATGTAACCTTATGAATGATTTAGTGATTCAGTTACAATTTGATTATAGAACGCATTTAACTGCCATTATGCCATACAGATACAGTGCGCGGGAATATGCTATCATGCATCTTATTTATGGGGAATGCAAATGCAATGCTAGTGCTGCAGCCAGACTTTATCATGAGAGATATCCAAATGCCGAACGTTATCCGGATCACCGAATATTTATAAACGTACACCAGTCATTCTCAGAGGGTCGAATTCCACACCACATGACAGGAGAGCTAAATTCCATCATGCCCTACGAGGAGGAAGTCTTACAACCAGTCGAACAAGACCCCAGTGCCTCAGTACGTGCAATTGAATGTAGCACAGGAGTACCCAAAAGTACAGTACAACGAATTCTACGGAGAAACAAGATGCACCCGTACCATGTTCAACGAGTCCAAAGTCTGCTACCTCGAGATTATCCGCAGAGAGTACAATTTTGTCAAACCATGTTGCGTGAGTGCAGAGAAGATCCCCGATTCTTTGACAAAATTCTATGGACCGATGAATCCACATTTTCTAAAGATGGTTACATTAACCTCCACAATTTACACGAGTGGCACATTGAAAATCCACATTTAATGCGGCAAAATAGAGCACAGCATCGCTTTAAAGTGAACATATGGACTGGAATTTTAAATGGCCAAATTATTGGACAATTCGAGCTTTCGGAGAACTTAAGTGCCGAGACATATTTTGATTTTTTAATGAATCATTTACCCAATTTATTGGAAGACGTGCCACTCAGTACTTTTGCAAATATGTGGTATCAGCACGATGTCTTCCCAGCGCATTATGCCCGTAGAGTAAGAGAGTTGCTCGATCGAGAATATCCCGAGAGGTGGATAGGGCGGTCTGGTACAATTTCGTGGCCGGCACGTTCACCTGACCTAAATCCACTCATTTTTTTTTACTGGGGAGCGGTAAAAGAAAAGGTTTACACGAAAGAAATAGAAAATTTGGAGGAACTCCGGCGAAAAATTGCGGAAGCCGCTATTAGTTCCGGAAGATTCGCCCGGCTTATAACCCGATCCTTTTTAAGAAGATGTCGTGCGTGCATTGCAGCTGAAGGCAAACATTTTGAACATTTGTTGTAAATCGGAGTTCTAACGTTTAATTGTAAATTGATTTTTTTGTTCAATAAATTACACTTTTGCCTAAATGAGATTATTACTTCTTTTCACCTCAATTAAGAAATAATATAGGAAGTGTCGTACCATTTTGGAATCTGGACAAAATGCGCTATCTTTCACAGTTACTTGCCAAAACCGCGTGGAATATTTTTTTTACAGTGCAGTCAGTTGAAGTTGGGATAAGTGATAATTTTGAGAACAAAATTGGGGAAAAAGCCATATTTTATTTAAAACCAATACAGTAATTTTTTACTTTTAGATTGTGATTTATAGAACAGTTAGTCAGGGTTGCTTCATAAAACAAAAATTAAAAAAAATGAAAATTTGTAATAACAGTACTTAAAAAAATCATCACAGGGTATGAATTTTTCCAATTCTTTTTTGAATGTCTATAAGTCAAAAAAAAATTTGACTTAAAGACATTCAAAAAATAATTGACGGAGACTTTTTTTAATACTTTTCTGATAACTGCCACCACTTGGCCTATCACCGGTTTCCGGGTTGACGTTGGGGTTTCAGACACCCTGTATAATGTGTTAGAGAAAATTCTAATTACATTGTAATACACTAACGCTTTGTGTTGCTAGACACGACTCTGCGAGTCTGCGTCGATCGCAGGAGTTACATACGAGTTACGTACGACACCCATTCATCAATTCGATACTTCCGCCGCCGTACATGCACCGTCAGTATATTGACCTAGATATTTTAATAAACACCTGAACTCACCTAATTGTAATTAGATCATTACACATGCACTTTCTACAAGTTATTGCACCTATAATTCCTGTATCAGCACATTATAACACATTATTTATATTGATAAAATCGCCATGCATTGGCAGTTGTAATTTGGGAATTGTATCGTAAACATTAAAGAATAAATTTATAACGAAGGAAAATCGCGATCGCGTATATGCGTCCCGTGTATTAGAAGCTTAACCGTATTGTCCGGGGTCCAGAAAGAGTTATGCTGTAGTTACGAAAATTTAATATCAAGAAATGCATGTAAAGCGGTTTGTTTTACCTCCAGACTCGACTGAATTTCATTCAACGGATTATAAAGAGCGATCTCAGTTGGTTTCCCAGACTGGTAGGCGAATAGTCCATCAAGCAAGGTGTTCCTCTTTGGTAAGGTTTGCCGCACATTCTGATCCATGATTTTTTTCCATTAATTTCAGCATAAATAGTGTTAAGCTTATGGGCCTATAAGATTTAGGGTCCTCCTTTGGGCGATTACCCATCTTGGGAATAAATACGACTTTCACCTCTCTCCAGGGCTCAGGAAGGTGCCCTTGAGCGAAGCTGCCCCTGAGTATATTCATGAGATATGGTTCCAGTACTTCTTGTCCTTTCTGGAGAAAGGCGGGAAATATTTCGTCGATCCAAGTAAACTTATATGGACTGAATTATCCAACAGCCCATTTGACCTTGTCGTAGGTAAAAATGGTTCTAGCAAATTTCCAGCCGGAATGGCCAGCACTCTGTGGCCTCCTAGATTCGGGTACTGTTCTGTGCGTTCTAAGAGGTAGTTTACCTGCACTTGTAACGGACGGCTTGGTGGACATCCGAAGATGCCCGTGGGGACGGAGACTTAGGTAGCATAATGACCATGAAGGTCGGGCCGTGCCATCTGGCGAAGAAAAAGGCCCCTCAACGAGCTAAGCAGCGACCTATGCTTGCTGTAGCTCAGTTCGGGAGATGTGGGCGGGGTTTTCGCAGCTCGTTGTCCCTGTCCTTTACATATTAACAAAAATGCATAGGCCTGGGGAAGATAACACAAACAGGGGAGGTAAAAATGGGGAATAAAAAAAATATTCGATAAGGATGGAATGGTTGACGGACGGATCAGACGCCCACACGGTCGCACCTGGGTCCGGGTGTAATGGGACCCTCGGCCTCTGGTTTCGTACCACCAACAGATCACTACTCATCAGGTGCTGCTTCGATCTGCTGGTGGGAGCAGCACTACCAGACCATAATATGGTTCATTATAGGGCAGCTTCTACTTCGAGGACTGCTAACAAGAAGAAGCTGAGGGCAAAGTGTGCTGCTAAAAATAGAAAAAAAAAAACAAAAAAACAAAACAAAAGCGAGCTGGGTACCGGAGTCAGCCGACAACCATTGAAGAGGGGAAAAATTAGCAAAGCAACAAAAAAAAACAAAATACTACATTTCCCAATCATTCAGATGATCAACAGGTTACAAAGAATTCTGAGGCCAGCAGAGGCGCAACACTGCATTCCTTGCCGTAATTCACTCATAAACTCTGTAAGCTGCTGAGCACATGAATAATAGAAAAATGCTATACTCTGTAAAGAATTTTTTTTTTAAGTTACTTAGAAGGACAATCCTGGCAAACAAAAAGGTATCCAGGGCTCCTCCGCGCTTCGTCCGGTCACCGAAGATGCTCCAAATGCCGGCAATTCAAAGCATTTATGGAGGCCTTAAATACGTGGCTAAACCACAAAAGACAAACACGAAGCCAGGACTGCCTTGTTAAACTGAATCTAAAAGGAAAAACTACTCTATAGGAAGGATCGGGGTGCTACAGAGGAAAGCACTGCTACTTGAAGGGAAAATACGTGAAGTAAAGTGGCTAAGTCCTAAGACTTAAAGCAAGTAGCCTTAATGTGCTTGTGGGGATACAAATCGGTGGAAGGACCAAAAAGAACTCGATGAGGTCTTTCTTAGTCCTTTTCTTTACCGGAAATGGGCCCCACGTTGGGCGCAAAATATGTAACGGACGGTTTGGTGGACATCCGAAGATGCCCGTGGGGACGGAGCCTAAGGTAGCTTAATTGACCGTGAAGGTCGGGCTGTGCCATCTGGCGAAGAAAAAGGCTCCTCAACGAGCTAAGCAGCGGCCTATGCTCGCTGTAGCTCAATTCGGAAGATGTGGGCGGGGTTTTCGCCGCTCGTTGTCCCTGTCCTTTACGTATTAACAAAAATTCATAGGCCTGGGGAAGACAACACAAACAGGGGAGGTAAAAATGGGGAATAAAAAAAATTTCGATAAGGATGGAATGGTTGACGGACGGATCAGACGCCCACACGGTCGCACCTGGGTCCGGGTGTAATGGGACCCTCGGCCTCTGGTTTCGTACCACCAACAGATCACTACTCATCAGGTGCTGCTTCGATCTGCTGCTTACCTTATAAGTCCCCTTTTTAGCCAAAACTCGATTGTTGTCGACGCTTTTGTAAAACTTGTGCCTCGAGCACCATTTGTCAGACCTAATCTTGTTGGTATATTGAGAGAGATACGATATGGAACCAGTTCTCCTTGCTCTATTGAAAAGCCTTCCGGATACTTTTCTTAAGCGGGAGAGGTCGGGATTCCACCAAGTGCCGAGTGCCCCTGCCGTCTTTCAGTGGACGGTTTCGTCGAAAGAGGTGGTAATTTCACTTGTCACACTATACAGAAGGCTGTATAGACTATGTCAACCCGAGACTTACCTGTCGATTGCCGCTAGTTTCTATGCAGAGATATTTGATAATTTTGCCAGTCAGTTACTCTAGGTACTAATGCGCAGGCATCAAAAATAAACCTAATCTGACTATGGTCGAATAGAGATTGTTCTCACGACGCGTGCCAATTCCGTATGCAGCTGGCAGCCAGATGGCTTTTGAAGGTAATATCAAGCACTTCTTCTTGATCTCTTCTACCCCATGCTGTATGATGAGCGTTTGCATCACAGTCAAAAAGGAGATGCTTAATATGCAGTGTGCAGTGCTTGGTGAGCCACATCCCACTACTTCCCAGTACTTTCACAAGTCGGGTCGATTACAATTGCCTCAAAATCACTGCTGGTGAATTTTGTAGGACAAACGTAGTTAATGCCTCTCCTCAGGACGATACATACCCGAGGTTAACTCGCACGAGTGTCATAGAGTAAAAATACATTATTTAACATGAGACCTTCGATTACTCCTTTATATTTTTACGGCTCCTGAATGAGGGCTATGCTATGCTTTCTTTGGTGAAACTGGCAACCATCACATCCTAGATTGCTTTGGCGTGGTGAATGTACAGGCCTACATTCACCACGCCAAGCAAATTCTCGAAGCTCCAATCTCGACGCAACTAAAAAACAACAACTGCCTCGGAGTACTAATAGAACTCTCACAGTGCTCCGAGCTTGTCAGTATAAAGACGGCGTGGATAGGAGGTGCATTGTGCTATCGAAATCTCAACAAGACATAGAAATGCTAGAGATGTTGACGCGTCCATGCCCCTGGAAGGGTCAAGGCAATTAACAATATCTGCAGGGATATATGATGAAGTTGTTCCGTGTTTTGCTGCGGTATGTGGAGTCGTGAAGACCGATATCTGATCCACCGCTGATTGCCCACCGAACCGCCAGTTTTTGAGGCGCAAGGTGACCGTGCCGAACCGGTAGTTCAAGCTGCAGAAAACTATAAACGGGTCGACGGAGAGGATATCCGATAGTCCCTTGCTCTCCCACGCCTCCCGAATCACCCTCAATCCTTCAATGTGCAGGTGGTTCATTACAGGACAGCTTCTACTTCGAGGCCTGCCAAGAAGAAGAAGCTGAGGACAGACTGTGCTGCAAAAAATAAAAAAACCATAGGAAACTGGGCACCGGAGTCAACCGGTCACCATTGCAGAGGGGAAAAATTAGCAAAAAAAAACATAAAAGAACTACGATTGGGGTAAACCCCAATCATGCAATACTCTAGATGAATTTGAACCTGGTTAAAGCCAATAATTAATTTTGGTTGCAATCTCGGATGCATCGTTAAGACGTAAGACGTAAGACGTAAGTCGTTAAGACGTTAAGACGTATTTCATGAAATAGTGCAGTTTGTATGGGAGGGGGTAGAAGGAGGGTGAGGATTACAATAAATTTTATAATGTAGGTTACAATTATCATAAAAGTGATATATTCAAAATTTCAAAGCAATATGTTTTATAGTTTCTGAGAAAATCTGATTATTGTAAATTATCAAAAATGTGTTATTTTGTATGGGAGGGGGTAGACGGAGTAAGGGTAATCGATTACTTTTTTTTTGAATCTAACTGATATTGTTAATTAAGTGTTAAGTACAAAATTTCAGCCCTATAAATTGTATACGTACTGAGTGAATTGGCTTAACGTATTTCATGAAATAGTGCAGTTTGTATGGGAGGGGGTAGAAGGAGGGTGAGGATTACAATAAATTTTATAATGTAGGTTACAATTATCATAAAAGTGATATATTCAAAATTTCAAAGCAAGATGTTTTATAGTTTCTGAGAAAATCTGATTATTGTAAATTATCAAAAATGTGTCATTTTGTATGGGAAGGGGTAGACGGAGTAAGGGTAATCGATTAATTTTTTTTGACTCTAACTGATATTGTTACAAACAAAGTTTTTTGCCGGGCGACGGCCATCGACTATCATACAACGTGCATGATGCTTAACATGCCGTCGCCCTTACCAGCCATTAGTGTGGCTACACGTAATGAAAAAAGAGTTTTTAAGAATAATTTCCCCCTCGAAGGGGGGCCCAAAAAGCGTGATTCGCCGGTTTCGACCGCTGGTGCGAAGCGCGTCTCATCAGACGCCTCTACTCCGCAAAAAAAAAAAAAAAAAAAAAAAAAAAAAAAAAAAAAAAAAAAACTTTGTTTGTAAATTGCCACTGGCGCCAAGCCAGAACAATGAAATGAATTTTATACCTACAAGCTGCACGTTGCAGTTTGCATTCGGTATGGATTCACACCCATGTCGTGTTGGTCGGCCTATATAAGGCAAAACAGCATCTGTCTTGGGTCATTCCCGGTCACGCCTCTCCCACTGGTGCGATGCGCGGAGCAGAGGCGTCTGATGAGACGCGCTTCGCACCAGCGGTCGAAACCGGCGAATCACGCTTTTTGGGCCCCCCTTCGAGGGGGAAATTATTCTTAAACATAAAAGAACTACGATTGGGGTAAACCCCAATCATGCAATACTCTAGATGAATTTGAACCTGGTTAAAGCCAATAGATAATTTTGGTTGCAATCTCGGATGCATCGTTAAGACGTAAGTCGTTAAGACGTTAAGACGTATTTCATGCAATAGTGCAGTTTGTATGGGAGGGGGTAGAAGGAGGGTGAGGATTACAATAATTTTTTAATGTAGGTTACAATTATCATAAAAGTGATATATTCAAAATTTCAAAGCAATATGTTTTATAGTTTCTGAGAAAATCTGATTATTGTAAATTATCAAAAATGTGTCATTTTGTATGGGAGGGGGTAGACGGAGTAAGGGTAATCGATTACTTTTTTTGAATCTAACTGATATTGTTAATTAAGTGTTAAGTACAAAATTTCAGCCCGATAAATTGTATACGTACTGAGTAAATTGGCTTAACGTATTTCATGAAATAGTGCAGTTTGTATGGGAGGGGGTAGAAGGAGGGTGAGGATTACAATAAATTTTATAATGTAGGTTACAATTATCATAAAAGTGATATATTCAAAATTTCAAAGCAAGATGTTTTATAGTTTCTGAGAAAATCTGATTATTGTAAATTATCAAAAATGTGTCATTTTGTATGGGAGGGGGTAGACGGAGTAAGGGTAATCGATTAATTTTTTTGAATTTAACTGATATTGTTAATTAAGTGTTAAGTACAAAATTTCAGCGCGATAAATTGTATACGTACTGAGTAAATTGGCTTAACGTATTTCATGAAATAGTGCAGTTTGTATGGGAGGGGGTAGAAGGAGGGTGAGGATTACAATAAGTTTTATAACATAGGTTACAATTATCATAAAAGTGATATATTAAAAATTTCAAAGCAATATGTTTTATAGTTTCTGAGAAAATCTGATTATTGTAAATTTTCAAAAATGTGTCATTTTGTATGGGAGGGGGTAGAAGGGGTGGAGCGATTTAGCCCGTTCACGAACTTAGCCTTCATTTTTTGTCAAAAATAACGTGTGCAAAATTTGAACTTCATAGCTCAACGCGTTCTCGAGCTAGAGAGGTCACGGACGGACGGACGGACAGACGGACAGACGGACAGACGGACAGACGGACAGACGGACATCCAGTTTTGAGATATTCGAGTGATAATATGAACTTCTGTATCATTCATTTTTTTCTGCGAGCCTTATTTCTTAGCGTTACAAACTTTGTGGCAAACTTATAATACTCTCAGATTTCATCTAGAGTATAAAAACTCTTTTTTTGATATTGTTAATTAAGTGTTAAGTACAAAATTTCAGCCCGATAAATTGTATACTTACTGAGTAAATTGGCTTAACGTATTTCATGAAATAGTGCAGTTTGTATGGGAGGGGGTAGAAGGAGGGTGAGGATTACAATAAGTTTTATAACATAGGTTACAATTATCATAAAAGTGATATATTAAAAATTTCAAAGCAATATGTTTTATAGTTTCTGAGAAAATCTGATTATTGTAAATTTTCAAAAATGTGTCATTTTGTATGGGAGGGGGTAGAAGGGGTGGAGCGATTTAGCCCGTTCACGAACTTAGCCTTCATTTTTTGTCAAAAATAACGTGTGCAAAATTTGAACTTCATAGCTCAACGCGTTCTCGAGCTAGAGAGGTCACGGACGGACGGACGGACAGACGGACAGACGGACATCCGGTTTTGAGATATTCGAGTGATAATATGAACTTCTGTATCATTCATTTTTTTCTGCGAGCCTTATTTCTTAGCGTTACAAACTTTGTGGCAAACTTATAATACTCTCAGATTTCATCTAGAGTATAAAAAGCCACATTACACCATTATTCAGATGATCAACACAGTTCAGAGAATCACGAGGATAGCATTTATTTATTTTATAAGAATTATTGGGGGCTAAGCGTGGTACTGACCATTCACCTCCCCATTACCATCATTCCGTACAAAGGTCTCGAAAATCAGCTCCGCTACTACATTTCGCATATATTCGCTACTTTACAAGTAAAATAATCTGTAATAGATAATATACCATATAGCATCCGCTATAAACCCCGCACTTACCATTTACAGCACAATTCAAAATTTGTTCAAGTTTCCAGCCAACCAACAAATTATATTCCAACGATTATCAGTATAATTACATAGTTCCCATTTACCTGCAGGCTGTAATTATTATTGCACCTGCTCAACTTTGATTAAGGAGACGGTGAAGATCTACCCAATCTTAATAACAACGAGACTTCTTTAATACTCACATATGTACGTGCATATATACGTATATAATATCGTGCCTATAAATTCTGCATTGAAAAATTCGTCAAAAAGCAGACCATACTGTATTTTGACACACACCGTAATCGTTCATTCACAACAATTCACCTATTCAAATACCGGTCGGACCCTATATTGAAATTGTTGTTGGGTCGGGTCTGGGCTCGGAGTAGGGTTCGTTGTGTTGAGCATCGAGCTCGACACGAACTCAAACTACAATATGGGGTCAGAAAAGGTAGTCGCGCGGGCTGTCGCTGTACACTTATGCGGAGCGCGTCGCGGCGATAGAGAATAACTTGTTTGACTACTTTTCTTGAGTAAAATTGTATGAATACGGTTCGCGTATCAGTGGTTGACTTGCGACCAATCCGACGGATTGGTACGTGCGTCTATGGCTTGCATTAAACTAAATCTATAGGAGAGATGGGGTGCCGCAGAGGAAAGCACAGCTACTTAAAAATACGTGAATTAAAGTGGCTAGGTCCTAAGACTTAGAGCAAGTAGCCTTAATGTGCTTGTCGAAATGCCATTCGGTGGAAGGACTAAAAAAACCCGATTAAGTCCTTTTTAATCATGTTATTTACCAGAAACGGTCTCCACGTTGGGCGCTTAATATGTAACGAATATTTTAGTGGGCGTCCGAAGATGCCCGTGGCAACGGAGCCTAAAGAAGCACAGTGGCCGTGAAAGTCTAGCCGTGCGATCTGGCTAAGAAAAAGGCTCCTCAACGAGCTATGAAGCGGCCTATGCTTGCTGTAGCTCAGTTCGGGAGACGTTAGCGGGGTTTTCGCTGCTCGCTGCCCCTGTCCTTTATGTATTACCACAATCCAGAAGCCTGGGGAAGACAACACAAATAGGGGAGCCAGAAATGTGAAATAATAAAAATAAAGTGGGGCAATTGATTGTCGGACGGCTCAGATGTCCTCGCGGTCGCATTGGGGTCCGGGGGTAATAGGACCTTCGGCTTCTGGTTTCGTACCACCGACAGATCAGTACTCATCAGGTGCTGCCTTCGATCTGCCGACGGAAGTAGCACTACCAGGGTATGGTTCACTACAGGTGCTTGATTACACGTTTGACACCGGATGTGACGCTCCTTCCCAAGGTCTTATTACTGTTGTTGTTCTTATAATTCACTCCGCCGTAGCCCGATTTTCACACTCGATGATCTGGTACCCTGGCATAAAACGAATGCTGGTGAACTTTGGCTTGACTACGTGTGCGCTATCAGAAATAATTTCCTACACTATGGCGTTCTGCACCGCGGTAAGCTGCTCTGGGGAGAGCATCGATATTGGATAGTCCGCCTGCAGGATGGCTACTGATTGCATAGTTGTGATGCCAACGTTCGACGTGGCAGGCCTATTGACTCGTCCGTCTGACGAAACCGAGGCAAACCTACCTACCTACATGTAAGTTCTCAGTTTAGATTTAAAGAATTTTTTTTTTTTTTTTTCAAAACATTTTTATTTTACATTACGCGAAATATACGTATACTATACACATAAATTTAGCGAACAACATCAGGAGAGAAGATTCATTTTTTGACCCTCTTTTTTAGCGAATTGATCAATTGCGTATCCTAACTTGTTTTCGGTCGCTAAAACTGCGAGATAAAGCATCCTTTGCTGTGGATTATTAAGGAATTCGATGATCTGCCGAATGATCTTTTGCCTGATGAAACCGTCACAGGAATCGAGTAAAAGATACGAATTGCAGTTCAAAAATTTACATGGAGAAGAAAGCTCTAACTTAATAGTCTACGATTCCATCCCATAGAAAGTGCCATTAGTGTTCCTGGTACAAATGTTTATCACACTCAAGTCGATAAGAATGTCTAATCCAAAACTTTGCAGCATTGGATTCGAATGACACTTATTTATCTGATAATTGTCCTGCAATATTTTTCGTTCATGTCGAATAGGTGCCATAAAAAAAGGGTTTAAGCCCATCACATTCTACACTGACACAATATTGTCATAGTAAGGTGATGAAGTAAGGATGAAGGGTCGATAAATGGAAAAGATAATAAAAAGGACTTGAGTGGGAAAATTGATGACACGATGAATTGTTCGGAGAAAACCTCCATTAAATAAGTAGACTTCGTCCAAATAAATTTTCTATATCTGGCACATAGTCGAGATATAGACATCCTATACGTTAGTATTCCCTAATAAATAGGTATTATTTGTAAGATTCGCTTGAATAAAATCGCAATAAAACTGGTTTATGTTCACTGAAAAGCAAATAAAATGCTATATATAGCACATAAACAGGAACGAAAAACCCGTCATAACCTTAAGAAACGATTTACGCTAATATTTTTTAAAGTCTACCTTTTGAAGTTATTTTTCGGATTGCTTAATCACATCGTTGCCTCGATGGAAGTAAATAAATACTGAAAGTATAAATTCAGATAATTTTATCATAGAAAATAAATAGTAGAGAACGTGTATAGTATTTTAAATTTGACTTTCTTTTCAACCTATCCAATTACTTTAATTTTTTCAGGTCATTTTAAATGAACACAGAAAAAAACTACACGCACTTTAATGCTCCTTCGTATTTCGGTCGCCCCAAGGACGAAACGGTCCCCTGTACATCCATTTGCTGGAAATGATGTTTCGTAATCGATTTTCGCCATAACGTAATAAATGTAGGACTTTCAGTCTAGACACGTAATTTCCAACCGCTCATCAATCAACGATAGGTTGAAAGGGTTCCCGAAACTGATGTGATTAGAATCGTCGGTAATGGTACGGAAAATGGTGAATTTTCCACCAGAGATTTACGCCTGAGGTTGATTTTGCAATTGGTTTTTTTTATGTAGAAGTGACTTTTATCGATTGTGTAAAATTCTCTGCTTGACATATGTATGGAAATCTAAAATTGTATACTACGAGTACATCAATATTTTTCCCTGAATGCCTTATTTGCAAACAGAATTGACTGGTATTTTACTTTATTTCGAATAAAAATTATGAATCCTTCACCTGTGAGGCGCGATATCTTACGTTTGTTTGCTGATAGCAAATGTGATATACACGCTACGACTTATGCGTCGATTTGAATGTAAAGATATCGTTGTTAGTGTCTATCAATTCGACCCCTCTAAGCTCAGGGGTACATGAGCTGCAAAAGTAATCATTACGCCGCGCCGCCCCACAGCGAGACCAAATAGCAAAAAAAAACAGTAATAATTCCATTTTATATTTGATTCTGTTTATAGATTTTTTCTTATCGCCGCGGTTATTTGTAACGCGGTAGAGTGATAAGTAATAGTGAAAAATTTGGTAGAAACTTCCAAAAATTTTGCATTTCAATAATTTCCGTTTTCAATTTATTTTTCATCTCGACATAAGACTTTTGTATCGGGGGCAAAGAATTTCCTCCATAGTCCTCCCTGTGGGCGCTCTCTGGAACGTCTAAGCCAACCGAATTTTGCACTGCAAAACATTTGGTAGAGGCACATAACGATGATCATCCTGAACGGCCAATAACACTAGTGCGTCTCAGGAAATAGGTGAACGGTGGAGTTGCAACAGAGTTGTGAGAACACCAACCCAGCTGAAAAGTCATCAAAAGAACGCGCCATTAAAAACACCACTGGAGCTGCGCTATATAAAACCGGAGTCCGAAGCGTTTATACCCTAGACTTGTACAGACCTAGTGGTGATACCAAAAGTACCAATTGGCAGCGACCATATGCATTAAGAATGGGTCTCCTATATGGCCAGTTCATAGGGGAGGTTCGCACTCATTCAGTAGGATCTTGACCATTCTCAAAATCAATTAACAAACTAACCCATTCTACAAATATTTGTCGAATTTTTCAAGTCGCTAGCTTCATTCTATGGAAAGTTATTGCTTATTTGAAATTTCACTTGTAGGGGAGGTAGGGGTTCCTTGGGTCGAATCTTGCCCATCATTGCTACCAACCAATTAGATCACCCTACAAACATTTAAACAAAATTTCAAGTCTCTAGCTTCATTCTATCGAAAGTTATCGCTTATTTGAAATTTCATTTGTAGGGGAAGTTTTGGTTTCGCTGGTAGGATTTTACGTATTTGCAATATTAGCCAACTGGATCCTACTACAAACATTTCACCAAGATTTCAAGTCTCTAGGTTTATTTTGTCGTAAGTTAGCGCTTCGGCCCAAACTCAAGCAGCTTCTCAATTCAGGGCTACGTGCGAAAAATTGGGTATCTATTTTACGTCAATTGGTTCAAGAGTTATAGACAAAAAACCTGAAAAGTAGGGTAGTACGGGGCTGTTTGTAAGAAAATTTCCGTTGGTTTTCAACTGATCGATTTTATTTTTCCAGTAGAGTATAAGATTATCCTCGCAAGCAATCTACCAAAGCTAGAGCTCTTCATGTTTATTTAATCGGGAGTTATAGATTCATTTAATTATTTTACATTTGTAGGGGAGGCAGGCGTTCTCTTGAACTGATCACGTCCATTTTCAATACCAACTAACTAGATCATACTTCCAATATTTTTCCAAAATTTCAAGGCTCTAGCTTCGTTCTATCGAAAGTTATCGTGCGAACGGACAGACAGACGGACACACAGACAGACGGACGGACGGACAGACAGACAGACAGACATGGCTAAATCGAATCAGGAGATGACCCTGATCATTTATATATACATTACCATACCTCCGGAGCCTCCTTTAAGGTGTTACATATTTTCATCGTGACAAAAACAATATACCCTCTACTAAAAGTCTAGGGTATAAAAATAGCTCCCGGCGACTCTTAAGACACCTAAGGATGCAACCCTTCCCCTAAGATTGGGTATGTGGGCTTGTAACCTGCGTACCTGAAATAAATTTACACTCGAAACATTAAACGAGCCTCGGATACCATGGACTGATTCCCCGGCAACGAGTTTTGACAACAAACAACGGACCACGATCGGTTTTTGCAATGTTCGAACGATGTGGGGCGAGTGCAATAGTGCGAGACTCACTGAAGGAGAACGAAAAATGACTGCATATAACATCGATATACTAGGACTGAGCGAAACAAGATGGCCTGGATCGAGAACGACTTTATCACCAAGCCCCCAAACAGTACTGCTCTACTCTGGAAATGAAGACGATATGTCAGTTCGAATGGCAGGCGTCGGAATCCTGTTGACTAGAGAGGCACGCCCATCTCTATTTGACTGGAAGCCCATCTCCGACCGTATAATTGCAGTCACATTAATTTCCAGGGTAAGAAACATCACAATAATTCAGTGCTACGCCCCGATTGAACCAGCGGATCAATCAGCTAAGTACGACTCATACCACCGACTCGGCGACACTTTCGACAAGGCTCCCAAAGGTGACATAAAAATTATTATGGGGGATCTCAATGCCAAAGTCGGGTCTGACAATCTTGGTTTGGAACACTTAATGGGCAATCATGGTCTAGGCAACAGGAACCAAAATGGCGACACGTTCGTGGAGTTTTGCAACTCTCGTCAACTTGTCATCGGCGGTACTTTGTTCAAGCCCAAACGATGTCATTTATCAACCTGGGTTTCTCAGTGTGGCAGAGCAGAGAACCAGATAGACCATAGAGGCATTTCCAAGAAATGGAGGAACTGTATCTTAGACGTCAGGTCGAAGCGGGGTGCTTATATTGGCAGCGATCACCAACTTATGCGCTTACGAAGGGCAACGATCCATCGCCCTCAAAATGCAAGAATTTTGCCACGTTTTAATGTGCGAAAGCTTACAGATCCATCTATAAGACGTGCTTATTCCACCGCCTTGCACGAAAGAGCTTATGCACCACCACCTTATGAGACTCCTACAATTGATGACAGATGGAAAGTCGCTAAGGCCTCATTTGTTTCGTGCGGTGGAATTACGGTGGAACTCTTTAAGGCGGATATCAACGCTACTGCGGATATGCTTCTCCCCCTTATCCAAGAGTGTTGGGAAACCGAAACTCTCGCCAAAGAATGGAAGAAGGGCGTCATTATTAAGATCCCGAAGAAAGGTAACCTGAAGGATTGTAATAATTGGCGTGGAATTCGCCTCCTACCCGCAGTCTCCGAACTGATGGCAAAGATATTCTTAAACCGGATCAAGCATACGGTTGACCGCACACTGAACGATGAACAGGCTGGTTTTCGCGAGGGCTTTTCATGTAGTGACCACATCAACACCCTCCGAATTATTATTGAACAATCTGCAGAGTGGAGATGCCCATTACATGTCGTGTTCATCGATTTCGAGAAGGCGTTTGGCAGCGTTGACCGCGAATACATCTGGAAGACCTAACATAGGAGAGGTATACCAGATAAAATCATATCCATCATCAAGGAGTCCTATAGCGGAGCCCAATGTCACGTCTTACACAAGGGTAAGCTTTCAGCTCCCTTCGAGGAACATAGCGGAGTGAGACAAGGCTGCATTTTGTCACCTATATTATTATACCCTAGACTTATAGTAGAGGGTATATTGTTTTTGTCACGACGGAAATATGTAACACCTTAAAGGAGGCTCCGGAGGTATAGCAATGTATATAGTATATAAATGATCAGGGTCACCTCCTGATTCGATTTAGCCATGTCTGTCTGTCTTTGTAGCGTCTGGGTCCTCATTCCCAGATTCGTTATCCTGCCCATTCAGCGTTATGCCATCAGCCGCTGAGGTTAAGGTTTATTCGCCTAGGTCCATCTCAACTTCATTGGCCTCAAGCGTGTTCTTGTTGTCGGCAATGGTGTTTTACTTTTTCAGCTTCAGGAAAACAATATCCATGTCCAATTTCATCTTACCAAATCTTGAGTACAATATGTCCTCTGCCTCTTTGTTAATTTGCAGAATTGTTGCGAACCACTGCACATAATTTTGCATTCGCCAGCTGACCCGACTCGCCCAGTACAAACATTGGTGACATTCCGTTGCCTGAATAGCGTTACCGACAGCATAAATATTGTAGATATGCTAACGTCATCGGAACGCTAACGGAGAGCGACAGAGATCCTCTCACTATGCTACATGGTACATGCCTTTGTTTGTAGCATGGATGCGAGTGCTGTGCGAAGAGCTAACACAGCTGATGAAAGATCATCTGTGTGCAGCATGATTGTTGTACGGAGGCAATTGTTTCTATGCTGAATAGATGCAATTGCCTGTGTGCAGCATGGTGACGTACATGGAGGATTTTTCATCCGTGTGTTGGTTCGGTGCTGGCAGACGAAGAGTCGTCAGCTTTGTTATGGTATGAGTGGCAGCTGATGGACAGCGGAAAGGTCGATGGCCGTTGTGGGTGGACGACGAGCGGTTTTTTTGGTCAGATTGGGGGTCGGAGAATTTCGATTAAAAAAAGATTGGGGAGACTGATTTAGGAGCTGGTTAGATCGACAGATTGATTTCTTTGGAATTGGGAAGAAAAACAGAGGACGATTGATTTGGAAAGTGGAAAGTGGAAAAGTTTGGAAAAAAGAAACATTTTGATTGTAATAAGTGTTACTTGCGATTTTTCCTTACAATTGAGATTGTTTTTTTTTTATCAAGTGTGTGGTTGCATTTTTGGCAACTTTATTTGAATTAAAGGCAAATTTAGTTGGGTCCTCGGTCTTCAATAATTATTATTTTTATGAAATTGCGTATAAAAAGTGACGGAATGTACATTCGGAAAAAGATTTGTTCCTCGTCAAGAGTGTGACCGTACCGATCAAGATATTGTTAAATGGATTGATCCAAGTGAGGCCTATGATAATTTGTGCATCAAGGAAATAAAAAAAAAATAAAAACGGTTGCAAATCAGTGATGAACTAAAACAAAAATAAGGTCGTACACCTTTTTTTCTTTGGTTAAGCGGAACAGGATTCACGAGGGTGTGTAATCGAGTTTTTCACTGGAATTAAGTCGTGCGTCATGAGTTTGTTACTTAAATCTACACGGGAAGTGCATCGAGTGACTTGGAATACGAATTGAATATTGTTAACTGGTTTTGAATTATTTTATTTCTTTTATTCATTTATTTAAATTGCTGTTTCTTTTTGAATCACGGTGGACACTGCGCCAAACGATCGATCGTTCAACGGAGGATCCACATATAAGTAAATTTAAATTGGTGGCTGAATTTGATCAGTTGTTTTTTTTTTTGCTAAGTTTATCTTTTTATCAACCTCATTCATATAGTTTCCATTTATTCAATTAACTCCTTGATATTTTTCTTGAATTATTGAATTCTTTTTTACTGTAGAGTTTAACTGATTTCGGGTTACCATTATATATATTTTTTTATTTGTAATAATACGTTTTTTTTTAAGTGATTTGCTGAGAATTTCTTTTCATTGGGTTCTTCCGTGTCCCGAAGGATGGACACATTCCTTACCTTTCTTTTTTTCTCCCCTTGTGTTTGAATGTTTTAGGTGGCTTTACTAGGACTAGAATGCGCTGACTCAAAACCCACGCCATTCCGCTGGCCTAGCCGGGTCAAATGCCTCCGAGTCAGTTAGCATTCTGGTCAAACATATTTTGTTGCAGTGACGGCGGCTTGACAAAGCCGTGGTTCGCAACAGAATTAGTGTCTGCTGTTTCTCTGCGAGGTGCTCGTTGACACGTAGGACTACGCAGTCCACAGTGGGAATGTCCGGATGTTGCCGCTGGAATAGTTTTAGTGCCATCTCCTCCTCTCCGCCTCCCAATGAGACTGTGCTCCCGCATCAAAGGGTATCCAATAAGTTTTAGCATAAACACTAAAAAAAGATATTCCATCAAGTGGACACACTTCTTCCACTTCGCGACGAAGGCAACAAGTACATGCAAATTTATTTCATGGGCAACGAAGAACACAGCAATTGGACCAGCGTTTGCAAAACATGCCTGGAACAAATCATAAATTGCGACTGATCTCCAAAGACATTTACAAGCGGAATTGCATTCGTATATCTATTTCGAACAAATGGAGGACAAATTCGAATAAGGGGCGTTATGACACCAAATAAGCCGAAAATGCCGAAAATAACCGAGATTAATGTCAAACCAATGGTTTTCGGGGTCGCTGAGATGAATGATAGTGCTCCCAAAGCCCTTCACCACCGAGGTGAGTAACCGTGAAAATATTTCCAAAATGACTCAAATTAGTGTCAATGCTGTGAGCGAAGCGAACAACGTGAGCCTAGCGAACCCTGCTAGTAATTCATAAATTTTAAGAAATATTTGCTGTACGAGGTACCGAATCACCTTGGAAGCTAGCTATTCATTCATTCTCAAACGTATGCTATTTTCCTAAGTATTTCAAACACAATGATGTCAACAGACGTTATCTTATTATCCTTTTGCAAAATGCATTGAGGACTGCAATCTTCTTTTAAAAAATTGCGGGAAGACAAAACTCGAAATACCACTATTGCATCTAATTGTAGAATTCTCAAGTGGTAAGCGAGGACTAAATTATTTACAAGAGCGTATTCAACGTCAGACACACAAGTGGCCCAATTCGAAAAGTAGAATAGAAACTGCAGACATGAAGCAGGACAACAGTTTCAACAAAAGCAAGCAAAAACAAAACCGACAACAAAAATATCAGCACACTTCGGTTTAGTATAGTTTTGCAACTTTTCTATTTTTTGTCGAGAACGATAGCGAAAAACAAGGCCGAGTTCACTATATCCTCGTATCTAATACCAACAGACACGTCTAATTAATGCGCAAGAGCATTTTAGATACCGAGCACTAAACATATTCATAGATTGTAGGTTGCATAGCAGCGCCAGCGAAGATACTATCAGGACTGCATGAATGGATGGAGGAAGGAATAAAAGATGATTCCCTACGGAATGAGTACGTTGCTCCTAAATCATGGTACGAGTACATTAGGACAACAACTGTAGCTTACTCTTACATATGTGATTGTATATGCATTGTATTTTTATAATTTAGAAATTCTTCCGACTGTTGGTCGGCCGAAAATTACTGTGCCCTGCGAATTATTAGAACACTAAGCAGCATTTAAGTGGGAAAAGGAAAAATTATTTTAAGTAATTCACAGTGCATACATAAACATGAAAAAACAGGATAACTGTTTACAAGTTTTCATTTTATTTTATTTTTTTTGTTTTTTTTTTTTTTTTTTTTTGACATGGATATGTCTTATATCTGGGGGTCATCCTGAAAATATGTCCGTCACACGAAATGTCTGTTTTTCTACTCGGGGATCAGAAGAGGAAACAAGCCCATTGAAAATTTTTCTGAGTTCTATGAATGTAGTGGCCGATCCTCAGTCAATCCGAGTCAGTCATCAAAGGCAACTCACGAAAATCGAAAAACTTCGCATCATGAACTGACTAAACAACCAGGCACCCATAAAACAAGTCAACATCATTCAACTGCCATCCCCTCGTGATTCAAATCTGCTCACAACACCAGCCACATCCAGACAACCTGTCTCCCTCACTCGTGCCTAGCGCTATTGCTCCTCCTTCACAGCAATCTTTTTGTTTTCATCAATTAGTCACTAACCTGACTCAGTAAGAAAATCGTTGGGGTAGGTCGGGAAATAGCTTCAACTTCACACACACACACACATACACACACACTCATATGCAGGCAATGGAGAGACGGTTGAGTCGAAGAAGTTCAATGGATGGGCATTGCTTCGTCATCGGCGACAGTGCGAAAGAGATGCTTGCTCCACGGACCTTGGACTACACTTCCGCGGCGGATCCACCCCTTTCTTGTGATGGCCAATCCCATCCAGCCGACTGAAATCAGTGTCACCAAGGTCACCAACGTGTTTTTCCCGTGGATGTAAGGAACTTACGACCGTACTTGTATCGCGCATACCGCGTACTATCACGATCGATGATATATCAACTAACAGTGCACAATTCTGATTTAGTGAGGAGAATAGTGCAGATGATGCAGTTTGTGCAGCGCGGATAACGTAAACGTTAATGCAATAAAATTGTGTTGTCGCGCTTACCGTCTTTAGACTTAGACGAGTACTATCTAAGTATCTAATAGTAAGTGTGTTTAGCTAGACCGCGGCTTGACGCGATCGATCGCGGATTGACGTACTAACGAAGCACAGGCGCATATAAATATGTAGAGTGTATGATCGCTTGATCCACACACGGGGCAACGGTTGGGTTAATTTGTATTCTCCTGTACACTATGCGGGACGGTATGTCTTGAAAATGATACAAAGTATCTACACTGCATGCAGATACATCGGTACATCTTATGTTTTGTCGAATGAATTCATCCAGTATAACTATACTGGGATCTTTATAAAACTTACGTCGATATCTTCAACACAACAGGTTCCACGCAGTCGGTAGCCAAAGACATATCCATGTTCCGATGTATCTGCATGCAGTGTAGATACTTTGTATCATTTTTGGGTGCTGACTGCGAATCTGAGGTTTGCTACCAATTTTTAACATGAAAATGTTTATTGGGAGGCGGCTATTCATTTTTAATAGCTAAGAAATCTGATGGGAAAGTTAAAACTTTCAAGAAAAAAAGGAATTTCTTTTTTTCCTTGTGAATGTTCTGTAACTCACCGTTGTAGTTTTGAGGGGAACGTTCAATGCTAGGAAATTGAAATTTATCAGAACTCACGCAGGATAAAATTTTGTGTTCAAATTTACGAACCTCCACTGTAAATAAGTTTCGCACGCACTTTACTTAGCATAGCTCTGGCGCCACAACCATCTACTTTTGGTCGCCCAATGTGCTTTGCCGGATGCGTAGCATGCGGTTCGCAGGGCTCATCTGGTTCATCCGGTTCAAGCGGCAATGTAAATTAAGCCTTAAATGCTAAGGAACATCGTTTTTTCTTCTGTCAATGGGAGAAAGCATATGCCTGTACATAGTAAAGATATGAATATTTGTGTATGTAGAAGAAAATATTCTTGAAAAATACAATTACTCGGGAACAAGTCAAACGTGACCATAAGAAATAATGACTATTCTTTCTTATACTGTTGATTGATTTATCTCTCTGGCGAACGCAAGTAGGTACTGCAAAACAACAGACTAGGCATCTACTATTGGCTAACGAATATTGTCGCAACTTTACATCCTTCTTTACACGTACATTACCCTAAACGTTACAATACTAATTTCTTCTCATACAATTTACAACCCAATACCTGAAACTAAACTTTGTCATTAACCACGTAAATAAAAGAATAACCTGAAATTAACACAAGATGGGCCAACATTATGTTACAATTTCAGCATTAGAGGAGATTATAAGCATATGCGTCTACAGGCTAAAGACAATTCCACCGCCATTTAATACCCATTGTGGCAAAAATTATGTAGGAAACACTACTCTCCTTTAAGGATATGGCAACAGAAAATTATAAACCTTATATTCGTACATCCACAGAATAATACTGAACTGGTACTCGAAAACTTTATTTGGCATTTTTAGAGAAAGAATTATTAGGCGTGTTTTATACCCTAGACTTTTAGTATAGGGTATATTGTTTTTGTCACGACGGAAATATGTAACACCTTAAAGGAGGCTCCGGAGGTATAGCAATGTATATATATAAATGATCAGGGTCACCTCCTGATTCGATTTAGCCATGTCTGTCTGTCTGTCTGTCTGTTTGTCCGTCTGTCTGTCTGCCCGTTCGCACGATAACTTTCGATAGAATGAAGCTAGAGCCTTGAAATTTTGGTCAGATGTTGAAAGTATGATCTAGTTGGTTGGTATTGAAAATGGGCATGATCAGGCCAAGAGAACGCCTACCTTCCTTTCATATGTAAAAGAAATAAATGTATTTATAACTCCCGATTAAATAAACATGAAGAGCTCTAGCTTTGGTAGATTGCTCGTGAGGGTAAACTTATACTCTCCTGGAAAAATAAAATCGATCAGTTGAAAACTAACGGTAATTTTCTTACAAAGAGCCCCGTACTACCCTCCTTTTCAGATTTTTTGTCCATAACTCTTGAACAAATTGACGTAGACATCTGATTTTTGGCATGTAACCCTGAAGTGAGAAGCTGCTTTGGTTTTAGTAAGTTGGACATAATCAGATCAAAAGAACACCTACCTCCTCTACAAAATTAAAAAAATTAAATATTACTTTAATTTCGATGATTTTCGATAGAATAACACTAGCGAGTTGAAAATTTGGAAAAACGTTGGTAGTAAAATCTTGTTAGTTGGCATTGAAAATGGGCAAGATCCGACCAAAGGAACCCCTACCTCCCCTACAAATGAAACTTCAAATAAGCGATAACTTTTGATAGAATGAAGCCAGCGACTTGAAATTTTGGCCAAATGATTGAAGTGAGATTGAGTTAGTTGGCATTAAAGATGGCTTAGATTCGACCTAAGAAACCCCTACCTCCCCTAGAAATGAAATTTTAAATGAGCGATAACTTACGACGAAATAAAGCTGGCGACTTGAAATTTTGGTCAAATGTTGGTAGTACGATCCAGTTGGCTAATACTGAAAATACGTAAAATCCGACCAATGAAACCCCTGCTTCCCCTACTAATTAAACTTCAAATAAGCGATTACTTTCGATAGAATGAAGCTAGTGACTTAAAATTTTTTTTTAAATGTTTGCAGGGTGATCTTATTGGTTGGTGGCAATGATGGGCAAGATCCGATCCAAGGAACCTCTACCTCCCCTACAAGTGAGACTTCAAATAAGCAATAACTTACGATGGAATGAAGCTAGCGACTTGAAAAATTCGACAAATATTTATAGAATGGGTTAGTTAATTGATTTTTAGAATAGCCAAGATCCTCCTGAATGTGTGCCAATCTGAAGTTAGCCACCTACCGGTCTAAATTATAAGCAAAGAATAAAGAGAAAAGAAACAGAGCTCAGTACAAGTGATCTGCAAGCAAGATTATGCAAGCTTACAATTTACAATTTCCTCTTAAAAGGAATGGCTAAGTATCTCCATGAGTAGAACATTTCATCTCCTACTGGCATAGGACAATACGAAACCCTTAATTTGCGGTTGAAGCCCTCTACTGTTCGGTTTCATTTTTACTTTACTTCAAGAGGCACAGTAGCAAGCGCTCATGCCTTTTACATATACACATAAAACTGATACTTTCTATACCTATTGTCCGTTATACTCATGTCGAAAATATATCGGGTTGACTTATCTATAATGGACGCAAAGCGTATTATCTTGATTTCTTTATCTGGTTTTCGCTTCTAAGGAATTTCCAGTGATAGTATTTTCCACGCTTGATGCACATAATCCTTTATGAGCGCTTCATACTCTCGTATCTACACTTAACGAGTATAACTTTATGGCATTTTCCCACAGGAATAATGCTTTCATCTATGATTTAATCTTCTTATTTGTTCAAATGCGATTTGGTTAATTGAATCTGTTCGTACTCGTATACTAACACTGACTACGGTTTGAAATACATATACCTATAGTATAGTATTTGATATAGCGTACCATGAAGCAAGGTAAAAAATAAATCGTAGAATTTGAGTATCCGTTAAGGGCTTCATTTATATTGGTCGCGTGAAGCGGATGAACCGCATGCTCTCGTGACACAACCATCTACTTTGGGGTCGGTCGCTAATGTTGTTTGCGACTCATCCGGTTCATTCGGCTCATGCGGTAATGTAAATTGAGCCTTAGCTTAAAAGAATAAAGTTATTAATTGCCTTGACCCCTCTAGAAGAATGGGCGCGTCATCATCTCTTGGGTAGCCATGCCTTGTTGACGTTCCGCTAGCATATTTTTCGGATGATGCAGTTGTTAGCATGCACCTTCTATCCGATTCGACTTTTGCTGACAAGCATCGTATGGTACCCACAGATAGATTTTCACAGACGCGCCGAGGATTGATTCTATGCTTCTCAAGATGTGGAATCCTAGAGTGGCGACTGAGAAACCACGACCGAGACCGTCAATAGAAACTGAACTGAACCTTTAAACTAAAATACTTTGCCTTAATTCTTAGTGGGACATAGCGCATCAAAAACTCCTGCGTGCCATCGTAGTTTGTTCTGGGCAATAGGGCGCAACTCTCCAAACGACTTACCTAGCGCCTTACATTTTTTTGCCACAGATTGGCGACATGTGTTTCTAGGACCTCCACTTGGTCGGCCTTGGATGGTAATGCTGCTCCATTTCATGGCATCTAAAGCAATGCAGTTATTATTTTTCCGTAATATGCGACCTATCCACTTCAACTGCCATTTTTGCCGGCATATCAATTCGTCGATTGGCGTTTGACCCACAAGCTGACTAAGGTCTTCTTTTGATATTGTTTCGGGCCGGAAAGGTCTTTCATTGTACCGCTCCCATACAAAAGCACAGACAGTATCAGGTAGCGAAACAGGCCCAGCTTGGTTTTGATTTATTTATTTATTTATTTATTTATTCAAATATTATTATTACATAACAGGAATAGATTCCAAAAATACGTAATGTGAAGAATACAAAAAAGAAAAAAAGTGTAATAGGAAAAATAATATATAAAAAAAAGAAACTTTACAGAAGAAGAAAGAAGAAAAAAAGGCGAAAAGCAAAATAACTTAAGGAGCTAGAACTTATATAAATAGAAAATAAGAAATAGTAATTCAAATGAAAAAGAAAATGTGACTTAGAACTATGTAGGCGGATAAACAGAAGACAAGAAATAGTAATTCAAAATTAAGAAGAAGCCGCCAAGATTTACAATAAGGCTAATTAATCATTTATTTCAGAAGAATCAAGTTTATGCAGCAAAGTACGTTTGAAGGTATAAAAAGAAGAGGATATAGAACCAAGCTCCAAACTATCAAAGTTTCTCATAGATCTCTGGAGTGGAGAGTTGATAAAAACAGAAAGTGAGGAATGAGGAAGATCAAAAACTGCCATCGATCGCGTGTTGTGGGAAGGGATCCTAAACTTAATGTCAGCTAAGAGACAAGAATTTAACAATCCATTACACAACTTGAAAAGAAAACATTGATCTAGGTATGTTCTTCTTTTACGTAGTGGCGATAAATTTAAAAAGCTGAGGCGGTCGGGGTAACGGCGGTATGCAAGCTTGTATCTGAACATTAAGGTTCTAGTAAATTTTCTTTGAACAGTTTCAAGAGCTTCGCAAGAGACAGAAGTAGATGGAGACCAAACAACAGAGGCATATTCTAAGACACTACGTACAAGTGACACAAATAAATTCACACAGGTATGTATGGACCGGAAGTTACAGGAGCAACGTAAAATAAAACCAGCTAATTTAGATGACCTGTTGATAATATCAGAGTAATGGTCAGTGAAACGAAGTTTGGGGTCAAACACAACTCCCAGGTCTTTGAACGTAGAAACAGTTAGGAGAGGAACCGAGTTTATTTGGTATGAGAAAGAAATAGGGGAAGGTTTTAAGGAGTAAACCATTACAAAACATTTGGAAACATTAAGGTGTAAATCGTTTGAGCTACACCAAGTAGATAAAATGTTCAAATCAGATTGTAGCACGTTACAGTCAGTAAGACATGAAACCGCTGAGAAAATTTTATTGTCGTCAGCATATAATAAGAAGGGACAATTGAGAAGCGACGGAAGGTCATTCACGAAGAATGAGAACAATAAGGGACCCAGAATAGAGCCCTGAGGAACCCCAGATGATGGACAGAAAGAGGACGAAACTAAATTTTGGAAAACGACTCTAGATGACCGATCGTTGAGGTAAGAGCAAAGCCATACAACGAGGAATGAAGGAAAACCAAGAGCGATTAACTTGTTTAGCAAGATTTGGTGATTGACAGTATCGAAAGCCTTAGCAAAATCTGTATAAATGACATGAACGTCGTTATGATCATTAAAAGATTTAGCAACGTAATTAACGAATTCAACCAGATTGGTAAGTACAGATTTATTTTTGCAGAAGCCGTGCTGTTCTTGACAAATAAGACAACCAAAATTATCATAAATGAAGTTGTACACAATCTTCTCAAGGATTTTGGAAACAGATGATAATAGGGAAATAGGTCTGTAGTTAGATGCAGAGCTAAGGTCACCCTTTTTGGGTATTGGAACAACAAAGGAAGATTTCCACTGTATTGGAAAAATACCTTCCTGCAAGCTCTTGGTCAGCAGAATGGCGAGAGGAGCAGATATAGACGAAGTTGTCCAACTTCTCCACAGGCTGCCCATTAAAACTGATGGCAATAGGTGTAGGATTTCTTTTTCGTAATTGCGGGCTACGAAGTTTGTTGTTGTTGGTACTAGTCTTAAGCCCAACCTTGATTGCCTCCGCCTCCAGATCTATCGCCCTTGCGGACATATCCATGATTTTGTGGGAGAGTAGGCGTATGTCTTCAGCGTAGTCACGATTGTATTGTAGATAAGATGTCAAAGTTCATTGGATTCCTCTGTCTACTCTGGATAGGGCCGAATGCAACACATCACTGATTAATAAGAGGAATAGGATCGGCGAGAGGATGTACTCCTTCCGAACTCCACTGCAAATCTCAGAGTCTCTCGATACCTTACCTTTATGCAGAACGCGACATTTTGCACCGTCATAGGTTGCCTTAATAATAGGCGCAAGTTTCTCAGGGATGACTCTCCTGCGCAAGGCCGCCCATATAGCACACACTATCAAAAAACTTTCCGGAATCGATAAAAAGCAAGTGGAGTGGAGAATCGTACTCAACGCATTGCTCGATGATGTTTCGCAAGATGTTAATATGATAACACAGGAGAATCCGCATCGAAAGCCAGCCAGCTCTTCATCAATTGTGCTTTAGTCTTTCCAGGATGATTTTAGCTATTTCTTGGCAACGACAGAAGGCACACAATGACCTTCTTCGGAAGTTCGATGATCAGACCTTCCTTCCACTCAGTGGGGAAGGCCTCTGTATTGCATGCTCTATCAGCAAGTGGGGGCAGCAACTCACCAGGTACACTTGGCGCTGCTTGGTGAAGTTCGGCAGGGACTTTCCTCGTTTTAGTGCAATAATTGCAGCGAGTAATTCCTCTTTAGTCGGGACAGTTGACCGTATACGCACATTTTGATGGTTAGCTAAATTATCTATATGAGTGGGAACTTCACTTGAGATTACACGGTTCAAGACGTGGCGAAGTGTTTTTTCCACCGTCTCATTTGATTTTCCTTTAAGATAAGTAGCCTCCCATGTTGGCAGGAGCTACAAACACCTGTAAATTTTTTGACGGCATCGTACACGATATTTTCTTCTTTCAGCTTTTTCTGCTGAGGCTAGGACAGAACTCATATAGTCTCCTTTATCGCGTCACACACTATGCTGAACTTCTTAAGCTTTCTGACTGTAAAGGAATACGATGCTGTTTCGATTGCCGTCAGGTGCTGCAGCCCATCGTACCTTTAGCTCATTTCTTTCAACAATCCGCTGCCATGAAGCGACGGGCATGAAGGGCTTATTCCAGCAATCTGGGTTTGTGCCACGGATGGTATCCGCGCTATCAATCGTTTATTATGGCATCCAAGTTTTAATTTATGTCACTATCTGGGTGGCTAGTTATCTCAGCTGATTTTTGCAAAAGATTGTCCTTATATTGTTGCAAAACTGCTGAGTTTTTTAGTCGAGCGGTGTTGACTCTGCGGCGCCTGCATCTTTCGGACGGCGCACGGCAGCAATACGCGATGAAACATTAGCGATCATAAGATAATCCCATCCCAATAATTCGCCCTTTTAATTTCGTACGTCCAGGAGGCAACTCCTGAATCTTTTACTAATGGCAAAGTGATCGATCTGATTTTGTGTTCTACGCCGATCAATAGAAGAACAACCGACTTTGTGGTGGACCTTATGCTGACACAGGGTACCACCGGTGAAGTGACTTGAAAGTTGCGGAACTCTACAAATCTTTTATCGTTGCCGTTACGATCCCCAACACCATGTATCCCCATCACATGTCTGAGCCCATAGTTTTTAGCGCCAACTTTTGCATTCGCATAATGCCACCTTTGAGTCTTCTACTCTGGACGGCCTTTATTTGTTCGTAGAAGGAGTCTTTCTCCAAGACATTTTCGGGTTCAATTGGAGCATAACATTGTTTAATTGTGATGTTCTTTATTTTGGGCCGAAAGCTGGTGGTGATGATTCTGTCGGAGACAGGATCCCAGGCTCTGGTTAAAGAGAGCCACACACCAGACTCATGACCGCTACCGGTAGCTTTACCGGATGGCACTGTAATGTTGTACTACAGTGCCATCCGTTAGAGAGATAAATTCTCCGCTGTTCCACCATATTTTCTCGCTAACTCCCAAGATGTTTAATTTATACCGCAGAAATTCACTCTCTAATTCAAGAAATTGTGCGTTCTGGGGACCTTCTTATCAATTGTCCAGGAGATTACGCACATTCCAGAATCCAATCTTTGTCGTTGTACGATAGCCGAAAGTCGTAACCCTTGACTGAGTCATTATCTGAGGCATAGCTGACGTTTCGTTAGCAAACAGGTGATTTCGGATAGTGCAAGTTGCTGGAATACACATCCTCCCGTTGTTTGCCGGTTTCAACGATAGGCCGTCAAAGGTAAAGGCGGTGGTATTATTTACACGCCACACTCTACAGGGGGAATGCTTACCTCAACCAAATCATCGCACCGCCATTACTGGCAGCTTGACTTGACTGGCAATGGTTAACGAGCACACGAGGAGGACTATGGAAGAGGATTAGGATTCTTGTCCCCCACTATTAGGCAAGACGCGAATCACGACTAGTCACCCGTTGAAATAGGAATATACTGTAATTTCCTACGGATATTACAGGATAACAGACGGGTTAACTCCAAAATCTACTAGGTTACTTTCTAAGCGCCATGAACAACACTTGGTGACCACGAGTGATTGTTTTTATTACATCATCATCTCATCAGACTTCCAATCAAATCAGCCGAACCGTTTTTAGTTTCCAATTAGCTTACTTTATAAGTATTTATTAGGTTCAAAAACAATGAAACTAAGTAACGTACTCATGACTTCTATGCCAACTTTATCAATTTTCCACGGTTAACCCACTTAGTATGATCCTTAGACCCTTTTGACTTTCAAGTCTTCTATTGCGAACTCAGCAAGGTATCCTTACTATGGAATTAAAAAAAACTTGAATGTCATCATTACAATTTAACACGCGTGATATGCAGTTTCAGCAACGCCATTTTACGGTTGTCATCATTTCAACTTAAAATGTTGTATCCGTGCATACACATCCGAAGTTCCGAAGTATTTCCAATATCTGTCGTAAAAGTTGTTTCGCTTTTGTTCGACTTCGGTCCTTCTCAACGACACAACGATCCTTTATCAATAAAATGCAATTCAGGTGCAAATGTTCTTTCCGATTGCACTAGCCGACGCTGCATTGAACATATTTCAATAAACTCACGCCACGTATTGGCTCCAAAATGCTTCTACGATGCAAATTCCCTGCCAATTACCAGATAACAGCGTTGGATACGTGCTACGATTGTGAAAATAATGCTTGTATGACAATTTAATGATTGCTGAAATGTATCCTGGCAATGAAATTAATTGGATAAGGTACGAGTATACGTTTTACCCATTTTCCATACTTGTATTTCATTCATTCTTTCGTATTATGTAGTAGAATGGAGATCGTGTGAGTTGGATAATAAATCAAATGAAGTAAGTGTTCCTTAAACTTATAAAATTATTTGAGATTTTAACAAGGATTATAATGCACATATGTTTGCTACTCTTTTAGATAGAAACCCTTCGATTAGCGTAGATCATTTTGGGTAATAAATTTCGCGGTAATACTTTTATCTCCTTCTCAACTCTTAATTGGGCGAATGGGGTCAAAGCAACTTTAAACTACAAATGGTTGTGCTTAGCATGAAACAATAACGTCTCTTTGAGAGTATCCTAAATTCCTGTGAGGTGCAAAAATTAGTGCCGCCGCAAAGGTAACTCGTGCGCATGTTTCACTACCTTTTAGAAGTTTGTAGGAAAAACACAACCCTGTATTATATCGGTCAAACGTCCTTCTGCCTGTCCATAGAATATGTCACGAACCGCTAAAGCTACATGCATGAAATTTGGTGGAAATATGTAGAGGCCTTATAATTTTTTTTTGGGGGGAGGGGGTCAAATGGCCTTTTAAATAGTCCTCCACGTGGCGCCCGCTGGTAACGGCAGTGTGTCAAACCGCTGACGGCTAAGTCTTAGCGATAAGACAGTTTGGAACAAGTCAAGATAGCTGTAGACTGGAATGATTTGCGTAGTTGGACCTGCAACATAGTTGTGTGAACTGCAGCACGTTTATTATACCATCTGAAGCAGCTTTGGGGCCTCCCCCTGAATGGGGGGGTTAAGCAATGTGCAGGAAAACTCATCCTTGTAAAAACTACTCCACTCAAAAAAACCTCGGATTGGACGGATCAACAACGACAACCACACAAACGACTAAAAGATTATTCTTTCGGATCCTGGAATGTACGCTCCCTGAACAAACCGGGGACCGAAAAGGATCTCCTTCAACAGGTCGAAAAGTACAAACTGAGCATAACGGAAGTCCAGGAAACAAATTAGCTTGGCACTGAGGTCAGTAACAAGAAATCGCGGACAATTTTTAGTAGTGGCAAATCATCGGCCAAAAGGAGCTTGGAGTAGCGTTTATAGTGAACAATCACCTCAAGCCGCATATTAGACCTCAAACCCATTAATGAACGGCTGTGTGCGACTCTTCAACCACTGGCTCATCAACGTGCACGCCCCCACTGAACTGAAGAAAGAAACAGTGAAAACGAGTTTTACGGAGACATTGTTCGATTCTCTTCCGATAAACGACGTCAAAATACTACATGGGGATTTCAATGCGAAAGCTGGGAACGAGAGTTGGCATCGGGCAACCACAAGAGGACACAACCTCCACACGGAATGCAATCACAACCGCCAACGACTAATCGACTTTGCGTGCAGTAGGAGCTTTGTCATAAGCACAATATGCTTTTCGCACCGACGCATTCATAAAGAAACCTGGAAAAATTCGGATACACCACAGAGACATATTGAAGGAGATGAAACCACGATTTACTGTAAACTAAATTCTGAACGTAATTCCACCAAATATGAACTAGTAAAAAGCAAACAGAAAGACACACGCCCCGCCCTCCACTGCGCAATACCCGCGCAGTTCATATAGAAGCACAGGAAGCACATGAAGAAGTATCATCCACTCTTAGTGTCACCATACATTGTCGAACTCGAATTCGAGCACGAACCTGGTACAAATGTCCTCTGACACACACATACACTTCACATAGGTGTGAAGAAAACCGGTCCAGTTGTACTAGGTTCGTGCTCGAGTTCGAGTTCGACAGTGTATGGTGACACTTAGATTTCCCCTTTCATCATTTCTTTTGAAAACTATGGAGAGGCTATTGGATCTCATTATTCATTAACATCGAGGGAGCTTTGACAATACTGCCTATAGCTGTATGTATATCTAGAGCACTTGAGCTTAGAGATATACCTACTGCCACAACACAATCATGTGGATCGACGCAATGCTTCGTGGGCGAGAAAACACTAGTTTGGGTGCCGTCCAACGTTGGTGAACTCAAGTTGGCCTGAGCGTCACCCCTCAAAAACCCGTCTTAGTAGCCTCCACTTGAAGAAAGAATCTAAGCTTAAACTCTGTCAGCCTTGGCGGACCGGTACTTCAGTTCTCCACTGAAGTCAAATGCTTAGGCATTTTGTTGGACTGGCGGCTTAGTTGGAGCAATCGAATCGAGACTGTTATCAGTAAGGCCACTCGGATCATGTGGTGTTGCTCTTCTCAGTTTGGCAAAACTTGGGGACTCACCCCGAAACTGATCGAGTGGCTACATTTGATGGTCGTACGTCCAGTTGTGACTTATGCGGCGCTAGTTTGGTGGCCCAGAACGAATCAGCGTTGGACCATATAGCTTTGTAGCTGTTTGTAGCCAGGGATTAGCCACCCAACATCCTCCACGAGCGACTTCCATGCAGCTTATTTGTCTTCTCCAGGTGAGATTAAAAAAATCATAAAATCCATCAAAATTAAGAAAGCTCGGGGGTTCGATAAAATTTCAAACATTGTTCAGAAAAATTTACCTAGAAAAGCGCTTGTACATCTTAACTTTTTGATAAATGCTTGTATGACAATATCATACTTTCCTTCTTCGTGGAAGCACGCTAACGTTATTCCAATCGCCAAACCTGGAAAAGATCCCAAATTACCCGACAATTACAGGCCAATAAGTTTACTTCCTCCCTTAAGCAAAATAATGGAGAACATAATACTATCCCGTCTAAATGAGGAAATTGAAAGGTTGAAAATTATACCTGATTTCCAGTTTGGCTTCAGAAAGAAACACTCAACTACACACCAAACCTTCCGGCTCTATAAACACATTAAAGAATCGTTTGCAAATAAAGAATCCGTAGGTGTTGTAGCGGTCGACATACAAAAAGGATTTGATTCTGTCTGGCATGACGGACTTCTATACAAACTAATTAATTTTAATATCCCTATCTACCTAGTCAAACTCTTGCAATCCTATTTGTCAAACAGAACTTTCACCGTGCAAGTGGGAGAAGCACGTTCAACCATCAAAACTATATCGGCTGGTGTTCCTCAAGGATCATGCCTTAGCCCTGTGCTCTTCAATGCTTTCACGGCAGATATTCCGAAGACTAATGACTGTGATATAGCATGCTTCGCAGATGATATATGCATATATTGCAATGGTAATGATCCAAACCAGATTTCTTCGAAACTCGAGCACCAACTTGAATCCTTGTATCAATTTTATTTTAGGTGGAAAATAAAATTGAATGCCCCCAAAACAGAAGCTGTCTTCTTCACTAGGAAGAGAAAAAGAAAAAATCTCCCAGGATTACCCCTGAATTTCCTTGGGGATACTATCAAATGGAGCAATGAGCTTAGTTACCTAGGATTACTATTCGACAAGAAATTAACAGGTCAACCTCACATGGAGAAAACGTCCGAAAAAATGATCAAATCATTTTGTTCCATATACCCTCTTCTGAATAAGAAGTCAAAGTTGTCCTTAGATAACAAGCTATTAATCTACAAGATGGTTATTCAACCCATTGCAGCTTACGGTTCTCCTGTATGGGGCCTTTATGCGAAAACCGTAAAAAACAAAATGCAAACCACACAGAACAAAATCCTTAAACATATTGTTGACAAACCATTTTACTATTCAACTGAGAAGTTGCACCATGAAACGAAAATAATGACTCTGAATAAATTAGTAAGCAATAGTACTCCTAAATTTCTGGCAACCTGCTCGAATGTTAATAATAGTATTATTAGAAACTTAGTGAATACTTAATCATAACTCAACTTGGATTAATATAGATGTAGACTTAATTTGTAGGTTAAGATTTTTATTTATATACATAACTTTTTTTTTTGGCTCATAAGGTTTTTATATACTTTTCCTTAATTTAATCCCAATGAGTCCAGAACTAAACCAAAATAACTTATTGCGCTAACTATTTCTAAAACATAGAGTTAAGGCTTTAGCCGGTATCTAAAATATGTACATCAAATAACATGTTAAACATAAGATATGAAATATGGAATAAAGATTGAATTGAATAAAAGCTATTATTAACACTTTCCTTTAAAAATGTGTTGTCCCACACTTTACTCGTAGATTTAAAACCTCTATTAGCTTCGCACGCAAACCACATCCTTATCTTTGCTTGTCGTGTGATGCAATGGAATTTTGTAGTAGTCGACAAAATCGGAGCTGCGGCGTTAAACTACGAGTAGTATATCATATCCTATACGATTTGTAAACATCAATTTTATTTCCCAGCAAGACATTTGTCTCCGAACCCAGTGGAATCGCAAAGTCTTCGATTCCTTACCGGTTCCATTCATCGGTTTGTCTCCGAAGCTGGAAAAATTCAAATGTTTTCAATTACGTATCGAGTTAGCCTGAAATTTGAATTCATTTGAAAGTATCTGGCATTTGGCAGCGCATGTTGTCATATATGAAATACGGAATACGGAATATGTTGTTTTTTTTTCTGTAAGCATTGAATACAATCCGCCGTTAAATTAAAAGTGCCGTGAAATCAATCACGACACTTTTAGTTTCTGGACGAATTGTATGTCAGGCTTAAATAGATTCAGCCCATTTATACAGTCATCGATCCGAATTCGATCTCAGTGTCGATTCCTCGTTGGCTACAGTCATCGGTCCGGAATCGATTCCAGTCATCGATCCGGATTCGATTCCACGTTGACTACACTCATCGATTCCAATTCGACCCGAGTATCGATTCTACGTTGACTCCAGTCATCGATTCTCCATCGACTACCGTCATCGATTTCGAATCGATTCCTGTCCTCATTTTCGGTATCGCAAAAGCGGCCATGCCCATACAAATGTCTCCGACGTGTCTCCGATAAAGTCATCGATTCCTTAGTAGACAGTCATCGATCCAGGACCGATCAAGTGTCGATTTTCGTCCGACTGGGTTATTGTAAATTGCTTCTCTTTACAAAAACCAAGATTTGTCCTCCATAATCGAAATAAATAAAAGTGCCAATTTCCACCATGTCTACTAAGTCGATAATATTCACTATCGCACGCCGCATTTCTTCGTCATATTCGGGGTGTTTTTAATACAATATACATATTTCCTGTTCTCTTCCATTTTCAGTTAAAAAATGCATTTCATATATGGCATAATATGAACAAAATTATCGTTGCCCGCACTTCAAATACTTTTCATTAATGCGGATGCGGAATCACAAGAACTTCTCCTTTCAAAAGTGGATGTATATCCGCGTAATACTTAGGAATAGACAGAATCCTTCACATTTATTTTATGTCGTTAGCAAGCAATCTTCCTTGATTTGCTTGGTGCACATTTGCCTTGTCGTGCAGACACGTCCGCATTTAAATCCGAAACTTTTGATCTTCCAATCTATCAATCAGCGGATTAATCAATCACAGGAAAATTCCTTTATAGCTGGTATGGTATCCCTGCAGATTCCATCGATCCATTCGAACACGTTACATTTTGCTTCCATCTATTCGCGTAAGTACGAGTATTTGCGCCGTAAAAATATAGACGTTACCTACATCTTACCAGCTGCCGATGGAGATGGATTGAAGTTGATGTCTTCTTTTTTTCCACAGCAATCACCTTATAAGTACAGAATACCTTGTCTTTCGACTTGTATGTATTGAATCGATAGAGTTGGATACGGGTCGTTGAACAGATCCTACCAAAGGAAAATGGAAAAGGGTTGCGTCTAGAAGTTTTCGTGGTTTCGCCTCCTGGTTGCATGCTAACGGTTGAGGATCATCATTCAGTGCTTTAGGCGTCTTAGGCACGGAAGCTACTCATATAATACTAGGTTGCAGGTACAAAAAATTTCTTCTAAGGAAGATAGATGGATGCCATTCGCGGCCAAACAACTTTTCGAACGTGAAGGATTTGCAAGATGTTGATTTTGTAATAAATAATCTATTTTGCTCCGTAGTTATTTTGAATGTATTCTACGATTAAAAGAAGAGTCTGGTCCATTTGACTCTGTACTAGCAGATCGATTACAGGTAAGTGACCAGAAATTAGTTTAAAAATTCCATTTTCCCAATTCCCTGTAAGGTATTTGTTACTGTTCAGACTGGTAAAATTGTTTTACAGCCCTTCTAGCTTCTACATATGATGTTACTCGTACAATATAGACGATTTGTATGTCTATTACGGACAGCATTCCAAGTATGTATGAACCTTCTTTAAAAAGTTTTGGGTAGAATTTAACTTTCATTATCGATGTTCACTGCTAACTTTGTTCAACTTTCTTTGACAATTAATGAGTCGTTACGCATTTACGTGGAACTTTCCAAACAATTTCCAAAGTTGCCTTGAAAGATTTTGCGATGATGCATTTGTGCAGGAATTAGGGCATACATTTAATAATGCACATTGATTTTTCGAATTTAAATATTTTAATGCGAACAGTGCAAACACTTAGGACCGGCCCCGAACCCCGACGTTGATGTCCGGTTGCTCTGGCATCCTTCGTCTTGATCGCATCATTACTTTTGTTTTGTCTTGGTTAATGCGTAGTCCAACTTCTTTTGCTGCCGTGTCAAGACTATTTAGAAGTTCTTCTGCTTCGAACAGGTACCGGGACATGATGCTGATGTCGTCTGCACCTACGCTATCAACTGCGTCGACTTGAAGAGTAGTATGCTGCTGTGGTCCGCATTCATTACCCGTATGGCGTGTTCAAACGCCAGGTTGAAGATCGTCAGAGCCAGTCCATCGCCTTGCTTCAGTCCAGTACATCTTTCAAAGAGATCAATGACACCATGAAATAAGCCACTTGGAAATAAGACATAAATGTACAATTTCGGTTGAAACCGAAAGTAGCTATGCATGGATTCTTACGGTTTCACACTCAATTCTTAATTTCGTTTAAAACGAAGGGGCGACCGTTGGCGCAGTGTGTTGAGGAACCAGTCTCATGTTTGACTACCGGCGTTTCGGGTTCAAATCCCGTCCACGACGACGTTCGTGGCCATGGATGTGCAGTAGGTGCATGCTGGCAACTGCATTCTCCGAAACCAGTTTATGCCAACGAAAGGTCAACTGGGCCACGTGCAACAGTTGACGCGCGATGCCCCACAAGGGGCTAGGGCAATTGAGTATGCACATGGCTCTTTTCGCATTCCTTCGCATACCTTATTTCGGATAGAAATTGAGCGTAACCAAAAAAAATGCTGGATGCAGATATGCTAGGACGAAATGGATGCAGGTACATGTACAAAGAGTGAAACGGGCGACCTAGGGCTATATGTGGGGGTTCGCAACGCTCTAGGAGCGGAGCTAGCCCAGCTCGTTCCAAACTGAAATTATCCATGCACACTTGTGCGATACTGTGGGTTGTGAATTAACAGTAGCTTGTGTGGGCTTCGCTCGCTACGGTCGCTCCATGCTTAAGAGATCACAAGCCTCAGTATCGCACAAACATAAACGCTCGCTTCGCTCGCTTTGGGTACAACAGTCCCCTGCGTGGGCTCCGCTTGCTACAATCGCTCCGCGCTTAAGGGTTCATAACCCTCAGTATCGCTGTCTTACCAAGTGGTTGTCAGAATCGCGATTTGCTCCTCGGTATGATCGGATGTCCTATGTAGAAAAATTTACACTTATGCTAACCAACACCAGCAGCATAGGTGTAAACAGGTTTTGGGAAGAACTAAAAGTTCTATCAAGGAAGCCGCAGAGAAGGTCGTGGGACATAAAGCCAGGCCAAAAATAGATATTGTTAACAAGAAGTGGGACTCCATACGAATTAGGAGCTCCTGCCTAGTAGTTGCATATGTGTTGGATTCCATCAGTTCACGAAAGGGTAATGCGGAATAGCAAGCATGTTACTCATACGATAAAACGTAATAGGCAGTTTGCATTTGAAGAGCGTTTTAAAGTGTTGTCGTCTCTATCCCTCGAAAGGCAACTTTCATTTGATTATTTGGGTCTCAATTGGCACTGCGCTTCTCTAGTAGTTGTTACATTATGGCCCGGCGAGCGCGAAATGACTGGTTCGACGAAGAATGCCAAAAATCACTTGACGCAAATAACGAAGCCTACAGATATGTTATGTACCAATGGTCAACGCCATCTAGATATACAGGCCTGCGCTCAGTTGATTTTGATGGCTAAATTACGCAATTATTTCCTTCGATGACGTCATCGTATCTACAATCCAGTGGTCGGCGACTGATGGCGGCGAGTCACCGGAATTTTGTGCGTTCCGTGTTTAGTTTTCGTTTTCCCCGTTGAGTGTTTCTTTGTTAGTTAAATTTCATCTAGTGATCCGAGAAAACAAACACGTGCGCGATTAAAGTGTGTCGTACGGTCAAAAGATGTATTTTGTCAAGTGTGAACTGTTCCACGATACTCTGCGACTGATCCCCGGGGCTGCGGCTTCGACCAAATTGCTGCAAGTGTCCAAATTCCAATTGTAAACATATGTCGTGCCGGGGACATCGTCGTGTGCAGTCACTGCCTTATCAAAGGAATTAACGACGTACACGATCAGCTGAGCGCAGGCCTGTATATCTAGATGGCGTTGCCATGGTTCAAGAATAGAAGCACTGCCATCTTTACTCTCAGGCCGGAGTGTCAGCTGATTGTCAAAGCACTAACGACATGACAAGCAGTCAACCAAGTGTGAACGCGTGCGGTCGTCCGGTAAAATTTCGCGATATTTGTGCGTAAAAGTTAGTTTAGTGTCGGAGTTTCACCGCCTGGCATCTAGTCCTGTCAGCTGCAGTGAAACTTTCGTCTGGCTCGTCAACAACGCGTTCAAGACCCATATTTTGGGGCGCATCAATCCACAAAAATTTAGCACAACAAAAAACGTATACTTACCCTATGAATTCCGATGAAACGGCCGGAAATCACCTGTAATGTTGTCATTTGACAACCACTTTGAATTCACTTTTTGGGGCACTTCCGGAGTTTCCGCTGAACTCACCGGCCCAAGGATTCGTCCCAGGGTAGTGCTACACCATTCACACTAGCCAAATTGCCGTAAACTTGACGAAAAATGCGAAATTTTCCGTATCGCACTTTCATAACCACACTCATGTCTCGCGCATATTCGAGCAGTTCATTTTGGTCGGAAGTTCGCGGCACCTTGCGTTTTTTTCACTTCCAAATATCAGTGACAAGCACTACTTTCAATTGCATTTAAAATCGCGACACTAAAATCACTTTTACAAACGAAAATCGCCAAATTTAAAGAGGTCGACTGCACGCGTTCTTCACTTTGTTTACATATGGTTCACTGCTTGTCATGACGTCATTGCTTTGACACTCCGGCCTGAGAGTAAAGATGGCGGTGATAAAAGGTTACACCACCGCCATCTTTATCCTCAGGCCGGAGTGTCAAAGTAATGACGTCATGACAAGCAGTGAACCATATGTAAACAAAGTGAAAAACGCGTGCAGTCGACCTCTTGAAATCTGGTGATTTTCGTGCGTAAAAGTGATTTTGGTGTCGCGATTTTAAGTGCAATTGAAAGTAGTGCTTGTCACTGATATTTGGAAGTGAAAAAAAACGCAAGGTGCCGCGAACTTCCGAACAAAATGAACTGCTCGAAAGTGCGCGAGACATGAGTGTGGTTATGAAAGTGCGACACGAAAAATTTCACATTTTTCGTTAATTTCCCGGTAATTTGGCTAGTGTGAATGGTACAGCACTACTCTGGGACGAATCCTTGGGCCGGTGAGTTCAGCGGAAACTCCCGGAAGTGCCCCAAAAAGAGAATTCAAAGTGGTTGTCAAATGACAACATTACAGGTGATTTCCGGCCTTTTCATCGGAATTCATAGGGTAATTATACGTTTTTTGTTGTGCAAAATTTTTAGTGAATTGATGCGCCCCAAAATACGGGTTTTAACGCGTTGTTGACGAGCCAGACGAAAGTGTCACTGCAGCTGACAGGACTAGATGCCTAGCAGTGAAACTTTCGTCCGGTTCGTCAACATCGTGGTCAAAATCCACACTTTGGGGCGCATCAATCCACTTAAATTCTACCACAACAAAAAACGCATACTTACCCTATGAATTCCGATGAAAAGGCCGGAAATCACCTGTAATGTTGTCATTTGACAACCACTTTAAATTCACTTTTTGGGGCACTTCCGGGAGTTTCCGCTAAACTCACCGGCCCGAGGATTCGTCCCAGAGTAGTGCTGTACCATTCACACTTCCCGAATTGCCGGAAAATAAACGAAAAATGCGAAATTTCCCGTGTCGCACTTTCCTAACCTCGCACTTTTCAATACACCATTTTACTCGATATTTCCCGGCACTTCACGTTTTTTTTCACTTTCACACGGCACTGATAGCCACTTCTTTTAGTTACACTTAAAATTCCGGCACTAAACTCACTTTTACACACAATTATGCCGATATTTCACCGGGCGACCGCACGCGTTCACACTTCGTTGACTGCTTGTCATGTCGTTAGTGCTTTGACAATCAGCTGACACTCCGGCCTGAGAGTAAAGATGGCAGTGCCCAGTCGGACATTTGTCTCCGATGCCAGCGGAATCGAAATGTCTTCGATTCCTTACCGGTTACATTCATCGGTTTGTCTCCGAAGCTGAACAAATTCAAATGTTTTCAATTATGTATCGAGTTAGCCTGAAATTTGAATTAATTTGAAAGTATCTGGCATTTGGCGGCGCATGTTGTCATATATGAAATAAGGAAATGTATGTTTTTTTTGTAAGCCTTGAATACGATCCGCCGTTAAATTACAAATTCCGTGAAATCCATCACGAAACTTAGTTTCTGGACGGATTGTATATCAGGCTTAAATAGATTCAGCCCATTTATACAGTCATCGATCCGAATTCGATCTGTGTCGATTCCTCGTTGGCTACAGTCATCGGTCCGGAATCGATTCCAGTCATCGATCCGGATTCGATTCCACGTTGACTACAGTCATCGATCCCAATTCGACCCCAGTATCGATTCTACGTTGATTCCAGTCATCGATTCTCCATCGACTACCGTCACCGATTTCGGATCGATTCCTGTCTTCATTTTGGGTATCGCAAAAGCGGCCATGCCCATACAAATATCTCCGAGGTGTCTCCGATAAAGTCATCGATTCCTTAGTAGACAGTCATCGATCCAGGACCGGTCCAGTATCGATTCTTGTCCGACTGGGTGGTTACACAAAGAAGTGCTCAATTCTGTCGCTCTCTCTGCGTATGACGTCACAGTTTTACTTTTTGCAAGCTTTCAATGAATTTGTTATGAAATCACATACTTTTTGAAATAAAAATCGCTTACAAGTCTACAGTTTTGATCTGATTTTCATGAAATTTTGAGAATTGGGCCTGTAAGACTAGAGGATGGTAAACTTTCACATTAAATTTGAAATGGTTTTGAAATCATATGTATATCCCGTAGTCTTGAAGTTCCAATTTAAAATATTTCATCAAAATATGTAAATAATGTAATGTAGTCCGGATGGCGCAACGGTTAGCACGTTCGCCTTCAACGCACTGGGCCCCGGTTCGATTCTGGGGATTTACGTGTCGGAATATGAGCCCACTCAGCTGTTAAATGAGTACCCATTATGGGGTGAATAACTCGCTTGAGCGTGTTGCTGATCACATACCTCTGCACAAAAACCGTCACGATCTAGAAAATGAGATGATGCTAACTCATCTCGAGGCCGTGGTTCGAATTGGACTGTTGCGCCAGTTATTTATTTTATTTTATGTAAATAACTATTTTTTTTTTAAATTTAGCTTTAGTTTAATCTATTCTACAATTAATATCACTTTATGACAGCAATGTTATGTGTTTATTTTATTATAAAAGGAGTGTCGTCCGTTGGTTCAATAAATAAATAAAATCAGAATAAAATTTTAGATACGTTTACAGATTTTCTTTAAGGGGTGGAAAGAGGCATGGGGTAGTTTTCCGAAATCATATGTAGACAATCCTTCCCTAGCCATGAAGGTCAAATGTACAAATCATCAAGATCGGAACAAAACTGTAAATGCAATTTATTTTTTTATTTTGCTTTTAGGGGTAAGAGAAGAATTGGGGGTAGTTTTCTGAGATCCGATGTAGACAGCCTTCTCCTCGCCTAGAAGGTGTCATATACAAAATTTCATCAAGATCCGAATAAAATTGTAGATAAACTCGCAGATTTCGATCTCCAATGGCTTCCATAGCCCGGTGGCTCTGTCTCAGATCGACAGCCCGGAGGTACGAGGTTCGAGTCCCGACGTGGTCGGATGAATAAATGTCTTTTTTAATGTAATTGATAAATCTTCCGATAACATTCTCATGAATCTGGTTTTGAATACGAATGCATGTTATATGTAAAATATAGAAATAAATGCAGTTAAAACATATTGAAATGAAATGAATAATACAGTTATATGAAATGTGAACGAAAATAATGTAAAATAAAATCAGTTGGATTTTGCATAGCAAACCCTGTGGTTTTCATTAAATCCATAACTCGCGCATATGAAAAATTGTAAGTGTGATGTCATGAGCTTTGCAACGTCCAACTAGAACTAAGAAAGAAAAATATGACGAGCTACGGCGAATATCAAATAGAATAATTAGACGTAAGAAACGAAAATTCTTTGACGAGCAGTTGCTGAACTAGGGTTGGAAAAACAGATGATCGAATATTCGATTGTTCGAACAATGTCCACGGTTAATCGATTAACCGTCACCGAAATGGAGGTGTCGTGTAACGGACGGTTTGGTGGGCATCCGGAGATGCCCGTGGGGACGGAGCCTTAGGTAGCATAATGACCGTGAAGGTCGGCCGTGCCATCTGGCGAAGAAAAAGGCCCCTCAACGAGCTGAGCAGCGGCCTATGCTTGCTGTAGTTCAGTTCGGGAGACGTGGGCGGGGTTTTCGCCGCTCGTTGCCCCTGTCCTTTACGTATTAACAAACATTCATAGGCCTGGGGAAGACAACACAAACAAGGGAGGTAAAAATGGGGAATAAAAAAAAATGAGGCGATAAGGATGGAATGGTTGGCAGATGGCTCGCTTGCCCTCGCGCTCGTATTGGGGTCCAGGTGTAATAGGACCCTCGGTCTCTGGTTTCGTACCACCGACAGATCCTTTCTCATCAGGTGCTGCCATAGATCTGCCGGTGGAAGCAGCACAACCAGACCAGAATATGGTTCATTACAGTCGATTAATTGAGTTAACCGAACAAATCCATCAGTTAATCGATATCTCTTCATAGCCAAATAAATGTGTATGCAAATGCATGTAAGCACGAAAAATCATAAAAATTTTCTGATTACATGCATTCGACTTGCTGAATACTAAACATGTTTAAGATAGTGTGATCGCGTGAACGCGGTCATTTCATTCTTTCATTCGCGACCTTTGAATAGGTAGAATGAAGAAGAAGATATCACTTATTTTTGTATATTGTTGTAGCCTGTAATGGCCACCTCCACTGCTTCTGAAAGGTTATTCTGACACGCTGGCCTCATTGCCACTTAAATCAGATCCAGATTATCTCCTGAGCACCTGAACTAGCTCATATTTTTGCGCTCTGTAAATCCTGAACTGTGGTTTTCGTAAATATCCAGTCGGACAAGAATCGATACTGGACCGGTCCTGGATCGATGACTGTCTACTAAGGAATCGATGACTTTATCGGAGACACCTCGGAGATATTTGTATGGGCATGGCCGCTTTTGCGATACCCAAAATGAAGACAGGAATCGATCCGAAATCGATGACGGTAGTCGATGGAGAATCGATGACTGGAGTCAACGTAGAATCGATACTGGGGTCGAATTGGGATCGATGACTGTAGTCAACGTGGAATCGAATCCGGATCGATGACTGGAATCGATTCCGGACCGATGACTGTAGCCAACGAGGAATCGACACAGATCGAATTCGGATCGATGACTGTATAAATGGGCTGAATCTATTTAAGCCTGACATACAATCCGTCAAGAAACTAAGTTCCGTGATGGATTCACGGAACTTTTAATTTAAGGGCGGATCGTATTCATGGCTTACAAAAAAAACATACATTTCCTTATTTCATATTTCATATAGGACAACATGCGCCGCCAAATGTCAGATACTTTCAAATGAATTCAAATTTCAGGCTAACTCGATACATAATTGAAAACATTTGAATTTGTTCAGCTTCGGAGACAAACCGATGAATGTAACCGGTAAGGAATCGAAGACATTTCGATTCCGCTGGCATCGGAGACAAATGTCCGACTGGGTATATTACTTTTCCATTAGTATACCTATATAAAACGTTCCTGAAATGCAATTTTTTATTTAAGATGTGTAAAGTGGAAAGACTGAGTAATAATAAATATAATAAGCTCCATCCAATTTTTAGTGTTATCTTTCATCACCTTCCAAGTATGTTATGTTATGTACTGGGTAATACAGAAAGTACCCATCTCTGGGATGTGATCACGGACGCAAAAACTTTTAAAATAAGCCTTTTAAGAAAAAAGATCGGTTAACCGATAATCGAATAACCGAACAAATTTTTATCACTAGTCGATCATAGTCGAACAAGGGGGTCATCGATTAACGATTATCGATTAAACGAACAAAAAAATGTTTTTCCAACCCTATGCTGAACATTGACGATCACGCTTGAAGACCATCTCTTGCAGATGAGGACGTGATCAATCTGGTTGACGCTGCGTGTATACCCCCGGAGAGAGAATTAGAAGGAAATGAAAAAAGGGAGAGAAATGAAGTAATTCGGCACAAGTGTGGAAGTAGGAAGGGGGATGGGAATTTGACATCTCAAGTGCTTCCATACGGACCGGGCGGGTGTTCCGCGGAAGAGAGACAAAATGGAATGTTATTGTCCACAAAGGAGAAGTCTAAGAGGGGATGACATCTCATGTGCTTACTGTGATTCTACAAGAACTGCGTGGGTGTTGCGCAGTGGAGGGAGGGCGTATGTCTCTCTGTTTGCTTTTTAGTAGTTTGTATGTGGTGGAATTACGTCCAGAATTAAATGTACAGTAAATGGTGGTTTCATCTCCTTCTATACAGGGTGTCCCAAACCCCAACGTCAACATGGAAACCGGTGATAGGCCAAGTGGTGGCAGTTATCAGAAAAGTATTGAAAAAAGTCTCCATCAATTATTTTTTGACTTATAGGCATTCAAAAAGTAATTGGAATTGGAAATAATTCATACCCTGTGATGATTTTTTAAGTACTGTTATTACAAATTTTCATTTTTTCTTATTTTTTTTTATGAAGCAACCCTGACTAACTATTCTATAAATCACAATCTAAAAGTAAAAAATTTCTGTATTAGTTTTAAATAAAATATGACTTTTTCCCCAAATTTGGACTCAAAATTATCACGTATCCCAACTTCAACTGACTGCACTGTAAAAAAAAATATACCACGCGGTTTTGGCAAGTAACTGTAAAAGATGGCGCATTTTGTCCAGATTCCAAAATGGTACGACACTTCCTATATTATCTCTTAATTGAGGTGAACAGAAGTAATAATATCATTCATGAGTACAGAGAAGATCCCGATTCTTTGACAAAATTCTACGGACCGATGAATCCACATTTTCTAAAGATGGTTACATTAACCTCCACAATTTACACGAGTGGCTCATTGAAAATCCACATTTAATGCGGCAAAATAGAGCGCAGCATCGCTTTAAAGTGAACATGTAGACTGGAATTTTAAATGGCCAAATTATTGGACCATTCGAGCTTTCGGAGAACTTACGTGCCGAGACATATTTAGATTTTTAATGAATCATTTACTTTGGAACAACGAGTATAACCTTCCTTGCCAAGATGTTAAGAAGTTTCATCCTCAATCCACTAGATATAGTAACGAGACATATTACATCCTATACTTTGAAAAAGGAGCAATCAAACTGTCCCAACTGCGTAGCATACAGGCTCTATTCTATACCAGAGTCCATTGGAATTGGTACTCCAAATCGAAAAACGGGCCGACTCAATGCCGAAACTGCCAGCATTGGGGCCACGGTTCCTCCAATTGTCACCTGCCACCAAAATGCCTTTTGTGTGGGAATAATCATGCGTACTCCAACTGTTCCCTGGCTAAAGAATCAGTTGAAAACATCAAGCCCTTGCTCAAATGCGCAAATTGTGGTAAAAACCATATGGCCAGCGATATTGTATGCGAAAAAAGAAGCGAATATCTAGCAATTCGCCAAAGGATTAGCAACCGCAACCGAAAAGCCAACCAACAGCCGACAAACAAACAATTCAGGATAAATTCAAATGCGATAAACTTTCCGCCACTACCGACCACAAATAATATTGCAACTATCAACAGCGTCCGACCGTCAACAAACAGTGGCTCTATGCCAACATACTCGAATGTTGTTACAGCAAACCAGCAACTATATCAAACCGGCTGCGATATCAACTTGTTTACTGTAGATCAGCTGCTTGAGATGTCGACTGAGCTAGTTGTGAATCTTTCCAAGTGTAGGACTAGAATAGACCAATATAACGTAATAGTTAGTTTAGCACTTAAGTTTGTTAACATTAGTGGATAAAATTAATGTATTACTGTGGAATGCACAAAGTGTCAGGAATAAATCTATTGAATTGTTCGATTTTGCGACTGATATTAAAGCCGATATCATAGCACTTACCGAGACCTGGTTAAAGAAAAATGACAAATTACAACATCCGGATTATTCAATTTTTAGGCTAGATAGATTAGGAGCCCCGGGTGGGGGAGTAGCTATTTGTATAAAAAAAACCTGAAGTATTATGTACTTCCTGAGTTGAGGACAAAAACAATAGAAGCGATTGCTAAAAATTTAGAAGTTCTAAAAATAACATTGGTGGTTTGCTATTTTCCTGGAACTAAGGTTGATAATTCTGAATTAAATAGATTCGAGGATGACATTAATTACTTAATGACACTTGGTCAAAATGTCGTTATGTGTGGTGATTTTAACGCTAAACACCGCTACTGGAACTGTTATAAAGCAAATCGAGCTGGTAAGCGACTCCACGAGCTTGTCTTCCAAAAAAACATCCTTATACACACTCCATCCGAACCAACATTCCTCAATACAAAAGGTTATGATTCTACACTCGACATAGTATTAAGTAAATGCCCACATACTATTCCACAGCCAACTACACTTCGGAGTTTATCATCACCCCACCTACCAGTACTATTTCATATAGAAATTGGGCACTCTATATCCAATACTCTTTTAGAAAACCCAAAATCAAAACGAGTCAACTGGATGAAATTTAAAAAACACCTGAATAACAACATAAATCTGGGATCTCAAGATCTCTCCACAATAGAACATTCCTACCAAGTCGATTTCCTACTAAATGATTTTTGTAATAAAATTAATTCAGCCTTAAATTACTCTTCATTTAATACAAATAAAGAAAAGAAAACAAACAACATCATAGACAACGACATCAAGGCACTCATCCATACCCGTAATCTGCTTCGACGGTGATGGCAACGACTTAGGAATCCATTAACAAAAACAGCTGTAAACAGACTCTCGAAAATGATCCAAGACCGAATATTTATCAACCGTAACGTTAAATGGAATAATATGCTGAGGCGCCTGCCAAAAAATAGCAGAAAAATATGGAAACTGAATAAAGTCTTCCGACGGCAAAAATTAATGCCTCCATTACTTACGGCTGATAAATATATGGTGTTCGATAATAAAGAAAAAGCAGACATGATATCCGAGATATTTTATAATGCTCATAAAATGTCCGGACATCTGGGTAACTCAATGCTCGATGGTTTGGGGAGTAGTCAAATCCAGCGACTTTCATCCTCCACCAGTGATTTCAACCCAACTTACTTGTCTTCTCCAGCCGAGATAAAGACCATTATTAAATCCGTGAAAGTGAAAAAAGCCCCCGGATTTGACAAAATTTCAAACTTAGTCCTAAAGAACTTACCTAAAAAAGCACTAGTCAGGCTTAACTTTATAATTAATGCTTGCATGGTTACCTCACATTTTCCTTCCTATTGGAAGCATGCAAATGTTATCCCAGTAGCCAAACCTGGCAAAGACCCTCGCCTATCTGAAAATTATAGACCAATTAGTCTTCTACCTTCAATGAGCAAAATTCTTGAAAAAGTCATATTAACACGCCTTAATGAAGTAATTGACAGACTGAGAATTATCCCAGATTTCCAGTTCGGGTTCCGTAAAAATTACTCAACAATCCATCAAACTCTTCGGCTCCAAAAATACATAAAAAAATCATTCGAAATCAAAAAATCAGTGGGTGTGGTGACTCTAGATATTCAAAAAGCTTTCGACTCGGTATGGCACAACGGCCTTTTATTCAAAATGATAAAGTTTGGCATACCCAACTATTTAGTAAAGCTAATTCAATCTTTTTTATTGAATAGAACTTTCACTGTACAGATTGGCAAATCGCAGTCATCTACAAAGACAATACCGGCAGGTGTTCCACAGGGATCATGCCTCAGTCCGGTGCTTTTCAATATATTTACTGCAGACATTCCAAAAGTGAATGACTGTGAAGTCGCATGCTTTGCAGATGATGTCTGTATTTTCTGTACCGGTGACGATCCAACTCACATATCCTCAAAGCTTGAGAGTCAGTTAGAAAGACTGTACCAATTCTACTTTAGATGGAAAATTAAGCTGAACACCTCAAAAACTCAAGCAGTTTACTTCACTAAAAAGAGAAAAAGAACTAACCTACCAAGCTCACCCTTAAACTTCTTGAATGATTCCATCTCCTGGCAGAATCAATTGACTTATCTAGGACTAACCTTTGATAAAAAATTAACAGGTCAACCACACGTTGAAACGACCTCGGAGAAAATGAGGAAGACCTTCTGTTCCCTATACCCCCTTTTAAACAAGAAGTCCAAGTTATCTACCGATAATAAGCTCCTTATTTATAAGATGGTTATACAACCAATCGCAACGTATGGCTCCCCGGTTTGGGGGAATTATGCTAAAACGATTAGAAGCAAATTACAAATCACCCAAAATAAAATATTAAAATATATTACAAATAAACCATTCTACTACTCAACAGCAAGATTGCACAACGAAACTAAAATTAAAACAATGAATGTGCTAGTTGGCAATATAACCTCTAAATTTATAGCAACCTGCTCAAATATAGATAACAGTATAATAAGATCTTTAGCTAGCTAACATATAATTAAGTATACCCAGATAACTACTAAGCATAGACTTAATTTAGGGTAAGATGTAGGTTAAGACTCTAGTTAAGATTTTTATTCGCTTTTTTTTTTCTTCCATAAGGTTTTTACATTTTTCCTTAAAATATTACCTCTTAAGTAACCGAATTAATTCAACAGAATTGCTTACGCTAAATATATAATACTGTAGAGTTAAGGCTTAAGCCGGTATCTAAGTTAAAATAATTGTTCAGGCACACAATGTAATAATAAGATACAAATACATTTGAATTTGAATTTTACTTTGGAAGACGTGCCACTCAGTACTTTTGCAAATATGTGGTATCAGCACGATGGCTGCCCAGCGCATTATGCCCGTACAGTAAGAGAGTTCCTCGATCGAGAATATCCCGAGAGGTGGATAGGACGGTCTGGTACAATTTCGTGGCCGGCACGTTCACCTGACCTAAATCCCCTCGATTTTTTTACTGGGGAGCGGTAAAAGGAAAGGTTTACACGAAAGAAATAGAAAATTTGGAGGAACTCCGCCGAAAAATTGCGGAAGCCGCTGAAGCCATTAGTTCCGGAAGATTCGCCCGGCTTATAACTCGATCCTTTTTAAGAAGATGTCGTGCTTGCATTGCAGCTGAAGGCAAACATTTTGAACATTTGTTGTAAATTGAAGTTCTAACGTTTAATTGTAAATTGATTTTTTTCTTCAATAAATGACACTTTTGCCTAAATGAGATTATTACTTCGTTTCACCTCAATTAAGAGATAATATAGGAAGTGTCGTACCATTTTGGAATCTGGACAAAATGCGCCATCTTTTACAGTTACTTGCCAAAACCGCGTGGTATACTTTTTTTACAGTGCAGTCAGTTGAAGTTGGGATAAGTGATAATTTTGAGAACAAAATTGGGGAAAAAAGCCATATTTTATTTAAAACCAATACAGTATTTTTTTACTTTTAGATTGTGATTTATAGAACAGTTAGTCAGGATTGCTTTATAAAAAAAAAAATAAAAAAATTAAAATTTGTAATAACAGTACTTAAAAAATCATCACAGGGTATGAATTTTTCCAAATCTTTTTTGAATGTCTATAAGTCAAAAAATAATTGACGGAGACTTTTTTTAATACGTTTCTGATAACTGCCACCACTTGGCCTATCACCGGTTTCCGGGTTGACGTTGGGGTTTGGGACACCCTGTATATCTCCGTGGTTTCTTTATGAATGCGTCGGTGCGAAAAGCATGTTGTGCTTATGACAAGGCTCCTACTGCACGCAAAGTCGATTAGTTGACGGTTGTCATTGCATTCCGTGTGGAGGTTGTATCCTCTTGTTGTTGCCGGCTGCCAACTCTCGTTCCCAACTTTCGCATTAAAATCTCCCAGTAGTATTTTGACGTCGTTTATTTGAAGAAAATCGAACAATGTCTCCGACGGTCGTAAAACTCGTCTTTCACTGTTTCTTTCTTCACTTCAGCGGGGGCGCTGGATATGTCAAGAGATTATACGCTTTGGACGTTAATTATTTATTTTTTACTATTATTATTATACTCTAGATGAAATCTGAGAGTATTATAAAATAAGTTTGCCACAAAGTTTGTAACGCTAAGAAATAAGGCTCGCAGAAAAAAATTAATGATACAGAAGTTCATATTATCACTCGAATATCTCAAAACCGGATGTCCGTCTGTCCGTCTGTCCGTCTGTCCGTCTGTCCGTCTGTCCGTCCGTCCGTCCGTGACCTCTCTAGCTCGAGAACGCGTTGAGCTATGAAGTTCAAATTTTGCACACGTTATTTTTGACAAAAAATGAAGGCTAAGTTCGTGAACGGGCTAAATCTCTCCACCCCTTCTACCCCCTCCCATACAAAATGACACATTTTTGAAAATTTACAATAATCAGATTTTCTCAGAAACTATAAAACATATTGCTTTGAAATTTTTAATATATCACTTTTATGATAATTGTAACCTATAAAACTTATTGTAATCCTCACCCTCCTTCTACCCCCTCCCATACAAACTGCACTATTTCATGAAATACGTTAAGCCAATTTACTCAGTACGTATACAATTTATCGGGCTGAAATTTTGTACTTAACTCTTAATTAACAATATCAGTTAGATTCAAAAAAATTAATCGATTACCCTTACTCCGTCTACCCCCTCCCATACAAAATGACACATTTTTGATAATTTACAATAATCAGATTTTCTCAGAAACTATAAAACATCTTGCTTTGAAATTTTGAATATATCACTTTTATGATAATTGTAACCTACATTATAAAATTTATTGTAATCCTCACCCTCCTTCTACCCCCTCCCATACAAACTGCACTATTTCATGAAATACGTTAAGCCAATTTACTCATTACCTATACAATTTATCGGGCTGAAATTTTGTACTTAACACTTAATTAACAATATCAGTTAGATTCAAAAAAAGTAATCGATTACCCTTACTCCGTCTACCCCCTCCCATACAAAATGACACATTTTTGATAATTTACAATAATCAGATTTTCTCAGAAACTATAAAACATATTGCTTTGAAATTTTGAATATATCACTTTTATGATAATTGTAACCTACATTATAAAATTTATTGTAATCCTCACCCTCCTTCTACCCCCTCCCATACAAACTGCACTATTTCATGAAATACGTCTTAACGTCTTAACGACTTACGTCTTACGTCTTAACGATGCATCCGAGATTGCAACCAAAATTATTTATTGGCTTTAACCAGGTTCAAATTCATCTAGAGTATTGCATGATTGGGGTTTACCCCAATCGTAGCTCTTTTATGTTTATTCATGTTTTTGCTCTCGCTATAGGCGCCCCCTGCTAATGACGACCGGGGCAGTTACTCCCCTCCCTTTGCACGGCATAGTGAAAAAATGCTTCAGTTCAGATAAGACAACCAGGAAGAATGATGCAGTTTGTGTAATGGGTACCGTTTATCTAATTTGCAGTGAAGGGAGGCACAAAATCTGCACCTATTATTAATTTATAGTCCGGAATGAACCGGTATCTTTCACATAATACACACCTTTGCACTTCCAAACCACCATTTCAATACTGAATTTGTAGATTGAAATATTACAGCCGCAAATGGTTGACAATTGTATCACGCCACAGAATTGTATCCAATATTCTATTTGATTAGTCCAGTACCAGGTACGTATGTATGCATAAGCGAGTTTCGTACATAACAGCCAGAGTCATTGCTTGGCGTAACGTATGTTCCTTGTATGCGTTTGCATTCTGTTTCTGTATAATTAACAATGCAAAATTAAAGCGCCGTACAATTGCACAAGGGTGATATCCTGCAATACACAGCGATATAGAAAACCGTGCTTCGAATGTAGGATGCATTCACCCTATAAAGAATCGACGGACTTTCATTTGATAAGTGGAATTTTCGCTGACTTTTCCGCGTGGCAACCCGGTAATTTTACATCGACATAACTTTTTGACATTGGGAATTAGCTATACAAAGATTTAAAAAAATACATACGAAATATATCAAAAGTATCGACGGCAATATGCATAACGCTAGCAAAGCCCTCCACAAATTTTAAATCATTCATTGAGGTGCTCCCTTGCCACCTATACACAAGTCAAGATTGTTAACTATTCTGGTTGGTTTTGTGCTAACAATGTTATATATCGCTGCGATTGTGCAGGAGCTGTTGACCATTCAGTGCTATCCAGATACTGCAGCTTCAGTCCCAGTCCTTCCTCGAAGACCATGTTAAAAAAAAAATTCACTAAAAAAATTAACTTTGGTGGATTCGTGCCACCGACCATCCTTGCAATCTTATTCTCGGCATTCATTTGTTCAGTCAATAGCAGGAATAGCGCATTGCCATGACAATTTAACCCAATACCAGCTACGAAATTGTGGTCGATATGACTATGTTAATGGAGTGAAGGATGGGGTTGTTTGTTGCTTGTTAACCCTAGATTCATAAACTATATTTAGGGTTACATTATTCATAAACATATGTCTCTGATACACCTTACCTTTAGGGTTACCTGATTTAATGATTACGAAAGGTTTTGAAAAAAGAAACAAAAATGGTTATTTAGAAAGAACTTTTATTTGAAATTAAGACAAGAGAAACAATCAAAAAATTTATTCTGAGCATTCTAAGCACAAACTACCGCGATGTTCCATGCACATGTGACGTTTACAAGAGGTGCAGATAAATCTGGTCACACTTTTTTTTATAGCAGCAGAAGTTACATAACTTCCTGGATTGATTGGCAGGGTTGGCTGGTGCATCTGGTAAAGTATCACCTAAAATGGCATCGATGTTCCGTTTTAGGCATCGCCTCAAAATTTGAGTTTCGCGGCGACGCCGTAACCAAGGCTCTATCATTTTATCTGAAACTTCTTTGATAAATGCTCGTCTTGTCAGTATTTTTTTGTTATTACGACTATTATTGTGAACGTGAATGACAAAAGAATTAACCATGGATATATTCAACATACCATAAAAATAGCAAAGCGGGCATCTTTGGGTTTTCCTATTGGACGATATGTGATGGCACATTTGATCAAACGTATCAACTGCACCTTTCGTAGAATTATAAAATTCAATAATATCCGGCTTACCAGATGGCGCTAAAGTGCCAATGCCATGAGTCGTGGATAAAAGCAATACATTTTTATTTATTTTTTTGGCTTGAAAGATAATAATGTAGAGTTTCCATCATAACAAAACATCGAAGTTCTCGTTTCTCTTGACTGCAAAAGTTGGGAAGGTATTTCACGGTTGTTAGATCTAATTGTACCAACTATTGTTAATTTGTATGGATCCTGCAATAATTGTTTTGCTAATGGCACTGACGTAAACCAATTGTCCATGGTCACATTTCGATTGCTGCCTCGAATAGTATTGGTAATTTGCTTCATAAAGAAAGATGCCAAGGGTTCTCCATTTGTGTTGGTACCTTTTCCCAAGTATGGTATTGCATCTACCATATAATTTGTCTTAGAATCGCAGAGAACTACAGTTTTTATACCATATTTGTCTGGTTTTGATGGTATGTACATTCGAAAGGGGCAACGTCCACGAAATCCTAGAAGCTGTTCATCCACTGTTACGTATGTGCCCGGTTTGTAACTATCACGATATATTGCAATAAACATGTCCCATATTTCTCTTATTGGTGCGAACTTATCAGACGCTTTTCGTTCTTCGCGAGTTGACTTATCATCGAATCTTAAGCAAATTAACAAAAAATCGAATCTATCTTTGGACATGACTGACACGTATTTAGTTCCACTTTCAGATGGATCAAACAGTTCTGAAGTTGTCAGATGGTTATCTTTTTTCCTTGCAGCTAACAATAACAATCCTATCAAGGCATATATTTCCTCAGTGCAAGTGTCGCTAACAGTTGCTGTTCTTGCAGTGTATTTTTCTCTTTTTGCAGAAATTTCTGCATTTGTGTTCAATTCAATTATTCTCACTATATCATCTGATATAAACAATTTGAATTGTTCTAATGAAGTAGTTGCATTTTTTGCTTCATTCATGGGTCCTTGTATGATGTGAACAATGTTCCTTGACTGTGTTCTACTAGTGCGAGGTTCTGAAGGTTGTGCTGACCATTTATGACCATCTTTACCTCTTAAATTATGAGTTGATGGCAAAACTATTTTACCTAGCTGTTCTTGTTCACCTAAGCCTATTTGTCCCGTGTGTATTTCCTCTTCTGATAACTCAGAAGAACTAATACGACGGCGTTGACGACAAAGATTTGATATTTGAAGAGGTTCGTCATCAGAATCGCTTACAGAATCTGTAGGTTGGTCACTATCTGTTTCCAAATTGTCCTCGACTTCACTATCCAAATCGTTTGGAGAATCCGCTTCGTCCTCGTGTTCCGCTCTCGATAATATCTCACGAATTTGCTCTTCATTCAAAGAAGCCATGCTGGAAAACAATAATACAAAATAAGCACTAAGCCATAAAACATAACTATACCTACCAATTAGTTACTAGTAATACGTTTACTTACCAAAAATATAACAACGGCAATGGTTAGTAATATTTACTTATAACTTAATAACTTATTGTATTATATAATACCTATACGGCTGTAACAGAATAGTTTCATACCTTTTTTTCAGACAATTTATTCACGTTCGATTGTTTTCTCACTCAAATAAAAAAAACTTGCACTTTATAAATTTCTTACATGAATCATAAACATACGTATATTAGACACCTCTAGCTTAATATTACCGAAACTATATGTGTACGCGCCAAGAACACTAGTGCCAGACTGAACTCTAGTCGTTTTAGGAAGGTACTGAAACGCATGCGTTGGCATCTCTCTCGCGCGGCCCGCAGTAAGAATTTTATTACTTGAGGGTGTATGAGAGACGTGTGTTTATGAATCTAGGGTTAAGGATTGTTTTTGCTACACGTACTACTTACTGGCGATACACCAATATGTGCAAATGTGAACGCCAAAGTTATTAAATTTTGTGAAAATTAATAAAGTAGGAAATTTTATTTTTGTTATAGTAGACGAAGGTGACTTGTGTTGCTATACCTAGGAGAGGATTTTTTTTAATAAAATAGCCAGCAGCGCAGTGCGTTGAGGTGTTGTTAATATGTTTCTTAGAGACGACGGAAACGGGGGGCAGCTGTCCCTCCAATACTTTTGTAGGAGGGGCAATGCAGCTCCAAAAAATATTGCCCTACTAATAAATCACATTTACAACAATTGTTTGTACCATCAACTTTTTAAATAAAATTATTATTATATAATTATTATATTATTATCCTTCGTTTTTAATATAAATACATCATTTTACGAATACTATTATGTAGAGTAAAACTAAACCTCTCCTAACGGACACTTATCCTCGGATGATTTTGAAATGTCCCGACTACTACACGCTTTTGAATTTTTTAAATCCTTACAAAACGCCGACCTTACTTTACTAAAAACGGAATAATTCAGAAATTATTATATATTAATATTAAATTGCGGCTAATCCTTTAAAGCCGGTTGGCAGGTTCAAAGTGCATTTTTGCCAAAGTTTGACTTGACGAGAATATTTATCATTGTGAATTACCACTTCGACGCATACAAAAACGTTGAACTTAGCTTTTCTAGGGAATTCACACTAAAACGTAATGTACAGACGGCAACAAATTGAATGAAACCGGAATATAGAGGGCTACACCCGCAATCAGTGCTGTCGAAGTTGCTACTTTAGTAGCATTTTGATACTAATTCGTCAGCATTGCTACTATGCTACTCATACTTAAGATTTCATACTCTCATAAGCAATTAGATTGCTTGGTACATTTATTTGCAATTTTAAAGTTATTTCATCAGAAGTGTTAGCACTGATCTTCTTCTACTGGGAATACCACATAACAAATAGCTGGGATTCCCAGAAAAAGAATAATTGACATGTGGAAGCGGATAACACATTGTTGATGTGAATGACAACTTGGATGGAGCTTGGCATTTAACATTGTGTAAACTATGAAGTGTAAAATAAGTAATAAAATTGGCAGTCTGATCAATAATGATTACTAATAATCACAGTGACTGTGACATACATTTAAAACCAAAATAGATAAAAACTTAGTGTTGGCATACACAATTGTTAGCCAACCGGGTTCCAGTTCCAGCCTCACCCGTTTTCAAGAATTTTATCAGAGTGTATTCAGTTTAAAAAATGCTTTAAATGAATTCATGTTTCTCGAAATTAGAGAATTTATTGGAAGTTTAATGGCTTTATCACATAGCAGTGTTACTGCTGAGAGAATATTTTCAGAATTAAATTTTATAAAGAATGAGAAAAAAAACTCTCTGCTAATAAAAACCGTGAATGCAATTCATATAATCCAAAGGGCTGATTAAAAACAATTTCGCTGAAAGATGTCAACCATCAAAAATTTACTTTTAAAGTGAAAAAAAAAAAAACAAACATCATCACGACGGGCCTTGATCGCCTGGATCGTTGTCCTCATAATATCTCGGTCAAGTGACCGCGTCCTCTAATTTTGGAAGCCCAGTAGCTGCGCGGCGTCCACACCTACTGAGCTCTCCCAACGAGATCTCGGTCGTCCTCGCAGTCTCGCTCCGTCGACTCGTTCTGCATTCATTATTTTCTTAGGCATGCGATCATCGTCCACTCTTTGTACATGCCCTGCCCATTGAACTCGTTGTAGTTTGACGATTTTCGAGACTTGCAGCTCATCGTACATTTCATACAACTCATGGTTGTACCGGATGCGCCATCCATCTCGATCGCAAACGGCTCCGAAAATTCGCCGCAGAACCTTACGTTCCAATGCGTCTAGCATGTTTTCGGAGGCTTGAGTTAGGGTCCATGCTTCGCAACCATATCATAGCACTGGTCGTATAATGGTTTTGTACACGCGGAGCTTCGTGTCTCTGTGAACCGAGAAAAAAGTCTTATTAGCTAACTGTATCCGTCGCTTGATTTCGTCAGTTTCGTTGGCGTCCCTTGACAAGTTGCAACCCAGGTAAATGAAGTTGTCCACGAACTCGATGTTGAGGTCCCCCACATTGATGCTGGGTTGTGCAGGTGTCCTTGTCGTCGAATGCATCATTATTTTTGTTTTACCCTCGTTGATACGTAATCCAACTTCCTTTGCAGCGGCATCGAGCGTATGCAGAAGTTCTTCTGCGTCAGCCAATCTTCGGGACATGATGTTGATGTCGTCGGCGTACGCTGCTAATTGTGTCGACTTGATGAGTAGCGTCTTGCTGTTGTCCACATTCATGGCCCGAATAGCGTATTCCAGTGCTAGGTTGAAGAGCGTCGGTGCCAGTCCATCGCCCTGTTTCAGACCAGTGCGTGTTTCAAATAGATCAGAAAGTCTTTTATGGATCCTGACTTGTGAGACGGAGTTGGTCATCGTCATCTTTGTCAGTCGCACTAATTTGACCGGTATATCGAATTGCAGCATGATGTGGTACAGTACTCCACGATCGATACTGTCGTATGCCTGCTTGAAGTCGACAAAGATTTGGTATACGTTTACGTTGTATTCCCAGGTCTGCTTGTGAATGCGTCGATGCGGGAAACACGTAGAGCTTACGACTAGATTCCTGCTGCAGGCGAAGTTGTGAGTGGCTGGCCGTTGTCGTTACATTCTTCATGGAGGCTGTGGCCTCCAGTGGTCCCCCGGTGCCAACTTTCATTTCCGACTTTCGCGTTAAAGTCTCCCAGCAGCAATTTGACGTCGTTTGTTGGAATTGAGTCGAAGAGAGTCTCAAGGCGGGTGTAGAACTCGTTTTTAACTGCGTCTTGTTCTTCAGTGCTGACGTGCACATTGATGAGCCAGAGATTGAAGAATCGAGTCTTAATGCGAATCGCACACAGCCGTTCATTTATGGGTTTGAAGTCAGTAATGTGTTGAGGTGATTGTTTTCTATAAATGCTACTCAAAATTCCATGCGGCCCGATGGTTTGCTACTTGTAAAAATTGTGTGCGATTGCTTGTCATTGATCTCGCTGCCTAGCCAATTTGTTTCCTGGACTGCAGTAATGCTCAGTTTGTACTTTTCGACCTGTTGAAGGAGAGCCTTCTCGGCCCCCGGTTTGTTCAGGGAGCGTCAAGTTCCGAAAGAATAATCCATTAGTCGTTTGCGTGGTTGTCGTTGTTGATCCGTCCAATCCGAGGCTTTTTTTCCAGGCTTCTTAACATGGAGTAGTTTTTGCAAGGACGAGTTGTTAGCACGTCGCTTAATCCCATTCAGAGGATGGCCTCGGAAGATAGCTGCTTCAGATTTTTTAATAAACGTGCTGGAGGTCACACAACTATGTTGCAGGTCCACGCAGGTCATTCCATCCTACTAAACCTGAGACGCTTAGGTGTTCGTCAGCCATTCAGGCTTCAGTCTGCATTTTACCAAACTGTCTTATAGCTAAGACATTGGCCGTCATCGATTTAGTACACTGCCGTTACCAGGGGGCGCCCAAGCGGAAGACTGTGGAAAAGGTATTTTGCCCCCCCCCCCCCCACAAAAAGGCACCATTGTTTCTAAAGCTCGACACACCCTTGCGCAGCGTGTGTCGAGCTTAGCGCTTCTTTTCTAGGAAGGGAATAAATTGTTCGGGAAATATTAGTATCTGAGAAATTTGAAATAGAAAACAAGTGTTCTTTGATAATATTGTAATTACCTGATCAATATATCCATACCTTAAATCAAAACCGTATCAAATCACAAAACGTACATATCGGATTAAGCAAATTAATTACTTTATGTGTTCAATGTTCTTGCAAATATGCAAGTGCGAATTATTTCAGTGAATAGCGAGTTTTGTGTTAAAAAGACGATAAAATTATTTAACCGCAAAGTCCATGAATTTTTATAATTTGAAATTAAAAACACCTTATTGACTTTGCTATTTTTAAAATTTATTTCACAATAAATTTCAATATTTCAATATGTTATTGAAATTTATTTTAAAATAAATTTTAAAAATAGCAAAGTCAATATTGTGTTTTTAATTTCAAATTATAAAAATATTTCAGTGAAAATCGGAATTTTTTGGGACACTTTGTTTCATTCTGCACTCCAACTTAGTTTGCGTCTGTAGCTTAACTCGGTAACGCACCGGGCATTTTTTGCTACTCGAAACACGGTCTCTTCGGTTCAAGCCTCGCAACGGGACCAAATATTTTCTGTTCTCAAATCCCTCTGTTTCAATATCTTCGAACTTAGCGGTTTCGTATGGATAGAAGCACTCATCTGGTCTTGCATCTTTGCAGCTATCCATGTGCAAGACGACCATGATAGTGTGAGAGTTCTGTTGGTTATAAGCCATGAAGGCGTAATTTCATTTGAAAACTCGACCGTGGAGGTCTAGATGGTGTGAAGCACAGTGCTTCAAGACCTGATGAGTGCTTCTATCCATACAAAACCACTAAGTTCGGAGAAATTGAAAAAGAGGGAATTTGAAAACAAACCAGGCCGAAGCTTCGCTTCGGCCCGGAGTCCGAAGCGTACATACCCTAGACTTGTACAGACCTAGTGGTGATACCAAAAGTACCAATTGGCAACGACCATATGCATTAAGAATGGGTCTTCTATATGGCCAGTTCATAGGGGAGGTTGGCACTCATTCAGTAGGATCTTGACCATTCTCAAAATCAATTAACTAACTAACCCATTCTACAAATATTTGTCGAATTTTTCAAGTCGCTAGCTTCATTCTATGGAAAGTTATTGCTTATTTGAAGTTTTACTTGTAGGGGAGGTAGGGGTTCCTTGGGTCGGATCTTGCCCATCATTGCCACCAACCAATTAGATCACCCTACAAACATTTAAACAAAATTTCAAGTCTCAAGCTTCACTCTATCGAAAGTTATCGCTTATTTGAAGTTTCATTTCTAGGGGAGGTGGGGGTTCCTTGGGTCGGATCTTGCCCGTTTTCAATGCCCACTAAGTAGGTCTTACTAGCAACATTCCAGCAAATTTTTAAGTCGGTAGTAGCATTTTATCGAAAGTTATCGTAATTAAAGGAACATTTAATTTTTTGAAATTTGTAGGGGAGGTAGGTGTTCCTTTGATCTGATTTCGCCCAACTTACAGAACCTTAAGCAGCTTCTTCCCTCAGGGTTACGTACCAAAAATCAGATGTCTACGTCAATTTGTTCAAGAGTTATGGACAAAAAACCTGAAAAGTAGGGTAGTACGGGGCTCTTTGTAAGAAAATTGCCGTTAGTTTTCAACTGATCGATTTTATTTTTCCAGAAGAGTATAAGATTACCCTCACGAGCAATCTCCCAAAGCTAGAGCTTTTCATGTTTATTTAATCGGGAGTTATGGATACATTTAAGTATTTTACATATGTAGGGGAGGTAGGCGTTCTCTTAGCCTGATCATGCCCATTTTCAATACCAACCAACTAGATCATACTTCCAACATCTGACCAAAATTTCAAGGCTCTAGCTTCATTCTATCGAAAGTTATCGTGCGAACGGACAGACAGACAGACAGACAGACAGACAGACAGACAGACAGACAGACAGACAGACAGACAGACAGACATGGCTAAATCGAATCAGGAGGTGACCCTGATCATTTATCTATATACATTGCTATACCTCCGGAGCCTCCTTTAAGGTGTTACATATTTCCGTCGTGACAAAAACAATATACCCTATACTAAAAGTCTAGGGTATAAAAATATTTGGTCCCGTTGCGGGGCTTGAACTGCAGAGACCGTGTTTCGAGTAGCAAAAAATGCCCGGTGCGTTACCGAGCTAAGCTACAGATGCATACCTAAAGTTGGTGTGCAGAAATTACTTAATAGAGGCGAATAATAACTTGGAAGATATTAAACGACAATGTCAAATCACTAGGATTTTTTTTGACTTAGTACTTTTTTGTTCTGAGGTACGGATATATTTTAAAGACGAAAACACACTGTTAAACAAATATGAATACTGTTACTTTATCGGTGATTTTTTTTTACTATTTATTTATTATAAAAATACTTTAAAGGCTGCGCAAAGAACGCGGCTTCTGCTGTCAAATAAAGTCGGCCCAATGTATTTCAGATGGCTCTTAGTACACTCTGTGTGAACCACACGTCGCTAACCGCTAACCGGAATATAGAAGGCTACGCCCGCAATCCGAGGGTTTTGTAGCAAGCGCTTTTTTCGGTATATACTAAAAATATCGCCTCCTTGCTCTTCTTGATACCAGTCAGATGGATAAAAAAACATAATTAAAATGTCTTATCCACTTACATTTTACATGCTAATTCATATTACGTGTTATTACATATTATTTTCTCCTCCCCCACTGTTCTAGAAATTTCAAGAATATCAAAAAAAAAATGGAATGTACTCAACATTACCTTTCTTGCGACACCTCACTTGCTTACCCCCCTCTTGCCCGCTGCAAGGGGGGGGATAAGCTCGGAATACATATTTTCCCCTCTACCTCTTTTCCCCCTTTTTTAAATTTAATGAAAATACCAAAAATGCAATGTACTCGACGGTGCCTTTCTCCTGATACCCCACTTGCCTACACCAGATGAAAAAACAATTTTGACCTTCATTTCCCCTCTATGGGGACCTCCCTTTAAAGTCAGCCTATTACAACGAATCGCTTTCTCCGGTAAATTATAATAATTTTACATATTCCCACAACATTTCATATATCTAGCTTCAGCCGCTCGTGAGATATTTCATGGACAGACGGACATTTGACCGATTTCATAAGGGTTTTGTTTTTACTACAAACCCCCAAAAAAGAGTGACCACAAAAGCTCAGGTTAACTACCCTAGACCCGGATAGCTTTAAAAGAACGCACCTTATTTGCGAGAGAGATCCCGGCCAATTCATGATGAACTATCAAGTATCGAAATCGTTTTGATTTATCGAGGTTCCGTTTGCCTAGTTTACTAATAAAAAAAATAAAAAATAGAAATTAAAACAAAATCTACTCACCGTTGACATAAATCTTCGCTATTGAATAAAAATTCTTATCATAAAAAAAATCTACTGAGCCTGGAATGCATTTACCTGAAACTGAAAATTGCATGTCCTGCCTTCGACATGATATAAATCAATATCATGAAATGAAATACCACCAACGGCTAGGCTGCATATGGAAGCGCAGGGTGCTTACAAAGTTCAAGTATTAGTATTTGTGGTATACATATTTTGATATTTGCCAACATAGTTAATAGAAGAAGCGTTTTTTACTATTGTGAATGCAAATTAATCCGCTGTATGCTTTTGAAACACAAGACGCGTAAGCGCGTAAACGCGTCGCGCGTGCCGCGTGACAGATTCACCATACCCATCCCGCGTAAGCAGCAAACGGATACACGACATCTCGTAACATTTCAGACGATGACGGGTACCGAAGCATAAATGTGCTTACCCAACTTACGTGTAAACAGTAATCACATTTACACTAAACGGGTGAAAAATACGCGTATGTAGAAGCTTAAAAACACATTCCGCCTCAACTACTCAAGTCAAACGTCAAAAGTACAGGCGCAATTTCATTCTTATAATTTCTGATTGTATTCGCGGGATTGAAAATTAAGATCATAAGTATTCCGGAAAATATCTATAGCTATGCTTTTGTGAACATGTATCTGGTGCAGGTTAGAGTATCTCCATGCATTACAATAACAACGTAAACCTGTACGGGTCAGTCGGGTGGGTGACCTGCACACGGCAATTCAGTGGAATTTCATATGTTGATTGTACAAAGAAATGCAAGTATTGGTATGCTCGTCGTTAATTTGAAAATTGGTGCCAAGTTTTGACGATGATGATGATGATGATTAACCCTCAATCTTGCAGGTTATTTTAGTAACGTAGACTAGCAAAGTGGGTCCATTGGACACCATATTATATTAACTGAAAACTACAGCGTAATCCTTTTAATTTATTGTATGGGATTTATTGATATATTATTGCATTTATTGGTATTAAATATCTAACTACATCCATGATAGTAAATATTATAGCAAAAGCAAGAGCAAAGGATTTCCAAATCAAAACGTTAAAGAAAAATAAACGACCTAGCAAAGTTTAAAAAAATATATATCCAAATAGGAAGTCTGGATGGCGCAACGGTTAGCACGTTCGCCTTCTACGCACTGGGCGCCGGTTCGATTCCTACTGAGTGCGGTAGTTTTCGATAACTATGAGCCCACTCAGCTGTTAAATGAATACCCATTTATGGGATAAATAACTCGGTTAAATAAATATAGCTTAGCTTGTAATTAGCCGCATGACTAACAAATTATTTTTTCATGTTCGTTGCATGTACTCGTATTATATCCGCACTTGTTGCATATTTTTTCGGTGTTTCCTCGCTGTTTTTGCATGCCACAAATTCTTCTCCTTTAGGCCTTCCTTGCAACTGGCTCTGCCTCCACCCATTTCAACTTCAGGCTACCTCTGTGTTTGCATTGTGTATAGATTGTCCCCGGCGTCGGACTTGCCGAAAAATCATAATTTGTGCCACTAATTCTAGCAATTCAAGACGACTGACGATTTTTGTTTCTTCCGAATAATATGCAAAGCAATACCAACTACATCTAACATATTGAAGAAGTATGTGACGGACCAGCGTTCGAATTTCAGTCTGGTGGTGTATGCGCGAGCCATTTGGTCCAACAAGTCTTAACCGCCCTTTGTGGGACAATAATACAGTCAACTCCGGTTATAACGAACCTCAAGGGACCGGGAAGATTAGTTCGCTATAGCCGATGTTCGTTATAGATGGAGGCATAAATCCCGACAATCCCGAACAATACAACCACATTCGGGGAAGTCCCCAATTATATCGAGGTGTTCTTTAAAAGCGCGTTGACATGATCAAACTACGGTTTGACAAACTAGCATTTGATGAAAAGTTGAGCACCGTCCAACTACGGTTTGACAGGAGAACAAAACTTCAAACCAGTTTGACAACGGGTTCACACGTTCAAATAGGTGGTTTGTCAAACCACAGTTTGATCATGTCAACGCGCTTTTACGCACACTCATCACACTCACCGTACACATCGAAGCATCGTTCATAGATTAGTGTCACGAAGTTCGTTATAGCGATGTTTTAAGCCAAATCGAATGGAAAATTAGTTCGTTACATCCGATAGTTCGTTATATACGAGTTCGCTATAAACGTTTATTTTTAATACATTTCCTAATGGTCACGCGCCGGGACTTAAGAATAGGTTCACTATAAACCATGGTTCGTTATAACCCGGGCCGTTATAACCGGAGTTGACTGTACGTAATAAATTCTGGTTTACTTCCATTTGTTTCATCAACACCGTTTGAGTGACGCATCGATGGTAACAAAATTACCGCCTTTGCCTTTTTTGAAACAAAAGAAACCAAAGTAAACTTCTTCATAGAACCGAATTGGATGATTGAACTTTTTATTCTTTCGCAGTGTTCCGACCATTGTAAGTCCCATCATCTAAAAGGGTCTCCGCAAGTTCCATATTCACAAAGTAATTGTTACAATTGACATTTCTGTTGGTCCGGCTATGTGGTTCACATAACGTTTTTACTACTTGCATACCAAGATTTACGGCACGAATTGGCCCTTTGCCTCATAACTATGAAAATACCTTGAGAGGATATTCACTATCGGAATAACAATTCCAAAATATTTTTAGGTCATATTTATCAGCTTTGGATGGAATGTATGATCGAAAACCGCAGGTAGCGGAAGCGGAAGGTAACCAGTTGTTCGTCGACAGTTATATTGCAGGAGGATCTATCATTTTTTCCAAAAAAAAAATATTGCCCTATCTCAAGCATCCCTTATGGGAGCGAGCTTATTACGTGATCGCTGAACTACTCATTTGCCCCACCCCTTAGTGAACCATGCGGCTTAGCAGACGTTTTGTTGGCATAAACCAGTTCTGGACAATGCATGTTACCAGCATGCACCTCCTGCTTCCATTAAGGCGGAATTCCACTTAGGCAACAATTGCCGCATGCTACATGTCGAACAATGTCGCCGCTATCCAATAGCCAGCGGATCGGTGCGGTTTGTAGCATGCGACACTGAAAATGGCGACACTAGGCAGCATGTAGCATGCCTCTTGTTGGTCACTGTTTGGAATTCCGCCTTTAAGCTGTCTACTTTCCACAAGTCGGAAGACATTGTGGCTTATTATTATGCCCCGCACCACTGGGGAAGAAAACACATTTATCCATGGCCACGAGCGCCGTGAGACGGGTCTTAAGCCTGTAACGATCGTAGTCAAACATGAGGCTAATGCCCAAACCAGAATGAATGAAGAATATAGCAGCAGCGGCAGCAGCAGCGAAATGTCAATTAAGAAATCATGCACTTCTCTTAAGCGACCTAGATTGAACGCAGCGGCAGCGACAGCGGCAAAAGCAGATCTGCACGTTGTTGTTATTGCCGATGCCGCTGCATTCTGCATTCATTCTGGTTCGGGCTTGACGCCTCAACGCACTGAGCTACCGGCCGCCCCGACGTACTCGCCGAAGACTCCTTGTATTTTTGTCTTCAAACCGTAAAAACGTATAGAATATTTTGCAATCTTCACATTCCCATCGTTGCCCTGTACAAGTATATCACACAGCCATAAAATTTTATACTGCATTCTTTCCACTGACACATGTCAATCTTTTTCATGCCAGCTAGTAATAATTATGCCAACAAATATCTTCAGCTCAATATCATCGACGAGTTTTCACTTTTTGTTTTGTTTAGATAAAACTTGTTCCGCCTCTATGTTGGTGAATTTTACAATATCTTCGAGAATAATGTTTCTCCTCGAATGCATCAATAGGTTCCTGAAAATGTTTTCCAGGTGGTATAATCATTTTATGTGGGAGGCAAAAATTCCTCTTCCATAGTCCTCTGCGTGGGCATCCCCTGCAACGGCAATGGTCACTGAACATAGCTAACCAATGTCAAGCCGCCAGTGATGGCGGTGCGATGATTTGGTTGAGGTAAACCTTCCCCCTATGGTGTGGGGTGTAAAAATAATACCACGGCCTTTCCCTTTGAGGGCCTGTCGTTAAAATCGACAACCAAAGGACGATATGTGTATGCCAGCAACTTACACTATCCGAAGTCTTTATATGCTAACCAAACGTCAACTATGCCTCGGATAAGGACTGACTCAACGGTAACGACTTTTATCGTATAATAATAAAGATTGGATTCTGGAATGCGCGTACTCTCCTGGACAATGAATCAGAAGGTCCCCAGAACGCACGATTTCTTCAATTAGAGAGTGAATTTCTGAGGTACAAATTAGCCATCTTAGGAGTTAGTGAGATAAAATGGTGGAACAGCGGAGAATTTACAACTCCAACGGGCAGCACTGTAATATTGTACTCCGGTAAAGCTACCGTTAGTCGTTGTAAGTCAGGTGTGGGGCTCCTTTAAACCAGACCCGCACGAAACTGCCTCTTATCCTGGCAGCCGGTCTCTAACAGAATCTTGACCGCCAGGCTCCGGACCAAAATGAGGAACATCTCAATAATACAATGTTATGCCCCTACTGAACCGGACAATGTCTTCGCAGACTCCTTCTACGAAGAACTAAACGCCGCGCCGTTCAGAGCAGAACACCTAAAGGTGACATTGTAATGGTTATGGGGTATATCTAGATGGCGTTGGTGGAGGCCTATATATGTAGATGGCGTTGGTTGACCCAATGTATTTCAGATGGCGATAGGTATACTGTGCGCGAACAACACGTCGCTCGCCACGTGAGGAAGGTGAGACGAGTTCAACTTTGTCGGAATCAACGAACCGCGAAGTGTCAATTCACATATGCATGTGTTTTAAAACGATGGGTGATCATTATTGCTTTGTTAGGACGGCCGGATCTTGGACGTAGGCAGGGCAGCGCAGCGCGGCGCGCACATGGCATTGTTGTTGTAAAATCAGATTTTGACAATTGTTACAACATCAGTGCCATATGCGCACTGTGCTGCCCTGCCTACGTTCAAGATGCGGCCGGCCTTATGCGCTTGGAAGTGAATGTTTCTATTCTTGATTCCAAAAAATGTTTCAAGTTTGTTAGGAAGCGACTTTTTCACAGCTCAAATGTGTCAAACGAATCCGAACGTGAGATTTAACTATAAAAGGCTGAAAAGCTGATTTTTGTTGACTGCGACTTGTGGACGTAATTCGCGTACAGTTTAATTCCGGGGTTAAGCAGAGTTTACTCGTTATCTTCTGACCCTAGCCAATGGGTGGGTTTAGAAGATACCGAGCAGCTTCTGCTCAAGTGATCATGATCAAATGGCCAGCGAGCAAAAAATGTTTCTGCCCACTGCTCACGCTTTTCTTCTATTTCTTTCTCTTTGAGTGTGTGACACGCTTTTCTTTTCTTTTCTTCCCGCACCAGGCGCATCTTATGGGTGACTTGAATGCTAATGAGCTCAGACATGTGATTATGAGACACGGTCTTGGTGATCATAATGAAAACGGTGAAAGATTTGTAGAGTTCTGCAACTTTCACAGTCTCTTCATCCGTGGTACTATGTTTGAGCGTAAGGACAACCACAAAATCAGTTGGCCCTCTGTTGATCGGCGCAAAACACAAAATCAGATCGACCATTTTGCCATTAGTAAAAGATTCAAGAGTTGCCTCCTGGACGAGCGAAACAAGAAGTGTGCCGATATTACAATGGGAAGAGACCATTATCTTATGATCGCTAATGTTAGATTGCAATTTGCAGCCGTGCGCCGCCCTGGCGACGAAAGATCCATTGGCTGCAAATTCAACACCGCTCGATAAAAAAAATCCAGCAGGCTTACAACAATATAATGACCATCTTGCGCGAAAAGCAGCTGAGATAACTAGTCACCCAGATAGTGACCTAAATAAAAAATGGGATGCCATAAAAAAATGCGTACATTGATAGCGCAGATACCATACTTGAAACAAACACGGATTACCGAAATAAGGCCTGGATGTCCGACACATCATGGCACCGGATTGTTGAAAGGAATGAGCTGAAGTTTCGTTTGGCTGAAGCATCAGACGACAATCGAAGCAGCATCGAACTCCTTTACCGTCAGAAATCTCGAGAAGTTCAGCGTAGTGTGTGACGCGATAAAAGAGTTTATGCGAATTCTCTTTTAGCCACAGAAGTAACAACTTAAATGCCGTATACGGTGTCATCAAGGAGTTTACAGGTGGTCGTAACTCCTGCCAACATCCAGTGAAGGATAGTGATGGAAAGCTACTTATCTTGGAAGAAGATCAAATGAGGCGGTGGAAAGAACACTTCGCCGCGGTCTTCAGCCATGTAACCTCTGGTGAAGTTCCCCCTCATATAGATAATTTAGCTAACCATCAAAATGTGCGAATACGGTCCACTACCCCGACTAAAAGGAAATAGTCACTGCAATTATTGCACTAAAACGAGGAAAGGCCGCCGGTCTTGACGGTATCCCTGCCGAAATTTATCAAGCCGCGCCAAGCGTAACTGCCGGCTTGCTTCACCCACTTGTTGATAAAGCGTGGAATACAGAGACCCTTTCCCACTGAGTGGAAGGAAGGTTTGATCATCAAACTTCCAAAGAAGGGTAGCCTGACAGACTGTAATAATTGGAGAGGCATTTGTGTGCTTCTTGCCGTTGCCAAGATAATAGCTAAACTAGTCCTGGAAAGACTAAAGGCCCAATTAGAAAGTACAATTGATGAAGAGCGGGCGGGTTTTCGATTCGGATTCTCCTGTGCCGATCACATTAACACCTTGCGATTGCGAATCATCATCGAGCAATGCAATGCGTTCTGCATAAAAGTAAGGTGTCGGGGGACTTTGAGATTCGCAGTGGAATTTGGCAGGGGTGTATCCTCTCACCGACCCTATTCATCTTTGTGATCGGCGATGTGTTGCATGCAACCCTATCCGGACTCGACAGACGAATTCTATGGACTCTGACATTTTATCTACAACATCTTGTCTACGCTGACGACAAATGCCTACTCTCCCAGAAAATCATGTCCGCAATTGCGTTAGATCTCGAGAGCGTAGCAAGCAAGTTTGGGATAAAAATTAATACCAACAAGACCAAGGTTCTTAGCCCGCCTTTCCGAAAAAGAAATCCGACACCTATTGCCATCAGTCTTAATGGGTAGCCTATGGAGAAGGTGGACAACTTCATCTACCTGGGTAGCATTGCTGCAGAAACTGGTGGTATGGAGCAGGGTATCGCTCGTCGTATCAACCAGGCTAAATGTGCATACGGCATGCTGTCCAAAATCTGGCAGAGCAGTTATCTTAGCATCAAGACCAAGCTGGGCATGTTTCGCTCCTTGGTGCTGCCTATGCTTTTGTATGGGAGCAGTACATAAAAAGTTTCCGTAACAGTTACCAGACAGCTGCAAGTTTTCGTCAACTCATGCCTTCGTCGAATTTTAAGAATTTTCTGGCCCGAAACAACGTGAAATGAAGAGCTAAGTGGGCGTACGGGGCAGATACCAATCGACGAATACGATACGCAGGCGAAAATATAGGTCGGTCACACATTGCCAAAGAGTGATGAATGCATTGCTTTTCATGCCATGAAATGGAACCCCATTTCCAACCAAGGCCGACCAAGAGGAGGTCCTAGAATCACATAACCTCGATCTTTAGCAAAGGAGTGTAATGGGCTGGGTAAGTCTTTCAGGGAGTTGCACCCCATTGAGGGTGTCTACACCAGGCACAATTGTTCCGGCACAAAACCGGTTTTTGTAGGCGAGATGCATGAAGGGAAAGGTATAGGAAGGGAACAAAACTTGTGCTCGAAAATTTCAAGCACAACAATTGTTCCCAACCAATACACGCACTTTTCGCATCCTTCCACAGTATAGCATAAAATCAATACATTGAAAACGCCCTACATGTATACAAGTTGTTCTCGTTTCGATGTGCTTCGTGTAGACAGGCACATAACCGGTTTTGTTCCTGGAACAATTGTGCCTGGTGTAGACAGCCTCATTGCCCAGAACAGAGTACGATGGCGAGCAGGAATAGTTGACGCGCTATGCCCCACTAGGGGTTAAGGCAGTGGTAAGGGGTAGTACATAAAACGACAGACCGGTTTTGATACAGGACAGACCGGTTTTGATCTCATCGGATCAAATGTGAAAGTGAATTGGTTGAACGTCAACTTTTTCTCGGCAGTTCGCCTCAACACCTTTCTGTACTGAGCCCGCAAATCGCCCCACGCGGCGAAGTGTGTGTATGGGGGCTGTACGATTTCAGATCCGCATCTTTTTTGCACAAGTGACCGGTCTGATAGTGAAACGAAAGCGGCTAATAGCTACGTAAGGTATGTAGATCTCTGCTCGTAGCAGCTGATACTCTAATAAAAAAAAGTCTGTGGTTTATCTTGTAAAATGGAATGAGTTGTTTGCAAGATAGGTATAACTTTGTGAAGGGAAAGATTTGGTCATACTCCGTCATTCTATTGAATTCGATTTTTCTCAATTTTTTTATAATTTTCATCTAAAAATTAAATCTCTGTTTTATTGTTTTTATGTCATATAAATCATTTTATTCTTTTTACCTAATTAAATGGATAATAGCCATTTTTGTGCGTTCGGACATCGCGTTGTGCATTTTGAAATTTTTCTCTTGAAGGCGAATTTTTGGATCTGCGGTGGGCTTATTGGACTGCTGTAACATCCAGAAATTAAGAGAAAATGACGTTTGATTAAAATAACTACTACTACTAATTGCCTGAACCCCTCCGTCCACGTCTTTAGCAATGCCTTTTTGATGTTTCGTTAGCATATAAATTTAAGATGATGCTGTTGCTGGCATACACCTCATATTCATATAGCAGTGTTTTACTGACAAGCTTGAAACGCTAAGCGGAGTTCTAATTGTACCAAGGCCCAGGTAATTTTTTTTTACTACACGTGAAGTAAATCCTGAACTCCAAATGCACGCATCGTAGAGTAGCGACCGAGACCTCGCAGCTACCGAGCGCGTTGATTACAATAAGACAGAGCTTTTATTTTCAGAATAGAATTATATACAATAGTATGTATACGAAAACTATGGGAAAGTGATCTGAATTTTGAGGGAGAAAAAGTTCATTAAAAAAATGTATTTGTCCTAATAAATTTTTATGGTTTAAATTGTAGGCATTAGAGTAAAGTGTCGGCTGCGAGGTGCATAGTGCGTCAACTGTGCCATGTGACCCAGTTAGCGTTTCGTTGGCATAAACTAGTTTTGGAAAATGCAGTTGCCAGCATGCACATCCAGCTCCCCCATTTAGCCGCCTCTCTGTGAAGTCGGAAGATGCTGTGGCTTATTATTACACCCCGCACCACAGGGGGAAGACAACACAAACATCCATGGCCACGAACGTCGTCGTCGTGGATAAGACTCGAACCCGAAACGCCAATAGTCAGATACGAGACTGATACCTCTACGCACTGAGATAGCGGTCGCCCCAGTGAATGCTAGCATCGTTGGATACTACGAGTAGTTTGAACCTTCTGGCTGCACCTCCTTTTTTGGTTAGAAAACCTACGGGAAAACTCTGTATCATTCTCTCCTAATCTCTGTCTCTCGATTGCCCTAACCCCTTGTGGGGCATAGCGCGTTAACTGTTCCATGTGGCTCAGTTGACGTTTCGACGGTATAAACTGGTTTCGGAGAATGCAGTTGCCAGCATGTACCTATTCTATTCTATTCTCTGCTAATGCCAACCAGTAATTACTAAAATATTCCTGTTGAATAATATTAGAAAAGACGACGTAACTACATGAACCAGTCTCACAGTGTTCAAAAAATTCGAAAGCACCCTACAAAATCTAATGAATACATAACTCTTAACGTCCAAAAGACTGGCTTATTTGTTATCCTTTTCTCTAGAGAAATTGTTCTTGATTTTCTTCCCGAGAGTTCCCATAACACAACTGCGGACACTATCCATTAGTCCATTGAACAGAAGAAACGATGGACTTTGCAATAAACATGGATATGTGGAACTTGGTGAAACAAATGCCGTAAATACTAAGTGGATGTTCACACTGCGTGCGATGCCGAGCCGAGCCGGGTCGGGTCGAGCGATGCGATGTGGTGGGTGTTCACATTGCACGCCGTGCGATGCCGAGCCGATCGATGGCTTGCGATGCAAAGATGATCCGAGCGATGGCTTGCGATGCAAAGATGATCCGGGATGTTCACTGCACGCAATGATGGAGAGTAAAGACCAATTTAGTTCAAGGAATAGAATCTGTTCGACATCATGTCGTTTGTATGCTTGACCCAGTAAATTTATTTCTGTTTCAAAACAGTGCTCTAAAAATGGAAGGGCGTCGCCATTGGGTGCATTCCATTAATGAAGAAAGGCCCAGTGTTGGTGAATTTCATCATCTCTTCCGCGACCTCAGACGAGAGGTTTCACAAGCGGATTGAGCAGCGGCGCACCGCTGTGTGTAAACGTAAAAATCGGCAGCCGCGGCGGCTTTAGGACGATGAATGTATAAACCGCTCGACTCGCCGTTGTGGCCACCGCCGCGGTTTGTGGAGCGGCGAGATTGCATTTGAATTCAAACCGCTTGTGAAACCACGCCTTTTAAACGCGACCTTATTACGGTGATAATAACCTTTCATTTGAGCCATACTGAATCAAAACCGGAGTCCAAAGCGTAAATACCCTAGACTTGTACAGACCTATAGTTGTGATACCAAAACTTCCAACTGGCAACGGCCATATGCATTAAAAGTGAATTTCCCATATGGTCAGTTTGAGCTGTGGGCGTGGATCCAATGAAAAGTTTCATCGTTCATCCATTCGAATTTTGGATATTTACATTTGAACTAACGTTTATAGGGAAGGTTGCCGTTCATTCAATAGGATCTTGCCCATTCTCAAAATCAACTAATAACCTACACTATAAATATTTGTCGCATTTTGCAAGTCGCTAGCATCATTGTATCGAAAGTTATCGCTCATTTGAAGTTTAGTTTGTAGGGGACGTAGAGGTTGCTTGGGACGGAGCTTGGCCATTTCCAATACCAACCAACTAAATCTAAATCCAAATATTTGAACCAAATTTCAAGTCGCTAGCTTCATTCTATCGAAAGTTATCGCTCATTTGAAATTTCATCTGTAGGGGAAGTAGGGGTTCTTCGGTTGGATCTTACCCATTTTCTATACCAACCAACTAGATCATGCTACAAACATTTGACCAAAATTTCAAGGTTTTAACTTCATTCTATCGAAAGTTATCGTGCAAACAAACAGACAGACAGACAGATATGGCTAAATCGAATCAGGAGATGACCCTCATAATTTCCATGTATACACTGCCACACCGCCGCGCCTAAAAGTCTAGGGTATAAAAGCAGACAGACATGCATTTTTTTCAGTGTGATCTTACATCAAATATTACTTTACAGCTCGTACTTGCACCATACTGGCTCCAAAAAGCTTCACATCGCAAAGCATCGCAAAGCCCATAAACTCCATCGCAAAGCCCATTAAATTCCATCGCAAAAAATCAGCAGCCGGTACTCGCACGAAAAAGCAAAGAAGTTTGTGAAAACATCGGGCCATCGCTCGGCTCATCATTGCATCGCGCGCAGTGTGTATACTCAAAGCGTGATTCCATTTAAAATTGAAGACTTTCCATTTTCTTGCTTTAAAAGCTTGTAATCGCATTGCATCGCTCGACCCGGCTCGGCTCGGCATCGCACGCAGTGTGAACATCCACTAAAGGTACATGTGAATGAAAGCACGAATACTAGTATGAACCTGCCTAGCTCAGATATGCTTTGCACAGAATATTCTTCCTCTTATCGCAAATTCAGTAAAGTCTTAACGAAGCTTAAACTCTTCTTCAATACTCGACTGTTGTCTATCGATAACGTTTCGTAGATACTTTGAAAATTGAGATTTATTTATGTATAAGATGCCTGGTTATATTGATTTTACAATGTTGGTGCTAGTGAACAATCTTCCTAGAAAGTTCAACTGCAAGAGGAAATAGTTTTTCCATGTTACAATTTTTTACCTAGTGAAATATGACTTTGTATCCGCTTGTTTATATTACCGCACCGAATAATTCCAGGGATTAACGACCATAAGCTTAGGACGCGACCAATTTCGCGGCAGGCTTAGGATTTCTGAACTCTCGAGCACTATTTGTTTGTGTATATTTTAATATGAAGCTGTGATCTTCCAAACGACTGCGACTACACTCGAGAACGAGAATCGCATGGCTAGTCGCATCGTCACCATTGTATTTGGGCGTCGCAATCGCCATTGTGCATGACGGCTGGCTGAGGTAGACGTTGTACATGGCAAGAAATAATCCTATCATTAGGTGCTCAGAAGAGCTTCGAGGAAACAAATTGTGGTGGAGAATTTTTATACCCTAGAGCCTAGACCAAGGGTGTCAAACTCAAAGGCTGGCATGGGCCAAATAACACAAGCTAAGTAAGAGGTGGGCCGCAGAAAAAAAAATAGCAAAAATTTCCATAGAAACTTAAATTTTATTTGGTAGTATTTTATAAATTCAACATGAATGAGCAAAATGAAACAAACTGAACAATGATAATGACATTATGTATAAATTAAACACGACGTTAATATTATTTTTTACTTCCTGACACTTGACATCTCTTCTCTGCTACTAATTTTTCTACTTGGGGGGAAATGTTATTCGCACTGATGACTTTTAGAACTGACCCAAGGTGGATGTCAGTAATTCTCGATCTGGCTGGAGATTTATTTCCTTTCATTATTGAAAATAATTGCTCGCAACGGTAGGTAGTTCCGAACATGGAAATTATTTCATATGCCAATTTTCAGATATTTTCAAACCTGACAGGCAAATATCTGTAAAAATTAGGAATGCCAACTTCAATGTATTTGGCCTTCAAATCTGAATCACATCGTATCTCAATTGCTTCCATTTGCATTTCATTAGGTACTGATTCTACATTTATTGAAAATAATGAAGTGAATGGAGAGAACTTATTTTCCAATAATTCGAAATCCGCAAATCTAGTTTCAAATTCATTTATAAGACCTAAAATTTTTTCTGCGTATTTTTTATATGTTGCCGTTTCACTTAAATTTGATTTGTTTATGTTGCATGTCGGAAAGTGCGTTAAATCTTCATTTGTTAGCTGTTTTTCCCGTAGAAATAACTTACATTTGAATGCTCTAATTTGGTCACACATATTCGTAATAAGTTGGCCTTTTCCTTGCAGCTTTAAATTCAAATCATATAAGTGTTTAGTAATATCAACCATGAAGGATATTTCTTGCAACCACATTTTATCAAAAAACAAACTGGTATCTTTATTTTTGCTTACTATGAACTGATATATTTCTTCTTTCAAGTCCCAGAATTGTTTAAGAATTTTTGAGCAGGAGAGCCAACGTACCTCGGTATAGTATGACAAACCGGAATAACAGCTGTCTGATTCTCTTAATAAGGCAGAGAACTGTCGCTGATTCAAACCTCCAGATTTTATGAAATTAATTGTTTTTTTGGGGGGCAAAGACCTTTTCCATAGTCCTCCACGTGGGCGCCCCCTGGTAACGGCAGTGTATCAATTCGCTGACGGCCAATGTCTTAGCGATAAGACAGTTTGGAAAAGGCAGATAGCTGTAGCCTGAATGGCTGACGAACACCTAAGCGTCTCAGGTCTAGTAGGATGGAATGACTTGCGTAGTTGGACCTGCTACATAGTTGTGTGGGCTCCAGCACGTTTATTAAACCATCTGAAGCAGCTATCTCCGAGGCCATCCCCTGAATGGGGTTAAGCGACGTGCTGACAACTCGTCCTTGTAAAAACTACTCCATGTCAAGAAACCTGGAACAAAAGCCTCGGATTGGACGGATCAATAACGACGACCACGCAAACGAATAAAGGATTATTCTTTCGGATCCTGGAATGTACGCTCCCTGAACAAACCGGGGGCCGAGAAGGCCCTCCTTCAACAGGTCGAAAAGTACAAACTGAGCATTACTGCAGTCCAGGAAACAAATTGGCTTGGCAGCGAGATTAATGACAAGAAATCGCACACAATTTTTACAAGTGGCAAACCATCGGGCCGCAAGGAGTTTGGAGTAGCATTTATAGTGAACAATCACCTCAAACCGCATATTACTGACTTCAAACCCATAAACGAACGGCTCTGTGCGATTCGCATCAAGACTCGATTCTTCAATCTCTGGCTCATCAATGTGCATGCCCCCACTGAAGTTAAAGAAGACGCAGTAAAAGACGAGTTCTACGCCCGCCTTGAAACTCTCTTCGACTCACTTCCAACAAACGACGTCAAATTGCTGCTGGGAGACTTTAACGCGAAAGTCGGGAATGAAAGTTGGCATCGGGGGACCACTGGAGGCCACAGCCTCCATGAAGAATGTAACGATAACGGCCAGCGACTTATTGACTTCGCCTGCAGCAGGAATCTAGTCGTAAGCTCTACGTGTTTCCCGCATCGACGCATTCACAAGCAGACCTGGAAGTCTCCAGACGCACATACCGTCAACCAAATTGACCACGTCCTCATTTGCAGGAGATGGGCGTCTAGTGTCATGGATGTCCGCTCCTATCGAGGAGCAAACTGCGACTCAGATCATCACTTGGTGAAGACGACCTACAGATGTAGAATTTCCTCAGTGCACCAGTCAAGAATCAGCCCTCCCAAAATCTTTGCGGTTGATAAGCTCTTAAGTGATGCTACAGCGGTGGCGTATTCTACCGCCCTTGAGGAAAAACTATCACCTATGCTACACAACATCAGCAACACAGGCGTCCATGGGTTCTGGGAAGAACTCAGGGGTACCATCAAGGATGTCGCAGAGAAGGTCGTGGGATATAAAGCCCGGCGAGCGAGAAATGACTGGTTCGACGAAGAATGCAAAAATTCACTTGACGCGAAAAACGAGGCCTACAGACAATGGATTCAACGAGGAACCAGAGCCAGAAGAGAAAAATATGACGAGCTACGGCGAATATCGAATAGAATAATTAGACGTAAGAAACGTAAATACTTTGACGAGCAGTTGCTGAACATAAACGAAAACTTAGCTAATAGGAACACCAGACAAGCGTACAAACTAGTAAATACAATTAAGAACGGCTACCAACCCAGGACTAGCCTTTGTAAGGACAAGGATGGAAACATCATCAGCGACACCGATGGTATTAACAAACGATGGGCCTCTTATTTTGAAGAGCTTCTAAACCGACCATCTAACATCCCCACACAGGAAGCTCTCGACGATATTGTTGATCTAGGCCCACCCATTCAACCCCCGACAGTAGAGGAAGTTGATCTCGCGTTGCGGTCACTAAAACGAAATAAAGCGCCGGGCGCTGACGAGATTCCAGCTGAACTGCTAAGATTCGGTGGAACGAGTCTAGTTGATGCCATACATCAATTACTCCTGCGAGTATGGGAGAACGAGGAGATCCCAGACGATTGGCGCAGAAGCATCATCTGTCCAATTCATAAAAAGGGAGATAAACTGCGGTGTGAGAATTACAGGGGCATCTCACTAGTTTGTACGTCCTATAAAATTTTGACGAAAATTCTGGAAAATAGAATAAAAACGTACGCAGAACGAGTCATTGGCGAATACCAAAGCGGTTTCAGACCTGGTCGCTCCACAACCGATCAGCTCTTCTCAGTCAAACTGATACTCCAGAGGTGCTGGGAATACAACGTAAACGTATACCAAATCTTTGTCGACTTCAAGCAGGCATACGACAGTATCGATCGTGGAGTACTGTACAACATCATGCTGCAATTTGGTATACCAGCAAAATTAGTGCGACTGACAAAGATGACGATGACCAACTCCGTCTCACAAGTCAGGATCCAGAATAGACTTACTGATCTATTTGAAACACGCACTGGTTTGAAACAGGGCGATGGACTGGCACCGACGCTCTTCAACCTAGCACTGGAATACGTTATCCGGGCCATGAATATGGACAACAGTAAGACGCTACTCATCAAGTCGACACAATTAGCAGCGTACGCCGACGACATCAACATCATGTCCCGAAGATTGGCTGAAGCAGAAGAACTTCTGCATACGCTCGATACCGCTGCAAAGGAAGTTGGATTACGTATTAACGAGGGTAAAACTAAAATAATGATGCAATCGGTGACAAGGACTCCTGCACAACCGAGCATCAATGTGGGGGACCTCAACATCGAGTTCGTGAACAACTTCATTTACCTGGGTTGCAACCTGTCAAGGGACGCCAACGAAACTGACGAAATCAAACGACGGATACAGTTAGCTAATAAGACTTTTTTCTCGGTTCTCCCCATAATGAAATCGAAACATGTGCACAGAAACACGAAGCTCCGCGTGTACAAAACCATTATACGACCAGTGCTATGCTATGGCTGCGAAGCATGGACCCTAACTCAAGCCTCCGAAAACATGCTAGATACTTTCGAACGTAAGGTTCTACGGCGAATTTTCGGGGCTGTTTGCGATCGAGATGGATGGCGCATCCGGTACAACCATGAGTTGTATGAAATGTACGATGAGCTGCAAGTCTCGAAAATCGTCAAACTACAACGACTTCAATGGGCAGGGCATGTACAAAGAATGGACGACGATCGCATGCCTAAGAGAATAATGAATGCAGAACGAGTCGACGGAGCGAGACTGCGAGGACGACCGAGATCTCGTTGGGAGAGCTCAGTAGGTGTGGATGTATTATTTGTGAACTGGTTTATTGACAGTTGTTTATCTCTTACATCTATTACATTGTTGTTACAATTATTAATGTTGTATTTCAATAACATGATTGTAGTACTATGTATTTCGGTTAAGTACATTTCTTATTAGTAAACATTATTATTAATTATTATAATAAATTCATATTTTAATTTATGTATAATACATCTCCTCCTTTTGCTTTTCTTTTTAAATCAATATACATAAAATTAGTTATCAAATAAAAATTTAATTACATATCACCAATCAAGACAAGTGAACTTTTAAAATCGCTTCCTTATATAAAATGAATTTCTACGAACAACTTTTCCACTGCTGAATTCAACCAAGTACGAACGAGGCTCCTTAAGTTTTAATTTTATTAATCCAGGCTTCCAACATCCATCTTCTTGTATCCACACTTTTTCCCCTTCCCTAAAAGGCTTACGCTCTCTAGCCTTCTGATCATATCTTGTCTTGTTAGCATTATTATTTCTTTTTATTATTGGGACTATGTTATTATAATTTTCCTTAGTTACATATTTTTCCATTTTCCCTGGAACTAATGTTCTTGTTTGTCTGCCCATTAGTACCTGAACGGGTGACAATGTAGAACCTTTAATTGGTGTATTGCGATATTCCAATAAGGCTAACCATAAACTATTTCCTGATTCTTTACTTTTACGGATTAAGTGTTTGGCTATGTTTACATATTTTTCTGCCAAGCCGTTCGATTGGGCATATAAAGGACTTCTAGTTGTAATTTCGAATTCTAAATCTTTAGCAAATTTTTTGAAATCATAGGAATTAAATGGCATATTATCGGCTACTACCGTTTTAGGGATTCCATGAATGGAGAAAATAATTTCCAATTTATTGATAACAGCTTGAGCAGTTTTTCTTACCATTGGAAGTATGTCAAGAAACTTAGACAAATAATCTACAACTATTAAGTAATTTTTTCCATCAATTTCCATAATATCTACGCCTAATACTTGGTAAGGTGCATCTGGAATCCCATAGTTAATCAATGGCTCTTTTATATTAGAATTCCTGTATTTTTGACAAATGCTACATTTTACGATAACATCCTCAATATCTGTATTAATTGAAGGCCAATAAACAAGCGTACGTGCTCTTTGTTTGGTCTTCTCAATTCCTAGATGTGACTTATGTAGCAAACTCAAAATGTAATTTTGAAGGCTTTTTGGAATTAATATCCTATCTCCAAAAAATAATAACTCGTCGCTTATATAAAGCTCATTTTGAAATTTCCAAAAATATTTAATTTTTTCCGGAACATACTTTTTCTCATTTGGCCAACCTTTAATTATAACTTCTTTCAATAATTTCAATATAGGATCTTTTTCAGTTTCTGTTTGCAATTCCTTTTTCTTCTGGTCGCTAACATTGACTGTGTGGACTAATTCATTAATACCTTTTATGATTTCTTCTTTAGAAACCGGATTATTTATATTTCTTGAGAGACAATCTGCTAAATACAAAAATTTTCCCGGAACAAATTGAAACTCTAAATTATATTTTTCTAATTTTAGCTTCATTCTTTGAAGCCTTGCTGAAGGAATTTTGTTATATTCCTTCCCTATTAATCCAATCAAGGGCTTGTGATCCGTTTGAATTTCAACTTTTCTACCATATATCAATGCGTGCCATTTCTTACAAGCGAATACTACAGCAAGCAATTCTTTCTCGATTTGAGAGTAATTTTTCTCGGTATCACTTAAGCTACACGAAGCAAAGCATACTGGCTTATTATTTTGCATAAAACAACTTCCTAAGCTATTCTGCGATGCATCCGTTTGCAAAACTATTTTTTCTTGCGTATTAAATGGTTTTAATACTGGTGCTTCTTCTATAAGCTTTTTAATTTTGAAAAGACAGTCATCATGTGTTTTATGCCACTGGAATTCAACATTCTTTTTTAAAAGTTCCCTCAAAGGCGTTGAAATCTCCGCTAATCGTGGTATATAATCTCTAAGATAACTAATGAACCCCATTAATACTTGTAACTCCTTTTTATTTTTTGGATTACTCAGATTTTTTTATTGCTTCTAGTCTATTCTCGTCTAGACTAATACCATCTTTCGATATTTTGTGCCCCAGAAATTTTATTTCCTTCTTTTTAAATTGCATTTTTTCTTTATTAAATTTGATATTTTTCTCTACAGCTCTTCGAACTACCATTTCAAATATTTTATCATGTTCTTCTTCTGTCTCAGCAACAATTGCAATGTCATCTATATAGATCACTAAATTTGGTATGCCAGCAAAATTTTTCTCATTAATCTGTTGAAAAACTTCAGGCGCTATTTTCAAACCAAAAGGGAGGCGTTTGAACCTATAATATCCGTATGGTGTGCTGAATGTGCATAACTTTCGCGATTCCTCATCTAACTTTATTTGATAGAAACCTTCTTTCATATCTAAAACTGTGAATATTTTTTTGTTTACAAAATCACATTTTAGTTGATCAAACGATGGTATCTCATAAAAGTTTTCTTGTATAGCCAAATTGAGATATTTGGGATCGAGACATACTCTAACCTGCTTATTTGGTTTCTCTACTATTACAATATTGGATACCCATTCACTTGTTCCTTCTACTTTTTCTATTATATCATTTTCAATTAGTCTTTCTATTTCTAATTTTAATGGCTCTCTTAGTGTTTGCGGTATACGCCTGCAAGGTCTTGTTACCGGCAAAACATCTTTCTTAAGCTCGATGTGAAAATCATTTTTGCAACATCCTAACCCTTCGAAAATAGACGACCACTTTTCAAAAACTTGTTCTTTTCCCTTATTTAAAACTGAATTAATTCTTTTAACTAAACCCAATCTAACACATGTGTCAAGCCCTAATATGGGTACACTGTTTTCCGTTGTAATGTAGAACTTTTCTCTAGACACATTGTTTCTAATAATGCAACTAAATTCGCAGATTCCCATAGTTTTAATTTTAGAACCATTATAAGCTTCTAGACTACCATTTTCGTTTAAAAATTTTATATTATCAAAAGTGTCGATATAAGAAAATGGGATTATGTTGGCTTGAGCGCCCGTATCTAGTTTAAATTTCACTATTTTAGAATTTATCTTTACTTTTTCTAACCACATTTTATTTTCAATAGAATTCACGGAATCAATATAAAATGGTTGATCATTATGCTCATTATACGTATACTCACGCAAACTTTCACGCGAACCTTCACAAATCTCGTTTACTTGTTTGCTTCGACAGGCAATGGCAAAGTGATTCATCCTCTTACAAATGTTGCACCGTTTTCCGTAAGCTGGACAGTTATTCGGCTGATGCTTTCGGGAACATTTCGTGCAATTCACTTTGTCTTGATGGCGATCTTTTCCATTTTTAAAATTTCTAGAAAATTTGTTTTGATTAGTATTGTTCTTTCTATCATTTATGTTACCTATCTTATTTTCGACAGCATCCGTCTTATGTATTGTCTTCGCCATCTCTGCTAACTGCTTAGTTGTGACTTCTGCCGCTCGTGCCATTTCAATGGTCTTAACTAAATCCAAATCCTCTGCTTCCAAATACCGCTTTTGAAGTCGCTTGTCCGCTGTCCCGATTATGATTCGATCTCGTACCATCCTTTCAGCATCTTTGAATTTGCATTTTTGGCTGATTTGTTTCAAATCCATAAGAAAAATGTCGAACGGTTCACCCGATCCTTGTACTCGTGAGTGGAATAGAAAACTGTTGTAGATTTCATTGGATTTTCCTTTACAGAAACTTTCGAAGGCTCCAATGACACTCTTATAATTCTTCCTATCATTTTCCTCTATATTCAATGCAGTGTAAAATTTTTCCGTGGCGTCTCTCCCTGCTGCATTCAGGAAGATCGCCACTTGCACTTCTTGTGACTTTTTCGACAATTCTATTGCCGTGGCGAAAATATTAAAATTTCGAATGAAACTTCGCCAGTTCTCTTCTAAATTCCCCGATTGTAGGTTAAGTTCGTCAATTTTTCTTACGAACTCCATATTTTTGTAAATATAGACGAAACGAACGTTTTTTGGTGGTCTTCCACGCGGTTTTCTTACTTCTTCCTTTTTCGTCCTCTTTGCAATCCCCATGTGCTGTCACGAAATCTCTATTTTTCACAGTGATCGTCGCACTTTGCAATTATTTTGGTTCACTTTTCATTATAGCTTTATTTTCCACTTTGGATCTTTTGTTTTTAACTATATTTTAAACGTTTCTGTTAATTATTATTTGTTTTTAAATTCCATGTTAGGATGTTGGGCTACCGACTGCGCCATGTATTATTTGTGAACTGGTTTATTGACAGTTGTTTATCTCTTACATCTATTACATTGTTGTTACAATTATTAATGTTGTATTTCAATAACATGATTGTAGTACTATGTATTTCGGTTAAGTACATTTCTTATTAGTAAACATTATTATTAATTATTATAATAAATTCATATTTTAATTTATGTATAATACAGTGGACGCCGCGCAGCTGCTGGGCTCCCAAAATTGGAGGACGCGGTCACGTGACCGAGATAATTGGAGGACAATGATCCAGGCGGCCAAGGCCCGACGTCGGGCTGTCGCGCCATGATGATGATGATGATAATTGTTTTTTTGATAGGCGTTAAGACATGGTCCATATTCATCACCTTGGCGCATAATACTTCTTGATGTATGATGCAATGCGTATGATGAATCTCGGGCCCATTATAAATTTCACTTCTATTTTTTTACGTAATGCAACAAAACCATTATTTTTTCCGGTCATAGAAGGAGCTCCATCTGTAGCTACAGAAGTCAATTTTGATAGTGGTAGACTATATTTTTCTAGCAGATTGATTATAGAATCAAATATATCTTGACCCGTACAAGTGTTATGCAGCGGTACCAGTTCTAGAAATTCCTCGAATATGTTGAAATCAGCCTCACAAGCACGAAAAAATACAGCTAATTGAGCTACGCCCCCAATGTCCGTACTCTCGTCACAGGCAATTGAAAAAGCTTCAAAACTTGATGACTTAGCTTTGATCTGAATACTTAAATTTTCAGCCAAATCAGTAATTCTTTCCTCAACTGTATTTCAAGACAATGGAATTCCTTGAAAAGTTTTTACATTTCCAGGACAACAAATTTCAGCAGCTTTAACCAGGCATTCCTTGATGAAATCACCGTCAGTAAATGGTTTCGAGTGTTCAGCAATCAATTCCGACAAGACGTAGCTTGCATGTACCGCCATTTCACTTTCTTGTGTGGGTTTAGTAAACATTAACTGTTGCTTTTTTAGTTTTATTAACCTAACCTTCATGTCTCATTAATCCCTGGTAATTATCATATTTTGATTTATGTTTTTCATAATGACGACTGATGTTGTATAATTTTGGTACACTAATAGCATTATTACATATCATGCACACTATTTTATTATTCACTTCACAACAAAAGAAATCCAATTCCCACTTTTCTTGGAAATTTCGATATTCATCAATAATTTTTCGCTTATTTGTACTACCACTTGCTTTCGATAGAGACATTCTGAATATAAAGGGCTGAAATAAGTGAATAGTCCTTGAAGTTCGTTCAAATAGTATTTTCAAAAATATCGATATTTTTTTGAACATTAACTTACCAGACACTGAATAATTCCACGAATAAATAAACTTTTTCCGAAAAATTAATATATCCTAATTAGGGAAGGGCCGATATTGGGTCACAGTCAGAGTCACTACTAGTCTCAGTTACTACTAGTCACAGTCACTTCTAGTCACAGGCACTATTGGTCACAGTCACTATTGGTCACAGTCACAACTGGAGATGTTCCCCGTCAAGAATAGTTCCCCGAGTTGGTTATGGTTACAAAACGCTGATTGCACTTGAAAAAAAAATCATATTTGTATGATTTTGAAGATTTTTGACTGTACGATTCTGGTATTGAGTGTACAATAAATCACTTCGAATGAGAGTACATACCAACTTCAGTGCGGCTGGATTTTCGATTACTAAAATATTGACGGCTAGTAACGGTGAATGGTGTGCCTTCCGCTAATGCCGGCTAGTCGCGATGCTTGAGTATACATTTTTGTGCAAATGTATCGCGTCGTATCCGTATATACAGAATCACCAACATTTGTAGATGAGTTAATATTATTTGATATATTAATTAAGTCGGATACTTGCAAAATATGCCGTACATTGAAATGTGGCAAGTGAACGGCGCGTAAGATGACATAATATTTGCGTTCCAACACATTGGCTTGACCTGGCCCGGGCCGCATGCGGCCCGCGGGCCGCGAGTTTGACATGCCTGGACTAGACCATAAGGTATAGGGTATATTGTTTTTATCACGACGAAAATATGTAACACCTTAAAGGAGGCTCCGTAGGTAATGTGATCAGGGTCACCTCCTGATTCGATTTAGTCATGTCTGTCTGTCTGTCCGTCTGTCCTTTTGTCCGTCTGTCTGTCTGTCCGTCCGTACGATAACTTTCGACAGAATAGAGCTAGAGGCTTGAAATGGTAAATTGTTTGCTATGTTATCTAGTTGGTTGATATTGAAAATGGGTATGATCCGTCTAAGGCAACGCCTATCTCCCCTACCTATGTAAAATTATTAAATGTATCTATAAATCCCAAATTGAATAAAAGTCAAAAGCTCTAATTTTGGCAGATGGCTCGGGAGGATCATTTTATACTTTCTGCTAAAAATGAGATCGATCAGTTGGAAAAAACGGTACTTTTCTTACAAAGAATCCCGCATTACCCTACTTTCACGTTGTATTAAAAACAAAACCCTTATGAAATCGGTCAAATGTCTGTCCGCCTGTCCATGGAATATATCACGAACGGCTAAAGCTACATACATAAAATTTTGTAGGAATGTGTAGAATTACTATAATTCGCCGGAGAAAGCGATGCGTCGTAATAGGTCAACTTTAAGGGGAGGTCTCCATAGAGGGGAAATGAAGGTCGAAATTTTTTTTTCGTTTGGTACAGGCAAGTGGGGTATCGTAAGAAAGCTACCGTTGAGTACATTCCATTTTTGGAATTTTTTACAAATTTGAAGAAAGTGGAAAAGAGGGAGAGGGGAAAATATGAGTCCCGAGTTTGTCCCCCCCCCCCTTGCATTTCGAAACCGTTATACTTAGAAATATCAAAATTTGCAGAAAAGCGCCATTTTACTAGCGTAGAAAACCTAGATTAATAGAATTTTGAAATTTCATCGGAAAAGGTTGATAATAGTACATTTCTATAGTTGCAGTTAACACCCCCCTGCACCCCTTAAGCGCACCCGAGGTCAAAACTATTGATGGCCAATAATAGCCAACATCATAGGCAATAATACCTCAAAGTTTCATTACAATCACATAATATTTAATAAAAGTACATTCATTTAAATTTTGACACCATCCATACAAATAATGCACATAACCGGCCTCTGCTACGTACTAGTAGTACTACGAGCACTGCATACTTGAATATTGTTTATTGTTTTTCGTAAACTGACCATTTCTGAAAGGTTAGAGATTGGTGGTATATGAGTGGGATGGGAGAGAAGTTTAAGGAGGGAGGTAGTTGGGATGCTGCTTTAAGGGGAGGTCCCCATAGAGGGGAAATGAAGGTCAACATTTTTTTTCATCTGATATGGGCAAGTGGGGTATCATGAGAAAGGTACTACCGAGTACATTCCATTTTTGGCGTCTTCATCAAATTTGAAGAAAGGAGAAAAGAGGTAGACGGGAAAATATGAGATCAAATTTTGTCCCACCCCCTTACCATTTCGAGACCGTTACACTTAGAAATATGAAAACATACAGGAAGATGGCTTTCTACTAGCGCAGAAAACAAAAAAAATATGGAATTTTGATATCTTCCCAAGAGGTATGCTGGTCGCTGACTCTACTTTCTATAATTATTCAAACAATTTATTTTCAATATTTTTTACGCAAAATTGCAATTTGCAATATCGTCTTAACATCTCCAAGAGTAGAATAGTTCATCTCCCATTGGCATGGGACACTACAAAACCCTCGGATTGCGGGCGCAACCCTCTATTTTCCGGTTTCATTTTGTCTATAACTCTTGAACCAACTGACGTGGAGAGCTGATTTTTGGAATGTAAACTTCAGACTAAAAGCTGCTTTAGTTTAAGTAAGATGCGCATAATCAGGTCAAAAAACCGCCTACCACCCCTACAAATGCCAAATGAAATATTCCATTAACTAGAAAGAAGCTAGCTACTTGAAAATTTGGTATGATATTGATATTGAAAATAGGCCATATCCAACGAAAAAAACCCCTCCCTACCACAGAACACATGGGTAGGTATATATTTACAATTTTCAAGACCCCTGCAAGAAATCGCTACCGAAACTACTAACACAAAAGCGATTTTTTGTGCGACCACAAACACTAGCAAACTGAATGACATAATGTACTTACCCAAAATTAGGTAGTTTTGTGGTATCCTTAACCGGACGAATACCGAATGATTGCTGCGTTTTATATATGGTAATTGTTTTGATAGCGATAACCATGTCAATACCTGAAAACTATGGCAATGCGAATGTTTGTTTTCGGTATTTCCTGATTGTCTTGTTGTCCCTGACAACTTTTTCTTGTAAATACTATTCCACGTACAGAAACCTAGAACAAAAGCCTCAGATTAGACAGTTCAACAACGACAACCACGCAAACGACTAATGGATTATTCCTTCGGATCATGCGGCTAAAGACGCACTTCAGATTGAACTAGATAAATTGAACACACAAAAAAAAAAAATTAAGAACACAATATGAGGTAATGCAACATAATGAAGATAATTCCCTATATGAAACCTACCATAATGTTCAAAGTCTACATGCTCACATCAAGGACATTAAAGCTGACTTAATTTTATTGTCTTCAGATATATTATGTTTCGTTGAGACATCAACCCTTGAAAGTGAGAATTATGAAATCTCAGGTTTCAAGATCATCCAAAAGATTGACAATAGTGAAGGAAACACACGAAACAAAAATTACATAGTTGTTTACGTCAAAACTGCCAAATTCGATCACGTCAAATTATTAGAAAAAAGATACAAAGTACCTACACTGCATGCAGATACATACATCGGAACATGGATATGTCTATGACTACCGACTGCGTGGAACCTGTTGTGTTGAAGAGATCGACGTAAGTTTTATAAAGATCCCAGTATAGTTGTACTAGATGAAATCATTCGAAAAAACACGTCCCACGCTTTCGGTAGGCATAAGACATATCCACGTACTGAAGTATTTGGTGGCAGTGTAGATACTCGTCATAAATTCTGCTTTGCTTTGTCCTGTCCGCTCGGGCTCCTTTCTCTCGCGGGATCGTTTCGTTTTCGTTTGCATCGCGTGTGTGCAATATTCACCTCCTCTCGTGCACCCTGTTCCATCTACCCGTTCGGTACAGTTTGCAGACTGCAGCCTATCGACATTTCTCTGAGTAAGTTTCTGCTAATCGCAATCACGCTTCCCACCATCTTTTCCCAATCGGACGTGTATTGTGTTTGTGTATCTATTGCAAAATCGCTCCCACACTATCCGCCTCATCCCGCCCCTTTAATCAACAGTCCGGGTCCGGCACACACAATCCGTTTCTCAAGTAACGCGTGCGACTCTATGCGATTGTGTCCGGCAAATAGAAAGGGAAACTAACAAAAGTAAACAAAACATTCCAACACAGTCACAAAGAGAATGCACAAGAAAAATTTTGGAATTTTTGCAGAAGGGGGGCATTTGATCTTCTGCAGACCTCTGAATGTACATCATGTCACGATGAGCTGCCCGGAACTATAACATCCTGCGACGAATATTTCTCTATTTCGGGGTTTGGGAGATTTTAACTCGCGCAGTTCGAATCCGCCATTTTGTTTTATGATATGTTTATTGCACGTGTGGTGGGAGCCCACATTGGGTCAGACCTCAAATCGCCGCCATTGCAAATGCACAACCACAGTTGCTGGATCACCCGATTTGGATAGAATGAACATCATCTGCGATGGCTCTCGCTCTCTATCTTCGGGGGCGGGAACTATGTAATGTACACACTCTCAAATTGCGTCTGCGCATGTCCAAATGTTAGTCGAACTGACTATTTGCTACTTTTTTCTGGGACCCTATTGATGCAGATATGTAGTACAACGCGCGCTATTTTATTTGTTTGGATTCCAGCCATTTAAACATTTTGGAATTTTTGCGGAAGGGGGGCATTTGATCCTCTACAGACCTCTGCATGTAAAATACATCATAACATATAACATCCTGCGACGAATATTTCTTTATTTCGGGGCTTGAGAGATTCTAACTCGCCTAGTATAAATCCGCCATTTTGTTCTATATGTTTATTGCACGTGTGGTGGGGCCCACATTGTGGACCAGTCAGACCTCAAATCGCCGCCATTGCAAATGCACAAACTCAGTCGCTGGATCACCCGATTTGGCTCGAATGAACTTCATCCGCTCTCGCTCATCTTCGGGGGGGCGGTGTTCAGGATCGATCCACGCCCTGAGAATGGAAACATTTGTAGTCACGACACACAAACGTACTAATACGTATACACAACCATCTTACTCCACGACATCGGGCTCATCAGCCTAATGGGTAGCGTATAGGCTCCACGCCCAGGAGGTACTGGGATCAAATCCTCGCAGCAGCACTATCTTTTTTATATTTAACTTTATGTGTATTCCAATGTTATCTTTAAATCATTTATAGTATAATGTAGATTCGAAATGCACAATTGGTTCCATAAACCATTACTGTACACTACGTCACGAATGGACAGTTGGTTAAATTCGTGTTTTCGCCGTTCTTAGAAGGCACTTGTTGGATAGAGTTCGAATAGTGCGGTTATAGTCAAATTTGTACATATTAGAAATTGTGGAATTAATAAAATTAAAGTTTGTTAAAGTTAATTGAGTGCTAAGAGTTTGCTTTTGAATCTGCAAAAGCAGTGGTCCGTCGAGTATTTGAAGCGAACATTTGGTCCGTCGAGCCGGATCGTAGAAAAGAATTTGGTGAAATTAGTGGTTGAAGTGAGGTTGCAATTTGTGAGTAATTTGAATTTAACTTGGTGGTGGATTGTAATTGGTTGTGGTTTATATACTTCTGATCAGGATGAAGAAATTAATGGCCAGTCAGAATCAAAGACTTGCGCAATTAAATAAGGCTTATGCTAACTTCAAAAGAGATAGCAAATCAAGAAAGACGGCCTCATATGTTAAAAAACGCTCCGAAATTTTGGAAGAGCTGTATAACGAATTCAGGGCTATACACAAGGAAATATTGGGCAGCCTCACTGGGGCTGAAGGCGAAACGAAAGTGGATTACTTCGAAAACGATGTTCTCAATAATTTCGAAGAAATATACTTCGACTATAGCTCCGAACTGGAAGAACTTCTTTCAAACTTCCAAGTTCCAGACGAGAGCAATAATTCGTCTAGAACCGGGTTAGGAGGGTCAAGCGCATTGGCAGAATTGAAATTGCCCAGAATAGTTCTGCCAAATTTTTCTGGTGATTACGAAAATTGGATGTCGTTCCGAGATTTATTCGTATCTCTTGTGCATTCTCAAGAAACGTTATCTGATGTTCAAAAGCTCCATTATTTGAAGGCTAGCGTATCGGGGGAAGCGGAACTTTTGCTACGACCATACGGGATAACGGAGGCGAATTATTTGACTGCGTGGCAACTATTATCCCATCGATATGAGAACAGGCGGGCTCTTGCCAATACACAATTTAAAAAATTATTTGGTCAACCAGTTGCAGCTGAAACAGCGACCGGCATTCGAAAGTTGATTGATTCAACGCAAGAAGCTGTTATGGCTCTTGTGAACTTGCAAATAGACAATCTTTGGGAATCAATGCTCGCGTATTGGATTACGCAAAAATTGCCGTCTCAAACCCGACAACAATGGGAACAATTTGTGTCAGAACAAACAGAGATTCCAAGCTACAACTCCATTGTAAAATTTCTAGAAAATAGATTCCGGGCGTTGGAGGCTTTGTCGGACGACAAACCCAAATCCAAACGTATCGAAACGAGACAATCATTTCATGCAGAAGGATTATTGAATTGTGTTGTATGCAATGGTAATCATAATATCAGACAATGCAATACATTTGAAAGTGCAACTCATGAAAATCGGTTCAACACAGTAAAACGGATTGGTTTATGTTTAAATTGCTTAGGAAAAGGACATCTGGTAGCACAATGTCCAAGTATTCACTCATGTATAATCTGCAAACGACGTCATCACACATTACTGCACAAGGAAAACATAGAAAACAGTAGATTTCCACAAAACATTGGGGCTGCTCCTTTTGAACCATCCACGTCCAGTGAAAACAATCATACCAACACTTTGAATGCAGTAACGAATACGGAGGTGTTGTTAGCTACAGCATTAATTCAATTAGAAACATCAAACGGACGAAAAGGCTTTTTTCGGGCTTTGCTAGACCAAGGCTCGCAAGCCAACTTCATCACGGAAAACGTAGCACAATATTTAGGACTAAAGCGTAATCCTGTGTCCGTTAATATAGTGGGGGTAGGTTTGGCGAATGGAACATCAAAATGGAAAACTCAATGTACAATCCATGTACCGGAAAACAATAACATCGAAATTGAAGCATATGTATTGAAACGAATAGCGAATTCTATACCAGCACAAAATTATACTACAAGTAATTGGAGGCATTTGCAAAATATCACACTAGCTGATCCAACATTTAATATTCCGGGAAAAATCGATTTTTTGCTTGGCGCTGATGTCTATGCTAAGATTATCCTCAATGGCGTGCGAAGGGGCGAATCGGGTCCAGTTGCTCAACACACTTTGCTTGGCTGGATTATTTCGGGAGATGTTTCATCTAAGAAGGTGCAGCATGTTGGGAGTTTTTCGGCAAAAGTAGAAGATATTGATGACCCGCTCAGTCACCAACTACAACGATTCTGGAACATCGAAGAAGTCCAGTGTCGCAGATTACCTACAAAAGAAGAAGAAAATTGCGAAAACTTTTTCAAGGAGAATACAGTTCGTGGAAACGATGGACGATACACAACACGACTTCCATTTAAAAACGTATCATCGAAGTATAATTTGGGAGCTTCGAGACAAACGGCACTGGCAAGCTTAATGGCATTGGAGCGAAGATTTCAAAAGAATCCGTCATTGCGTCAACAATACCAGAAATGTATTGAGGAATATGAAGAATTGGGTCATATGTTCAAAGCTAAAGACAACATTGACATCAAGACAAACGAATATAGTCATAGAACCTGTGTTGCAAACTACCTTCCTCATCACGCAGTCTTCAAGGAGAGTTCCACCACTAAAGTACGAGTCGTGTTTGACGCTTCCAGAAAGACCGACAGTGGTCTGTCGTTGAATGATGTATTGATGACCGGACCTTCTATTCAGAACGAAATGGCAATGACTCTTTTACGATGGCGATTGAAGAAATACGCATTCGTTGCGGACATCGAAAAAATGTATCGTCAAATAAGGATACATAAGGATGATGCTGAATACCAACGAATACTTTGGAGAAAGAATCCCAGCGACGATGTTGAAGATTTTTGCTTATCTACGGTAACTTTTGGAACGACGTGTGCTCCATTTTTAGCGATCCGAACTCTGCACCAGCTGGCAGAAGACGGAGCTGCGGATTTTCCGCTTGGTTCTCGATCGATATTGGATGAATTCTATGTTGATGATGTACTATCCGGCGGCAACACGTACGAAGAAACCGTAAATCGTAGGAACGAAGTCGCGACGTTATTGAACTCCGCGGGATTCAAGCTTCGGAAATGGATCGCTAATAATGATATGCTGCTTCAGGACGTTCCCAGTGAAGATCTTGAATCCAATTTGACATTTGATTTGAATTTGGACCATGGATTTAAGACCTTGGGAGTCAATTGGCATCCTAAAACAGATGAATTTAGTTATAACATTACATTGCGCGATGTAGATGCGGTCATCACAAAGCGAAAGATTCTATCAGATATTGCGCACCTGTTTGATCCATTAGGATGGCTTGCCCCAGTTGTGATAGCGGCAAAAATTATAATGAAATCACTATGGTTGGAAGGCGCAGAGTGGGATGAACCGGTGTCTCCCAAAAGGTGTATTCAATGGCAAAATTTTAGATTAGAGCTGCAATCGCTCAAGTCATTACGAATTCCACGATGGTTTCAAACGCCGAATGATTATGAAGACATTGAATTGCACGGCTTCAGTGATGCTTCGGAGGACGCATACGCTGCCGTTATATACTTGATTGTTCATGCAACTCCATCCAGAACGAACTTAGTCATCGCTAAAACTAAAGTAGCGCCTGTGAAGACCATTTCCATCCCTCGGCTGGAATTATGTGGAGCTGTGCTACTGGCAAAATTAATGCAGAAGGTTAGGAATATCATAAAAATAAAGGACGCCAACATTCATCTCTGGACTGATTCAACAATTGTTTTAGCCTGGTTGAAAGGAAATCCTACTCGTTGGACAGTATTTGTTGCTAATCGAACCACAAAAGTATTCGAAACTGTTGGAAACATAACATGGCGTTATGTCCCATCGAAAGAAAATCCAGCTGACGTCGCATCTAGGGGAGTAACACCAAAATTTATTGAAAGTATTCAATTATGGTGGAATGGACCCACGTGGTTGACAGGTCCCAAGGAAAATTGGCCAACCATTCCACGAGATAAAATTGAATCTTGCGATGAAGAACTCCGAAAGAAGGCTGTCATATCGACTTTAACAGCAACGCCAGAGGACGAAGAAAAGGAAATCCTGCTATCCAGATACTCATCACTGTCTCGTTTAATCCGAATATCAGCATATTGCTTTAGATTTATCGCACTAGTCAAAGACAGACGCACAGTTGAACCGTTCCTTACTACACAAGAGCTGGATAATGCACTAATATTTTGGATGAAGTACATTCAACACAAGGTGTTTGCGGAGGAAATTGGACTAATTAGAAAGGGAAAAAGGCTTAACAAGGAAAGCAAAATTCTGAAATTGAATCCTTGGTTGGACGATGATGGAATCCTACGCGTGGGAGGACGATTACAAAATGCAGAGCTATCATTCGACAACAAACATCCGATAATTATACCAAAGCAAGGACCCCTCACAACTTTATTAATCAAGAAATATCATTGGATAACATTACATGGTGGAATTCAGTTAACTATGAGCACAATTCGAAGCAAATATTGGATTATCGATGCTAGACGAGGTATTAGTCAATTTATACAGAAATGCGTTATTTGTTATAAACAAAAGGCCAAAACCTGTACTCAGCTTATGGGTAATCTACCAAGCCCACGAGTAAACCCATCCCGGCCATTTACGAATACTGGAATAGACTATTGTGGACCCATCGAAATTCGCACCGGAAAGGGACGAGGATTCAGAACAACGAAAGGCTACGTGGCCGTTTTTATCTGTCTAACAGTCAAAGCAATACATCTCGAATTAGTCAGCGATCAGTCAACGCAAGCATTTCTAGCAGCATTTCGGAGATTTGTGGGTCGACGAGGGATGTGTCGTAACATCTACAGTGACTGCGGCACTAATTTCGTTGGTGCGAACACTGAATTGCACAAGATTGCCAAGAGAAATCAGAGATCAGCCGAAAATTTATCAAACGAAGCGATTTCATGGCATTTCAATCCGCCAGCATCACCACATTTCGGTGGACTGTGGGAAGCTGGTGTCAAATCAGTAAAATATCACCTGCGAAGAACGACCGGAAATGCATGTCTCACCTATGAAGAGCTCTCTACTGTTCTTGTACGAATTGAGGCATGTCTGAATTCAAGACCACTGTGCCCCTTAACGAATGATCCTTCAGACCTTAACGTTCTTACTCCTGGACATTTTTTAATTGGAGATGCCTTACTCGCAGCACCAGAGGATGAACTTAGTGATGAAAAATTATCCCGATTGGACCGCTGGCAGCTGATACAACGAATTTCTCAAACGTTTTGGAAAAAATGGTCCACCGAATATTTAGCCAGATTGCAAGAACGGCCAAAATGGACAACGAAATGCTCGAACATGCGCCCAGGGGATCTGGTATTAGTGAAGGATGAAAAGCTGCCGTCATACAAATGGCCACTTGGTCGAATCGAGGAATGTCACATGGGTCCAGATGGATTAGTACGAGTAGTAACCGTTAGAACACAGAAGGCTACATACAAAAGACCGATCGCTAAAATTGCCCTACTGCCCATAGATTCCACTCAAACATACACATAAGCTACCCATAGAATCAGTCCAACCATGTCAATAAATTGCCCATAGAACCAAATCGAAACATCCCAACCAGAAACTTTGAAATTTGAAATCACTTAGAATCCAGATCTAGAAAACACTCACATAGAACCTAGATACCACAACCATAGACAATTCATAATACCATTGTATAACAATTGTTTTAAAACCAATTAGAACGTGTTAGCATTCGTCGTAGTCAGCGAGTGAGACGCGCTGTAAATCGTCTCGTGTTCCAGGGCGAAGCATTTGCTTGCAAGGCGGAAATGCCGCGGTACCTCGCTTCGCCACCTCATAGATGCTGTCAGGACTAATACGATCAATTAGTATCAATTTAGGATTAGAGTTGAAATGCCATTCCAGATTAATTGATATTTTGTCTCCTAGATAAGAAGATGTCATTTCGGCCACACAACAACTGCAACGCCAAATTTTCTGAGATTAACATCTCAGCGGGGGCAGAATGTTCAGGATCGATCCACGCCCTGAGAATGGAAACATTTGTAGTCACGACACACAAACGTACTAATACGTATACACAACCATCTTACTCCACGACATCGGGCTCATCAGCCTAATGGGTAGCGTATAGGCTCCACGCCCAGGAGGTACTGGGATCAAATCCTCGCAGCAGCACTATCTTTTTTATATTTAACTTTATGTGTATTCCAATGTTATCTTTAAATCATTTATAGTATAATGTAGATTCGAAATGCACAATTGGTTCCATAAACCATTACTGTACACTACGTCACGAATGGACAGTTGGTTAAATTCGTGTTTTCGCCGTTCTTAGAAGGCACTTGTTGGATAGAGTTCGAATAGTGCGGTTATAGTCAAATTTGTACATATTAGAAATTGTGGAATTAATAAAATTAAAGTTTGTTAAAGTTAATTGAGTGCTAAGAGTTTGCTTTTGAATCTGCAAAAGCAGTGGTCCGTCGAGTATTTGAAGCGAACAGGCGGGAACTATGTACACTCTCTCAAATTGCTTCTGCGCATGTCCAAATGTTAGTCAAACTGACTACCTGCTACTTTTTCTGGGACCCTAGTGATTCAGATAGTACAACACGGACTATTTTATTAAATGATGAATGGGAATTGGCGGAAATTGAAGGTCATTGAAAGTCCTTGGACGTCCTTGACCTAAATAATGAGTAAAAATGGAATTTCATTCATTGTGACCTCAGATTGGGTCTATGCATGTGCATGTCGGGAGTGCACAATTTGTTTAATGAAATGGTGAGAATGATATGAATGAATGAGAGGAGGAGGTCCGCTGCCCTGAGCGAAATTTCGCATACATTCAGAGACCATAAATAGTGTGTGAGCATGTCGAGCGAGGAGAGCGACGTGTTCTGGGGGCCTAGTCAAGTTAGGTAGTACGGAGCGTACTCTATATTTTTGAGGATTTTGAATGTATGGTATGGTGTGTATGCAGGAGTTTTGATTATGGCGTCGCGTTGACTGAGAGCGTGGGACAGAGAGCACATAGAGCGCCCGCTCACCCGTACACTATGTTATTTCTTGCCGTCCACAACTTCAACCTTTATCGCTATCAAATCAACATCGCAACATGTACACACAGGATCCCCGCAAGCGCGCCGCCCGCGCGGATCTACAAGCAACAGCCATGCACAATGACCACTTCACTCAAACGACATGCACAACCAGAAAAGAAGAATTTTCAATGGGCTTGTTTCCTCTTCTGACCCCCGAGTGGAAAAACAGACATTTCGTGTGACGGACAGATTTTTAGGATGACCCCCAGCTATAAGACATATCCATGTCAAAACTGAGTGGAATTTGGAAGGACGTGTATACTAGCAAGTATGCTTCACAACACATACAAAGCAAATACGTGCTTCTGTATAGTTTACAGAAATCCGTCCTTCTCTGAAGCTATATTAAGGGGATTTATTGTTCCGGATATAACTAAGTTTCATTTAAAACGTAGCCAAGTGGTAATTCTGGGTGATTTTAATATTTGCCATGCTTCCCAGAAGAGGTCTATTGAGTTTAGACTAAGAGAACAAGGTCTGCGCCCACTTCTAAATAGAAAAGCCACCACAACTAACGGGTCCACACAAAAAGACTGGGCTTTCCACTGCTGGGGGGAAGCAATAATTTATGATACCATTATATAGATATCACCAGGCGATTATTTATAAATATAACGAAACTCAAAAATAGTAACTATCTTTCTCTATTGGTGGGGCCTCTTCTAGCCAACGACCCTCATTTGCCAGTTTCAAAACTTTGAACTGTTTTGTCGCTACCTTAGCAACATAACATAATTTATAGCATTAATACTTCTTTCTAATGCCTCTCGTTGTTAACTAGTATTGAAGTATTATTCTGCACATTGCAAGAACATTGGATACATTAAGTAAAATTTCCAGGGAACAAATATCGCCATTTTTCACGCTCTCTCGACCCGCTCTAGTGAGTTAATAAAAGTGCTTCACACCATCTAGACCTCCACGATCGGGTTTTCAAGTAAAATCAAGCCTTTGTGGCTTGAACTAACAGAATTCTCACACTTTCGTGGTCGTCTTGCTCACGGATAGTTGTAAAGATGCAATACCTGAAATCACTAAGCTTGAAGAAATTTAAAAATAGAGGGGATTTCGGAATAAAAAGTATTTGTCCCCTAGAAAGTCTTATTGCCTGCGGTAGGAGTTGAACGCATCGAGTTTGAGTAGAGCTTCATCGTATAAAAAATACGCAGAAGTGTAAATCTTAAGGCATAGTGTAGAAGCTGCGGGAGCACCTGCGGCTTACAAATTTGCATTGAATTTAATGGGCTCAAAAAACCGTAGCGGCAGCCACCGCGTTAACCGCCGCGGTTTGATGAGCTTCGAGATTGCCTTTAAAATCAATGTAAATTTGTAAATCGTGACGGCTTTCGCAGATTGAATAAACGCGGCCTACAGCTCGACACACCCGACAACCATTTTGGTCACGAGCCACCATGAAACCAGGTCAAAATCAATAGAAGTTAACGTGCGGGAAAAGAATCTCCTCGTGTCCACTATACTACATATCGATTTTAACGTGGTTCGATGGTGGCTCGCGACTAAAATGGTTGTGGTGTGTGGCGACCATAAAAAATTAATCTGAAACCAGATATTTTATTTTGAAGTTTCACTTTTCTGCGGTCCGAATAAGCTTCAAAATTTTTTCTATGGTCCGCACTAGCATCCGAGTTTGACACGCTTGATGTAATGTGTAACATGTGCACAGGTTCAACTTTTGCATAGGATTTTTCGACCCTCAATTTGTTAGGATGCGTCGAACGTTACGCAGGGAACGCGTAGTTAATGACACATACGAGAGTTGAAGCAGTTCCAGTCATCCCACTATACCATGGTAATTGCAAAGATACTCATTAAACCTCAATTTTGCCATTCACCAACTTTATTACAATCTTTTTCGTCTTATCGATTTTCATTCTTTTGCGTGTCGTGAGTGTTATGTTCCAACTGCCAAGCAATTTCTGCTACGTAACTTTTCCTACACAGTTTAGTGGCAGAATGAGTCGCATTCGTGGGCATATGCGGTGGTAAACGTGATGTGATGGGATCACGATTTGTTCGGTATCTTGGTGAAGCGTGTAGGTAGCGAGATACTCGTAGGTATGGGGGATACGTCACATAATGGGCCGGGGGGAGCGACTTGTTGGGACTGGGAAGCGTGTGAAAGTAGCCATCGCCTCTGATTCCGTGGCTTTTGGCCACGAACACGCCAAACATCAGATACACACACGAAGTCCCCAACGCAACGTATTCTCTCCATCAAGTCTCGTGTGTTGATGCAAAAAGCGTACAAAAAGTACGCACTGTGGGCACTGAAATGTAGTAAAGCGGAACATGTACACGCTCGTAGCCATATTCCAATGTGGTGGCTTCGCGTGGCTTGAATTCACTTTGCGCAGCCATGTTTGCCGATATCTTGCAGGCAGAAGCAAACAACAGACCACGAGCTTAGTGGGAATGATTTTTGCTGGCATGGAAACGTGTTCAAAGAACCACGGCACATCACGTCACGAAATGAACACGAAACGGTCGTGGTCTCATGCGACTCTCCATGACCTGAAACAGTCAGTCGTGGATTGAATAGTAGCCGTTGTTCAAGTATCCGACGATTGTGTCTCGAGCTAAAGTAAAATTATTATAATAAATTTCTATTATTTATTGGGCAAGCAATTAAAACACTCATTGGCGGGATGAGTGCCCCGAATCCGTACTTCCTTAAACTAACGGAAACGGAAACACTTCGCTTCTTGGACCTGTACCAAAAAGAAGAGATTCTTTGGAATTCCAATCTTGAAATGTACAGAAATCGGCAAGCACGGCTCGTTGCAGCCGAGCGAGTGGCTAAAGTACTCAACGTCCGAGGATTTACTGCCGAGTACGTCCTCATAAAGTTCAAGAACCTGCGGAGCTCGTATTGCCAAGAACTGAAGAAGGTCGCCGAGAGTATCAGTTCAGGAGCCGAGGAAATCTACCGGCCAAAAGTCTTCTGGTTTCACAAGATGAATGCATTCCTTCGACCATTCGTTCAATCACGAGCAGCACAATCCAATTTGGTGAGTACACAACGCGTACATTTCCATTAACATTACGTACACTGTCGGCAGTGTGTGTTAGCACACTACGTCAACTCTGGTAGTGGCTGCTGAGTGGAATCACTCGTGATGCTGACTTGCCACATTAAAGCTAATGATGAAGTCCTATAAGCGACAATAAAACGATTTAAGTGTGTAATTCTTTTACTTTTCCAGTATTTTGGTCAGCCCGACAGTAATGACGTTCAAACACAGGAAGTGTGCACAACACATTTCATGGACGTTTTTCATCATCCAGAGCTGGTGGCAGCCCATTCCGCTGCGGAACCGCAATTTCTATCGTCGTGGGAATCCTACGATGAACACTCGCAGGGCCGGTCAGAGAAGCGCTTGTACCCAGAGTCGTCCACACCTCCACCCAACTTCTCCAAACGAGCCAAGCCGTCCGATGATGCTAATGTGATTGCCAATTGTAATATTGTGAGTGATTCCGGCAGTGATAAATTCCAGGGCTCCAACCTCAACCTATCGCAAACTAACCAAGAGGACAGTTTCGAATGCTTCGGCAGATATGTTGCATCGCTGCTTCGTGCAATGTCACCGCAACAGTCTTGCAAGTTGCAGTTAGAGATCATAACAAAACTTCTTTCGGAGCAGATAAATCATAGTAACGCGTCTGACCTGGTTACGAAGTCACAGCAGACTGAAAGTGAGTGTATTCCGCTGGAAAGTATAAGCACAATACGAAGTGATTCTGTAAAGGAGGAGAATAATTCAAATGGATATGTAGATTTAACCAGTGAAATAAATAATGATAGTTAGTCATGTTTGTTTTTTTGTTATTATTCAAAAATGTTGCATATCGATGTTGCTATAGCCTGTGGCTGTTTCGACGCACCCTAAGACACTGCTCACACGGGGATACTCAAGTCTCCGATACTTGGCGACTGAGAGACAGAGACTTGGAGTCTTGAGACTAATCGCCCGTCATCTTCACACGGCCGCTATTCAAGTTGCGAGTTGTGCATGTCGGCTGACTGAGGTGGACATTGTGCACGGCTATTGCTTGTGGATCCGCGGGGTCAGCTTGCTTGCGGGGTTCTCGCGTTGTACATATCGCTGTCGTATATTAGACCAGGCTATGAACGAAACCGGGTGTGTTTTAATATAGTGCGCTTTGCATAATGTTTAGTAATGCAGTGGCGGCTCGTACATTGTGAGGCCGGGTGGGCAGAAATCTGAGGCCCTATCATGTAGTTAGATTCGAGCCGACTTGCTTTCGAAAGGATGAAAATGGTACTCTGAACGAATTCCCCAATTAACGTATCCCTAACACCAACGCGATTTAGTCGCGGTCGACAAAGATGTTTTATACGTCCAAGTTGTATTCTCAGCACTTCTGGAGTATCAGCTGGACCGTAGAAAGCTGATCGGTTGTGGAGCGACCAGGTCTGAAACCGCTTTGACATTCGCCAATGATTCGTTCTGGGTACGGTTTTATTCTATTTTCCAGAATTTTCGTCAAAATTTTATAGTATAGGACGAAAAAACTAGTGAAATGCCCCTGTAATTCTCACAACGCTGTTTATCTCCCTTTTTGTGAAATGTACAGATGATGCTTCTGCGCCAATCGTCAGGAATCATCTCGTACTCCCATTCTCGCAATAGTAATTGATGTATGGCATCAACTAGACCCGTTCCATGGAATTTTAGCAGTTCAGCTGAAATCTCGTCAGCGCCCGGCGCTTTATTTCGCCTTAGTGACCGCAACGCGAGATCAACTTCCTCTACTGTCGGGGGTTGTATGGGTGGGCCTAGATCAACAATATCGTCGAGAGCTTTGTGTGTGGAGATGTTAGATGCTAGGCTTAGAAGCTCCTCAAAATAAGAGGCCCATTGTTTGTTAATGCCATTGCTGTCGCTGATGATGTTTCCATCCTTCTCCTTACAAAGGCTAGTCCTGGGTTGATAGCCATTCTTAATTGTATTTACTAGTTTGTACGCTTGTCTGGTGTTCCTATTAGCTAAGTTTTCGTTTATATTCAGCAGCTACTCGTCAAAGTATTTACGTTTCTTACGTCTAACTATTGTATTGCGCTGATTGTGAAAAAACGTACATTGGAGAAACCATCCAAAAATTAGGCACGCGAGTTAAGCAACATAAAAATGATACAAAGAAATCCCTCAATAATAATTTGTCAGCTCTAGCCAAACACTCCATGAAAAACAAACATATATTTAACTTTGACGAAGCGAAAATCCTTAAAAACCAGCAGAACAAAACGAAACTTCAAATATATGAAGTTAACCAGATTATTAGACATGAAAGCACAGCTTGTAACGACAAAACCGATAAAAAACATTACACCAACACCTATTTCAAACTAATTAAAATGAATTTCAAATAAATTAGCATTTAAGTATAATATTTGACAAATATATCGACAAAAAATTGACACCTATGATATCCTTTGTTTACATTTTTACATTTGACACCTGTGATATTTTTGCTTGTATTCTAGATTCGATTGACATTTATTTAACTTTTTGTTAACCACAAAGTCTTTGTCCGGTGACAATTGTTTTGTTAACTTTAGGTAATTGCTAATGTTTGTCATCTAAACTACATATATACGTATTATATTAATTAAACCTCATTGTATTTTCTGTAGAAAAAAGACCCTGGTGATGGGCTTATAGCCCGAAATATATTGGTCAAACGGAAAAAACTTGAGCCTTTCAATACTCGGAAATCGTAAGAGGAAAAACAACACTTCAAAACGAAAATTTCATCGATTCCGGCAACTACAAAAACATAGGTTGTACCTATATAATTTTTATCAACCTTATTCATATAATTGTATTCGATATTCGCCGTAGCCCGTCATATTTTTCGCTTCTGGCTCAGGTTCCTCGTTGAATCCATTGTCTGTAGGCCTCGTTTTTCGCGTCATGTGAATTCTTGTATTCTTCGTCGAACCAGTCATTTCGCTCTCGCCGGGCGTTATTTCCGACAACCTTCTCTGCGATATCCCTGATGGTGCCCTTGAGTTCTTCCCAGAACCCATGGACGCCTGTGTTACTGTTGCTGTGTAGCATAGGCGATAGTCTTTCCTCAAAGACGGTAGTATACGCCACCGCCGTAGCATCGCTCAGAAGCTTATCAACAGCAAAAATGTTGGGAGGGCTGATTCTCGATAGGTGCACTGAGGAAATTCTACATCTGACGTCGTCACCAATGCTCTGAGTTGCATTATGCTAGGATTACACGATTGACGATTCGCGTCAATATTTACGCTTTTTTGATGTTCAATCGATATCAATCGTGTAAAGGCACAATTTTTTTACGTCAATCTACGCCAATTTGGTTGACGACTAGATTGTCCCCAATTTCCGTCAACTAAAATTTACGCGATTACATCAATCATGTAAACGAACCTTTTAGGCACAATTTTTTTACGTCAATCTACGCCAATTGGGCTGACCACTAGATTGTCCCCAATTTCCGTCAACCAAATTTTACGCGTTTACATCCATCATGTAAACGGACCTTTTTGAAGCACAAGTGTCAATCGACAGATCAATTGCGTCAACCAGTGGTTGACGTCTCGAGCATCAACCACAGACGTCAATATTGGATCAATTTCGGTGGAAAATTTACTGTTTTCATAGTTTTACGTGTTTCTTTGTTTCAAACAACATGCAGATTTTGATTATACTTTTTTTTTTAATTTTTGTGAATTTAATTTATTTATAGTTTAATAACAAACTATATTTTGTTTCTAGTGAGTTTGAACATGATAAGTGGAGATTTTTTCAACGATAATATCGAATTTTCTAGTGCGACAATCATCAAAATTGTTCGCTACGGCTTGCCACTATTGAGTTGTTGATGGTACCTACATTGACACATTGAATAATTGTAGATAATGCACTGAAAATAAACAACTATTAACAAAGAGACAAACCTGCATAAAATTTCCTTTCAAAGCAGAATATATTTTATCTCGTCGCAGATTTCTGGTACTATCATTGATATTATACAAGGTGCGATTCGAAATAGTACTGAGAGCGATTTGAAGCTGTCGCCAGTAGCTAAAAATCTTAAAGTTACGGCCAAACGCTCAGATGCGGAAATTGACTTTCGCATATTTGTATCCTGCTTTTGAATTAGCGGTGTCACCATATGCAACAATTCATTAAAAGCAATTTCATTCATACGCAGAAAATTTGTATACAAATGTTTCTGATTCTCTATATCTATGATTCCTGCAAAACATTATTGTGTGCTCCATACATTGGCCGCTTTTCAAACCATTCAAATACCCAGGCTCGTCGTACAGCGCGAGAATTTTCTGTTGCCTTTTTTTCATCCAAATACTGCTGATAGAATGCGGCAAACACGTACAAGGCTGCTGCCCTTTTTAGGGTTTTGTATAAAAACAAAACCCTTATGAAATCGGTCATGCGTCCGTCTGTCCGTCTGTCTGTCTGTCTGTCGTCCATGAAATATCTTACGAACCGCCGAAGCTACATGCATGAAATTTGGTGGAAATATGGGGAAATACTACAATTCTCTGGAGAAAGCGATGCGTCGTAATGGGTCAACTTTAAGGGGAGGTCCCCATAGAGGGGAAATGAAGGTCGAAATTTTTCTTTCGCTTGGTATAGGCAAGTGGGGTATCGTAAGAAAGGTACCGTCGAGTACATTCCATTTCTGTATTTTTTTTTTCAAATTTGAAGAAAGGGGAAAAGAGGGAGAGGGGAAAATATGTGGTCCGAGTTTGTCCCCCCCCCCCCCCTCCTCTGCATTTCGAGACCGTTATAGCTAGAAATATGAAAATTTACAGAAAAGCGGCATTTCACTAGCATAGAAAACTAAAAATAATAGAATTTTTAAATCTCTTCCAAAAAGGCTAATAATAGTACATTTCTATAGTTCCATTTAGCACACCCCTGTACCCCTCAAGCACACCCTAGATCAAAAATATTGATGGCTAATGATAACCAACATCATAGGCAATAATATCTTTAAGTTTCATTACAATGACATTATATTTAATATTAGTACATTGACTTAAAGTTATGCATTTTGGCACTATCCATACAAAAAATACACCTACCGGCCTCATGCATGGATGCGAGTACTACTTGCATGTTGTTTTTCGTAGTGCGAATTGCAGTTATTTAATGCATCAACTTTGGAAGGGTGAAGATTGGTTAGGGCGGTGATTCTAACAATAATTATTCACACAATTTTTTTTTAAGGTTTTGTGTCTTTAATCTTACAAAATCGGTCAAATGTCTGTCTGTCCGTCTGTTCATATAGAATATCTTACGAACGGCTGAAGCTACACACATAATTCGGCGATAATGTGTAGAAATGCTATAATTCGCTGGAGATAGCGTTGTGTTGTGATTGACCAACTTTAAAGGGGGGGGGGGGGGGTCCACACAGAGGCGAAATTAAGGTCAATTCTTTTTTATCCACTGGTATAGCCAAGTGAGGTGTCGTGAGAAAGGTAATGTTGAGAACATTCCATTTTTAGCATTTTCTTGAGATTTATAGAAAGGGGAACAGTGGAGGAAAAAATATTAGACCGTAATTTGTCCCAGCCGCCCTGAATTTCGAAGCCGTTACACAAGTTTGCAATTTGCAATGTCGTCTTAACATGAATGGTTAAGCATCTCGAAGAGTAGGACAGTTTATCTCGTATATATCTATCTACAGTACAGCTTCTCGTATTAAAACTATTACTTTGAGAGGTGACAGATTGAGTCTTTTTATGAATTGGCATGTAAGATACTACAATATATCATGGGTAAGACATTTAATTATGGTGTTTTCATTCAGCTGAGTGGTACCAAGAAGAGCAGGGAGCCAATATTTAGATACCAAAATAAGCGCGTGCTACAAAACCCTCGAATTGCGGGCGTAGCCCTCTATATTCCGGTTTCATTTTTATATTTTTCAACATCGTATAGAAAAACTATAAACCATAACTGATTTTCACTACACAACTAAAAATAATTATTAATTAATATTAAATTAATAATTTTATTCACAAGTTGAAAATATTTTTTTTTAACAATATTTATGTACGAGTATATGCTCACGTCCGTCGTCGTCGCAATTTTGTCTGATTGGGGAGAGTGAATAATTTGGAATTCAATTATCGCTATTGAAAATAAGCGTCAACCAATGATCAATTCGATTGACATAAAAAGAGTCAATCGTGTAAATGGTTCGATTGTACGGTTGGCGGTTTACCCTTTTTTTTTAATTGTGTCAATCGACATTTTGGTTGATGCTGTTAAAATTGACGTGTTTAAGTCAATCGTATAACTCGGGGGAACAATCTGTTTACGCTTCTGTCGAAAATACGCCAATCGAGCGTAAAACTATTGACGCTAGATTTACGCTTTTCCGTCAATCGTGTAATCCTAGCATTATGCTCCTCGATAGGAGCGGACATCCGTCACACTGGACGCCCATCTCCTGCATGAGGAAGTGGTCAATTTGGTTGACGGTATGCGCGTTTGGAGATTTGCAGCTCTGCTTGCGAGCGTCGATGCGGGAAACACGTAGAGCTTACGACTAGATTCCTACTGCAGGCGAAGTCGATAAGTCGCTGGCCGTTGTCATAACATTCTTCATGGAGACTGTAGTCTCCAGTGGTCCCCCGCTGCCAACTTTCATTTCCGACTTTCGCGTTAAAGTCTCCCAGCAACAATTTGACGTCGTTTGTTGGAAGTGAGTCGAAGAGAGTCTCAAGGCGGGCGTAGAGCTCGTATGTTACTGCGTCTTCTTTAAATTCAGTGGGGGCGTGCACATTGACGAGCCAGAGATTGAAGAATCGAGTCTTAATGCGAATCGCACACAGCCGTTCATTTATGGGTTTGAAGTCAGTAATGTGCGGCTTGAGGTGATTGTTTACTATAAATGCTACTCCAAACTCCTTGTGACCCGATAGTTTGCCACTTGTAAGAATTGTGTGCGATTTCTTGTCATTGATCTGTCAAGCCAATTTGTTTCCTGGACTGCAGTAATGCTCAGTTTGTACTTTTCGACCTGTTGAAGGAGGGCCTTCTCTGCCCCCGGTTTGTTCAGGGAGCATACATACCAAGATCCGAAAGAATAATCCTTTAGTCGTTTGCGTGGTCGTTGTAGTTGATCCGTTCAATTCGAGGCTTTTGTTCCAGGTTTCTTGCCGTGGAGTGGTTTTTACAAGGGCGAGTTGTCAGCATATCGCTTGACCCCATTCAGGGGATGGCCTCGGAAGATAGCTGCTTCAGATGGTTTAATAAACGTGCTGGAGTTCACACAACTATGTTGCAGGTCCAACTACGCAAGTCATTCCATCCTAATAAACCTAAAGGGAACTACAGACCTTCAGTTTAACTGCGCAGATATCTGTGCTAATATCTGTGGAAAAATCTGCGCAGTTATCTGAACTGAAGGTGTGTAGGCTACATTCGATTTTCGCTAAATTAGTTCCGATATTTCGTACAGTACTACCAGTTTTGTCGGAGTGTTCACATGGTACGTGGCTGAGCAAGTATCTTTTTAGTGTTCCCGACTATTCTATATTTCCTGTGTTGTTGGTGTTTTACTGCGATCTATCGTATCTTTTATGGTATCTTTCTGTGCTGGACTTACTGATGAACGATGCGCTGGGTTTTAGTGGATGTGGATGAATATATGAAAGAGGGGAATGTACTAGAGAACAGGGTGGCCATTCTGAGATGGGCAACCCCAATTTTTTTTTCTTTTTTGACTTCAGATTCGGAATCAGCGACCCAAATTTACCTTCGAACCAGCCCGATCGGACAAGTATTTCCCGATGAAAACAGGGTGGTCATTCTGAAGTGGGCAACCCAAAAAAAAAAAAAATTCTTTTTTGACTTCAGATTCGAAATCAGCGACCCAAAATCACCTTGTAGTTCGAACCAGCCCGATCGGACGAGTATTTCCCCATGAAAACAGGGTGGTCAGGGTGCATAGCCAGAAAAAAAAAATGCTGGATGCAGATATGCTAGCACGAAACGGCTGCAGGTACATGTACAAAGAGTGAAACGGGCAACCTAGGGCTACATGCGGAGACTCGCAACGCCCTATTTCCCTATGAAAACAGGGTGGTCATTCTGGGGTGGGCAACCCAAAATTTTATTTTTATTTTTTCACATCAGATTCGGAATCAGCGACCCAAAATTACTTTGTAGTTCAAGCCAGCCCGATCGGACGAGTATTTCTCCATGAAAACAGGGTGATCATTCTGAGGTGGGCAACCCAAAAAAAAATTTTTCTTTTTTGACTTCAGATTCGGAATCAGCGACAGAAAATTACCTTATAATTCGAACCAGCCCGATCGGACAAGTATTTCCCGATGAAAACAGGGTGTCCATTTTGGGGTACACTCAAAAAAATTTTACTCCTATAATAGGAGGAAACTTTATTTCCTCCTATTATAATGGTAAATTTACACCATAATAGAAGTGAGAGTAATTTTACGTAATACGGTGTAAATATTTACCATAAAATCTGCGTAAATTTACTTCCGAAAATATGTAAATTTACACTAGGAAACATGTAAATTTACAGCCTGATTTATGTAAATTTAGACCTGAAAATTGTAAATTTACACCGGGAAATATGTAAATTTCCCACAAAACCGAATTTATTCGCTAAAAGTCTCGAATTACTGCTGGCTTAATCTATTTTTGGGACAATTCATTCCTACATATTTAGTTTTTTGTTTTTTTTTTTTTTACTTTACTTTATATTTTACCAAAGATTCCTTTCGAATCACACGCACTTAAGAATCGCACACACGTCTTAATTGCACCGATAACAAACTACTCATGAGAAATCGCGACTTGGAAAACACGCAACTGACGTACAATTTCCTTTAGTGTAATTTGTTACACCAAAATCGTAATATTACACAAAAGTGATGTAGAATTACTACTTCCAAATTGCAAATATACACAAAAAACATAATATTACACAAAGATAGAGTAATAACATTAACTGACACCAATTTTGATGTAATCTCTTACACAAAAATCGGAATATTACACAAAAATAGAGTAATCTTAAAATATCTGTGTAATTTTACAACTTTTAGCGACAATACACGAAATTTGTTTAAATATAAACGTTTAGTGTAATTTTGCGCAAAAAAAAGAGAAAACTTATTCAAATTTTCGGTGTAAATTTCAATTTACTTTTTACAGTGTAGGCAACCCCAAATTTTTTTCTTCTTTTTTGACTTCGGATTCGGAATCGAAATTATCTTCACTTGAAACATACTCGCATAACGTTCACATTATAGTGAAACTACACATATACGAACATGACCGCGAGTACCACTCGCGTAAAAGCACGTATCAAGTCTGCTACAGACAATGGCCGATCGCCATGGTTCGAACTATAAGGTAATTTTCAGTCGCTGATTCCGAATCTGAAGTAAAAAAGAAAAAAAAGATTTGGGGTTGCCCAACCCAGAATGAGCACCCTGTTCTCTAGTACATTCCCCTCTTTCATACATTCGCCTACAAAAATTTTGCATTTCACAGCCACACAAATCGCAAACCCGAAAAAAAGATACATTGCAAAAAAAGGTACATTGCCAAGAAAAGATAAATTTCTACACAATTGGCCGTCCTCAATCATCCTCTCACCCAAAACGAAACATTCACATACTGATATATATCAGTACGAGAGCGAAATCTCTGTACAAACTAGTGGTTTCATGGTCATTGTGAAATTTAGTAGAAAACTGATAAAACTGAACGATAAACTGTGTAATCTGCGCAGATTATCGTTGCAAAACAGGGTCCGAATGCACAGATCTCAGATCTGCGTAAAAATCCGCCAAAACTGTGCAGTTCACACAGATTATCGTTCAGACATGATGTCACACGCGATAAACTGAGCGATAAACTGAAGGTGTGTAGTCCCACTAAGAAGCTTAGGTGTTGGTCAGCCATTTAGGCTACAGCTATATGCCTTTCTCCAAACTGTCTTATCGCTAAGACTTGGCCGTCAGTGGTTTGAAACACTGCCGTTACCAAGGGGCGCCCACGTGGAGGACTATGGAAAAGATCGTTTGTGTTCTAAGTACATCATTAGTGGCAATTAAAAACAGTTTAGATAACAAAATGCAACCTTGTCTCACTCCGCTATGCAAATCGAAAGGATCTGATAGCTTACCCATTGGGCTCCCTGGTAGGGCTCCTTGATGATGGACATTATTTTATCTATGGTATGCCTCTTCTAAATAAAGCACTCCAGATATATTCCAGGTCAACGCTCTCAAACGCCTTTTCAAAATCGATGAACATGAGTTGTAATGGGGATATCTATTCTGCGGACTGTTCAATAATAATACGGAGATTGTTGAATATTATTTTAGTGTACCTACGACTACGGTGCATCGCTCTGGCTGCGGACGTTCACGACTGAGGATGGCGTGAGGTCCCTTCAACGTCATTCGCGCACATAGGCAATGCGCATTGGATAATTGTGGCATTATTAAGGACTGCAGCAGGGTAGCTACCGTGCTTAGCAACTTTTATATGAACGACTATCTGGATAGTGTTGACTCTCCCACAGTAGCTCGTGACATCAGTCCAATCTTTCAACTGTGGAAAAGGAACTCGAATCGTGCTTTTGTGCTGACGGCACTGGCGGAGACCGAGGCTCCAGCTTCTAAACTCAACCTACATGACCGTGAGACTACTGTACTTATTCACTGCTGGAACGCAACTCGCGATGAGCTATCTAATCGTGTGGAGGGAATTTTCGTCCCCTTGCGGCAGTTCCGACGAAGCCCACTTTCGTAAGTGATGCGACGCAGCTATACGATCCAATGGGACTGCTTTCCCCGGTGATCGTCTATGCGAAGGTTTTTATCCAGTCTCTTTGGCGTGCAAAGTTAACATGGGACTAGCCGCTGCCAAATGATCCACGTGAACAAAGGTCTAATTTTCGCACCACCCTGATCAACTTTCTTCCATTCGCGTACCACGATGGCTCGGCCTGAGACTGAATGGGGCTGTAACCTTGCATCGCGAGAGCTTGCCGGAAGAGGGTGGCAGGATAAGTAATTGGGGCGTATGAGCAAACTTCTTTTTAAAGATTAACCAATTTCCAGCAACCTTTCGCGATGCGGGATTGGTTATTCAGAAAGTGGGCATCGAGACTTTTGATTTGACTTTTTATTTTGCGTAAACCTCGATAAGGGTTGTTTGACGACCTGGAACGTTAACCTTGGGCGCTCCTGTCACCCTCTTCTGGTGAGGTTTCGCGAGGCAGGATTGGTTTTATCCAAAAAAGGGCATCAAGTTCTTTGATTTGACACCGTATTTAGCGCAAAACCTTGATGAGGGTAGTTCGTGATCTCAAACGCCACCTTTGCACACTCCTGCCACCCACTTCCGACAAGCTTTCGCGAGACAGAATTAGTTTTTTGGAAAGAGGACATCAAGACCCTTGGGTTGACAACTTATTTTGGGGAAAACGCATTGTTGTTAGTTCGACGGCCTGAAACATAATCTTTGCGTTATCCTGCCAGTGTGTTTCTCTAATATTTTGAATTTATTTAATGGCATTTCCTGCAGCTCTGCATAGGCAGGACTGATATTCTGTGGGTGCACATATCAAATTTATGTACTAATTACAGTTCGGAAAGAAAACGCGATGGGGGTAGTAAACACGGGGTCGTCTCCCCGACTAAACCTTATTTCGGTTTAGCTGTAGTAAATCGGAAGATCCGATATTCGAAAAGCCAGAAATAAACATAAACTCATGGGGTGCCTCTCTCAATGGCCGACGCCCTCAGATCGCTTCCAGTCTCTGTTCTTCTGTCATCCAACGCGCGACTTGCATCGATTCCCTGTGGGTTCTAATCGAGGGCCTGTTTAGCAATTTTGTCCGGCCCCTTTCAAAGTGTGTGACCTATCCATTGCCACTTTTGCGTTTTTATGGAGGTGTCTATCCTGTCCTGGCCAGTAATGAACAGGAAGTCGTCGTTAGAAATGACCTCCAGTCACCGATCGTATGTGTAGGATGCGCCGTACACACTGGTTTACGAAAGTTTGCAATCTAGTTGTTATCGCCCTGGTCACCTTCTAAGTTGAACAGCCATAATGAAGCACAGATTTTACATTGGTTTCGAAGATCTTGAGTTAGGTACTTCTGGAGATGTTGCTGTTTTACTACAAAGGAGTCAAACTGAAAAAAGCTGCCCTAACCTTATTGATGCGAGACAGTACATCATCATCCGCTCCACCATCTGCTGTAACTACGCTTCCGAGGTAGCAAAAATTGTTCACTTTTCCACCGTCTGCCCCGAAACACAAATTTCGCTCTGTCTTCCTGGATCCAAGCTCAAGTACTTAGTTTTGACAGCATTGATTTTAAGCCCCGCATTGCCACTTTCGCGGTGCAGGGCATCCGTCATTTGAACTAGATGATCCGAAATATTTGACAGAAGACAAATATCGTCAGCGTAATCCAGGTGTTGAAGGTATTCAAACAGGTTCCATCTGATACCTTGCTCTGTTGTTTATGAAGCGCACTGCGGAGTACGTCGTTAATGGCAATCAAAAACAATATAGGTGACAAAATGCAGCCTTGTCTCATTCCGCTATGTACCGCAAAGGGATCTGAAAGCTTACTCTTGTGTAAGACGAGACGTTGGGCTCCGCTACAGGACTCCTCGAGGCTGGATATGATTTTATCTGGTATACCTCTCCTATGTAAAGCCTTCCAGATGTATTCTCGCTCAATGCTGTCAAACACCTTCTCGAAATCGATGAACATGGGATTTAATGGGGATCTCCACTCTGCGGATTGTTCAATAATAATTCGGAGGGTGCTGATGTGGTCGCAACGTAAAAAGCCCTCGCGAAAAATCAGCCTATTCATCGTTTAGTGTGCGGTCAACAGTATGTTTGATCTAGTTCAAGACTATCTTTGCCATCAGTTTGGAGACTGCGGGGAGGAGGTAAATTCCACGCCAATTAATTCAATCCTTCAGGTTACCTTTCTTCGGGATCTTAATAATGACGCCCTTCTTCCATTCTTTAGGAAGAGTTTGAGTTTCCCAACACTCTTGGATAAGGGGGAGAAGAATATCCACAGTAGCGTTGATATCCGCCTTAAAGAGTTCCACCGGAATTCCATCTATACTCGGGGCTTTACCCGCGTCCATCGATTTAATAGCCACAGCTAACTCCTGTTTAGATGGCGGGCTTGTATCAACTCTGGCCATTTGCGGAATATTTTCTACTTTTAGTGCAGATGAGTTCAAATGTCCAAAGGTGTTGTTGAGAACCTCAATGAAGTGCTTTCTCCACCTTCGCAGTTGGTCTTCATCAGTGACCAGTAGGGACCCGTCTTTATCTTTCACGGGATGTTCAGTTGCAAAAGATTTGCCAGTTAATAGCTTGATAAGTTTGTAAAGGGTTCCACTGTCACCACGGCGAGCCGCTTCCTATGCCTTCTCCGCTAATGTATTGATATTGTTGCGTGTGTCCCGTTTTACGCTTCCTTGCACGCCTTTCTGAAGAGAACGGTATTCAATTCTATGTTGATCTTTGACTGCGTCATGAGTAGCTGAATTGGTTTGTTCTTTAATTCTCTTGCGTGCCGAGATCAGAAACCATGTAGAGTCACTAATGAATGGCCTTCTACCGCGCTTCAATCTACCCGCAAAGGTTTCACCGCACGAGTTAAATGAGTCCTTAGCGACGTTCCATCTATCAGCAATTGTAGGAGTCTCATAAGGTAGTGGTACATGAGCCCTTTCGTGCAAGGCGGTGGAATAAGCACGTTTTATAGATAGATCTGTAAGCTTTTGCACATTAAAAGGTGGCAAGATTCTTGCATTTTGAGGGCGATGGATCGCTGCCGTTCGTAAGCACACTTTTGCGACAACAGGTTGGCGATCGCTGCCAATATCAGCACCCCGCTTTGACCTGACGTTTAAGAGACAGTTCCTCCATGTCTTGGAAATGGCTATATGGTCAGTCTGGTTCTCTGTTCTGCCAATTTGAGAAACCCAGGTTGTTAAATGGCATCGTTTGTGGTTGAACAAAGTATCGCAGATGACGAGTTGACGAGAGCTGCAGAACTCCACGAACATCTCGCCATTTTGGTTCCTGTTGCCTAGACCATGATTGCCCATTAGGTGTTCCGAACCAAGCTTATTTGACCCGACTTTGACATTGAGATCCCCCATAATAATTTTTATGTCACCTTTGGGAGCCTAGTCGAAAGTGTCGCCGAGTCGGTGATAGAAGGCGTCTTTAGCTGATTGATCCGCTGGTTCAATCGGGCGTAGCATTGAATTATTGTGGCGTTTCATACCTTGGACTTAAATCAGGCTGTAATGATGCGGTTGGAGATTGGCATCCAGTCAATTAGAGATAGGCGTGCCTCCCGAGTCAACAGGATTCCGACACCTGCCATTCGATGTGACGTATCGTTGTCATTTCCAGAGTAGAGTAGTACTGTTTGGGAGCTTGGCGATAAGGTCGTTCCCGATCCAGGCCATCTTGTTTTGCTCAGTCCTAGTATATCGATGTTACATGCGGTCATTTCCCGTTCGACTTCAGTGAGCCTCGCACAATTGCACTCGCCCCACATCGTTCGAACGTTGCAAAAACCGATCGTGGTCCGTTGTTTGTTGCCAAAAGTCGTTGCTGGTGAATCAGTTCGTGGTATCCGAGGTTCATTTAATGTTTCGAGTCTAAATTTATTTCAGGTACGCAGATTACAAGCCCACATACTCAATCTTAGGGGAAGGGTTGCTTCCTTAGGTGTCCTAAGAGTCACCGGGAGTTATTTTTTATATAGCGCAGAGGTAGCTCTCCAATGGTGACTTTAATTGCGCATTCTTTTCATGATCTTTCAGCTGGGTGTGACGTGTTGGTGCTCTCGAAACTATGTTGCAACACCACCGTTCGCCTATTACCTGGGACGTACTGCTGTTATTGGCCATTCAGGATGATCATCTTTACCTTATATGATTCTACCAAATGTTTTGCAGTGCAAAACTCTGTTGGCTTGATTAGGCGTTCCAGAGGAGGACTATGGAAGAGGTCTTTTGCCCCCAATAGGTCTTTTGCCCCCATCTGTGTATTTGTATTTTCTCGTTAACTGTCCACATAGAGGCGAAATTAAGGTCAAATTTTCTTTTCGACTGGTATAGGCAAGTGAGGTGTCGTGAGAAAGGTGATGTTGAATACATTCCATTTTTTCGCATTTTCTTGAAATTCGTAGAAAGGGGAACAGTAGGGGAGGAGAAAATATTAGTTCGTAATTTGTCCCCTTCCCCTTGCAGTTCGAGACCGTTATACTTAGAATTATGAAAACTTACAGGAAGGTGGGTTCCGAAAAAAAATTGAAAATAATGGAATCTGCATATCTTCTCAGAATAGGTCAATAATACAATAGTTTATTTCTACAGTTAGCACATCCCTGCATGCCTTAAACACGTTCGAGGTCAAAAGTACTGATGGCCAACGATAACCAACACCTTAGGCAATATTATGTTCTAAGTTTCATTACAATCACATAATATGAATTGGCATGTAAAATATAAGTAGGTAAGACATTTTAATTATGTTTTTTTTGACATGGATATGTCTTATAGCTGGGGGTTATCCTAAAAATCTGTCCGTCACACGAAATGTCTGTTTTTCTACTCGGGGGTCAGAAGAGGAAACAAGCCCATTGAAAATTTTTCCGAGTTCTATGAATGTAGTGGCCGATCCTCAGTCAATCCGAGTCAGTCATCAAAGGGAACTCACGAAAATCGAAAAACTTCGCATCATGAACTGACTAAACAACCAGGCACCCATAAAACAAGTCAACATCATTCAACTGCCATCCCCTCGTGATTCAAATCTGCTCACAACACCAGCCACATCCAGACAACCTGTCTCCCTCACTCGTGCACAGCGCTATGGCTCCTCCTTCACAGCAATATTTTTGTTTTCATCAATTAGTCACTAACCTGACTCAGTAAGAAAATCGTTGGGGTAGGTCGGGAAATAGCTTCAACTTCACACACACACACTCGTATGCAGGCAATGGAGAGACGGTTGAGTCGAACAAGTTCAATGGATGGGCGTTGCTTCGTCATCGGCGACAGTGCGAAAGAGATGCTTGCTCCACGGACCTTGGACTACACTTCCGCGGCGGATCCACCCCTTTCTTGTGATGGCCAGTCCCATCCAGCCGACTGAAATCAGTGTCACCAAGGTCACCAACGTGTTTTTCCCGTGGATGTAAGGAACTTACGACCGTACTTGTATCGCGCATACCGCGTACTATCACGATCGATGATATATCAACTAACAGTGCACAATTCTGATTTAGTGAGGAGAATAGTGCACATGATGCAGTTTGTGCAGCGCGGATAACGTAAACGTTAATGCAATAAAATTGTAAACTCGATTGACGATATTTGCACTTTGTGATAGTCCATATTAAATTTCCGTCTGAAGATGCTCGAAAGAGCGAAACGCGTCAGGGAACAATAATAAAAATGTGATTAGACAAAGTATTCGTTTTTGATTTCAAATTCAATAAAATTGTGTTGTCGCGCTTACCGTCTTTAGACTTAGACGAGTACTATCTAAGTATCTAATAGTAAGTGTGTTTAGCTAGACCGCGGCTTGACGCGATCGATCGCGGATTGACGTACTAACGAAGCACAGGCGCATATAAATGTGTAGAGTGTATGATCGCTTGATCCACACACGGGGCAACGGTTGGGTTAATTTGTATTCTCCTGTACACTATGCGGGACGGTATGTCTTGAAAATGATACAAAGTATCTACACTGCATGCAGATATATCGGTACATCTTATGCCTACCGAAAGCGTGGGACGTGTTTTGTCGAATGAATTCATCCAGTATAACTATACTGGGATCTTTATAAAACTTACGTCGTTATCTTCAACACAACAGGTTCCACGCAGTCGGTAGCCAAAGACATATCCATGTTCCGATGTATCTGCATGCAGTGTAGATACTTTGTATCATTTTTTCCATCTGAGTGGTATCAAGAAGAGCAACGAGCCGATATTTATATACCAAAATAAGCGCTTGCTACAAAACCCTCGGATTGCGGGCGTAGCCCTCTATATTCCGGTTTCATTTAACACTCATCAGGTCAATGCGAACACTGCTTCATGCCTGATGTGATCCCATGGAGCCTGAGGAATATGCAGTTACCTTTACTCTTACTCTTAAAGTGAAACAACACAAACATCAATGGTCGAGGCGGATTTCGAGCCCGCGAAGCCGTCAAGACATTAGACTGATATCTCAACGCACTGCTCTATCGGCGTTCATATTTGGGAGGATTTTACTGATAATGTTATAAACACTTGTTTATTTATACCTTTCGCTAGCGGAAGTACTTACAATTTCATAAAGTGCGATCTAGTAACATAAGTGGTAAACAAAAATACAAATTGCCCCCACATCATATTCATATTGTGCTTAACCAATAAGTTACAACACTCAGAACTCAAACATAAAGCACAAACTCGAATTAAACTTTACAATTATGCGAAATTGCCTTCCGACAGCAAAATGGCTCGTACTTGGGCTCATTCTTAAGAAGTTATGGTATGAGATGAGGATTTGGGGTCATAAAATTTAAGTTAATTTGGTAAATACCTTGAATAATTCTAGAGAAAGATCAAGAAAGTCTTCAGACGCCCTCACGACCATACTTCGAAAAGGACAAATTGTGAGGATATGCTTGGGAATTGTTGACTTTAGGGTGGTAGTCGTACAGTGCGTGAAAAAAGCCCTTTTGCTTGTGGGTTACGTAGCGGAAGCATAATCGGATTTACATTTTTCGTAAACTTTATGAAAAAGAGAAGTTTCGGTAACTTTTCAGAAATTCCTGGAGGCACTTTTTATTTTACTTGTTTTGCAGACATGGGCTACTTATAAAAGCCAGGATATATATAAATAAACACGACTTTAAAAATAGTTAATCTTTCAAACTTAAATTCACCAACGATCGGTTGCATTTTTCAACCATATCCGCTGAAATGTTACAATTTCTTATACTTCCTATGGTGTTACTCGTGGGCATATTGAGGACGTTGTATCTTATATGTACTATATGCTCATGTATATGGACATGCCGAGGCCGACGTGGGTGAAGTATCTTTTATTACTCCAGAGTGTGATAAAGTCTGGTCCCATATTTTCTTCTCTACTATCCGCCCTGTTTATGTTTATATATGAAGAAGGTGTTACGAACATGAAATTTATGAAAACTTGACTTTGACAGCAAACAATGCTGGGATGTGTTAGGATATTTATGGTATTTGGTAAATGGCGGAGAAGGGACCCAATTCCATATTACATAACTCTGCGTGCTTGCCGAACTTAGTGAAAGCATTGCCGTGGGGTATAGGTTTTAGTGAGTAGAAGGATGTATCATACAAGGCCGATAAAATGGGTAGGCTTAATATGTTTTGATTTATGACAACTAGATCATTATAATGTAACACACATTTGATTTAAGTATGACCCCATGAGAAGAGAGTCGAAGTATATTGGTGTGATTTTCGAATTAACCGAAATAGGCAATTTATCAAGCCCATTTAGTGATATCATATTAATAAAAATAAAAAATCCTGTGCATTTTTATGGCCCGTCTTCTCAGTGTCTAATTAAACTGCCAATTAGCAATCCGGACACTAAATTTAAACTTAGCATGCTCAAAATATGATAATGCAGCTCAGCTAATGCAATTGAAAATGAGCGGATTTTCTTGGTGGATTTTGGTCGCCTGTTCTATTCTATTCTACGTCTGTGCCGTCTCTCAGCATTAATTTAAGGTAGAGTTGGTTTCGAATTCTCTTCCATCGAATGAATTTCGAGAGCTCTGTTCTTTGTGACCATTTTAATTGTCTCATTTGAATTTGCAAACGTGAACAGTTCTAGCTTTTAAAATCTCAGCAGCCCGTATCAGCTGTTTGGAATTATCGTCCGCACAGTTAAAAATCTCGGACTGTTTTTTAAACTTGTTCTTGGACTACCAACATTTTTAATAATTTTAAGTTTACAATCTAAACTCTTTGAAAGTTAACTTCTATTTTAAATCAAATTTGTAATAAATTCTAATACAATTCAAACCTTTTTGTGTTCTCTTTGTGAGAAGCATTAGTTTCTAATCCAACTGTAATTAAAATGTAAACCCCACAAAGTATGTTTTTTGAGTCTCAAGTATCAGTATAACTGCTCGCAGTCAGCTCAAATTATTATGCTGCGTGGCCAAGTGGTCTAGGTCGCAACTCTACAACACGGAGTTCACAGGTTCGATGCTGCACCACGGCGAAAAAAGTTAAAGATTAGCTGGCTAACCTGCTATAGGCTTAACAAAGGATTTGAAAGTTTAGAAAATTGAAAAAAAAAAAAAAAAAACAAACCAATGAAACGCAGTAAAATTATTATTTTTTCATTGATTATAATATCTGTAGATTAAATTTTAAACCAACAATTTTACTAAAGAAATAATGTCAACAAAGTTTAATATTTAAACCAGTGAGGTTTACGGAAGCAATTGTAATACTTTCATTGTAATAAAATCTAATACAATTTAGGTGTCGTCTATATGTAAACCGAATTAGCATTGATAATAAACTAAGGTTTTTAACTGTGCCGTAAATTTTTAACTGGACGTTGGATGCCGTTTAGCGTTTATCTAGTGGATAAACTTTAACTGGACATTGTGAAAACGGCCCTATGAAATACATATACGTCTCCAGGATATTATAATTTATGTAATACTTTTAAACAGGAAATCTGTCAATAGCTTTACCACATAAATTTAACTGATTTTTATGTCTTAAGAACGAAGCCACTTGATCAGTGGTCAGATTAAATTGGTTTTACCACTACACAGCGGATGGTAAACCAAATGGAGGAACCTTAAGCATTTGTACACACCGAGGTATTTTGTTGCGAGACTGTGTCAAAATTGTATCGCTATAGTTCCGATACTATTCCCGTGTGTCAGAACATTTCCGCGATAGCGGTGTTTCACATCAAACGATTTCGGTAGGAGCGGCTAAAACGGAAATGACAATAAAATTTTTAGTGGACGGAAGATGAGCGTATATCTTCACGATGACGGCTAAAAACTGAAAACTCGTCGAATAGCCGCCTCGTGGTTTGCTGCCGCTGTTTTCATGGTGCTCGGCTAGCAACCGAATACCCGTTGGTGTATGTGACTAAATGTCCGTTTATTCATTCCCAAGTCGCACAAAATAGCTTTGGTTAGAAATCTAAACAATTTTCGGATTATAGTTTAGTCATACAATCAACAATTTGGTTCAGTGATAGAACTTAAACCATTTTGTTCGATATCAAACTTAATAAGTTCGTTACTAATATTACTAAACTGCTCTATTTTAAACAAAATTGTGCAAAGTACAACTTTTTTGTTACGTTCAGAACAATATTTGCATTTCACGAGCTATATTGTTATATTTCTAACAAATGTGTTTAAGATAATTCAAAATAGTCATATGTCCAACGATTGTGGCCATGGCCATGGTACGACGATCGTATATCGGAGACAATTTAATTTTAATTTGTGCGAAGTTCTTTGTTGACGAAAGTTCACATGTGCTGAACTCAGAGAAGAGAGAAAAAAGATACAAAGTATCTACACTGCATGCAGATACATCGGAACATGGATATGTCTATGACTACCGACTGCGTGGAACCTGTTGTGTTGAAGATATCGACGTAAGTTTTATAAAGATCCCTGTATAGTTATACTGGATGAAATCATTCGAAAAAACACGTCCCACGCTTTCAGTAGGCATAAGACATATCCATGTACCGATGTATCTGGTGGCAGTGTAGATACTCGTCATAAATTCTGCTTTGCTTTGTCCTGTCCGCTCGGACTCCTTTCTCTCGCGGGATCGTTTCGTTTTCGTTTGCATCGCGTGTGTGCAATATTCACCTCCTCTCGTGCACCCTGTTCCATCTACCCGTTCGGTACAGTTTGCAGACTGCAGCCTATCGACATTTCTCTGAGTACGTTTCTGCTAATCGCAATCACGCTTCCCACCATCTTTTCCCAATCGGACGTGTGTTGTGTTTGTGTATCTATTGCAAAATCGCTCCCACACTATCCGTCTCATCCCGCCCCTTTAATCAACAGTCCCGGTCCGGCACACACAATCCGTTTCTCAAGTAACGCGTGCGACTCTATGCGATTGTGTCCGGCAAACAGAAAGAGAAACTAACAAAAGTAAACAAAACATTCCAACACACGCACAAAGAGAATGCACAAGAAAAATTTTTGAATTTTTGCAGAAGGGGGGGGGGGGCATTTGATCTTTTGCAGACCTCTGAATGTACATCATGTCACGATGAGCTGCCCGGAACTATAACATCCTGCGACGAATATTTCTCTATTTCGGGGCTTGGGAGATTTTAACAAAGATTAAACATTACTAAGATACCTCACTTAGTACGATTTAATTTTTAGTACGGGGTGCACTCATGTTTAATCTTTGCCCATAATTAAAAGGTAAATTCCCTTAAGAGAGTTAGAGACGGCAACACTTCAGTAATGGCAACTGCCTATAAAGGTTCAATGGGTGAGTAACATGCTTATTAGTTGGCACCACCCCTTTGTGTACACATATGGGAAAACTACACATATGCAACTACTAGTCAGTCGCGTTAATTTGTATGAAGTAGGGTATCTTCCTTATGGCTAATCCTTGATTTTAACTGGCGCAGTACGAATCCGCCATTTTGTTTTATGATACGTTTATTGCATGTGTGGTGTGGCCAGATTGTGGGCCAGTCAGACCTCAAATCGCCGCCATCGCAAATGGACAACAATTTGGATAGAATGAACTTCATCCGCGATGGCTCTCGCTCTCTATCTTCGGAGGGCGGGAACTATGTAATGTACACACTCTCAAATTGCGTCTGCGCATGTCCAAATGTTAGTCGAACTGACTACTTGCTACTTTTTCTGGGACCCTATTGATTCAGATATGTAGTACAACGTGCGCTATTTTATTTGTTTGGATTCCAGCCATTTTGAACATTTTGGAATTTTTGCGGAAGGGGGGCATTTGATCTTCTGCAGGCCTCTGAATGTACATCATAACATATAACATCCTGCGACGAATATTTCTTTATTTCGGGACTTGAGAGATTCTAACTCGCCTAGTATAAATCCGCCATTTTGTTCTATTTGTTTATTGCACGTGGGGTGGGGGCCCACATTGTGGACCAGTCAGACCTCAAATCGCCGCCATTGCAAATGCACAAACACAGTCACTGGATCACCCGATTTGGCTCGAATGAACTTCATCCACTCTCCCTCATCTTTGGGGGGCGGGAACTATGTACACTCTCTCAAATTGCGTCTGCGCAAGTCCAAATGTTAGTCGAACTGACTACTTGCTACCTTTTCTGGGACCCTAGTGATTCAGATAGTACAACACGGGCTATTTTATTAAATGATGAATGGGAATTGGCGGAAATTGAAGGTCATTGAAAGTCCGCCCGTTCACCCGTACACTATGTTATTTCTTGCAGTCCACAACATCAACCTTTATCGCTATCAAATCAACATCCCAACATGTACACACAGGATCCCCGCAAGCGCACCGCCCGCGCGGATCTACAAGCAACAGCCATGCACAATGACCACTTCACTCAAACGACATGCACAACCAGAAAAGAAAAATTTTCAATGGGCTTGTTTCCTCTTCTGACCCCCGAGTAGAAAAACAGACATTTCGTGTGACGGACAGATTTTTAGGATGACCCCCAGCTATAAGACATATCCATGTCAAAAACAGACATTTCGTGTGACGGACAGATTTTTAGGATGACCCCCAGCTATAAGACATATCCATGTCAAAAAAGAACGATAATCACAATCTATGTACACTAAATTCCCTTGAAGCAATTTCACCTCATTCCGTTTGTTGAAAGGTAAACAGAGAGACACGCGCCCTCTACTCCGGAAAGTCCTCGCGGAGGAGGCGCCCGCACTGGCAGCAACAGTCAGCGAACAAATTAAGACGGGAATTCGGGAACAAAAGTAGGTGGTACCTACTCGTTTTTGTTAATGTCCGGTAAGCCCAACATACTAATGGGCTTATTTTAGAAGCAACACATTCGTTCGGCCGTCAGGAACGCCGCCTGCAAAAAGTGAGCAGAACAACGAAGATAACCTCCAAGGCGGACGGTGTTTCTGCCGGCTGGAGCAGACAAGTGCAGGCGGCGGTTAGTTAATTGATTTTGAGAATGGTCAACATCCTCTTGAATAAGTATAGGTATAAGCCTCCCCTATAAACTGGTCATGTAGGAAACTCACTTTTAATGCAGATGGTCGTTGACAATTGGTACTTTTGGTATCACCACTAGGTCTGTACAAGTCTAGGGTATATACGCTTCGGACTCCAGGCCGAAGCGAAGGTTCGGTCTGGTTGAAACATTAATTTGCCACAATTCATGATATACAATACATATTATGCGACTAGCCTAAATTTATCATTTATTCGAGTATATTGTTGTTTTCGATTATTTTCTTTGGATATTTGATCTGATCTCTTTATTTTGGGTGATTTTATTTTCCTGAATTACTAATAGTTATGGGTATGATTAAAATGGGGGTTTTATATTTGATATTGAATATTATTTTCTAACATATTTCTTTTTACAATTGTCACTATTTTCCGTTCTAATTATTATTGGACAACTGTCATTATTACACGATTGACGGAAACCGTAAATCTAGCGTCAATAGTTTTACGCCCGATTGGTGTATTTTAGAGAGAAGCGTAAATAGGTTGTTCCCCCGATTTACACGATTGGCTTTAAAATGTCAATTTTGAAAACGTCAACCAAAATATGGATGTTCCAATTTAAAAAAAAAGTGTAAACCGCCAACCGTAAAATCGAACCGTTTACACGATTGACTCTTTTTATGTCAATTGAATTGATCATTGGTTGACGCTTATATTTAATAGCGCCAATTGAATTCCCCATAATTCACTCTCCCCAATCAGACAAACCCAGCAAGACATTTGTCTCCGATACCCAGTGGAATTAAAAGGTCTTCGATCCTATAGCGGTTCTGTGGAGGAAATATACAATGGAGTCAGCACTTCACCTTCTGAATATGAAGAGCAGTGAAGTCTGCAGTATATTCACATTACTTTTATATTCATACACAAAATTGAGAAAGCTCCGCCCAACTTTCCCATTTTTACAAAAAAACGTGGTTGACCACTGCATTTTTCAATATCGATAAACTTTAAAATATTTCCGTCACCAATATATTTTGAGCAATTTCTTACGTTTTCTCCCATTTCAGCACGTACTAACTACTCGTATGTACTTAATTAATTGCAATAAACATTTCTCCCAAGTTCTATCGTCTTCCATTTTACACAACTCAACAAAATTTCCCACATCGTAGAAACAATTTCCCCACAACAATTCTTTTCCACAGCCCTACATATACTCGTACATTCCATCTGGTGCTCGGAGATTGATTCTCTCAAGCAAACACATTATATCGGAACAAAAGTGTAACCGGAAATCTTGATAATTTTCAATAAAAGTAGAGGAAAGTAGACAAATATGGAATACCATTTTGTTTTTCGAAGATAATTTTAATTGAACTCATTTTTATTAAGAAAACTTTCTTTTAAAACAAAGTTTGTTCAGTTTGGCGTTAAATTCATAGTCAATCGAATTGCGTCTTTAAAAGGGGAGGTGAAAAACAAAATAGCTGCCAGTCATACCATTTTCTGAATAGGTACTTTATTATGGAAAATGGGGCACTTAATTATGGAATACTCGACTTAAACTTAAGCTGAACAAAGAAGTGGTCATACGTGTTACATTTTAGATTTACATATTTGCAAAAGTAGTAAATATATGCTCCGAATTCATATCCCGCACATAATGTGTGGAACCATAGCTCGCACATCATGCACTGAACCCACTTTTCTCCTTTTTTGTCAGTGCTGAATAGTTCATTACAGAATGTATTGTATGTAAAATACATTCTGCGTCATCTTTGTTGGGAGCTTCTTTTCCAATATTTGGATCATTATTTAGTGAGGACTCATGGAGGCTTATTTGACAATCCGAGTCAGACGAACTGTCAGTGGGAATGGATTTTGATTTGACCTTTGACTTGGCCCTGATACCGGATGGACAAGCCTTACAAAGTTCCCTGACTTTGGGCTGTTGGCAGCTTTTGTTTATTTTTTCCATCCACTCCACTTGCTATTCATTGTTATATGGCGAGAAAGTGATAACGATGTTGTTGTTGTTGTAGTAGCGACACGTTGATATCCGATGAATGTGTGTGTCATAAACCAAGCTTTATGTTCCAAGTCCATGTTTTCTTCAATGTCCAGGTGTAGAAACGCAGCTGCTTCAATAGGATTATCCCATAGCGCAGTAGGTGTTAGGCGCGTCGGAGCTGCAGGACAGTTAAATATGTGCTCAACATCATGTGGAGTGAGGCCACAGGCTGGACAGAAGTTCTGTATTTCGTTATCAATGCGGGATAGGTACGAGTTCAGACGTGAGCACCAGCCAGAACGAAGTTGAGCGAGTGTAGTCCTGGCTGCTCTAGGAAGTCGAAGTTCGTCTGAAGATATAGCAGGTGGTTGCGCATTTAGTACCCTGTTTGGTGTCATGTCCGCGATTGAGGATAGCACTTCTTCACTATGCAGTGTTGTGATGGTCGATCTGTAGCTGGTGTTATCGAAGGGGACTCTTTTAAACCTTTGGATCTCCCGCTCGCGATCCCTCATATTACGTCTTACATGACGTGGCGGAGGGCTTCTGTCCATAAAGTTAGAGTTAGGATGGTCACTCCGAAAACAGCCAACCAGATACTGCTCCGTTAGAAGTGTGTTGTGGCTTCTTAGCGGCATCATTTTGGTTTCCTGGTGAAGGTGGTCCTGCGACGACATCAGTAGGCAGCCTGTGACAGTTCTGAGAGCTGCATTTTGGCAGGTCTGGACGTTCCTCCATTGAGTGTCACATATGTTTTCCGACCAGATGGAAGCCGCATAATTGGCCACAGATCTCCCGATAGACTTGTAGGTCGTTAGTAGGGTCTCCTTGTCTTTACCCCAGGAACTGCCAGCAAGAGCTTTGAGGACTTTGTTCCTGCCTCTCATCTTGTCACAAATGGTTGACGCATGGGCTGAGAAGGTAACCATGCTGTCAAGGGTGACACCGAGGATTTTAGGGTGGTTAATGGTGGGGATAGTTTGACCGTCTACTACAATATCCAGTTGTTGTCTCACTTCTTTGGTCCATGTGGTGAACAGAGTAGCGGTAGACTTCGGCGCAGATAGAGTGAGATTTTTGTTGACGAAGAAGGTGTTAAGTTCGTCAAGATACCCATTTATCTGTTCGCACATTTGAGTGATATCGTTGCCGGTTGCTAGAATCGTGCAGTCATCGGCATAACTGACAATTTCGAGTCCGTCAGGTGGCGTAGTGAGTCCTGACATGTAAAGGTTAAACAATGTGGGAGGTAAGACTCCTCCTTGAGCAACACCCTGTTTAATTCGTCTTAGTTTAGATTTCCCGGATCTAAATTCTGTGTAGGACTGTCTGCCGGCAAGATAGTTGGCGATCCACTTTACAATATGCGACGGAAGCGATGTACCGCATATGTCTGACAGGAGAAACGAGTGGCTGACAGTGTCAAATGCCTTTGACAAGTCTAATGCCACCAGAATCGTTCGTTGACAAGGACGTGCTTGGTTGAGGCCATTGAGTATTTTCGATGTAATGACATCCAAAGCCGTCGTGGTGCTGTGCATCCTTCTAAAGCCATGTTGGTGGTTGGCCATCTGAGTATGAGTCGCAATTATAGGGTGGAGCAGCGCTTCTAAAATCTTGGCTACAGGAGACAAAAGTGTAATGGGACGGTATGATTCGCCCAGTGTTGGTTTTTTTCCCGGTTTTAGAATAGGGATCACTCTTCCTTTCTTCCAATATTCGGGGATGATAGACGATGAGATGGAGAGATTGATCGTGGCCGTTATGTATTCAATTGCTCTTGTGTCAAGATGTTTGAGCATGACCATCGATAGACCGTCTGGTCCAAGGGCTTTGGAACTCTTCGCTCTTTTTATTGCTGCTTCAACTTCCTGAGATGTAAATTGAAGTTGCTGGTCAGCTGGGCGGTTACGAATGCTCCTAGTAATAATGCGCTTAAGTCTATCAGGAGGTGGATGTTCGATAAACTGTTTGTTAAAGTTGTTGGCGCATTTTGTTGAGTCGTTAACCCTAATGTTGCCAAATTGGATAGCAACATGCCCTTTGTGTTTGGTTGGGTTTGTAAGGGCCCTAACCGTTGACCAGAGCTTATTGACACCCGTTGTCAAGTTGCAATTGTCGAGGTGGGAGTTCCATTTCCTTCTCCTGTGATCTGCTACCTGTTTAAAGATATCAAGGTTTAGTTCCTTGATCCTTGGATCGTCCGGGTTAATGCTGCGTATGCGGTCTCTATCATCTGCCAATCTAGCTGCTGAAGTCGGGAAATTTGGTCGAATTTTGGGTATCCGACCTGCTGGGATGAACTTCATAATCGCTTCCTGAAGTATGTGCCTTACATTTCGTTCAGCCGTGCGCACGTCAGTTGGAGTTGGTAAGGCAGCGAAGGCTGTGTTGGTGTAGGACTTGAAGCCATCCCAATCCACTTTATTGTGGTTGATGAACGTGCGATGATCAGCAACCTGAGTACTTGATGGTTTGTCCAATTTTATTAGTATTGGCAGATGATCCGAGGATAGCGTCAGGACTGGTTCCCATTGAGCATCATTAATAAGTCCAGCGCTAGCAATTGAGATATCGGGTGAGCTGGAACATGTTCCAGCAATACAAGTAGGAGTATCGTCGGTGAGTGGACAGAAGTCTGATACGTCAAGTTGTTCGGCTATGGCAACCCCTCTGGCATCATTGTCGAGGTTAGAGTGTCATAGTTCGTGATGGGCGTTGAAGTCACCAAGTAGGAGACGATATTGGCCAGCTAGCAGTGGTGTGATATTGACATTGTATCCCGAGGGGCAACTGGATACAGGTGGGATGTAAACGTTGTAGATTTCAATATCGATGTTACCCGACTGAATGGCAATGGCCTGTACCTCCAAGATGTTGTCCGTGACTGTGACGTAGATTTCACGATATGGTACTGATTGATGGATCAGAAATGCTATTCCACCTCCAGCATTTGATACTCTATCCTTCCTGATGACGTTGTAATTGCCATAGGAGTTGTGGGACGAATTGGTGTTAAGCTTTGTCTCCTGTATAGCTCCAATCATGACGCGATGTCTATCCATGAAGTCCGATAATTCTGCAATTTTCCGCTGTAACCCATTGCAGTTAAGTTGCACAATTGATATGGTGTTGAGATTCGCAACAGCTGGTGCAGGTGTCAGGTTGCGTTGCAATGGAATTCTGTTGGTAATGTGGTTCACTGGAGTTGAGGGGGAGGGCTGGGAACTTGTGTTCGCACTAACAGGTGGTGTTATGTTAGGTGTTTGTGATGACGTTGATGCTTGCTGCCCTCTGAATCTACATTGGCTCGCAGTGAAGGAGGAATTCCATTGTCGGTGGTGTTTCAGCCCGGAACAATTTGTAAGGTGACACCAGTTGTTGCAGCAAGTACATCTTACTGTGATAGCGTTGGGGTGCAGCGTTCTATTACAGACGCAGCAGATCCAAGGGCCTGGACCTGGGTTGAGCTCGATTCCGGCGCGTTGAAGAAGTATTGCGAGCAGTAGCTCCGGCATGTGTTGCTTCCAATTTCCAGAAAAAATGAATAGTGAAGTTGTGTGACACACACATAGATCTTCCTTCTTGCATCGAAGGGGTTGTGGCAGCTCCTGGCCGTGTGACGTGGTTGTTCCTGGTAACACGGGTCGCTCCGGTGCGTAGAACCGGCTGCCGCAGGAACGAAGTGATAACGATAGCTTTGCCTGCTTTTCTGCCACGGTTGGTTTGCCTCCGCCTGGTTTTAGGGACAGGTGAAATCATTTCAGGTGTGATTAGCATGCTGACCGATGTTGTTGTTGACGAAGTAACATTAGTTACATCTGTTCTTACTAGCTCTGTGATAGATAATGTAGATATCTACATCATTATTAGATATCTACCTTATAAATACAGGTAGATGTATCTGTGGTCTTACTCGATATATCAGCTGCAACTGGACTGAGATTTATGACTATAGAAAGCACTGTTTCGGTATTAAAACTTTGTAAGGGCTCTTCCTCTGTAGCGGAATCGACTTCGTTGAACACCAGTGGATTTAGAGGATAGATACCTGTCGCTCGGAATCCGTTGACTGCAATCTCCCCCATCTGGACTTTTAGATATGCCCTTCCGAATATTTCGGACACTCCTTGAGGGTAGATTGCGAGTCCCTCCAATCGCATGAGCAGCCTTATTTGTTCACTATATTGGTGCTTCAAAGGACCCATCAATGATTTATAAAGAGGTTGCAGTTTATGTGTTGAATGCGACGGCAAGCAAATAATTGTAACGAAATTTTTCCTTGCTAACTCGATGACGTCAATATGACGGATTTAAACGAAAATTTCACAGCAGGAAACATGAGATTTTTCCAAGACTTAGAAAATCTCAACGTCCACACAAGAGCATCGGATGACCAGACGTCATCCGATCCTCATAGAATCTTCTATTCTAATTCTAGGTGAATATGCAATTTTCGTGGGAATCATGTCGATTGCATATTCGCTCATAAAAATAAACAGTTAGTTCACTTTTGGCCGCGACGGCGAAAAGAACATATAAAATAGTTGTTTCATTATAATGTGGTGAAATTGAAATGTTATGTATCAAATAAAAGATAATAATAAAGCGAAGTGTTTTAAAATACAGTAAGTCCCCGTTTAACAACGCTAATCCGTCCCTCAGAAACGCGCTGTTAAGCGAAATGACGTTATACGAGGAAATATTAACCGACCTAAAAACACTTACATATGTACCCATTTTTTTGAACATACCCATGTATCTTAAACCCTTTTTTAATAAAACATAAAAAGTTAAGTGGTATGTATCAATTTATATTTAGTGAAATGAAATATGAACATAAAATCCTTAGTGGCGTTTAAAAAACTGATCAATAGACGATTGTGCAGATCCTTGTAACATTTCGTTATATAGCACTTTGTAGCATTGTTGGCATTGTTGGCTAACTTGGTCAGTATGTACCGACTTCACTAACTTCCAAAACTGAATGAAAGTGATTTAAAGATAGCAATACTTGGCAATAGAATGGCATCCAAAAAGGAGCTCGGTCGAGCTATCAAAAATATCGCCAAATTGGCGGGCTTTGAATCGATACAGCCACTTGTTCTCAATACGCAATATAAACATTTGTATTGTTTTGTATTCATCAACTCAAAACAATTTAAGACCCGAGAACGGTCTCCAAAAAGGTGCTTGGTCGAGCTATTATTATTTGTATAAACATATCGTTCATTATGTAGTTTTGAATTCATCTGCAAAAAATGCGACGTTAATCGAAGCATAACGTTGTTAAACGAGTCCAGTGGTCATTAAATGTTTTCGACGTAAGATCGAAACGACACTAAACGAAGCGACGTTAAACGAGGACTTACTGTACATAAAACCAATATTTGTTTTTTGACATGGATATGTCTTATAGCTGGGGGTCATCCTAAAAATCTGTCCGTCACACGAAATGTCTGTTTTTCTACTCGGGGGTCAGAAGAGGAAACAAGCCCATTGAAAATTATTCTTTTCTGGTTGTGCATGTCGTTTGAGTGAAGTGGTCATTGTGCATGGCTGTTGCTTGTAGATCCGCGCGGGCGGCGCGCTTGCGGGGATCCTGTGTGTACATGTTGGGATGTTGATTTGATAGCGATAAAGGTTGACGTTGTGGACGGCAAGAAATAACATAGTGTACGGGTGAACGGGCGGACTTTCAATGACCTTCAATTTCCGCCAATTCCCATTCATCATTTAATAAAATAAATAGCCCGTGTTGTACTATCTGAATCACTAGGGTCCCAGAAAAGGTAGCAAGTAGTCAGTTCGACTAACATTTGGACGTGCGCAGACGCAATTTGAGAGAGTGTAAATAGTTCCCGCCCCCCGAAGATGAGCGAGAGCGGATGAAGTTCATTCGAGCCAAATCGGGTGGTCTAGCGACTGTGTTTGTGCATTTGCAATGGCGGCGATTTGAGGTCTGACTGGTCCACAATGTGGGCCCCCACCCCACGTGCAATAAACAAATAGAACAAAATGGCGGATTTATACTAGGCGAGTTAGAATCTCTCAAGTCCCGAAATAAAGAAATATTCGTCGGAGGATGTTATTATGTTATGATGTACATTCAAAGGTCTGCAGAAGATCAAATGCCCCCCTTCCGCAAAAATTCGAAAATGTTCAAAATGGCTGGAATCCAAACAAACAAAATAGCGCACGTTGTACTACATATCTGAATCAATAGGGTCCCAGAAAAGGTAGCAAGTAGTCAGTTCGACTAACATTTGGACATGCGCAGACGCAATTTAAGAGTGTGTACATTACATAGTTCCCGCCCCCGAAGATAGAGAGCGAGAGCCATCGCGGATGAAGTTCATTCTATCCAAATGGTTGTGCATTTGCAATGGCGGCGATTTGAGGTCTGACTGGCCCACAATGTGGCCCCCACCACACATGCAATAAACATATCATAAAACAAAATGGCGGATTCGTACTGCGCGAGTTAAAATCTCCCAAGCCCCGAATTAGAGAAATATTCGTCGCAGGATGTTATAGTTCCGGGCAGCTCATCGTGGCATGATGTACATTCAGAGGTCTGTAGAAGATCAAATGCCCCCCCCCCCCCCTTCTGCAAAAATTCCAAAATTTTTCTTGTGCATTCTCTTTGTGCGTGTGTTGGAATGTTTTGTTTACTTTTGTTAGTTTCCCTTTCTGTTTGCCGGACACAATCGCATAGAGTCGCATGCGTTACTTGAGAAACGGATTGTGTGTGCCGGCCCCGGACTGTTGATTAAAGGGGCGGGATGAGACGGATAGTGTGGGAGCGATTTTGCAATAGATACACAAACACAATACACGTCCGATTGGGAAAAGATGGTGGGAAGCGTGATTGCGATTAGCAGAAACGTACTCAGAGAAATGTCGATAGGCTGCAGTCTGCAAAATTTACCGAATGGGTAGATGGAACAGGTAGATGGAACAGGGTGCACGAGAGGAAGTGAATATTGCCCACACGCGATGCAAACGAAAACGAAACGATCCCGCGAGAGAAAGGAGCCCAAGTGGACAGGACAAAGCAAGGCAGAATTTATGACGAGTATCTACAATGCCACCAGATACATGGGTACGTGAATATGTCTTATGCCTACCGAAAGCGTGGGACGTGTTTTTTCGAATGATTTCATCCAGTATAACTATACTGGGATCTTTACAAAACTTACGTCGATATCTTCAACACAACAGGTTCCACGCAGTCGGTAGTCATAGACATATCCATGTTCCGATGTATCTGCATGCAGTGTAGATACTTTGTATCTTTTGACATGGATATGTCTTATAGCTGGGGGTCATCCTAAAAATCTGTCCGTCACACGAAATGTCTGTTTTTCAACTCGGGGGTCAGAAGAGGAAACACGCCCATCGAAAATTGTTCTTTTCTGGTTGTGCATGTCGTTTGAGTGAAGTGGCCATTGTGCATGGCTGTTGCTTGTAGATCCGCGCGGGCGGTGCGCTTGCGGGGATCCTGTGTGTTCATGTTGGGATGTTGATTTGATAGCGATAAAGGTTGACGTTGTGGACGGCAAGAAATAACATAGTGTACGGGTGAACGGGCGGACTTTCAATGACCTTCAATTTCCGCCAATTTCCATTCATCATTTAATAAAATAGCCCGGGTTGTACTATCTGAATCACTAGGGTCCCAGAAAAGGTAGCAAGTACTCAGTTCGACTAACATTTGGACATGCGCAGACGCAATTTGAGAGTGTGTACATTACATAGTCCCCCCCCCCCCAAAAGGGAGCGAGAGCCATCGCGGAAGAAGTTCATTCTATCCCAATGGTTGTGCATTTGCAATGGCGGCGATTTGAGGTCTGACTGGCCCACAATGTGGGCTCCCACCACACATGCAATAAACGTATCATAAAACAAAATGGCGGATTCGTACTGCGCGAGTTAAAATCTCCCAAGCCCCGAAATAGAGAAATATTCGTCGCAGGATGTTATAGTTCCGGGCAGCTCATCGTGACATGATGTACATTCAGAGGTCTGCAGGAGATCAAATGCCCCCCCCCCCCCTTCTGCAAAAATTCCAATATTTTTCTTGTGCATTCTCTTTGTGCGTGTGTTGGAATGTTTTGTTTACTTTTGTTAGTTTCCCTTTCTGTTTGACGGACACAATCGCATAGAGTCGCGTTACTTGAGAAACGGATTGTGTGTGCCGGACCCGGACTGTTGATTAAAGGGGCGAGATGGGACGGATAGTGTGGGAGCGATTTTGCAATAGATACACAAACACAATACACGTCCGATTGGGAAAAGATGGTGGGAAGCGTGATTGCGATTAGCAGAAACGTACTCAGAGAAATGTCGATAAGCTGCAGTCTGCAAACTGTACCGAACGGGTAGATGGAACAGGTAGATGGAACAGGGTGCACGAGAGGAGGTGAATATTGCACACACGCGATGCAAACGAAAACGAAACGATCCCGCGAGAGAAAGGAGCCCAAGCGGACAGGACAAAGCAAAGCAGAATTTATGACGAGTATCTACACTGCCACCAAGATACATGGGTACATGGATATGTCTTATGCCTACCCAAAGCGTGGGACGTGTTTTTTCGAATGATTTCATCCAGTATAACCATACTGTGATCTTTATAAAACTTACGTCGATATCTTCAACATAACAGGTTCCACGCAGTCGGTAGTCATAGACATATCCATGTTCCGATGTATGTATCTGCATGCAGTGTATTGTAGATACTTTGGATATGTTTTTTTAACATTTGTTAAATATAAAATTTAACTCGTGTGGCTATAATACCCATCAAAAATTAACAGAACAGGATCATGTTCAGATGGTTTCGTGGTTTCAACAAAATGTTTGAACCACGTTGTGAATATGTTGGCCTGTACCCAACCTGAAGGATGGCAGGCTGAAATCGAGCCAGGTGGGGCACCATTCACGAGATGGATGCTCATATTCTTTCTAGGAAAAATTAGCATAGGAGGGACAAAATCGCCGCCTGCACTCATCGCAAGGACTACTTTTATCAAGGAACCTCGCTCTGTGCCGACGTAATCGCTCCAATTTGTCGTTTCCCTATTGCTGCTGCGACTTTAGGTATTTTGGATTACACAATTGACAGCCTTGTCTCATCAACGTTATAAATACGATGAGGTGGAAATGGATGCTCAGCATATGTTTTTTTCAAGTATTCCAAAGAAGGCTGTAACGTTCTCTTTGGAAAACTCTTGTGCTCGCGAAAAAGATGTTCCTGTAGGCTTCCTCATTGCTATTTTGTCGGCATGCCGTTTCAAAAAAAGTTTTAACCAGCCTTTACCTCCTATGTCTGTTGTTGCTGATGACTAGCTGATAAGCCATAAGTCGTATATCTGCTCTGGTCAGGCCAAAAAACTTTTTCTCCATTAAGAGAATATATTCCACCAATTGATTTTCTAATTCTCAAGGCAGAACAGTTTTTCTACCCAGCTTTGTTTTGGCAATGGCGGTGGGATTCCCATCTTTTTTACAAAGCCGAATGAGGCTTGTGCGCGGAACGCTATAAAACTTGGCCGCCTTAAGAAATCCCATTCTCTTCTTCCGCACTGTATCAATTGCAGCGGCCATATTGCTCTCGTCCCATTGTTTTCGCTTTTTCTCAGGAGCCATTTCTAAGAGGAAAAGTTTACTTTGTATATATTTACTAGCACTTAGAAACGCTGAATATTAAAAATGTTATCCCCATTTTTCAGGCTTCAAAACAAAGGTATATACATATATGGAATACTATTCCATAATGATGGCCCCAACTATTCCACATTAGAATACTTCCTCGAAAGCCATTGAAGCATGAAAAATCAACACTTCTCCAATGAACTCATTTATAGTTTCTTGGAAAAAATATCACTTACGTATTGCACTAGCAGCTCCGCTGAATGATCTTAACACATAAAACCACTGACTCTAAAAAAAATATGGAATTTAGAAAATCCTGGTTCTCATAAAATCTTAGACCGCAGAGCTTCCATGCACTGCATTTGAATTGCGACTAACTGTTTCTTCCTAAATTCATATCTCACTAAAGAGAAATTTGAGTTTAACCCCTTTGTTTGCCCAATATTGATGTATTCCATATTAGTTGACTATTCCATAATTGTATCCTTTCCTCTATGTGTATTTTGATCTCGGGATATAATAGATATCGCACATGTATTACTAAAGTGACAAAAGTCAAAAATTGGCATTTTTGAGTTATGGCCATCCAGTAATTAGACAAACAGTCCTCCATTACATACCAAAAGTGTATGAAATTAGCTTCAAATGCAGCCCGTTGGAGGGCACTTGTGTCGTTCTTTTTGTTTCAAAGCTACTCCCACAGATTCGGGAATAGTGACACATTTGCAGTTGAGTACCCTTTCTTGTGGTGTATGGCCGTTAAGCACGTAATTAGAAACTGTGTTTTTTAGATTTGTGCCGCTTTTGCTCTTTGTAAGCTAGACAAGACATCGTCATATTTGGAGTTGTGTCGGTTTAGCTGATTCAAGGTAAATAAAAAGCTGTGATTATTTGAAGTTGTGTCACTGTTGAAAAATGATACTGAGTAATTTTGAGTTTTGTCGCTTTTGATGGATGGGGGTATTTTCATAGTATAACTGTTTTTAGGGTTTTGTATTAAAAACAAAACCCTTATGAAATCGGTCAAATGTCTGTCCGTCTGTCCATGAAATATCTCTCTAACGGCTAAAGCTACATACATGAAATTTTGTGGGAGTATGTAGAATTATTATAATTCGCCGGAGAAAGCGATTCGTTGTAATAGGCTGACTTTAAGGGGATGTCCCCATAGAGGGGAAATGAAGGTCAAAATTTTTTTTTCATCTGGTATAGGCAAATGGGGTATCATGAGAAAGGTAACACCGAGTACATTTTATTTCCGGTATTTTCATCAAATTTGAAAAAAGGGGAAAAGAGATAGAGGGGAAAATATGTGATCCGAGTTTGTCCCCCCCCCTTGCATTTCGATACCGTTATACTTAGAAATATGAAAATTTGCAGGAAAGCGGCATTTTACTAGTATAGAAAACCAAAAATCGCAGAATTTCGATATCTCATCAAAAAAGGTTAATAATAGTACATTTCTATAGTTGCAGTTAGCATACCCCTGCAAGCCTTAGGCACACCCGAGGTCAAAAATTTTGATGGCCAATGATAGCCAACACTATAGGCAATAATATCTTTAAGTTTCATTACAATCACATAATATTTAATAATAGTACATTGATTTAAAGTTAGGCATTTTGACACTATCCACACAAAAATTACACCTACCGGCCTCATAGGTGTGAGTACTACTTTCATGTTGTTTTTCGTAGTGCGAATTGCAGTTATTTAATTAATCATTTTTGAAAGGGTAAAGATTAGTAGGGGGCGCTACGTTGTAATTGGCAAACTTTACCGGGTGGAAGGGGGGAGGGGTCCATATAGAGGCGAAATTAAGGTCAATTTTTTTCTTATCGACTGGTATAGGCAAGTGAGGTGTCGTGAGAAAGATAATGTTGAGTACATTCCATTTTTTCGCATTTTCTTGAAATTTGTAGAAAGGGGAATAGTGGGGGAGGAGAAAATATTAGTTCGTAATTTGCCCCCCCCCCCCCCCCCCGTGGCATTTCAAGACTGTTAGAATTATAAAAACTTACAGGTAGGTGGGTTCGGAATAGCATATAAAATGGAAAATAATGGAATCTGTATATCTTCTCAGAATAGGTAAATAATAGCTTATTTCTGTAGTTACAGTTAGTACACCCCTGCATGCCTTAAACACTTTCGAGGTCAAAAGTACTGATGGCCAACGATAACCAACACCTTAGGGCTTAGGCAATAATATGTTCTAAGTTTCGTTACAATCACGTAATACTTATGAATTGGCATGTAAAATGTAAGTGGGTAAGACATTTTAATTAAGTTTTTTTTTGTCCATCTAAGTGGTATCAAGAAGAGCAAGGACCCGATATTTATATACCAAAATAAGAGCTTGCTACAAAACCCTCGGATTGCGGGCGTAGCCCTCTATATTCCGGTTTCATTTTTTAATAAAATCAATCGTCTAACTGTTGTATACTTGGTATTTAGAGTAAATTCAAATATCCGTCTTTGTCAAGATCCAGTAGGACTTATTGTATTGTATTACCTTAAATACAGTACGGTTTTCATTATTACATTAATTGAAATAAAAAACAGTTTTACGTTAAATACGTTTTAAAAAAATTAAACCAATTCTACACGTTTATGGACATGAATACTACAACATTTATGTAGCATGGATGCGAAATAACATGAAAGCTTTCTGACCGCGAGCGAGTTAATTGAATCATTTTTTAACGGATTTCATGTCAATTTCAATTATAAAATCGTGAGAGGAAGTTTATTGAAGCTATTCCTAGAACTGAATCACATTACTTAAGAGCTTAAACTTCACGGGAATTTATAGACAGTGGTAAATGCTTGGCGGACCTCTATCGGGATTTCAAAGGAGACAGGGAAAAAGAAAACTTACCATTTGCGAATGCAGCTATGTTCAATCGTATATTTCGAGGTGAATACAACATTTCCTTCTATATACCGATAAAAGGATCAATGCGATTTATGTGAATCCTTCAAAAATGCCGATGAAGAGGGAAAACAGGAAACTCAATCAGTCTATCTTCACCAAAAAGAAAAAGACTTATCGCGGAGGGAAAAGGAAAACGATAAAAAAAATCTCAACGGTACACACGTTGCTGTATACCATTTACAGGCGGTAATGCCTTACCCAGAGGCCAAGTTTCCGCATTTTACTACAAAAGTAAAATAAACTGGTTCAATTTCACTATAAGTAACCTGAATGCTCACAATGTCGAATGCTATTTTTGGAATGAGCTTGAAGGAAAACGCGGTGCTATTGAAATCGGAGCCTGTGTTCTAAAATATATTAAAAAGGTTTTAGAAATTACTAACAATATAAATCTGGACATTATTTTTTACTCAGATAACTGCTGTGGGCAGCAAAAAAAAAAAACAAATATATACTTTCTGCATATTCTTATGCAGTGAACAACTTTCCAACGCTACGCAGTATTACTCACATTCACAAATATCTCATACGTGGGCACTCACAAAATGGAGGTGATAATGTACACAGCGTAATTGAGAAGCAGATTAAGAGACACATGAAAGCCTGCCCAATCTATGTACCACAGCAGTATGCGACTTTAATTACAGTGGCTAAAAAGAACGGCCCTCCATATTTCGTAAATGAGTTGTCCCATAAGGATTTTTACGACTTGAAAATTCTGCAAGAGCAACGGGGTAACAATTTTACAATTGACACTAATAGGACTCAAGTCAAGTGACATGATATTAAGATGCTTCGAGTTGTAAAAGAGCACCCTCATGCCTTTTTCTACAAAACGTCATACGAGGATACAACTTACAACAGGGCCAACGTGAACAATACCAGAAAACGCAAGCGCTCAGAGGTGCTGCAAGATTCTCTACAGCTGGTTCAGGCATATTCAAAAAGAATCCCATTAGCGGAAAATAAAAGAAAAGATATCCAGGAGCTCGTAGATAAGAACATTATTCCCCAAACATACTACCATTCATTTTTTAAAAGTGTTCTTAATGCATGCCAATAAGAATTTATTTTTTTTGTACTTACATTCCCATATTATTCATACTAATAAACTGTTCATTTTCCTCATTTTTTGTTATTCGTTCAATTATTTTTATCTATTTATTTACAAAAAAAAACTTTGAAGTGTACAATGGGATGTAATTCTAATTTCAAACCGAACACGAAAAGTATATGAACTCCAACAATTGTATACCAAAAGTGTCCCAATCCAAAATAATTCACTCCTATGTCAGTTCAGTGAACAACAAAACCGTCACATCTCAAAAAGGACGCATATTCAAGGTTTGGCTTTAAAATATGCAATAATAATATTAAAAAACCTTTTTCTATTGCCTATAAATGATGCGAAAATTATTGGATTTGTAACTGTTTTTTGTTAAGCTCGCTAACCAGTTTTTTGCATTTATCTCAAAACTATAAATTTTGGCTTGTGTCACTTTAGTAATACACGTGCGATATGTTAAATGAAGTTCGTTTTAACTACCGGTATTTTGAAAAGTTTAAATATTGCTAACATGGTATTTTATATAGTAGACCAAATGAAATGGCCATGATTGAACAAAATCGTCGAAAATGCAATTTCAAATGCATAGTTTACAAGATGACTTGAGTTCAGTAATTTCCGATGAATTGTCGTTAATTGCCAATTGTGTGATAATTAAAGTGGAGTGATTTATTTTTTTGAAGAGTGGCCGGTATTTTCGTAATTTGTGTAGTGTACCCAACCCCGTTACCCTACCTGGGAACCAATTTAGCGGACTCCTTAGTTCTACCGTAAAATAACTACATATATTGGTGAAAGTATTTGACAAGATATTGCTTTAAGTGTAAAGTGCATCTTTTCAAATGCTAGTTAACATTATTTGGTTAAAAGCTTGTGCGTTTTCCAATTAAGGAAATTGCGATTTAATGCGCGTTTGGTGATGTGAAAAACCTAGTTTTGCTTTTTGTGACGGTTGACTGTTGATTCCGTGATGGGCGTAAGTAGAAACAAGTTATTGGTGCTATTTTGCAACTACTCCAAAAAAAAAATGTAATCGAAAGAGCCCGATTTTTATAAATAAATTCACAAAATCTTGTTAAAACCGTGTGAATTGACATAATCTTGGCAGACCTAGAGACCAACTCAGACCTGGATCCATACCTACCCAGCACTGATCTTCTGTTCTTTCAAAACTTGGGTATTGTAATGGACGGTGTTTGGGCATTTGAAAATGCCAGTGCGGACGGAGCATTAGGTAGCATAATGACCGTGAAGGTCGGGCTGTGCCATCTGGCTAAAGGTCCCTTAGGCTATATTCAGATTTGCAACATTTTCAGTTCCGACGCAGCCACGCACTATAGCCAAGCATAGTCGATTGTATCGCATGCTGAGCGATGAGTGTAAATCCGCCCATTTGATGCTGTGTATCTCGACTGAAATTTCAAGCAGTCGTTCAGCGCGGTGTCGTGTGTGTGAATTTCGCCTTAAAGAGCTAAGCAGCGACCTATACTTGCTGTAGCTCAGTTCGGGAGACGGGGGCGAGGTTTTTGCCGCTCGTTGCCCCTGTCCTTTACTTATTAACAAAAATTCATAGGCCTGGGGAAGACAACACAAACATGGAAGGCAAAAATGGAAAATAATAAAAAATGGGCGATAAGGATGGAATGGTTGGCTGGCGGCTCCGAAGCCCTCGCGCTTTCGTCGGGGTTCGGGTGTAATGGGTCCCTAGGCCTCTGGTTTCGTACCCCCGGTGGAAACAGCATTACCAGACCATAATATGGCTCATTACAGGTGGTTCTTTGCAGTATCTATCGCAGACTTGTTTACCTACCTAGACCTGATTATATATTTCTCAAATCGTACCTAGCAGAGCTAGGTCTGGGTGTTGGATCTAGGCCGAAAAGTGAAGGTCCCCAGCAAAAAGTGTGGCTAGCCAAATAGGGTAGGTAGCTGGGTGGCCAAAACATGAAAATCGTAGCCCCCGCATGTGTGGTACGAAATGTTAAGGATAGGGTAATCACGAAATTCATCAATGTCACAGGTATTTTGCCAACCAACGATGCCCGCCAATGTTATTAATGTAGGCTACTACCGTATTTAGCTTTCCTAAGCTTGTCCCCTAAATACCGTAACACCGTAAGTAAAAAAAAATCAGCTACATCCAGTTAGTATGCCTATTTGATTTTACGGTTGAATCGTTTTGCTAAGAATTGTTTTTAAAATTTTTCAACATTTAAATCAAATTTTTGTGTTTGCATGTCCGATTTGGATTCGAACTCGGGTCGTTCTGCCTCAGAAGCCATCGCGCTACCACATATGCCATCGGGACTGATATAAAATGCGGTTTCCAAATAATGCTTTATAAGCAATACTTTCGCAGCATAAAAAGTGGTTAACTAAGTTGGGTACGTAACTGAGTGACCTAAATCATGGACATCGTAGCCCCCGTCGTTGGGTACGTGCCTGGGTTACCTAAATCATGAAAATCGTTACCCCCGCGCCATGGATCTCTTGGAAATCCTATGGGCTGAGTAAAAATGGTGGTTACGTCAGGATGGCTATTTAGCATAGCTATTTTGGGTGGTACGCGTTACTGGGGGGTACGGTTTTTTGCTGGGTCCGGTTTTAAGCAACCATGAATAGTGGAGAGCGGTTTGAGTCGATTTTTTAAGTTGTCGATGTAATCAATATGTACTCATACGAGTATATTTGTAACAATATGGCACGTTCGCCATATTCTAGTTCAAATATTCGCCATTATGAAAAAATAATAGGATTCAATATCAATTGCCAGAAGAATCCTATAAAATAATAAATTGATAAATTTTTTTGGCTTTTGCAAAACACGACCTTCCTAAAAAACAATGAATCTTTTTTAATTGAGTGCTGCATGCAGTAATATTTCATTGTACCAATTCCCTCTATGAATGCCCGTTCAACATTCGATTCAGTGAACACGGGCTCTTTCGAAAAGGCTGCATTCAATTATTTAAATTACACAGAGGCCAGTTACTGAAAATTCACCAACTCGTAAATTTCGAAGTGACCTGAACAATTGTCGTCTCGGACTCTATAATGTGTACACTAGTAGCCATTTATTTTGATTTTATTTTAATAAAGGGACGACAATCCCGAATTGTTCTGCATGAAAAAAATCAGTACAAACGAACCTGAAAGAGGAATTGCGGGCTGGAAATAGTAAAATAGCGGAGCGTGGAACGACATATAATTATTGATTGTAGTAAAAGCAAGGAAAAATTGGATTGAAAATCCACACAGAGGTTTGTTCGTCGTAAAATACATATGTATATTATGTATGAAGACATGTGTATTTTTCTTCGAATATTGGAATTTAGACTGATACTGTTCCGAGTTGGTACCGTTTCTAGAGAATATCTACCTATCTATTCATGATACTCGTATTTCCACTGACAAGAAATTAGTTAGATTCTGTGTGGTATATGCGGAAGTCAGCGATGGGCTAAGACCAGCCATTTATGTTCCGGTAACCCGGGGGAGCTTTAGTTCTGGTCTGGACGCATGTGCAGGCATATATACGAGTATATGACATACCGATCAGCTCATCGACTCACTGGCATACCGCCTAATAGGCTTGGCAAATAGCCAATTTTAGGTTCTTTATTTCGCTGAACGTCCTCACGTCATAGACACAAGTTCATGTGACCTTCATTCCAAAAGCAGGCGAACGCGGTCATGACCCCGCGAAAGACTTTAGACCTATCAGCCGCACCTCCTGCATCTTGAAGATGTTGGAGGAATCTTGAATAGCCACGTACGATAATCATCGCTGGACTCACCCATATAAACAGCATGCATGCCTACCTCAAGGGAAAGTCAACGGAATCGGCTCTCCACGAGGTTGTACGAACAGTTGAACATGGCTTAAAGTACAAACAACACACCTTGACGGCTTTCATAGACATTGGAGACACATTCAATATTTAGAGAACTGAGACTCATCGAGTTAGGCGTGAAAGCCCATTTCAGCAGATGGATTATAGTCATGCTAAGTACCAGGCTGATCCAGTCTGACGTGGGCAAGAGTGTGATGACTGAATATTTGCGCAAAGGGACGACACAGAGGCTGTTATCTCGACGGACTACTCAGAACACTGGCGAATTCGGGAGCTAAAATAGTCGCGTAGGCAGATGACATAGTAAAATTGACTCAGGGAAACTTTGACCAGTGCTGAGCGACATCATGGGTGATATCCTGAAGACGATAAGCACTTGGATGGCAGAGTGAGGCCTAAGTGTCAACCCAGAGAAAGTCGTACTCGTACCTTTCAATACAAAACTAAAAATTTAGGAAATTGCGCTCTTACTATTAAACGGACACTCACTGACTATAATGACCAATGTATAGTGTGCCCGGGAGTGATTTTCGACTCCAAGCTGTCTTGGAAACTGAACATCATACATCTCATCAATAAAACCTATTATAGATCTCTAGGCTTGCAGGAGAACATGCGGGAAAAGATTGTGGCTTCAATCAGGAATGTTCTCGTGGATGTTCACAGCGGTTGTGCGAGGAAAACTCTCATACGGGGCGCTGATCTGGTGGTCGGTGTAGGAAATATAATATTAACCTACTAAACAATGTACCTGAATTAAATTTACACTCGAAACATTAAACGAGCCTCGGATACCACGGACTGATTCACCGGCAACGACTTCTGGCTACAAACAACAGACCACGATGGGTTTTTGGAACATTCGAACGATGTGGGGCGTGTGCGAGGCTCACTGAAGTCGAACGGGAACCGCATATAATATCGACATACTAGGACTGAGCGAAACAAGAATGGCCTGGAGAACTTTATCACCAAGTTCCCAAAATGTACTGCTCTACTCTGGAAACGAAGACGATACGTCACCTCGAATGGCAGGCATTGGAATCCTGTTGACTAGGGATGCACGCCTATCTCTAGTTAACTGGACGCCCATCTCCGACCGTATCATTACAGCCAAATTTAAATCCAGGGTAAGAAACATTACAATAATTCATGTCTACGCCTCGACTAAACGAGGGGATCAATCAGCTAAGGACGCCTTCTACCACCGACTCGGCGACCCCTTCGACAAGGCTCCCAAAGGTGGCATAAGGATTATTATGGGGGATCTCAATGCCAAAGTCGGGTCTGACAAACTTGGTTGGGAACACCTAATGGGCAATCATGGTCTAGGCAACAGGAATCAAAATGGCGAGATGTTCGTGGAGTTTTGCAACTCTCGTCAGCTCGTCATCGCTGGTACTTTGTTCAAGCACAAAGGATGCGATTTAACAGCCTGGGTTTATCCAGATGGCAGAATAGAGAACCAAATTGACCACGTTGCCATTTCCAAGACGTCTCTTAGACGTCAGGTCGAAGCAGGGTGCTGATATTGGCAGCGTTTGTTGTCGCAAAAGTGTGCTTACGAACGGCAGCGATCCATCGCCCTCAAAATGCAAGAATCTTGCCACGCTTAATGTGCGAAAGCTTAAAGATCCATCTATAAGACGTGCTTATTCCACCGCCTTGCACCAAAGAGCTAATGCACCACCACTTTATGAGACTCCTACAATTGATGATAGATGAAACGTCGCTAAGGACTCATTTATTTCATGCGGTGAAACTTTTTGCCGGCAAATAGCCAGAGTTGATACCCCATCTCAAAAGGAATTAACTTTGGCTATTAAATCGATGGAAGCGGGTAAAGCCCCGGGGATAGATGGAATTCCGTTGGAATTCTTTAAGGCGGACAACAACGCTACTGCGGATATTCTTCTCCCCCTTATCCAAGAGTGTTGGTAAACCGAAACTCTCGCTAAAGAATGGAAGAAGGGCGTCAATAATAAGTTCCCAAAGAAAGGTAACCTGAAGGATTGTAATAATTGGGGTGGAATTCGCCTCCTCCCCGCAGTCTCCAAACTGATGTCGAAAATAGTCTTAACCCGGATCAAGCATACAGTTGACCGCACACTGAACGATGAATAGGCTGGTTTTCGCGAGGGCTTTTCATGTAGCGACCATATCAACACCCTCAGAATTATTATTGAACAATCCACATCCGGGGCGACCGGTAGCGCAGTGTGTTGAGGCACCAGTCTAATCCTTGACTCCCGGCGTTTCGGGTTCGAATCCCGTCCACGACGACGTTCGTGGCCATGGATGTGCAGGAGGTGCATGTTGGCAACTGCATTCTCCGAAACCAGTTTATGCCGAGAAACGTCAACTGGGCTACATAGAATAGTTGACGCGCTATGCCCCACAAGAGGTTAGGGCAATTGAGAGAGAGAGAATCCGCAGAGTGGAGATCCCCATTACATCTCATGTTCATCGATTTCAAGAAGGCATTTGACAGTGTTGACCGGGAATACATCTGGAATTCTTTACATAGGAGAGGTATACCAGATAAAATCACATTCATCATCAGTCCTATAGCGGAACCCAATGGCTTAAAATCAATACTGCCAAAAGTAAGTACTTGAGCTTGGATCCAGGAAGACAGAGCGAAATTTGTGTTTCGGGGCAGACAGTGGAAAAAGTGGACAATTTTTGCTACCTCGGAAACGTAGTTACAACAGATGGCGGAGCGGATGCTGATGTACTGTCTCGCATTAATAACGCTCGGGCAGCTCTTTTTTAGTTTGATTCCTTTCTGGCAATACAAAAACATCTCCAGGAGTACCAAACTCCGGATCATCGGAACCAATGTTAAATCTGTGCTTCTTTATGGCTGTTCAACTTGGAAGGTGACCAGGGCGATAACAACTAGATTGCAAACTTTTGTGAACCAGTGTCTACGGCGCATCCTACACATACGCCGGCCGAAGGTCATTTCTAACGACGACCTCTTGTTCAATACTGGCCAGGACAGGATAGACACCTCCATAAAAAGACGAAAGTGGCAATTGATAAGTCACAGACATCGAAAAGGGCCGCAAAACATTGCTAAACAGGCCCTAGATTGGAACCTACAGGGAACTGATGCAAATCGCCGCATTGGATGACCTAGAAACACCTGGAGAAGATCAGTTGAGGTCGAGAGTAATTCTGGTGTCAATTGAAAGCGATGACGGCGAACAGGATGAGGTGGAAAGTCGCCGTGGTTTAAGGCCCTATACCCCACAAGGGGTTGACAGGATCCGGAGACTCTCTCTCTCTCTCTCTCAAGGTACAAAGGACTGCTTGCTTCAGAGTCACAGGTGCTCTGGCGTCTTCTCCAGGTAACATAATTGGTGTTATCCTACACTTAATCCGCCTAAACCAATAAATAAGGGTCAACGCTGAGTGAAGCGCGGTCAAACTTACGAAACTGCGAATTGGACAGCGAAACCATTTGGGCATAGTAACATCTTGTAATATATAACAAGTGAGCTGCAGGATATGCTACCAACGGAGTATATGGTCGGCGAATCTGACTTCGAGGAACATTTCGCTTCTGGCTATCCAACTAGAGCAAAATGGTATGACGAAGATGCGGTGTCGAAGTATGACCTAAAGATTTTTCACCGATGTCTCGGAAATGGCCTGTGGGGTCGGTGCAGGGCTCTTCTCTGAAAACCTCGCCGTCTCTAAGCCATTTCGGATCCCAGATTCCCCTAGTGTATTTCAAGCGAGATTGCTTGCTATTGGGGAGGGCTGCCGGATGACGAGGCGATAGCCACAAATGACATCTCAATTTTGCACGAATAGCCAGGCCGTCATAAAGGCCCTATAGGCGGCGAAAATGTTGTCGAGAATAGTAAAACCATGCTGTCGAGACATGGACGATTTGGTCAGCCTCCACAACGTCACACTCCACTGAGTCCCAGGTTACAGGAGTATAGCAGGGAACGAGCCGAGCGGGCCAATAAATTTGCGTGGTTAGGTTCTGCCCTTGCAATCACCTACGGAGTGGTTGTCCATGCGCCACCAGGAGGGAAATACAGAATAAATGGAGCGTACTTAGGACGGGAATCACCTCTAAGAACATATGGCCATCTTACAATATACAAAGAAATAAAGTCCAGAGGTGGCCAGAGTTGTTGCGGTTTCGACGGGTCACTAGCCAGTGGGAGAGCACGGGGCCAGACTGGGTATCCCATGAAATGAGTACTATGGAAGTTACAAAGATAGGAAGTAGTCTCTGATACACTTTTTCGTGCATGTCCAGTACTAGCTAGAGCGCGGCATCGAGCTTTGGGCAGCCTTTCTCACTAACATACCCGGGATCTCCTCTAAGCGAATAGGAAAATAAAATACTTAACTTCCTCAATTCCTACAGGTTAGATCTAAAGAAGTGCCCCGGTTAACCACCTTGACAGACTTAATTTCAGCTAGGGGTTTTGTAGCAAGCGTTTATTTTGGCATGTAAATATTGGCTCTCCATCTATCACCTTTCAAAGTAATAGTTTTGATACGAGAAGCTGTACTGTAGATAAATATGTATGTATACGAGATAAACTGCCGTACCCTTCGAGATGATTAACCATTCATGTTAAAACGACATTGAAAATTGTAAACTTGCATAAAAAAAATAATTGAGTCAGCGACCAACCTACCTCCCCCCACCTCTCTCCTTCCTTTCCCACCAATCTTTACCCTTACAGAAATGGTTCAACTATTTTACAATAATTCGTTCTACGAAAAACGATCTGCAAGTATGTAGTACTCGCACCTAAGTATGTACGAGGCCGGTAGATGTTTTTATACCCTTCACGGATGTGATAAGGTATATTAACTTTGTCATGAAGTTTGCAACACACAGAAGGAAGCATCTCCGACCATATAAACTATATACATATATACAGTATGATGAGACGAGTCGATTAAGCTATGTCCGTCTGTCCGCCTGTCCGTCTGTTTCTATGTAAAGTAGTCCCTCAGTTTTAAAGCTATCGAGCTGAAATTTTGTACAAAGCCTTCTTTCTATTGCACGCTGTATATATGTCGGAACCAACGGAATCCGACCACTACGTCATATAGCTGCCATAGGAACGACCGGTCCAAAAATTCGTCTTTGTGAGAAAAACTTTTTTATTTCTAAAGATTTTGGTTTACAAATTTCACAATAATCAATAGTATTTTTAGCGAAATCACATTCCCGAATTCGGTTCAAATCGGACTTCTCGATCATATAGCTGTCATAGGAACAAAAACAAGTTTTTGTCAGAAAAACTTTTTCGTTCCTGAAGATATCTGTACAAAATTGCATATTTTATATTGACGGCTAAGCCACGTTCCTAAATTTAGTTGAAATCGGCTCACTATTTCATATACCTCTTATAGGAACAGTGAAATCGGAACAAGTTCTACTACTAATTTCAAAGTGGCAAACGTACCACAAAACACAACGAAGGTATGATACCCTTCACGCTTCGCGGCAAGCTAACCGAAGCCTAACTTTTTTTTTGTATGAATAGTGTCAAAATGCCTAACTTTAAGTGAATGTACTACTATAAAATATTACGTGATTGTAATGAAACTTTGAAACATTATTGCCTATGATGTTAGTTATCTTTGTCCATCAATATTTTTGACCTCGGGTGTTCTTGAGGGGTGCAGGGGTGTGCTAATAAATGTACTATTATTAACCTTTTTTGATGAGGTTTCAAAATTCCATTATTTTTAGTTTTCTGTGCTAGTGAAATGCCGCTTTTCTGTAAATTTTCATATTTCTAAGTATAACGGTGTCGAAATGCAAGGAGGGTGGGGCAAACTCGGAACACATATTTTCCCCTCTCCCTCTTTTCTCCTTTCTTCCAGAAATGGAATGTACTCAACGGTACCTTTCTTACGATACCCCACTTGCCTATACTAAATGAAAAAACAAAATCGACCTTCATTTCCCCTCTATGGAGACCTGCCCTTACAGTTTACCTATTACGACGCATTGCTTTCTCCAGAGAATTTTAGTACTTCTACATATTTCCACCAAATTTCATGCATGTAGCTTCAGCGGTTCGTGAGATATTTCATGGACAGACAGACAGGCAGACAGACAGTCGGATGCATGACCGATTTCATAAGGGTTTTGTTTTTTACAAAACCCTAAAAACGATCAATGTATCAATCCAAAATGTCGAGTTACCTTACCATGATACATAAAAGTAGGCAGTTCACCATGGAAAAAGAAGAAAACCGGATGCTTGCCTTTTTATACCTTATGATAATACGAAACGGAAACCATCCGCGCAAAAGATGGCAGCGCTCCAAAGCATGATCCAACGACCAACCATCAGGATCGGACATCACATATTCAACCGTGACAGGTTATATACGGGGAAGATTCCAAAAACACACAATATAGAAGTGGAAGCAGGAACCAACAATTCCGAACGAAATTAGGAACTCGAAAAGACAAACTCATTACGAACGAAAAAATGTGTTTACAATGTGAGCTGACCGGAATGCCCCAAAATCTACACATGACATACCATTCGCCTAATTACGACAAGGATGGATGAACACACACGGGAATTTTTCAAGCGAAAAAAAAAATCAAATCGATGATTGTGCGACAAATTGCTGGTGTAGGATAACAATATCAATATCGCGAACAAAATAAATTCGAAGAAACCATCTCCTGGACACTGCCGAGAGCGAATGTATCCTGAAAGAAGATAACCAGGTAGTCCTAAAACACGACGAGGAAAATTGTGCAACGACACTCATTAAACCAATTAGTCATTGATAAAAAACAATGTATGACAACATAAATACGCGGCTTTGTCGTGAGTGTTAGTTGGGTAGAGTTAAGTAAGAAGGGTTAGAACTGAAGAAGGCTGCACGTGGCTGCCGAGACAATTGTATGTAGAAAAAGCAATAGAGATCTGTAGTAGAAAAGAAAAATCCCAACGCTTTTTAGTTAGTATTTTTGCTGAAAAATTTTAAGAAAATTATTCCAGTATAAGATTTGATTTAAACTCCAAACAAAAACAAACTACCTATGCTATACAAGCCACAATCTTTGATAGTTCTAATTTTAGTAAGTACGCATTTCCTCTGAACCTTGCTACCTCGCATACATAAAAATCCTCGAAAGTAAAGGAAACATCATCACCGTCGTGCCGCGACAGCCCGACGTCGAGCCTTGGCCGCCTGAATCGTTGTCCTCCAATTATCTCGGTCACTGACCGCGTCCTCCAATCTTGGAAGTCCAGCAGTTGTTCGGCATCCACATATACTGAGCTCCCCCAAAGAGATCTCGGTCGTCCTCTCAGTCTCACTCCGTCGACTCGTCGTGCATTCATTACTTTCTTTGACATATGATCATCTTCCATTCGTTGTATATGCCCTTCCCATTGAAGTCATTGTAGCTTGACGATTTTCAAAACTTCCAGCTCATCGTACAGTTCATACAGCTCATTGTTGTACCGGATGCGCCATTCATCTCGATCGCAAACAGCTCCGAAAATTCCCCGCAGAACCTTACGTTCCAATGTGTGTAGCATGTTTCCGGAGGCTTGAGTTGGGGTCCATGCTTCGCAGCCATAGCATTGCACTGGTCGTATAATGGTTTTGTACACGCGGAGCTTCGTGTTTCTGTGCATATGCTTCGATTTCATTATAGGGAGAACCGAGAAAAAAGTCTTATTAGCTAACTGTATCCGTCGCTTGATTTCGCCAGTTTCGTTGGCGTCCCTTGACAAGTTGCAAACCAGGTATATGAAGTCGTTCACGATCTCGATGTTGAGGTCGCCCACATTGCTGCTCGGCTGTGCAGGTGTTCTTGTCATCGATTGCATCACTATTTTAGTTTTACCCTCGTTAATACGTAATCCAACTTCCTTTGCAGCGGTATCGTGCGTATGCAGAAGTTCTTCTGCGTCAGCCAATCTTCGGGACATGATGTTGATGTCGTCGGCGTACGCTGCTAATTGTGTCGACTTGATGAGTAGCGTCTTGCTGTTGTCCATAATCATAGCCCAAATAGTGTATTCCAGTGTTAGGTTAAAGAGCGTCGGTGCCAGTCCATCGCCCTGTTTCAGACCAGTGCGTGTTTCAAATAGATCAGTAAGGCTATTATGGATCCTGACCTGTGAGAGAGAAGTGGTCATCGTCATCTTTGTCAGTCGCACTAATTTTTCCGGTATCGTAAATGCGGCATGATGTTGTGCAGTACACCTCGATCGATACTGTCGTATGCCTGCTTGAAGTCGACAAAGATTTGGTATTCGTTTACATTGTACTCCTTGCACTTCTGGAGTATCAGTTTGACCCTAAGGAGCTGATCGGTTGTAGAGCAACCAGGTCTGAAACCGCTTTGATATTCGCCAATGACACGTTCAGCCCACCGTCATAGCATCGCTCAGAAGCTTATCAACCGCAAAGATTTTGTGAGGGTTGAATCTCGATTGGTGCACTGAGGAAATTCTACTTCTGTTGGATGTCTTCACCAAGTGATGATCTGAGTCGCAGTTTGCTCCTCGATAGGAGCTGACATCCATGAGACTTGACGCTCATCTCCTGCAAATGAGGACGTGATCAATTTGGTTGACGGCATGTGCGTCTGAAGACTTCCAGGTCTGCTTGTGAATGCGTCGATGCGGGAAAGATGAGCCAGAGATTGAAAAATCGAGTCTTAATGCGAATCGCACATAGCCGTTCATTTATGTGTTTGAAGTCGGTAGTGTGCGGCTTGAGGTGATTGCTTACGATAAATGCTACTCCAAACTCCTTGCGGCCCGATGGTTTGCCACTTGTAAAAATTGTGTGCGATTTCTTGTCATTGATCTCGCTGCCAAGCCAATTTGTTTCCTGAACTGCAGTAATGCGCAGATAGTACTTTTCGACCTGTTTTAGAAAGGCCTTCAAGGCCCCCGGTTTGTTCAGGGAGCCTACATTCCAGGATCCGAAAGAATAATCCTTTAGTCGTTTGCGTGGTCGTCGTTGTTGATCCGTCCAATCCGTGGCTTTTGTTCCAAGTTTCTTGACATGGATTGGTTTTTACAAGGACGAGTGGTCATCGCTTAACCCCATTTAGGGGATGGCCTCGGAAGATAGCTGCTTCAGGTGGTTTAATAAACGTGCTGGATTTCACACAACAATGTTTTGCAGGTCCAACCACGCAAGTCATTCCATCCTACTAAACCTGAGACGCTTGCAACTATCTGCATTTTTCCAAACTGTCTTATCGCTAAACTTGGCCGTCAGTGATTTGAAATACTGCCGTTACCAAGGGGCGCCCACGTGGAAGACTATGGAAGAAATCTTTTGCCTTCTCTGTGTCCGGATTTTTCAGGATCCGAAAGAATCGTCGGGTTTTTCTAGGTTTTTTTTGGAGTAGTTTTCACAAGGGTAGGTCGTCTGATGATTGCTAGGAGAGTTCACACAATTATATTGAAGGTCTTACTACTTGATTCATGGCACGTGATGACCTTGGACGCTTAGGTTTAACTCAGCCAATCATGCTATAACTAAGGTGCATGCTAGTTACTGCACTTCCGAAAAGTAGATATGCTATTGAAACGTCAACAAGATGTTGACGCGCCCATGGCCCTGGAGGAGTCAAGGCAATTAGAGAGAGAGAGAGATATACTGAAAAAATATATCCCGAGGATAACTATCTGACTGCAGAGCAATTATTGGATCGAACTCTTGAATTTCTCATGACTTAATGTTTGGCCCAGTGTGTTGTGCCCTATACGAGTACATTCATAAAATGGACGGGTGTATAGGATGATGCATACTGTGCGTTTTTCCGTTTGTTTCGTTAATTCCCGCCATTCAATCTCAAGTAAATTTGGTATGTAAATTTCTCGGGTCGGTCTAAACACTACCCGGTTAGAACAAGATTACCGTTTTGATTGTGAAATAAAATAGAAGCCAAGCCTAGAAGATTTGGGTATTTTCTGAATCGAGATCAATGCACTGAAGTAGGATTGACGCCGTTTTGAGTCCCTCGGTCCGAACGAAAGACTTTCGAAGACACGAAGTGAAATTCATTCATTACGCGTGACTTCTAAATCGCTGTGATAAGAGCAATGCTGGGTTACTGTTGGAGGCATTTTGATTTCTTTTGTTATCACAATAGGGCGTTCTTGAACATGAAGTGAAGCGGAAACCGAACCTAGCAATTGTGAGTGTCTTCGAAAACATGCATTGCGAGCATCTAGGTCATAGAGGACTTAACGAATATAAAGGATATTAAAAATATTATATACGGGAGGGGAATAAGAAGCTCGCGGTCAATTCAAAGTAATTTCATAGGCATGTTTTCTCAAGGATGCTGCTTCAAAAGGCAAAAGGCATTTTTCAAAGCAAATCCGAGACAACACGAGAGCAAATGGATGGACAGAACGATACTTTCTGTTTCATACTGTTATATACGAGTACTGTTGAATTTCAACAAATCGCTTAAACTTCTCCACGAAGGGCTTTTTTTAGATATAAAACAAAATAATCAACTTCCATAAATTAAAATTAACAGTCAAATTGGTTTCAATTTCCTTTTGCAAATAGCCGATTTGCTCGTCTTTATTTTCATGGACCATCCCTTTAGGTAAGGAAATATACGGGTACATACATACATACGTTTTCTATCTACGAAGTCCTTCTAGTCTCGTTAAGGTTAAGGTACACAATATATGTCACTTCATTCGGATGCAAATTTCTTGGTAGTTGTTGCAATAGTAGTCAGGACTCTGGTCTTGTGAGACGACCAGCTGCTGTAAAAGTTTAAATTGTTGGTTATATAGTGCAATTGGAAAGCAAAATTTTTGTTCCGGGCGAATAGTTTTTGCAAAATAATGATCAACGTGTTAATGGAAAAGTATTTAAGTTGAAAGTTAGATGCCATTAATAAGAACTGTATCTGATCTTAATTTTGATTTTGTTATTATTATCTTTTCTTTTATCTCCGCCGTGGAACATGCAGAGAGCCTTAAAACTTACAAGTATCTTTCAAGATTAGTCTGATGATTTAAACCATTTTCGTCATCGGTATTCAATGTTGCCAATGTTTCAAATCATTCAAACGTTCTTCAGTCATAGGAGAACGAAGATATGATTTCACTCTTTTTATGCAAGAGAAATATTTTTCCGCTGTACAGTTGGGTACAGCAATGCAAGCGAACATTCTATAACCGTTTCAACACGGACAAGAGCTGCCACAACCATTTCAATGGATGAAGGAAAGGAAGGTATATGTGTGTGTCATATTTTTGACTATCGGTTTTTTTTTTGGAAATTGAGAGCAATACATCGTGGCGCAACTGCTCTCAATTTTCCTCCATCGCGCCGGAATTGAGCTCAACCCTGGTCCCAGGATCTGGATCTACTACGTATGCAATAAAACACTGCATCCTTACGCGACGTCAGTGAGATGCACATGTTGCAAAAATTGGTGCCATATAAGGAATTGCTCTGGGCTAAATCACCATAGGCAGTGGAATCACTCATTCACAGCGAGCCAATTCAGACTTAGAGGACAACAACCAACAACATCAGCACAAACACCTGACGTACTGCCAGTTAGTGTGCAAACAAGTTCTCAGGTATCCCCTATGACTCCAGTGAACAGCTCTTCCACCTCTAGGATTCTTCTGCAGCATAATCTTACACCAACACCAACTGTCGCCAATTATAACACCGTCTCTATTGTGCAACTCAACTGTAACAGACTGCCGCGTAAAATCGTCGAGCTAACGGCATTTTTGGACAGATTTCACATCAAGATTAGAGCTATACAAGAGACAAGGCTCAACACCAACTCTTTACTCAACTCCTACAGCGGCTATAACATCGTTAGAAAGGACAGAGTGTGCAACGCTGGTGGAGGATTAGCTTTTCTAATTCATCACTCAGTGTCGTACTATAAAATTGACATCTCGGCCACCGACAATATCCTGGAGGTTCAGGCCATTGCCATTCAGTCGGGTAACACTGATATTGAAATCTTCAACATTTATATTCCACCAGTATCCAGCTGTCCCTCAGGATACAACGTCAATATCAATTCGCTGCTCACTGGACAACATCGACTCCTCGTCGTGACTTCAATGCTCATTATGAGTTGGGGCACTCCAACCTGGACAACGATACTAGAGGGGTTGCTATAGCAGAGCAACTTGGTGCATCGGATATCTGCCCACTAAATAACGACACGCCCACTCGCATTGCTGGAACCTGTTCCAGTTCGCCGATATCTCGATTGCCAGTGCTGGATTAATCAATGACGCACAATGGGAACCAGTCCTGACGCTGGCATTCTATCATCTGCCAATCATCATTAAACTGGACCAACCAGCCAACACCCAGTTTGCTGATCATCGTACATTCATTAATCACAACAAAGCCGTCGTGGGAAGGCTTCGAAGCGTAAACAAATACGGCCTTTGAGTCCCAAATGATGTGCGTATAGCTGAACAAAACGTAAGACATATTACACAGGAAACGGCTGCCAAATTTATTCTAGCTGAACGCATATTCATAATTCGGCCAAACTTTCCAACATCAGCAGCTAGATTAGTAGATGAAAGGGATCTCATTTGCAGTGCAAATCCGGATTATCCTTCAATCAAGGAGCTAAACCTTGACATAACTATACAAACAAGTGACGGAGCATAGGAGAAAGAAATAGAATTCTCACCTTGGTTACTGCAACTTAACAGCCTCACAAATCCCACCAAGCAGAAAGGGCAGGCTGCGATTCAATTCGGCAACACTACGGTTAATAACCCTACCAGATGCACTAACCACTTCAACAAACAGTTTATCGAGCACCCACCACCTGGTAGACTTAAGCGTATCACCACTCGGAGTATCCGTAACCAGGTAGCTGACCAAGCACTTTAATTTTCACCTGAAGAATTTGCCATAGCTATAAGAAAAGCAAAAAAATTCGAAGCCCTAGGTGCGGACGGTATTTCGGTGGTCATGTTAAAACATCTCGACACGCCAGCAGTTCGATAAGTGCCGACCACGATTAATCTATCCATCTCAACGTCAATTATTCCTGAGTGGTGATCCCTAATCGAAAACCTGAAAAGAATCTAACACTAGGCGAATCATTTCGTCCCATCACTCTCCTATCCCCTGTAGCAAAGACATTGGAAGCACTAGTCCACCCTATTATTAAGACGCATATTCAACTAGCCAACCAGCAGTACGGCTTCCGAAAGATGCACAGCACCACAACGGCTTTGGATGTCATAATCACAACGATACATATTGGCCTAAACCAAGCACGTCCATATCAAAGAACTATTCTAGTGGCATTAGACCTGTTGAAAGCGTTCGACACTGTCAGCCACTCATTGTTTCTTTTTGACATCTGTGGTACATGGAACCCGTCACATTGTATTAAGTGGATCACCAACTATCTTGCCGGCAGACAGTCCTACACCGTGTTTAGAACTGGGAAATCTCCCCCAAGGAGGAGTCCCCTCTCCCACCCTGTTTAACTTATATATGTCAGGACTCCCAACACCACCTGACGGACTACAAATCATCAGCTATGCCAACGACAGTTCGATCCTGGCAACCGGCATCGATATCACTCAAATGTGTGAACAGATAAACGGATATCTCGACGAACTCAATAATTTCTTCGTCGAAAAAAAGCTTAAGTTTATCAGCTCCGAAGCCATCCGCTACCTTGTTCACTACATGGACAAACCAAACAAAGTATTTCATACGCAACCACTCGACGTATCTTCAGACGAAATTCGAATACTTAGTGCGACCAGGACCACCGCGTTCCGGCAGCAGCCGATTTTACGCACTGGAGCGACCCATTTTTACAACGGCCAAGAGCTGCCGAACCCCTTTAATGCAAGAAGGATGTGTGTTACATGCTGTATTTGTTTTTTGTGTTTATTGGGAGCAACACATCTCGGTGGAACTGCTCTCAATACTACTTCTCCGCGCCGGCATTGAAAAGAGCTCAGGTCTTTGGATCTGTTGCGTATACAATAAAGAGCTGCATCCCAATGCGACGTCAGTGAGATGCAACTGCTGCGACGAGTGCTATCACCTGAGGAACTACTCCGGTCTACACCATCACAGGCAATGAAATCCTTGATTTACCGCCAGTCAGTGCAGAAATCGAGGTTCACAAGCAACGAGCTCGTCAAACACGCCTCACCTTTCTATTTCAGTGAGCACCCACACTAGCTTTCAGTCAATCCCAACGACTCCTGCAAATAGACCCAGTAGGGTTCCCCAACAAAACAACCTTACGCCTGAACCACCGATCACCATTTTCGATACGCTTTCACTCGTCCTTTTTAACTGCAACGGGCCGCAAATCAAAATTGACGAACTCGCTTCATTCATGGACAGACACCGCATTCAAGTTGGAGCCATCCAGGAGACGAAACTATTGTACATCCCAATGCGTCCCTCAGCGCTCATGGAAATTACATCATCATAAGGAAAGACAGTAGTCCGGATGGCGCAACGGTTAGCACGTTCGCCTTCTACGCACTGGGCCCCGGTCCAATTCCTACTAAATGCGGTAGTTTTCGATGAAAAAGGGGACTTCTGTACGTGTCGGACTATGAGCCCACTCAGCTGTTAAATGAGTACCCATTTATGGGGTAAATAACTGAGCGTGTTACTGATCACACACCTTTGCACAATACATATCACCCCTATACCGACCTCATGGACAAGACGCCGCCACCAAGGCATGTCAGGCGTGATTCGAGGGACCTCGAAAGGGTCGTCCAGAGGTACAAAGGGGTTCCTTTTGACAACAACGCATACAGATCAGCCACCACAGCAAGACATGACTAGGAGGTACAAATATCAATCGCAGGACTAGGTCCAAATAGAGTTCTCCCGACATAACCACCAGCCATTTCTCCCGATGAGCAGCGAGGACGACACATGCCCAACTTCGGTCGGGTTGGTGTTCGCGTCTTAACACCTACCTATCTCGCATTGACTGGGATGGCACGAACACATGCCCTGCCTTCAATGGTACACCTCGCGATGTGGACCACATTTTCAATTGCCCAGCTACACCCACACACCTGGCCCCAGGTCACTGTGGGAGAACCCCGTAGAGGCAGCTTTACCGAGGAAGACGAAGAACAATAAGAACATGTAACACACTCATACAACAAACTTCTGACCATTGCTACAACAAAAACAACCAGGACTACCGTGGTTCAATTGTGCTCAGGGTGGTGCTCACGTCTGAACTCGTACCTGTCCCGCATCGATGACAACATTCAGAACTCCTGTCCACCCTGTGGTCTCACTCAGCATGATGTTGAGAACATCTTCAACTGTCCTGCAGCTCCAACTCGCCTAACACCTATGGCGCTATGGGGAAATCCTATTGAGACCGCTGCTTTTCTTCACCCGGAGTTAGAGGAGAAAAAATACAATATCGAGTGTCAGAATTTATGACACACACATGTAGCAGAATTCTTTAATTGCTACTACACCAACATTCTATAAGCAATCTCGACATTCGGAAAAACGGTGGAAAGGTCACTTGATCGGAGCATCCTCAGGATTTTCAGTGGTGAAATGCGACGTAGTAGGCAGCCGTTTTTGTTTCACGTATAATAAGTAAATATAATTTTTGTTCAATTTCTTAAATAACAATATTCAAAAAAATTAAAAAGTCATCAAAGTTTTCCGCCCCCCATCCTCCTTCCAAAAATAAAAAATATGTCGCCCTGGGCAGTAGCCAATGTTGACCATGCCTAAATCCGCTACTGCATATTGACTGTTTTGCCGAATTATGCATAATAACCGTCAATTTTGTCAGATTTTCAACAATCAGCCTACTCAGTTGGCCTTCCAATATTGACATAATGTCGACCACACTGTCGAATTGTGCATAAACAAACGTCAGTTCTTGTCAATATTTAAATTTCATAATAATTAAATGGTCTACTGAGTTAGCTGACTGTCGACCACCTGTCGACTAAGTACCAAGATATTGGCGCCACTGTTCCTATAGAGACATACAGGAGAAGCGCAGTTTGAAGTAAGCCATAAAAATTTGCAAAAATTGAACTAGAAAAAAAAAACTGGTAAATTCTGCTGTTTGGTCCGCAGGACAATGGGTGGTATGCATAAAAATGAGGATAACTCCAGAGTGGAGACTATTGAGTGCATTTCTGAGTCTGCGATGTTCTGTGAGTTGAGTGGAAAATTGGTATGTATAAAGTACACTATTCAGAGGACATACAAACATCGAATTAATTGTTCACTCAGGCATTCTATCGTTTTGACATTTTGTCAGCTGTTCCTGTCATTTTCTTCTCTTGCGAGGTAAAATCATTAACAAAGAAAAAAGTCCTTCTTGCTAATCGTTTTCTCGGTGATTCAGATATGCCAACTGTGGAGGAAGTGTGTAGCTCTTTTTCCGTACCGTTGCCCCGGGAATAGGGTAACGGTACGGAAAGTTTTTGGGCTGCACTTGTCGTGGACGAAACCCATCGGCTGAAGAGCGATCAAAATCAATTCTTCTGAATTCTCTCGAGCTACAACACTGGCTATAAATTCCTCTTATCGCAGAACTTTTGGATCTAACCAACATGGACATTGAGGCGAAGTTGAGCTGCTTTGAGTACCTGCCATCGGCATAACTTCGATATCTGAGGTGTCAAATTTTATCGGTGGCCCATTCACGCTAAATCTAAATTGCGAGTGGCCTGTAAATATAAAAAATTAAATGATGATGTATCATAGTAGGTTCGCAACTACCTAAAGCGGAGATTTATTTGATACACAATTCTAGTACTGGATTTTCCCATACAAAAGTTCCAAATTTAAAGGTAAATATCTCCAAAAACGGTTATGAGTTCGCGAAAATGGACTTCAGATTCGTTCTTTTCAGACCAAATTTGATTGGAACCCATCATTAAAATATGGAGCCTCAGATATCGAAGTCGCCCCCTGCCATCGTTCAAAGTGGCTTCGTATGCGACGAAAGAAAAGAACGAAGAAGGGGACACGGAGTTCATCAAGCAGGTCGCTGAGGACTACGATCCAGCGTATTGGGTCAAGTTGCTTCGGCACCACAACGAACAGCAACAATAAGGCATTGGGCAAAGGCAACCGTGTCCGCAAATAAGTTAATTACAACGACGGTGGCAGAACCCTGCGCCGATTCCAACTGTTTCTGACTATTCGGGTGGATATTTGGAAAACCCAAAAAATGGTGGCGATTTTTAAGAGAAGATACGACAAAGAAGGAAAAGATAAATAGAATAGAAACAAAATCGTAATGTTGCGCCATATTTTTCTTTTATAATTTTACAAATTAATAAAAATTATCAATTAAACTTCTAAATACATATTTGTTTTACTAGTAAATGAAATGGAGATTGATTGGTTTACATAGTGATAAGTCCAAACATGAACATTTACCTGTTTGTCATATGGTATGAGCTACAATGCGAGGATAAATAGGATATGTTCAATATCAACTATAGGATGACTTTCTAAACGAACAAAGTATCTGACGCACGATTTGTTTCAGTTCGTCATAGTAGCCACTACGGGAGAGAACGTTTTAATGAAAATTGATAAGTACTGTTGTTGTTGTGGTAGCGATGCTTCAAATTCTGCAGTTCTTCTTGCATCGAGGGTTTTTTCGAAAAACGGGTCGTTCCAGTACGAAGAACCGGCTGCCGTGGGAACGATTGATAAGTACTCATACACCCACTTTTAATTCCGTTTAGGGGCAGTGTTTAATATGACGGATTCCATCTTGAGATCCTCTTTAACTATGGCAAGTACAAGATCAACTGCTAGTGACTAAGTAAATTCAACCTCGTTTCAATTCTGTCGTCTGACATCAGACTTGTATCAGTCTCTCGGGTTAATGCAGACTCATTTCAATAAGGCGTCGAAGCCATCTTGTCTAGCTAGAGTCGTTTCACCCATGGAGTAGTAGAAGTCCTACGCATTATAATCTGGTGTCAGTTTTTGTGAATGTGGTTTGCTGGCCTTCTTTGGTGTCGTGTGATAATTCAATCCATCTAGTAGCTCTTTACGGGGCGAACTTCTTAAAGTCATAGTGTGGTGGACGGCGATTTAGTTGGAGTTGGTGTATTTTCCACATCGAAATCGTCCTCCGCATTTTCGCGCATGAAATCGCCATCGTCAAGAGTTAATTATACCCTTCACGGATGTGATAGGGTATACTCGTATTAACTTTGTCATGAAGTTTGCAACGCACAGAAGGAAGCATCTCCGACCGTATAAACTACATATATTCTTGGTCGATATGACGAGACGAGTCGATTAAGCTTTGTCCGTCTGTCTGCCCGGTTCTATGTAAACTAGTCTCTCAGTTTTAAAGCTATCGAATTGAAATTGCACAAAGCCTTCTTTTTATTGCAGGCAGTAAATATGTCTGAACTAACGAAATCGGACTACGTCATATAGCTGTCATAGGAACGACCGGTTCAAAAATTCGTTTTTGTGAGAAAACTTTTTTATTTCTAAAGAAATCTTCTTCAAATTTCACATTAATCAATAGTATCTTTAGTCAAATCATATTCCCGAATTTGATTTAAATTGGACTGGTCTATCATATAGCTGCCATGGGAACGACCGTTCCAAAAGCAAGTTTTTGTTAGAAAAACTTTTTATTTCTGAAGATATCTTTACCAAAATTCATATTATTCAATCATATTAACTATGAAATCACGTTCCTAAATTTGTTTGAAATCGGCCCACTATTTCATATACCTCTCATAGGAACAGTGAAATCGGAACAAATTTTACTACTAACTTCAAAGTGGCAAATGCACCATAATCACAAAGAAGGTATGATACCCTTCACGCTTCGCGTGGAGGGTATCATACCTTCGGCAAGCTAGCCGAAATCTAGCTTGTTTTTACTATCCTCTGTTGTCATTATCCAAATAGGGGACTTGCTGAAAAGACTACAAAGGCGCCACTGGTCCGTCCTCCTTCAAATGCCTTCCTCCTGATCGACATCGTCCTGCGGGGATTTCTGCAAGCAGCCAGAACTTAAGTAGCTCTCACAGTCAATTAAGTGAATTTGCTTACCAAAAACATGCTAACAAAGCAAATCACCGTATATCTACTTGTTTTGATAATTTGACAACTGTCATGGTGTATATGTACACCAAAAATGTTGAAAGACTGTCGCTTGAGTGTGCATATTTGTAGACTCAGGTTTTCTTGACTCAACTCAGATATTATGCATACGAAATTGAGTAATTTATCATATGCGATGATTTTTTTAAACGTCAGACTGATTTTCACTCAAGATGGCGGCTGCTGGTGAGTGGAGTGGAGTTTTTCGCATATGTTATGCATATCAAATTTAGTGAAATTCGGTCAACTCAGCTTTCCTCCACTCGACTCACTTTATGCATACCACCCAATGGAATAGACGGGTTAAACTGGGGTGCCTGGTCATTGTACAAAAGATTATCTGGCTTAATCCGAATACCCACATTAAGCGAAACGGTTTTTCGAGAACCAAGAGTACTACATCTCTCTTTTTTAATAAACACTTCATCAAGTCCAACAAAAGTATTTCGAATTCGCATTATTTTTTGAATTATTTCAAACAATGATTTCGCTACCTAAATTAACTTCCATCAGCCCCAAAAACATAATCAACAGTGAAAATATGTACACAACAATTTATTTGTTCATTATATTTACAAAATTTCGTTGGCGGAATTCCGAAGAAGCATTTTAAAATGTACATTTTCGAGCATTTCCCGACATTCTGCACTGGAATCCACGAATAATGACAAACATGCGAAAAACGTGAACAGTCATAATACGCAGAGATGAAAACGATATGAAATATGGATGATGCTGTCGAGTATTGCTTTGTTGTTTGTCGGTTCGTTTATTCGTCTTCCTCGGCTTGCGTATGTTATGTACAGATGGAGCATCAACACGACCCCAACCCTCAAGCGACAATAATGTTTTCAAAACCATTAAGGACCTGGTGTCCTGGTGGCGAAGTTAGAAATGCTGGATATTAATGGGCAGGATTTCTTTCTTTTCGCACAGATAGATGTTCACAGTCATGAATCCATTTAATCTGGAAAAAAGCTTTCCTAATCCTAAGACAGCTTGCGGTGGGAAGCATTTTATTCATTCACATTTCCACATTTAGGCTGTGTGAAAAGGAATAATGCGATTAAAATCATTTGAAGGTCAAGCAACTTCGGAGAACTCGAATGAGTCCTCCGACCGTTCGTCAGCATGAATTACGAGTACTATTTATTTAAGTCTGCAAAGACGAGGTGCTTATCGATAAATTAGGATTTAATTTGGTATAAGGTAGAAAGAATAAAATTTCTTGCTGTATTACGATTTAATACAATTTCAATCAAGATTAAGGGATTTTAGTAGAATATTACAAATATGGATTTAGGCGTTATGTTCATGGTTTGTTAATTGCTTGATTAGTCACATTTATTTAGGTTTCCTCTTTCCCTGTTTACATCGATATTGGTTGTGGTAACGTCTAGGACATAACATTTTTTCCGATGGAATTGCTTGGCTTCACTAACCGATAACCTAAGTCCAATTTATTTAATCATATCGAAACTGTGGCTCCTTAACGTATATTGCATTCGACCTTTGCGTTATTGCCCAATATATTCCTTTTTAACCATTTTATTGCCTTGTATTTCTGAATGCTGATATACATTTTTAATGACATTTATCGCGAATGTGTTAAGAATCGAAATTATTTATTACCTCGTAAGGCGCGATTGTAAGATTTATGATCACTAAAAGCTGAACGGAATGATTTATCCCGCATATGCGGGTATTTCTGGTAATGTTTTTATTCAGATTATATTCTCGGGCAATACTTTATTTGCTTTTTTGTACATTAGTATAGTATATAGTATGTTTGTACTGTATGGAATTGTGTTACTAATTCATAGAATCGAAAAACTGTACCGAAATTTTCGGTACAATGCCGAAATTTCGACCTCTTGCACAGTATACTAAACGAAGCTTCGGTAAGCGGAACTATACTGAAATTTCCTCATACAAATATTTCAGTAGGGGTCGGATATTTTTTTCAACCAAATCGTGTTAACAAAAAATATACATGCTTGTTTTTTTTTATGGTCAAATAAATTTATACATTTTGTTGTATTAGTAGTCCTACTCTTATACGAAATCGGCTCGTGTTTTGAATTAGCATATTAGAAACACGAGCCTATTACATGTAAATATAAAATATGTACAAGAATGCCAGTCGAAGAAGTTTGTCTTGCAAAGTTATTTATAAAGTTGGCCCAATAAATTATCCAAATTTTGGATTACGAGAGCCGAACGGACCTTTTAAAAAAAATCCAGAAAACCCTGATACTCGGCATTTTTTTCATGTCATATCAATCCTGACCCTGCACGATATTTTTTTTTGTTTTTAATCTTACAGTGTTCACTTTAAGTTAACAAAATTTACCACAATTTGAAACAAGAATGGTCCCCGTAAACCAAATACTTTTCATGATATGGTGTAATGACCACAGTTGACAGTAAGGCTGCCCTGGGGAGACGCGCATAAATATTCTGGACCTTCAAACAACTGACCTGCTGTCCGAAAGTTATATCTTAAGCTGGACATTTACGACTAGCAGTTTGATCGTGAGCATGCACCGCACCACGTCAAAATCAACAGAACAGTTGAAATGGGGAAATTTTTTCCTACTGACTTAGACGTGGTTCGATGCATGCTCGCGACTAAAATGCTTGTTATGTGTGTCGACCCATCCTCGTCTAAATTTGCCATTCCATTTGCAAGAACTGAGTTTTACTATAATCCACCTTTACTTAGATTGCCGCGTAACTATGACAGTCTTCTGCTTGCGAGCTTTGCATCATCGCTCTTCTTTTTAAAAGGGACGTAAAAATTGCACGGGATTGGATTTGACATTTTTGACGTTCTTCCTAAATACTTCCTTTCATCGTCATCACCGCGGCGCGCCAGCCCGACATCGAGCCATGTCCGCCAATTATCTCGGTCATGTGACCACGTCCTCCAATCTTGGAAGCCCAGTATATGCGCGGTGTCTGCATATACTGAGCTCGCCCAACGAGATCTCAGTCGTCCTCGCACTCTCACTCCGTCGACTCGTTCTGCGTTCATTACTCTCTTGGGCATGCGATCATCGTCCAGTCTTTGAACATGCCTTGCCCATTCAAGTCGTTGTAGTTTGACGATTTTCGAAACTTCCAGTGCATCGTACAGTTCATTCAACTCATGTTTGTACCGGATACGCAAGCCATCTCGATCGCAAACAGCCCGAGAATTCGCCGTAGAACCTTACGTTCAAATGTGTCTAGCATGTTTCCAGAGGCTTGAGTTGGGGTCCATGTTTGGCAGCCATAGCAATAGCACTGGTCGTATAATGGTTTTGTACAGGCGGAATTTCGTGTTTCTGTGCACATGCTTCGTTTTCATTATGGGGAGAACCGAGAAAAAGTCTTATTAGCTAACTGCCTCCGCCGCTTGATTTCGTCAGTTTCGTTAGAATCCTTTGACAAAGTTGCAACTCATACATACATGTACATATTCTTAACCCAAATAGCGTATTCCAGTGCTAGGTTAAAGAGCGTTGGTGCCAGTCCACCGCCCTGCTACAGAGCAATGCAGTTCAAATAGATCAGTAAGTCTATTGTCTCCCAAAAACAACTCTGTTGTAAAAAATTCCCCGCCAAGAAAAACCTCTCAACCGCAAAAAGGATTGATATGAATACAATACCGCAAAAGTACTCGTAGCTTCGCACCCCACTCTAGGGTTGGCATATTGAACGCTGATTGAATTAGTAAATTTCTTTCAAAGCTGATTGGCGGAGAGCTTTATAGCCATAGACAAAATGACAGTGAAAATGACAACGATGTCGTTCTAGGCAATGGGGCGCATTTCCCCAAAAGACTAACCCAGCGCGCTACACTCCTTTGCCACAGATCAATGCCATGTGATTCTAGGACCCCCTCTTGGTCGGCCTTAGTTGGAAATGGTGTATTCTTGGGCCCTAATCCAAGTCTACGAGAACATGCTGAACACATTCGAACGGAAACTCCTTCGGCAAATTTACGGAACAGTTTGCGACCGAGAAGGATGGTGCATCCGGTACAACTATGAGTTGTGTGAACTGTACGATGAGCTAGAAATTCCGAAAATCGTCAAACTACAACGTCTTCAGTGGGCATTGCATGTGCAACGAATGGACGATGTTCGTATGCCGAAACAAGTAATGAACTGACGGCGAGGCGAGGGAGCGAGACTGTGAGGACGACCGAGAGCTCGTCGGGGCAGCTCAGTATACGATGTGGCCGAGCAACTACTGGGCCTCCGAGATTGGAGGACGCGGTCGTGTGACCGAGATAACTGGAGGACAGTGATCAAAGCGGCCAAGGTCTTACGTCGGGCTGTTGCACCACGACGATGGTGATGAAATAGAACGAAATTTTTCGAAAAATCTTCCCAACACTTAATTGATCTACCCGTTATATTGTACATTAGAGCCTCCCGATTTTTTGCGTGTTGTGTGTTATGCGAGTTTTAAAGACCTGTAAAAGCCGTCTAATTTAAAGCACGGTCTCCTTAAATATCTTCGATTTTATCTTTTTTTATTGGACTAAAATAACTTTTCCGGAATCTTTCATTCATACCTCTGGGGACAAGTAAATAATGCCAAAGGCCTGAATCTGAACAAGCTTCCGATACCGATACAATTCAGTCCTGAAGGCTGAGGTAAAAATAGCAGCAACCACCAATTCCACACAGTAATTGGGAAGGATATACGAGTAGATACTCGCATATGATATACAGGTAGATAGATATTATGTTACACGAGTTCCAGCGTTAACGGTTGAGAAGTTTTCCTATGAGTGAAAGGTAAACCCTTTTCCAGCAAGATTGGTTTTGCATGTAACGCTTTGAAGTTTTCTTCTTGCGGTTATGGATCCTTGCAGGCAAAATAACGTAGAAAACGTAAAGATGGAAATGTGTGGGTTAGGTAATAAAGGAAAATTGGAAGGAGGTAGCTCTGGAAAATATTCTGGTGGTGCGAAGTCTGTCAGGGACAACATTTCCTCATGATATCCTTAAGACTGTAATTTCATAGTCGGTGATATTGAGAAAAAAAAATAGAAAATTAAATTTAAAGCGGATAGTCCATATGTATATTATGATCTGGTAACGTACTAAACAAACATTTCTTTAGTATTAAGATGTTGCATCGTTATTTATGCATGTATCGTTGCATATAGTAAAAAACTACCAAGGGAAAATTCTCTGTTTCGATGTGATAAAATACTTTTTATGCAGATTATTTTTTAACTCCTAAAGGTGAAGTTCTAAATATCTCAAATGGATTAATATTATCAACCAAAACACTGAAAAAATGGAAAAATTGGAGACCCATGAAATTTATTCAAAATGTTCGAATGCTCTGTGGGAGTAACTGAAAAATTCAACATGTCACTATTGTAACAAGTGCTGTAAAGTAAAAAAGAAGTAATTAATAATATTAGAGAAAAGAAGTAATGAGTACGCAATATCTCCAACAATTTAAAAAAGTAATGATTACACTTTGAAGTCAAATACTTTTTATCCAAAAAGGGTTTAAATAGTATTTAGTATTTCTAAAAAGCTAATTAATAATGAGTTACCTTTTTAAAAATACTAAATACTACAATGCTTTAATTCTTTTTGGAAACAAGTAACGGCAGTGCGTCGAACCGCTGACGGCCAAGTCTTAGCGATAAGACAGTTTGGATAAAGGCAGATAGCTGTAGCCTGAATGGCTGACCAACACCTAAGCGTCTCAGGTTTAGTAGGATGGAATGACTTCCGTAATTGGACCTGCAACATAATTGCGTGGACTCCAGCACGTTTATTAAACCATCTTAAACAGCTATCTTCCGAGGCCATCCCCTGAATGGGGTTAAGCGATGTGCTGACAACTCGTCCTTGTATAAACCACTCCACGTCAAGAAACCTGGAACAAAATCCTCAGATTGGACGGATCAACAACGACGACCACGCAAACGACTAAAGGATTATTCTTTCGGATCCTGGAATGTACGCTCCCTGAACAAACCGGGGACCGAAAAGGCCCTCCTTCAACAAATCGAAAAGTACAAACTGAGCATTACTGCAGTTCAGGAAACAAATTGGCTTGGCAGCGAGATCAATGACAGGAAATCGCACAGAATTTTACAAGTGGCAAACCATCGGACCGCAAGGAGTTTGGAGTAGCATTTATAGTAAGCAATCACTTCAAGCCGTACACTGAACCAAATCAGTACGTGATACTAACGAAAAAGTCCATTCAATTGATGAATTTTATTATTAATTTTGCTCCAACGAACAGTTTATTAATATAATGAACTAGTGTTCATTGTTTAATAATTTCTTAATTGAATCAATAATCATCAAATTTTTACATTGACAATTATCTTTTATTATTTCAAAGACAACAATGATTAATCTAATGTACATGGTTTATAAAATCAACGACCAGCTTCATTGTTTCAACGTACTGCAATCATAACCGTAATATGGAAGAAATTGTTAAAATAATGAATGAGTTCGTTTCCTGAATAATTCCCCGTTATTGTTTTCAAGAAAATCTTTCATTGTAGTATGAAATGCATTCATTATAATAATAAACAAAAATGCTGTTTCAATTATGTTCTCCATTCGACCAACAATATTGTTTATTGTGCCATTGAAAGGAAATTATTTATCCAATAACTTAGGGCGTGTTTTTTTGTTGTACTGCACTCCAGGTTAATTGGGGGTTATCTGGGTTAACTTACATACATTACACAAACAACAAGGGTATGTTTATGTTGTTTGTGTAATGTATGTGAGTTAACCCGGATAACCTCCAATTAACCTGCACCGCAGTACAAAAAACCACGCCCATATATGCTTAGAGTGTAGTAAATTAATCCGATGAAATAAAAAATGTTGAATTCTTACATAATTTTAATTAATTTTTTTATTAATCATATTGAAATTACACTTTGCAGTTTTTTATCTTTTATTAATACATATACTTAAGTATTTAATTCAAACTTACACAACTTCAGTTTTATTTAATAGACATATTGAAATTAAAGTCCGTATCATTTTGTTTTTTATTCTAGTATTTAAGCCAAGTGTTCAGAAAGTATGTGTACTCTGCTAAAACTTCTTTTTGATTTTAACTTGTAAAAATATGTTTCAATGAAGGAATAAAATGCTATCCCTTCAATTGGGAACTCAAGATCGAATAAATAAATTATTTTGAAACATATATCGAGAGCTCTGATGACATTTTTAAATGTATATCTTATATCATCGAAGTGGATGAATATTTCTTTAATATTAAATATGTTCTCCGCAATACAGTAAATGGATGGCTGCACTGACATTTTGGTTTTTTTCGCGTGATGTATTTGCTCCTCGACATGCTGCTGATTTGCTCCGATAAAGAGGACCGATTCCTGCGAGTCCTTTATGGTGTATTTCGTTGTTTGTTTTTTGCCGGTATGGGGGTCTACTTTGACTACCTTTCCAGTAGGCACAAAATAGCCATGGAGTGCCAAAATTAGTGCAGCATCTCGTCCATCTGGAAAAGATAATAGTAAATGTGAATTAAACTTTTAACTTAACATTTTAATAATAACATACTAATAGGCTAGAAGCCGCCTGCAAGAAACCCTTCGTTATCGGTAACCGGCTGAAATTTAGACCAGTTGTAAAGCATAGTACGCAGACTACGAAAACGTACGTCAACCCCTTCCTGCCCGGTTCCGTGACTCATGCTGACCGTGTTGAGCGTTTTTGAGGTGGTCAGCATGAGTCACGGAACCGGGCAGGAAGGGGTTGACGTACGTTTTCGTAGTCTTCGTACTGTGCTTTACTACTTGTGTAAATTTCAGCCGGTTATCGATGACGAAGGGTTTCTTGCACCCGGCTCCAGTACTATAAGGAAACGTATTATGTATTATGGATAATGAACTTACTTTCAGGTATGCTTTCTAAATTATTTCTGAGTTTTTCTAAAACAGCCTTAACGCTCTTATCTTTAACATTATTTTCCATGCAGAGGAAAGATAATATCGCAGGATATTTTGTCTGCCATTTATTCAATAGCGAATTATTATCCGCATCAAATGCCGCTTCAAAGTCAAAGTCAATCTGCAATGATTATTAAATTTATAGATTGAAATTAAGATTAAAGATCAAGGCATAAAAAAAATACTTACTAATCGATAACCTGATGGGTTTTTGTAGAAGGGCCATTTTTCAATGACTTCAGTAGTGCTTGAACTTTTTCTTATAAAATTTAGCCGAAACTGACGGCAAGCCTTCCATGTTCTGTCGAACTCTTCCACTGATAAATTGTCAAATTTGAGAGCCCGTACACATGATTCAGCATCAGCTTCCGGTTCTGAAAAAATTAGGTATGATAATATAATTTAATTAAATTCTTATATATATTTTACATTTGAAATATGTGTATTGTTATAACGTTATAAGCTATATCTTACATACCAAATATTTTTTCATGTCTGCAGTGAGATTTTCCAGTTATATTGTCCGATTTTTTCACAGCTTGCAAGGGCTTACTGATTGTTTTATAACCAGCTGACAAATTGTAATATTTATTATAAAGTTTTCCTCTCTTGGACGTTCGGTAATATTCCTGAAATAGAAATTGTATTAGAAGTAACAAACACATATTTCGATCAAACATGTTGGTCATCTATCTATCCAATACGTTAAAACCACTGACAATATTGCCACCAACAATAGGACGTTTACATTACTTACCAATTTTTCCGAGGGAAAAGTCTCCAAAATTTGCTTTTCAAGTCGATGACTCTCACCTAAAGACATTTTAATGCCCTTATTTTCCAAAAATTGGGCTATTGTAGCAATAAGTATGTTTCTCTGGTCGTCATTAAATTTTTTGAATTTGTTGTAATAGTCAACTAAGGCTTTTCCTCGGCTCGTTTCGTTAAGTATTGTATTTAGGTGAATAATATTACTACTTTCTGTAGTCAAAGTCGTAGTCATCTCGTAAGGTGAAAATCTTCCGGGTGTATTTGGTGTGGATATGGGAGTTGAAGTTGTCGATGAAGGATTACTACTATTGCTGGGAACTGGTCCTAGAGGGACGCCAATAGAATCTCGCCATAATTCCAAGTTATATTCAAAAAGAATTTGAACTCCAATTTCGTAGTGCTTTAGCAATCGCTCGATGTGGTGACGTTTGATGATCCGTAAAATATCTACAAATACTTTTTGTGCTAAAAAGATATATTCAAAAGTTAGAAGTTGTCGACATTTTATGTTAACAGAATATTACCAATTAACTCCTCTGCCAGCTCTGACTGACCCCATTGAGACAGGAGTGAGCGCAAATCTTCTTCTGGATTTTTTTCAACTTCGTCATTTCTATCGTTGTGCGTAGAAAAGGAGTATGAAATGTCGATCAGGTTTGGGTCCTCATTTGAAAATTCGAAACTTGCATTCGGAATAATAGTGGATGTTGATGCGGCACAATTCAACTCAGTGTTAAGCAAATTTGATTCATCCAAGTCGAATTCATTCATTTTGTCTAGGCGATTAATACATCCGAAGATAAAATTTAAGACAGCGGTTTTTTTTAGTTCGCAATGGTTGTTAGAAATTTTTCTTAATATTTAAACATCCCACTCTTGTGATTATATATTTTTAATTAATTATTTGGTGCAAATAATAATCATATTCTATTGAGTATTATGTACATATTATTCTGTCTAAATGGTCGACAATCAGGGTTTTTATGATACATATACATACATATTTATAAAGTGCAAATGTGTATAAGAAAACAAGTTATATACATTGATAATATTCTTTAGGGCGTAACATTTGTTTTCCTCTTACAGTTCTAATTAAATGTATAGGTGGCCCAACTATTTGACTAGTAGATATTAACGAAAATGACCCCAGATTGGTGCTATTGACTTCATAAGCCAGAAAATGATGGTTGTAATTCACTTTTTCTAGTTTTTGACAAAAAAATAATATTTTTGAATTGTCTATAACCACTATGTTTAAAATAAAATAAAATATAATATCCTGGTCAAAAACAGATAGATAAGAACCGCAACTATATTGAATTCCTTTAAAATGGATACGTGCATAAAATTTGTTAGATGTTCCTTCTGCTTGTAGTTTATTCTCTATTATATGCTTGAAATTACATTCCACAAGATGTTTTTCATTCTTGTTTAAGATATTAAAGAAATTTAAACCCCTAAGTAACATAAACGCAAACTTCAATTCATACTTTTTAGCTAATGTGACGCAAATATTCTTCCGTGAAGTTACAACATGGGAATAAATTTTAAATTGTTTATGTTTTTGCTCAAACTTAAAACACCAAAGTTTTCTGAGAGGACCTGACTGTCGTATAATTTTTGGGTAATGGATTAAATTATGGAATTTCGGCTTAAGAGTATCGTTAAACAAAGCGACATAATCCGTGTTGTGCTTTCTTATTTTATTCTCTAATATGATTAAATTTGATTCGTCAATTTCAAAACATAACAAAATATCAATTTATGTATTAATGTTCTTGCAAATGTACAAGTGCGAATCATTTTCAATTTAAATTGGAATTGTTTGTGACACTTGGTTTCATTCTGCACACCAACTTAGTATGCGTCTGTAGCTTAGCTCGGTAACGCACCGGGCATTTTTTGCTACTCGAAACACGGTCTCTGCGGTTCGCGCCCCGCAACGGGACCAACTATTTTTTATTCTCAAATTCCCTCTGAATTAATTTCTCCGAGCTTAGTGGTTTCGTATGGATAGTAGCACTCATCAGGTCTTGCATCTTTGCAGCTATCCATGTGCAAGACGACCACGAAAGTGTGAGAATTCTGTTTGTATTAAGCCGTGAAGGCGTGATTTTACTTGAAAACTCGACCGTGGAGGTCTAGATGGTGTGAAGCACTTATATTAACTCACTAGAGGGGTGGAGAGAGGGTGAGAAGTGGAGATATTTGTTCCCTGGCAATTTTTACTTTATGTATTAATGTTCTTGCAAATGTACAAGTGCGAATCATTTTCAATTTAAATTGGAATTGTTTGTGACACTTGGTTTTATTCTGCACACCAACTTAGTATGCGTCTGTAGCTTAGCTCGGTAACGCACCGGGCATTTTTTGCTACTCGAAACACGGTCTCTGCGGTTCGCGCCCCGCAACGGGACCAACTATTTTTTATTCTCAAATTCCCTCTGAATTAATTTCTCCACCCCTCTAGTGAGTTAATATAAGTGCTTCACACCATCTAGACCTCCACGGTCGAGTTTTCAAGTAAAATCACGCCTTCACGGCTTAATACAAACAGAATTCTCACACTTTCGTGGTCGTCTTGCACATGGATAGCTGCAAAGATGCAAGACCTGATGAGTGCTACTATCCATACGAAACCACTAAGCTCGGAGAAATTAATTCAGAGGGAATTTGAGAATAAAAAATAGTTGGTCCCGTTGCGGGGCGCGAACCGCAGAGACCGTGTTTCGAGTAGCAAAAAATGCCCGGTGCGTTACCGAGCTAAGCTACAGACGCATACTAAGTTGGTGTGCAGAATGAAACCAAGTGTCACAAACAATTCCAAAATATCAATAATTTCAATAAAATTTATAAGAAATAGCCACACAATATCATTTGAAGGAACTAAATCTTCAATCATTATAGGAAAATATAGAATAAACGTCATCATTTCCCTGGCAGACATTTTCAATTTTTTTTTCTTAAGATGACCCACTTCTATTTTAGGTGAAATATGTTCAATTTCAGTAGGACCGTATTCAAAATTTTGTTTTCTAAAGTTCAAAGTTTCTAAATTTAAATATTTCATCGTATAAACAAAATAGTGGATAATATGACAGGAGTTATAGTGACATATTCCCTCGAATATGTCATGCATAATATCGGCATAGTAGTTGTTGACAACATGAAAAGACGGAATTGTGTTCAATAATGATTCTTTATAAACTCCTCTACTGTTTGGATTCGAAGCATCAATATTGTAATTTTCAATTGTACGCATCACCTCATTATTTTTGCTGCTCATGTGTTGCGTATCAGCTTTAATAGCTCTACAAAGCCTGCAGAAAAAGTTGCTAGAAAATGATTTCGCAAAATTAAGAAAGCAATTTAATCCTAAGTTGTCTCCTATGACAAGACCCAAGACAAAGTGTACATCGACAAGGACGTTATTTTCATCTTTAATGCGCAAACCGTTCAATTCCAAGTCTTTTAATTCTTCAATAAGAAATTCAAAACATTTTTCATTGCCGAAATTTTTTAGATCTGAAGTCTTCGTGACTGCTGCATAAAACACATTTTCTATTTTAGATTCTTCAATAGGCAAAGATGGAAATGAATAATAAACGTTACAAATCGAATGCTTCGAAGAATGAGATCCAAGTGGGTTATTTATTTCAAAACCGTCAATATATAGGATGTAAGGTATCAAAATTTTTCCAGGATACAATTTAATTTTCTCTTTCCACAATTCTCCTTGAACAAAATTTGTCATTTTGTCATTGTCTTTTAAATTGTTCATATAGTTTAAAGTAGGTTCAAGTAATTTATTTTCTTCGAAAAACGACTTAAATTGAAATTTCAAAGGCATCAATACTCCTTTTGTTTTTATTTCTTTGTTTTCCAGCTTTCCTCTATGATATCCTAATCTGACTTCATCATCAATTGTCACTTCTTTAAAATCATCAACGTAACCCTCACTTTTGAGAAAATTTTTAAGAAGATAATCTGATTTAAATAATTTGAATGGATCCCTGAGACTTGCAACCAAACTAGAGATATTATTGTATATGATAGATTCCGGAATGTTTGATTTGGCGAAATCCATAAACGTGTCTAACATGGGGTCAATTATAAATGTATTAACATATTCTTGAACTTGTATTACATCTTTTCTGGTGAAATTATCGTTATCATGAAGGGTAACAGAAAATCGCAGTGCCAAGTTTCTAAGTTTTTTTAAGCTAGAATCTAAATCAAAGTGATTATTTTCGCTTTGCAAACCGATATTGTCACTCATCGTGGTGTCACGATTATCCGTATGTCATAGTTTCTTTGATTATTATTTTGTGGATTTTCAACTTTGCCACTTTGATGATCATCGGTGAAAGATGTGTCAGTAGATGTATTTTCTAAATGTTTTCGAAGCAAATGCCTTTTAAATCTGGACATATTCGCAAAACTTTGTCCACAATCTGAACATTTAAATGTAGAGATTGTATTTAAAGTATGGAAATGCTTAAGGTGGTGAATTAACTTATCGACTTCACTAAAAGGCGTTTTACACTCAAAGCACAACATTTGTAACAAAATTAGAAACTACAACTTAAAGGAAATCACGGCAACCGATAATAATAATAATTCTTACCTTACATATACTATATGAATGTACAGAAATTAAAAATATTTCCCAGCAGACAATTTACACTGATCACTTGAACACTTTGCCACTTCAACACTTTGAACTTGACGAACTGCAACATTGCTCAAAACAAACGGGAATCTTCAAAATTAGGAAATATCATTGTTCATTTTATAACTTCTGTTCTTTAATATAACAATGAGTTGTTGATCTCAAGTAGTGTTTATTGTATTAACGAACGATAATTATTAAAGTGGCAAATACATCATTAAAAACGCTCCTCGGTTCATCAAATCAATAATCTAATGGTAATTAATTCAACGATCAATCTGAGTAGTTGAAATAATAAACATTTTCATTAATTTGATAAAGTGATGTATTGAACTATAAACTTTTTCATCAACTTTGCGTTCACAGTTTTGTATACTATTATTTTGGTTATTAATATAATAATTCGACATATTATTAGTATAATGAATGATTTCGTTGGTTTAAGAAATTAATTTTGTCGGATTAATTAATATCCGTCATTAAAGTAATAAAACCTAACATAAAATAATAATAAACATGGATTTGTTATATTGACAAATGTGGTTATCATTCAATGAGCACAATTTATAGATACAATAAAAAAAATACATTGATTTAACCAAAATCAGTTGATAAATGCCGTTTTTTGATATCATGAACGATATTTTTTTCAGTGTATATTACTGACTTCAAACCCATACAGGAATGGCTGTGTGCGATTCGCATTAAGACTCCAATTCTCGAATGTGCACGCCCCACTGAAGTTAAAGAAGAAGCAGTAACAGACGAGTTCTACGCCCGCCTTGAAACTCTTTTCGAACCACTTCCAACAAACGACGTCAAATTTCTGCTGGGAGACTTTAACGCGGAAATGAAAGTTGGCACCGGGGGACAACTGGAGGCCACAGTCTCCATGAAGAATATAATGACAACGACCAGCGACTTATCGACTTCGCCTGCAACAGGAAACTAGTCGTAAGCTCTACGTGTTTCCCGCATCACTGCATTCACAAGCAGACCTGGAAGTCTCCAGACGCACATATCGTCAACCAAATAGTGTGATGGATGTCCACTCCTATCGAAAAGCAAACTGCTACTCCGATCATCATCATCACAGCATCACAGGCAATACAGGTGTCTATGGGTTCTGGGAAGAACTCAAGGTTACCATCAGATATATCGCAGAGAAGGTCGTGGGATATAAAGCCCGGCGAGCGCGAAATGACTGGTTCGACGAAAAATGCAAATATTCACTTGACGCGAAAAACGGGGCCTATAGACAATGGATTCAACGATGAACCAGAGCCAGAAGAGAAAAATGTGATGAGCTACGGCGAATATCGAATAGAATAATTAGACGTAAGAATAATAATTTGACGAACAGTTGCTAAATATTAACGAAAACTTAGCTAATAGGAGCACCAGACAAGCGTACAAACTAGTAAATACAATTAAGAACGGCTACGAACCCAGGACTAGCCTTTGTAAGGACAAGGATGGAAACATCATCAGCGACTCAGATGGCATTAACAAACGATGGGCCTCTTATTTTGAAGAGCATCTGAACCTACCGTCTAACATCCCCACACAAGAAGCTCTCGACGATATTGTTGATCTAGGCCCACCCATATAACCACAGACAGTAGAGGAAGTTGATCTCCCGTTGCGGTCACTAAAACTAAATAAAGCGCCGGGCGCTGACGAGATTCTGAACTGCTAAAATTCGGTGGAACGGGTCTAGTTAATGCCATACGTCAATTATTCCTGCGAGTATGGGAGGACGAGGTGATCCCAGACTGGCGCAGAAGCACAAACTGAACAATTCACAAAAAGGTAGATAAACTGCGGTGTGGAAATTACTGGGGCATGTCAATAATTTGTACGTCCTATAAAATTTTGACGAAAATTCTCGAAAATAGAATAAAACCCTACGCAGAACTAATCATTGGCGAATATCAAAGTGGTTTCAGATCTTGTCGCTCCACAACCGAGTAGCTCTTTATGGTCAAACTGATATTCCAGATGTACTGAAAATACAATGTAGAAATATATCAAATCTTTACCGACTTTAAGCAAGTATGCGGCAGTATCCATCGTGGAATATTCTACAACAACATCATGCCGCAATTTGCGAACCGGCAAAATTAGTGCGACTGACAAAGATAACGGCAACCAACTTGGTCTCACAGGTCAGGATCCATAATAGACTTACTGATCTATTTAAACACGTACTGGCCTGAAACAGGGCGATGGACTGACACCGACGCTCTTCAACCTAGCACTGGAATACGCTATGCGGGCTATGGATATGGACAACAGCAAGACGCTACTCATCAAGTCGACACAATTAGCAGCGTTTGCCGACGACATCAACATCATGTCCCGAAGATTGGCCGACACAGAAGAACTTCTGCATACGCTCGATACCGCTGCAAAAGAAGTTGGACTACGTATCAACGAGGATAAAACTAAAATAATGATGCAATCGACGACAAGCCGACATGCCCGATGGTGCAGGGGAATCGGGCATCATTGTGGGGGACCTCAACATCGAGTTCTTGAACGACTTCATATACCTGGGTTGCATTGTCAAGGGACGCCAACGAAACCGATGAAATCAAGCGACGGATACAGTTTTCCAATAATACTTTTGACATGGAAATGTCTTATAGCTGGGGGTCATCCTAAAAAAGATACAAAGTATCTACACTGCATGCAGATACATCGGAACATGGATATGTGTTTGGCTACCGACTGCGTGGAACCTGTTGTGTTGAAGATATCGACGTAAGTTTTACCCCTAGTCCACACTCATAGATAAGTTCCGCAACTCGTGTCTATGGACAAGCTTTTGCGATTTTTTAGAGACAAATCGGGAACAATTCGAGTGTTCTGTAACTGCAAGTACATGTCTATGAGTTGTCTATCGTGTGTCTATGAGTTCCCATCAAGAATGGAAAACTTGAGACATTTTGTGCAACATTTCGTTGTGTTCGCAAGAGTATATAGCGTGCGGTCAGATAATTATCGTTATTATTATTATTATCGAGAAAACATATTAACTCTTTTATATTTTCTAACTAAAGTTAGAAATATATTTATTAAAATAAATATTTTCACTAAAATTATCATTTTTTTTATTATTTGTACTTACCTGCACGAAGTTTTTTAACGAAGATATTATGGCTTCACAAACTTCCGGGACAAACGATGATATCGTCTGCTTGGGAACCCTGGACCGGTTTTCTTCACACCTATGTGAAGTGTATGTGTGTGTCAGAGGACATTTGTACCAGGTTCGTGCTCGAGTTCGGGTTCGACAGTGTATGGTGACACTAAGGCTAGTAAATGAATCACCACTCGCCAGATAACGAAGCGTTATTGCCAACCTGAGTGCAGGTGGAATGCTTTCTCTAAATCTTGTATTTTGTTTTGAAATTTTACCTCCAACCATCTGTAGCAATACATCAAAATCCGTTGTGGTTAATCTGGTAAAATTTTGGAAGCCTAAACTATCTTCCAATTTCAGCTTTACTAATAGATTAAGCCCGAATTTAGGACCATCTACAAACAAGGTCCGTATAAACAAACGTTTGCGGGCGTTCTTCCCTTTTTCATTAGCAGAGATAAAGGCTGCACAAGCAGCAATTCCACAGGCAGCTTTTCAATTGCCATGTCTCTCAGAAACTAAATGTAGATGTGGACGAGCAACAAAGTCCATAAAAATGTTCCGAATTGTTCGCGATTGTCTAAGTACAAAATTATCAATTTGTCTATAGACAATCGCACGATTTTGTCTATGAGTGTAGACTAGGGGTTATAAAGATCCCAGTATAGTTATACTGGATGAAATCATTCGAAAAAACACGACCCACGCTTTCGGTAGGCATAAGACATATCCATGTACCGATGTATCTGGTGGCAGTGTAGATACTCGTCATAAATTCTGCTTTGCTTTCTCCTGTCCGCTCGGGCTCCTTTCTCTCGCGGGATCGTTTCGTTTGCATTGCGTGTGTGCAATATTCACCTCCTCTCGTGCACCCTGTTCCATCTACCCGTTCGGTACAGTTTGCAGACTGCAGCCTATCGACATTTCTCTGAGTAAGTTTCTGCTAATCGCAATCACGCTTCCCACCATCTTTTCTCAATCGCACGTGTATTGTGTTTGTGTATCTATTGCAAAATCGCTCCCACACTATCCGCCTCATCCCGCCCCTTTAATCAACAGTCCGGGTTCGGCACACACAATCCGTTTCTCAAGTAACGCGTGCGACTCTATGCGATTGTGTCCGGCAAACAGAAAGGGAAACTAACAAAAGTAAACAAAACATTCCAACACACGCACAAAGAGAATGCACAAAAAAAAATTGGAATTTTTGCAGAAAGGGGGGGGGGGGCATTTGATCTTCTGCAGACCTCTGAATGTACATCATGTCACGATGAGGTGCCCGGAACTATAACATCCTGCGACGAATATTTCTCTATTTCGGGGCTTGGGAGATTTTAACTCGCGCAGTACGAATCCGCCATTTTGTTTTGTGATATGTTTATTGCACGTGTGGTGGAGGCCCAAATTGTGGGCCAGTCAGACCTCAAATCGCCGCCATTGCAAATGCACAACCACAGTTGCTGGATCACCCGATTTGGATAGAATGAGCCAATCTAGACGAGGGAGTAATTTACTCCCTCAGATCGCATGCCAACGGATGTCCGCGACAAGCTGTTTGTGTCTCTCTCTGGCAAATGTGCAAGAGATTTCACAGAAAAGGACACAAACACGTAATTATGACGACGGATCCAATTCGTATTGGAAGCATCCGTTTTCGTTTCAGCCGGCTTCAGATCCATATTCATACAAAACGACAGATCCAGGTCTCGTATGATCTCATCGGATCTAAGTTGAGAGTGAATTGGTTGAACGTCAACTTGTTTCACTCGTATCTAAATGTACACTGAGTCGCTCACGCGGCGAAGTATTTGTATGGTGGCTGTTTAAGTTCGCTCGTCGCAGATCTGTGACGTTCGATTTAGTCTGATATGAGACGAGTGAATCGAAAACGGCCATTGAGATCATCGCATGCCAACGGCCAACGAAAAGCTGTTGCATCTACGGATATCTCTGGCTCTCTGTGGCAAATGTATTGTACATGATGGCTGGTAAAGTGAAAAACGACGTCGACCGTGCGCTCGTCGGGTAAGGGGAACCATGCGAAATTGAAGGATGATCATGACGCGCTCATCGTTGTGGGTGTGGCTGCTTCAAATGCCTGAATGAAAAGTGTGTGATGAAAAAATTGAAACTGAATGTTTATGGCTGCAAACTAGCCAAATGTTATTACTGATTACATTTTGCATCAGAATTATACTGGAATTGAAACGATTTATTTGTAAAATTTTACTGACTTTTATAAAAGCTCCTAGCACCTTCGACATACCTATTAGAAAAAATCATCTTCCATCATAATTCATATCTCATTGTAGTGCTATATTTAAGTATGTGTACTGCCATATCTATGTATTTGTACATTGATTTAAAATACCAATAAAGCAGTCTGAAAGAACAAGTCAAGGCGTTTAGACGTGTCTTCACAACATGGCGATCCTGCCAGTTTAACTACAAGCGAAGACGACGACATTTCTTGATTTTGACGACAGACGGATACTCCCAAAGGCTTTGGCAAGGAAAACATCACACAGATTCCGGCAAGTGTTGTAAGTAAATTCGACGGCCGCCTATCTGGCGAACATTTTGGACGGTGTACGGAGTGACTAGCAGTCGGCATTTGGCCGCAAACAAATTAGGAGTTCGTGTCTATAGCTACGTGAAGAGCAATTACTGCCCTACGACCGCTAATTCGAAAACCCATACCCGCGAAATTTGGTGGATCATGCAAATCGAAAATTTACGATTTCATGTCATGTGTTGAATACCGCATGTGATTGCAACAAAATATGTGCGGGGGCATACGAGCCGTTCACAGTCCCGTTTTATCTCTTCGTTAATTAGCAGCGATAGCAGCAGCAACTCGTTCAGCAAAACGGTATATTAAAATTGAAAAGAAAACTTGTTTGACTGGGTCTTTACGCCGCATGTGTCACCGCTAACAATATCTTCGACTCCATCTACATCATTACAGTCATATTAAATGATCATTGCATCGCAGCCATCATCTCGGGCTCCGCACTCAAATACTATAGTCGCATTACTGCTGTCAGCTCATTGTCATTTATTGAACGTCAGAATTACTTACTTACTTAATTACTCGTTTAATTCATCGCTGTGTGCGAACTACCTAGGAAAGTTTGGTCGAATAAACGTATTGTCCAAATTTATAACCGAAGTGGCTGAACAGAGCAAAGACAAACAATTTCTGGCAATGCAAAGCCAAGAGTTTAGAGGTGATTTTAGGGGAGGTCATCGAAATGGTCATCGAGGAAGATCCCGAGGCGGATTCCGAGGGAGTTATAGTGGCCAATTCCAGGGTAATCAACAGCATCAGTCATATGACAATCAGGGCGGTTCTTCAACCACTCGAAGCAGAGGTGTTGGACAGTTTAGTGACCGTGGTCGAGGTTTTTATTCGAACGTAAGAACACTCCAGGGAAACGAGGACACGCCAGCCCGCTGGGCGGCGGAACCCACTGCCTCGGACGAATAATCAAGTCGGTCAATATTCGAGTATGTAATTTGGAATGTAGTGATTATGTGTCAATTAACTTTCCTACTACATTCCTAGTTGATTCTCAAGCCGACATTTCAATAATTAAACTCTCATCTATATCAGCCGACGCCCTTATTGATGGGAATAATGCTCTTAATATTGTAGGAGTTACCGATGGCTCAGTTCAATCGCTAGGTACTATCTTCACTTCCTTTTTAGTCGGCCCCGAAAATTTTGAAATCGAACTCGAACTGAATGTAGTTCCATCAAACTTTCCTATTCCCGTAGATGGAATCATTGGAAAGGATTTTATCAAACATCATAAATGTAAGATAGATTATCTCACAATGCTATTCACTATCCGGCATGAAATAGAAAATTTCGAATAGGTAACGATAATAGCTCTAATTATAATTCCCAATATTACGTTATCCCCCCTCGCTGCGAAGTAATTCGATCCTTTGAATTGATTAATGATCATTCTGATTATCAAGTAGTTAATAAGAAAGAAATCTTTCCCGGTCTATTCATCGCCAGTTCAATAATTGATCCACAGAATTGTTTTCTTAGAGTCCTCAATACTAATTCCAGGCCAGTAGAATTGAAAAAAAGTTTAAAATTGGAAACGGAAAATCTTTCCAATTACGATATTATTAATGTAGAAAATTCTGATAGTGACCGAAAAACCAAATTAAAAACAATGATACAGCAAAAGTTACCAGGTCATGCGCCTAAGGATTTACTTAAACTTTGCGAAAATTACTCCGATATTTTTGCTTTGCCTGGTGATAAGCACACAGTTAATAATTTTTATAAACAGAAACTAACGCTTGCTGATCCTTCACCAGTTTATATAAAAAATTACCGATACCCACATACACAGAAAGTCGAAATTTCAAATCAAGTTAATGAAATGCTAAGTCAAAATATTATTGAGCCTAGCTGCTCTAACTATAATTCTCCTATTATCATTGTTCCTAAAAAATCTGTTAATGGCGACAAGAAATATCGACTATGCATTGACTTTACAGCCCTCAATAAACAACTTATCCCTGATAAGTTTCCATTACCTAGGATAGACGAAGACTTGGACAGTTTAGGGAGAACACGTTTTTTTTCCATTATGGATCTCTAATCAGGATTCTGGCAGATCTCTCTTGAAGAGAATTCAAAGGATTTAACGTCGTTTTCCACAGACCAAGGTAGTTTTCGTTTCAATGTTTTACCATTCGGTCTTAATGTGGCACCTAACTCATTCGCTAGAATGATGTCCATTGCTTTTAGCGGTTTAGAACCGGTAACAGCTTTTATTTATCTTGATGACATCATTGTCACTGGAATTTCCGCAGAACATCATCTCGAAAACTTAGAAAAAGTTTTTAGAATCTGTCGCTCAAAAAATTTAAAACTTAATCCTCAAAAATGTCAATTCAATCCGAAGTTATTTTCCTTGGACACAGATGTACGGATAAAGGAATACTTCCTGATAATTCTAAATACAAAACTATTTCTGAATATCCGGCGCCAACTGATAAAGACAGCGTGAAAAGATTCGTCGCATTCTGCAACTATTATAGGAAGTTTATTCCCAATTTTGCTAGCATTGCATATCCTCTTAATCATCTCACGAAAAAAAAATCTCAATTTACTTGGACAGCTGAATGCGAAGAATCTTTTCAGACACTCAAATTAGCATTGATTAATCCTCCTATTTTGCAGTATCCCAATTATTCAAAACAATTTATTCTCACCGTAGATGCCTCTAAGAATGGCATAGGAGCTGTTTTATCCCAAATAAGTGACGACAATTCTGATTTACCAATTTCTTATGCATCCAAAGGATTTACTAAAGGCGAAAAGAATAAGCCGACTATCGAACAGGAACTTCTTGCTATACATTTTGCTATTAAATATTTTAGACCCTATATCTATGGTACAAAATTCATCGTACGCTCTGACCACAAACCACTTCAATATTTATTTTCCCTGAAAGATCCGACATCAAAATTAGCTCGAATCAGATTGGATCTTACCGACTATGACTTCATCATTGAACATATTAATGGAAAAGATAATGTAGCAGTGGATGCATTATCGAGACTAGATTTTGAAAACATAAAAAAAATTCGGAACAATGATATTCCTAAAATTCTTGCGATTACAAGATCAAAGACTATAGAATCCACTCAAAAAATTGACGATATAAAAGCACAAGATGTATTAAATAATATAACAGTGAAAAAATTGCCCTTGCTAGAATTTTCAGTACGAAAAAATGAGGATGATAATAATCATGAAATAAACTTTACTTTAAGGGGAAGACACCTCATCAAATCACGAACCCTCACCTTGAAACCATCTAATGTAATAGCATTAATTGACATGCTATTTTCTGAGCTGAACATGATGACGCTCAAGAAGGAGTTCAAGGAAATTAAAATTGATCACATTGATGTCATATTCGAATATATTGACAGAAAAAAATTAAAATACATGGCAAACAAACATTTAAAATCGTGCAAACTCTGGATAATGCAACCGACACTAAACGTCGATTCTGCTTCTGAACGTCTAAAACTCATTGAACATTACCATAATCACATACTAGAAGGAGGTCATATCGGTCAAAAGCGTCTATATGAAAAATTTAAAAAGTAATTATAAATGGAAAAATATGGTAAAAGATGTTGCTAAATTTATCAAAAATTGTAATCATTGCCGAACCAATAAGCCAAAAGTAAAGAACACTGAAAAATTAATATTAACTCCAACTCCTAGTAAGCCATTTGATAGTATAATTATAGACACTATTGGTCCTTTTCCCACCACTACCAATCAAGTCAAATATGCAGTCACAATCATATGCGACTTTTCCAAATACCTGATAATCGTCCCAATACCGAACAAAGAAGCGCGAACAATTGCAAAAGTTCTTTTAGAGAACTGCATTCTCATTTATGGCCCTTTTAAAATAATCCGATCTGACTTAGGAAGGGAATATGCAAACCAAGTTATGAGAGAACTTACAGACTTACTGAACATTCAACATACACCTCAACCGCTTATCATCACGAAACTCTGGGTACAATCGAAAGAAGTCACAAGACTTTGAAGGAATATTTACGAACTTACACGAATAATAATCCTAAGGAATGGAATAAATTAGTTAAATATTTTGCGTTTTGCTACAATACCACACCCAATAGTGTCATCAATATGTACACCCCATTTGAACTAGTTTACGGAAGAATCCCCAACCCTTTATCAAATTTGAATTTATCTTACAATAATAAAAATAAAATAGAAACTAACGTTAATAATTATGTTAAAGAAGTAAAAATGAATCTCGAAATAGCCTATAAGCTTGCAAAAGAATTCTTAGTAAAAAATAAAATAGCGAATAAGATGTATTATGATACTAAATGCAGGCCAATTGAAATTGAAGTAGGCGACAATGTACTATTAGTAAACGAAATTAGATCTAAGTTAGATCCCTTGTATAAGGATGGATATATTATAACAAAATTAAACGACAACAATAATGTAACCATTAAGAATACGAGTACCAACAAGGAATTCGAGGTACACAAAAACAGAATCAGAAAACAATAATCTCATCTGAACTCCTATCGACTTTTTTCTTTCTAAGTAATGTCAATAATTATTGTTTTCTTATTCTATTTTTTTTAAGGGGGAAGGTGTAGTGCTATATTTAAGTATGTGTACTGCCATATCTATGTATTTGTACATTGATTTAAAATACCAATAAAGCAGTCTGAAAGAACAAGTCAAGGCGTTTAGACGTGTCCACACAACACTCATATACGTATACCATAAATGAAATGAAATCATATACCACACAGCATGTTTTTTTTCTTTCCGGACATCCTAAGATGCTGCCATAAACATTCAGTTTCAATTTTTTCATCACGCACTTTTCAACAGTCCGTGCACTCGTCGCGTGAGGAGAACCTTACGAAATTATGCGTTGCGTTGTGAGGAGAACCATACGAAATTGTCGAATGATCACTTCGGGTGGGCGTCTTGCCACAAGTGTATGATTGAAAAGTGTGTGATGAAAATTCGCTGATGAAATATTTTAAAAGGTAATAAGTGACTAATTATCGCTCATCTCCTAATGGAAAAGAAATGTAACCTTTGAAGACAAGGGTTTTTTTTTTGTGGAAAATTGTGGGCAGTATCGCCATGTGTGAAGAACATTAATAGGGAATCCATATGGTAATTCATAAAAATACCATTCTCTCCTTTTCCATAATCACTTAGGACAATAACCATTTTTATGGAGAGAATGGTATTTTTATGAATTACCATATGGATTGTCTATTAATGTACTTCGCACATGGCGATACTGCGCACGATTTTCCACAAAAAAAAAACCCTTGTCTTCAAAGGTCACATTTCTTTTCCATTAGGAGGTGAGCGATAATAAGTCGCTAATTACCTTTTAAAATATTTCATCAGCGAATTTTAATCACACACTTTTCAATCATACACTTGTGGCAAGACGCCCACCCGAAGTGATCATTCCACAATTTCGTATGGTTCTCCTCACAACGCAACGCATAATTTCGTAAGGTTCTCCTCACGCGACGAGCGCACGGACTATTGAAAAGTGCGTGATGAAAAAATTGAAACTGAATGTTTATGGCAGCATCTTAGGACGTCCGGAAAGAAAAAAACATGCTGTGTGGTATATGATTTCATTTCATTTATGGTATCTGAGATATGAATTGTGATGGAAGATGATTTTTTCTAATAGGTATGTCGAAGGTGCTAGGAGGCTTTTATAAAGGTCAGTAAAATTTTACAAATAAATCGTTTCAATTCCAGTATAATTCTGATGCAAAATGTAATCAGTAATAACATTTGGCTAGTTTGGAGCCATAAACATTCAGTTTCAATTTTTTCATTACACACTTTTCATTCATGCATTTGTTTGAAGCAGCCCCACCCACAACGATGAGCGCGTCATGATCATCCTTCAATTTCGCATGGTACCCCTTACCCGACGAGCGCACGGTCGACGTCGTTTTTCACTTTACCAGCCATCATGTACAATACATTTGCCACAGAGAGCCGTAGATGCAACAGCTATTCGTTGGCCGTTGGCATGGGATGATCTCAATGGCCGTTTTCGATTCACTCGTCTCATATCAGACTAAATCGAACGTCACGGATCTGCGACGACCGAACTTAAACAGCCACCATACAAATACTTCGCCGCGTGAGCGACTCAGTGTACATTTAGATACGAGTGAAACAAAGTTGACGTTCAACCAATTCACTCTCAACTTAGATCCGATGAGATCATACGAGACCTGGATCTGTCGTTTTGTATGAATATGGATCTGAAGCCGGCTGAAACGAAAACGGATGCTTCCAACACGAATTGGATCCGTTGTCATGATTACGTGTTTGCGTCCTTTTCTGTGAAATCTCTTGCACATTTGCCAGAGAGAGACACAAACAGCTTGTCGCGGACATCCGTTGGCATGCGATCTGAGGGAGTAAATTACTCCCTCGTCTAGATTGGCTCATTCTATCCAAATCGGGTGATCCAGCAACTGTGGTTGTGCATTCGCAATGGCGGCGATTTGAGGTCTGACTGGCTCACAATGTGGGCCCCCACCACACGTGCAATAAACATATCATAAAACAAAATGGCGGATTCGTACTGCGCGAGTTAAAATCTCCCAAGCCCCGAAATAGAGAAATATTCGTCGCAGGATGTTATAGTTCCGGGCACCTCGTCGTGACATGATGTACATTCAGAGGTCTGCAGAAGATCAAATGCCCCCCCCCCCTTCTGCAAAAAATCCAAATTTTTTTTGTGCATTCTCTTTGTGCGTGTTGTTAGTTTCCCTTTCTGTTTGCCGGACACAATCGCATAGAGTCGCACGCGTTACTTGAGAAACGGATTGTGTGTGCCGAACCCGGACTGTTGATTAAAGGGGCGGGATGAGGCGGATAGTGTGGGAGCGATTTTGCAATAGATACACAAACACAATACACGTTCGATTGGGAAAAGATGGTGGGAAGCGTGATTGCGATTAGCAGAAACTTACTCAAAGAAATGTCGATAGGCTGCAGTCTGCAAACTGTACCGAACGGGTAGATGGAACAGGGTGCACGAGAGGAGGTGAATATTGCACACACGTGATGCAAACGAAAACGAAAGGATCCCGCGAGAGAAAGGAGCCCGAGCGGACAGGACAAAGCAAAGCAGAATTTATGACGAGTATCTACACTGCCACCAGATACATGGGTACATGGATATGTCTTATGCCTACCGTAAGCGTGGGACGTGTTTTTTCGAATGATTTCATCCAGTATAACTATACTGGGATCTTTATAAAACTTACGTCGATATCTTCAACACAACAGGTTCCACGCAGTCGGTAGCCAAAAACATATCCATGTTCCTATGTATCTGCATGCGGTGTAGATACTTTGTATCTGTTTTTCTCGGTTCTCCCCATAATGAAATCGAAGCATGTGCACAGAAACACGAAGCTCCGCGTGTACAAATACATTATACGACCAGTGCTATGATATGGCTGCGAAGCAAGCAAGCCTCCGAAAACTTGCTAGACACATTTGAACGTAAGGTTTTGCGGTGAAATGTCGGGGCCGTTTGCGATCGATTTGGATGGCGCATCTGGTACAACCATGAGTTGTATGAACTGTACGATGAGCTGGAAGTTGCGAAAATCGTCAAACTACAACGACTTCAATGGCAGGGCATGTACAACGAATGGACGATGATCGTATGCCAAAAAGAGTAATGAACTCACGACGTGTCACCGGAGCGAGACTGCGAGGACGACCGAGATCTTGTTGGGAGAGCTCAGTTTATGTGGACGCCGGGCAACTACTGGGCTTTCAAGATTGGAGGACGTGTTCACGTGACCGAGATAATTGGAGGACAACGATCCAGGCGATCCAGTATTCCCATGCTATTGTCGTCAGTTATATAAAATTAACGTTTCAGTGTTAAATAAGTAATTAATTTCGATTGCCAAGAACTACAACAATGTATGTACTTTAATTGACCCCAAAGCCTTTTTCGTCCCTCAACACATTTTTGGCAAAATTTTCTCGTTTCGAACTTCATATATTGCATGTTGCACGCTCGGCCTATAGTTAAATCTTTCGATGGACTAGTTCGACAAATCGTTTTCCTCGGATAATAATTTCCCGTCATTAAGTGATTCCGGTACGTGATGTAACGTAGAATTTCGTTCCAGGTACGTAATTGCCTGTGAAGCAGATGCGAAAATTGTGCGGGCTTTGATGAATTTAAAAATGTATTGATGGCAAGGCATTTTCAGAGGATTAAACATACTTTAAATTGCCTCGCTGAAACTGTCGATCGATTCGCTTTTTTAACCCAGCCCAGATTACTGCTTTCACATTCAGTAGAACTGAAATTAATAATTAATTGATGACAGGATGGATTTATCGACTTTAAATTTTTAATTGTACATACAATGCAGTCTGTGTGCTGTTGGTGTTTAAAATTTATCGCGAGTTCAACATAAAAGTTGATGTGTTCATCAACGCACAGGCTTGTTGTTGTTGAACACCGGGAATTGTAGAAGGAAAACATTTACAAAATATAAATTTCAACGGCTTCCGTAAATGCCCACGAAGACACATTTAAGCCTCTGCTAAATGATGACCTAAAATGAATGTAAATCTTATCAGGACCTCTTTAGATATACAATATGAAATATTATATTTCATTTTGTTCCCCTATCCGGACCAAGTTAAAGAATGGCGTACTTCACTTTTTATGAGATCTTGATGTTCCTTTATTGTCGGGCCATAAATCCATTCTAGTGAGGTCTTGCAGGACGCCTTTGAAATGTGGTGTTGTGGAAAATTGAGATACGATGTTGAAATACTCTCACTTGAAAAATGAACAACTATATAGCTGCTTGCTGACAGTGCGGTGAATTACTATTGGTGGAATATAAAAAATTAGAAATGAAATACAACGGAAATAATGAAGTTTTTATGTTTGTTATACATACAAAGTATTCTATGGAATTGGCAGAACTTTTGTCTAGCGCGATATTCATAAGGATAACAAAAAAATTTGTTTATCTCGATTTCTTTTTAGGGTTTTGTAATAAAAACCAAACCCTTATGAAACCGGTCAAATGTCTGTCTGTCCATGAAATATCTCACGAACGTCTGAATATGTAGAATTATTACAATTCGCCGGAGAAAGCGATTCGTTGTAATAGGTTGACTTTAAGGGGAGGTCCCCATAGAGGGGAAGTGAAGGTCTAAAATTTTTTCATCTGGTATAAGCAGGTGGGATATCATGAGAAAGGTAACATCGAGTACATTCCACTTTCGGTACTTTCATTAAATTTGAAAAGAGGGGAAAAGAGGTAGAGGTGAAAATATGTGATCCGAGTTTGTCCTCCCCCCTCCCCCTTGCATTTCGATACCGTTATACTTAGAAATATGAGAATTTGCAGGAAAGCGGCATTTCATTAGCATAGAAAACCAGAAATCGTAGAATTTTGATATTTCATCAAAAAAGGTTAATAATAGTACATTTCTATAGTTGCAGTTAGCACACCCCTGCACCCCTTAAGCATACCCGAGGCCAAAAATATGGATGGCTAATGATAACCGACATCATTGGCAAAAATATCTGTAAGTTTTATTACAATCACATAATATTTAAAATAATAATAGTACATTCATTTAAATTTATACCTTATACCTTAGACAGACGACGCATTTGAATGATCATTCCCACTCGAATGATAATTCGATTTCATGTGTGTCTTGCGAATGATCATTCGAACATCGTCCGAATGATAATCCGCGAATTACAATTGGCATAGTAAACGTAATTCCTTCTTTGTGTATGCAGTGCCATCTATCCGACAAATTGTCATTGAGTAGGAAAAATATGCGCCCGTTGATATGCAATAGAAAAAATATTCACTCGTTGCTACGCAAAATGTTCGTTGCTAAACGAAATAAACAATATTTATTCGAAAAATCAGTGCTAAGTTGATTTTGTAGTGACAGTTGGGACGACGTTCACATCAAAGTGTGTGTCTAATTCGTCATTGCCAGCAATTCATCATCACCTTATACCTTAGACACACACAGCAACCGAAAGATCATTCGGCCCAGCAAACAATTTCGTATCATTTGGGAGATAAATTGCCCAGATAATACGATGGCGATTCTTCCATGCGATAAATTTATAGATTATTTGTCGCCTTTTCAATAATTAGGGGATATCCCTCAGACGAAAGAAACGCGATACGATGGCGATTCTTCCTTACGATAAATTCATAGATTATTTATCGCTTTTTCAATAATTAGGGGATATCCCTCAGGCGAAAGAATGGCGATAGGATTTCAATTCGCCAATTTATCGCCAAGATGATATTTCGCCAATTCCGAATAAATACAAAACGACGATTGTGTCATTCTTATTGTTTGTAGTCTAGATAGCGCAACGGTTAGCACTATGGACTTGCAAACATGGGAACCTGGTTCGAATCCTACAAATATCAATTGTGAAAAAGGATGAAATATGAATTATGAGCGTCAAAGAATATGTAAGATAAAAAACATCATGAAGATTAATCTAATAAAAAAAGCGATAATAATTTTTGTTTTAGGTGAATCTCATCGTGTCATTTTGTCAATTCGTAAATTTATCCCCGCCGCGATTCGCTTTCTTGTTACCAACTCGTTTCGCCAAAGTTTCTCCAGGAAGTTTCGCTTTCGGTAACTATTTTCTCCCGAAGGGGGTGACTCCCGCGATAAGATGGCGATATCCCCGTCTATAAATTTATCTTCCAAGGCGAATCGCATTCTTATTGCGGAAGATAGAAATTGTTTGCTGGGGGTGAATGATGAATTGCTGGCAATGACGAATTAGACACACACACTTTAATGTGAACGTTGTTCCAACTGTCACTAAAAAATCGACTTAGCACTGATTTTTCGAATAAATATTGTTTATTTCGTTTAGCAATGAACATTTTGCTTAGCAACGGGTGGATATTATTTCTATTGTATATCAACGGGTGCATATTTTTAATACTCAATGATGATTTGTCGGATAGGTGGCACTGCATACACAAAGAAGGAATTATGTTTACTATGCCAATGGTAATTCACGGATTATCATTCGGACGATGTTCGAATGATCATTCGCAAGACACACATGAAATCGAATTATCATTCGATTGGGAATGATCATTCGTGTGCGTCGTCTGTCTAAGGTATTAGGCATTTTGACACTATCCACACAAAAAATACACCTACCGGCCTCATACGTGTGAGTACTACATTCATGTTGTTTTTCCTAGTGCGATTTGCAGTTATTTAATTAATCATTTTTGAAAGAGTAAAAATTGGTTGGAGGCACTCTGTCGTAAGTGGCCAACTTTACCGGGTAAGAGGGGGAGGAGTCCACATAGAGGCGAAATTAAGGTTCAATTCTTTTTTCCACTGGTATAGGCAAATGAGGTGTCGTGAGAAAGGTAATGTTGAGTACATTCCAATTTTTCGCATTTTCTCGAAATTCGTAGAAAGAGGAACAGTGAGGGAGGAGAAAATACTAGTTCGTAATTTGAACCCCCCCCCCCCCCCCCCCCCCCCCTGCATTTTGAGACCGTTATACTTAGAATTATGAAAACTTACAAGAAGGTGCGTTTCGAAAAGCATATAAAATGGAAAATAGTGGAATCTGTATATCATCTCAGAATAGGTCAATAATATTTTATTTGTATAGTTACAGTTAGCACACCCCTGCATGCTTAAACATGTTCGAGGTCAAAAGTACTGATGGCCAACGATAACCAAAACCTTGGGCATTAATATGCTCTAAGTTTCGTTACAATCACGTAATATGAATTAGCATGTAAAATGTAAGTGGGTAAGATATTTTAATTACTTTTTTTTATCCATCTGAGTGGTATCAAGAAGAGCAAGGAGGGGATATTTATATACCGAAATAAGCGCTTGCTACAAAACCCTCGGATTGCGGGCGCAGCCCTCTATATTCCGGTTTCATTTAGAATGGCTGAGGAATCGCGTGATTAAGTTTGTGGGTGGCATTTTCTGGACAGCATGTATAAACATGCTAGCAACATGCATCCTCCGAAACCATAGTTTATGCTAAGGAAACGTCAACTAAGCCACATGGGTATAATTGACGCGCTATGCCCTACCCCACCAGGGGTTGAGGCAAATGGTAGTGTATATGTATAAGCAAAAAGCATTTTATGCAGCTCTCTCCTATTTGAATTAGTGCTGCGAAATCAGGGCCGTCGAGAGGGGGGTGCGGAAGGGGCGAATTGCACCGGGCCCGTGTTTTTCTATAGGGAGCCCGGAAATTAGAAAAATTTAAAATAAAGAAATAATTTTTATCATAACGCGTTTCATGAAGATTAAATATAATATGGAATGATTCGTTGATGATCAAATAATATGAAAGTTTTGAAATCAAAATTATTCTTAATTAATTAGTAAGCCTAGTACTCTGTAATGATGGGCGACGTCGGAGGACGAGGGTGAGTATTGGCCGCGAAGGCCGGAGTACACAAGACGTGAGCAATAAACTCTCCAAATACTGTCAGCGATGTTCGCTCGCAGACCAACTCAGTAGCCGGGAGTTGCGGGGTAGGTTAACGGCAGCTATTGGCCTGCTCCATCAAATACAATACTTGAATCGCACATCAAACGAAAGGAAATTCTACTCTACCAAGACAAAATATTAATACGGAACGAAAATGGGACGCCTACGCGTCAAACTCCCTAAACCGGCGAAAACGCCAAACTATTTACTATAAAAATGCCACAAAGGCAGAAAAAAAGAAAGGGGAGGAAAAAAAGATTACAGTCCAGTTAGGACAGATCCTTTTTCTCTAGCAGTCGAGAGCCTAAGGTGTTACTCGGCTCTAATGTGGCCCTCGGTGTTACGGGGCAAGGCGTCTTCACCCTCCCTTCCGTGGACTTCCGGGCGCAATATATTTGGAAATCTCCAAATTTAAACGTTAATTCAAGATTAGATGGAAAGAAAAGAGAGGGGAGGGAAGCTTACACTGCTTAGGTCATGGTTGCATCAATATTCAGGTTTTTTTTATATTTATGTAAACATTTAATATTAAATAAATTAAATTAATGTAATACGTATGTTACCTCTGTAAATTTCAACACATACGCTGGCACTTCCTAGTTCAATTAAGAAAATTAAATACCATTCGCTAAGCATACAGAATCCAAAAAACATATACACTCGTTGTATTGGGCATAATATACTAGACAATGTAGAGCACAATTGACATTAAACAAATAACACCCGAGCAAGGATACTAACTTAATCTATATAATCATAATAAATTTCAAAAATTTAGGATATAAGAACACCTGATACTTTAGTGTTAAGTCCCAACCCAGCCGATTATAAAAGCACACTAGGTTTAATTCAAAAATGAAACCGGAATATAGACGGCTACGCCCGCAATCCGAGGGTTTTGTAGCAAGCACTTATATTTGTACGCAAGTATCGGCTCCTTGCTTCTCTTGGTACCACTTAGATGGATAAAAAAAAAACATAGTAAAAATGTCTGACTGAATGTCATATAGTATCTTACATGCCCATTAATATTAGGCGATTGTAATGAAACTTAGAACATATTGATGTTGGTTATCCTTGGCCACCTGTACTTTTTATCTCGAACGTGTTTAAGGGATGCAAGGGTGCGCTAACAGTAACTATGGAAATAAACTATTATTAACCTATTTTGAGGAGATATACAAATTCCATTATTTCCCGTTTTATATGCTATTCGGAACCCACCTTCCTGAAAGATTTCATTTTTCTAAGTGTAACGGTCTCGAAATGCAAGGGGGGACAAATTACGAAATAATATTTTCTTCTCCCTCACTGTTCCCCTTTCTACAAATTTAAAGTAAATGCCAAAAATAAAATGTACTCAACATTACCTTTCTCACAACACGTGACTTGCCTATACCAGTCGATAAACAAAATTTGACCTTAATTTCGCCCCACCCCCTCCCCCGTTACAGTTGGCCAATTACAACACATCGCCCCCTACCAATCTTTACCTTTTCATAAATGTAATTAACCATAATATGTAACAATAACTGCAATTCGCACTACGAAAAACAACATGCAAGTAGTACTCGCACCTTCGAAGCCGGTAGGTGTATTTTTTGTATGAATAGTGTAAAAATGCCTAACTTTAAGTGAATGTACTATTATTAAATATTACACGATTGTAATGAAACTTAGAGACGTTATTGCCTATGGTGTTGGTTATCATTGGCCATCACTATTTTTGGTCTCGGTGTGCCTAAAGGGTGCAGGGGTGTGCTAACTGCAACAATAGAAATGTTCTATTATTAACCTTTTTTGATGCGATTTTGAAATTCTATTATTTTTAGTTTTTATACCCTAGACTTTTAGTATAGGGTATATTGTTTTTGTCACGACGGAAATATGTAACACCTTAAAGGAGGCTCCGGAGGTATAGCAATGTATATATATAAATGATCAGGGTCACCTCCTGATTCGATTTAGCCATGTCTGTCTGTCTGTCTGTCTGTCTGTCTGTCTGTCCGTCTGTCTGTCTGTCTGTCTGTCTGTCTGTCTGTCTGTCCGTCTGTCTGTCCGTTCGCACGATAACTTTCGATAGAATGAAGCTAGAGCCTTGAAATTTTGGTCAAATATTGGTAGTGTAATCTAGTTGGATGGTATTGAAAATGGGCATGATCAGGCCAAGAGAACGCCTACCTCCCCTACATATGTAAAATACATAAATGTATCTATAACTCCCGATTAAATAAACGTGAAAAGCTCTAGCTTAGGTAGATTACTCATGAGGGTAATCTTATACTCTCCTGGGAAAATAAAACTGATAAGTTGAAAACTAACGGTAATTTTCTTACAAAGAACCCCGTACTACCCTAATTTTCAGGTTTTTTGTATATAACTCCTGAACCAATTGACGTAGGCACCTGATTTTTGGCATGTAACCTTGAAGTGAGAAGCTGCTTAAGGTTTTGTAAGTTGGGCATAATCAGATCAAAGGAACGCCTACCTCCCCTACAAATTTCAAAAAATTAAATATTCCCTTAATTACGATAACTTTCGAAAAAATTATACTAGCAAGTTGAAAATTTGACAAAATGTTGCTAGTAAGACCTACTTTGTTGGTATTGAAAATGGGCAAGATCCGACCCAAGGAACCCCCACCTCCCCTACAAATGAAACTTCAAATAAGCGATAACTTTTGATAGAATGAAGCCAGCAACTTGAAATTTTGGTCAAATGTTTAAAGTGAGATTGAGTTAGTTGGCATTAAAGATGGGTAAGATCCGACTTAAGGAACCCCTACCTCCCCTAGAAATGAAACTTAAAATAAGCGATAACTTAACGACAAAATAAAGCTATCGACTTGAAATTTTGGTCAAATGTTTGTAGTATGATCCAGTTGGCTAATATTGAAAATACGTAAAATCCGACCAACGAAACCCCTACTTCTCCTACAAATGAAACTTCAAATAAGCGATAACTTTCGATAGAGTGAAGCTTGAGACTTGAATTTTTTTTTAAATGTTTGTTGGGGGATCTAATTGGTTGGTGGCAATGATGGGCAAGATCCGACCCAAGGAACCCCTACCTCCCCTACAAGTGAAACTTCAAATAAGCGTTAACTTTCGATAGAATGAAGCTAGCAACTTGAAAACTGCGACAAATATTTTTAGAATGGGTCAGTTAATTGATTTTGAGATTGGTCGAGATCCCACTGAATGAGTGCCAAACACCCCTATGAACTGGCCATATAGGAGACCCACTTCTAGTACATATGGTTGTTGCCAATTGGTACTTTTGGTATCACCACTAGGTCTGTACAAGTCTAGGGTATATACGCTTCGGACTCCGAGCCGAAGCGAAGCTTCGGCCTGGTTTATGTTAGTGAAATGCCGCTTTTCTGTAAATTTTCATATTTCTAAGTGTAACGGTCTCGAAATGCAAGGGGAGGGGGACAAACTCGGACCACATATTTTCCCCTCTCCCTCTTTTCCCGTTTCTTCAAATTAGAAAAAAATTCCAGAAATGGAATGTACTCGACGGTACCTTTCTTACGATACCCCACTTGCATATACCAGACGAAAAAAAAATTTCGACCTTCATTTCCCCTCTATGGGGACCCCCCCCCCCCCCCCCCTTAAAGTTGATCTATTACGACGCATCACTTTCTCCGGAGAATTATAGTACTTCCACATATTTTCACCAAATTTCATGCATGTAGCTTCAGCGGTTCGTGAGATATTTCATGGACAGACAGACAGACTGACAGACAGACGGACGCATGACCGATTTCATAAGGGTTTAGTTTTACTACAAAACCCTAAAAAAATATGAATCATAATAAATAGAAAATATATATAAAAGGAATTAAACAAGTTAGAGCGAGAAGCGCTGAAAATTTATTTGGCAAATTTAAACAAATGTGACGTTATATTCCCGTTGTCTGTATTCATCCGATTTTTGCATTTATATATAAGCATTGCTTCATACATACATTCATACATTCGAGACAGTGAAGGAAATATCAGCGTCGCAGTTTATCGCAAGCCAACAACATCAGAGAGATACAATACGAATGACTCCCATTGTTCACAACAACACAAATTAGCTGCCTTTCATTCTATGATCCATCTTCTGTGCAATTTACCTTTATCTGCTACCAACTATTTAAAAGAATATCAATATATTCAAAATTTAGCAGATATCAATGGTTTCAAAAGATCGATTATAGATGATCTAGTAATGAAACACTCAAAAAAGGCACATAAGAATAGCCTCTCAACATTGTTCGCACAAAATAATAACGACTCGTCAAAAAGCGAACATCGAGTGTCCGTCACATTCGCTCCATCAATTACAGGATCATTATTCCGAACCTATAAAAAAGAAGGCATGCAAATTGTGTATAAAAACAACTCCAAACTGAAATGTTTGCTTGGATCAACGAAGGACAAAACACCGACAGAAGAAATGAAACCGGAATATAGAGGGCTACGCCCGCAATCCGAGGGTTTTGTAGCAAGCGCTTATTTTGGTATATAAATATCGGCTCGTTGCTCTTCTTGATACCACTCAGATGGACAAAAAGAACATAATTAAACTGTCTTACCCACTTACATTTTACATGCCAATTCATATTACGTGATTGTAAGGAAACTTAGAACATATTATTGCCTAAGGTGTTGGTTATCGTTGGCCATCAGTACTTTTGACCTCGAACGTGTTTAAGGCATGCAGGGGTGTGCTAACTGTAACTACAGAAATAAACTATTACTTACCTATTCAGAGAAGATATACAGATTCCATTATTTTCCATTTTATATGCTATTCGGAACCCACCTTCCTGTAAGTTTTCATAATTCTAACAGTCTCGAGATGCCAGGGGGGGGGGGGGGGGAGCAAATTACGAACTAATATTTTTTCCTCCCCCACTATTCCCCTTTCTACGAATTTCAAGACAATGCGAAAAAATGGAATGTACTCAACATTACCTTTCTCACGACACCTCACTTGCCTATACCAGTGGAAAAAAAAAATTTGAGCTTAATTTCGCCTCTATGTGGACCCCTCCCCCCTTCCACTCGGTAAAGTTTGCCAATTACGACGTAGCGCCCCCAACTAATCTTCACCCTTTCAAAAATGATTAATTAAATAACTGCAATTCGCACTACGAAAAACAACATAAAAGTTGTACTCACACCTACATATGAGGCCGGTAGGTGTAATTTTTGTGTGGATAGTGTCAAAATACCTAATTTTAAATGAGTGTACTATTATTAAATATTATGTGATTGTAATGAAACTTAAAGATATTATTGCCGATGATGTTGGTTATCATTGGCCATCAATATTTTTGACCTCGGCTGTGCTTAAGGCGTGTAGGGGTATGCTAACTGCAACTATAGAAATGTACTATTATTAACCTTTTTTGTTGACATATCAAAATTCTACGATTTTCGGTTTTCTACACTAGTAAAATGCCGCCTTTCTGCAAATTTTCATATTTCTAAGTATAACGGTATCGAAATACAAGGGGGGGGTACAAACTCGGATCACATATTTTCCCCTCTATCTCTTTTCCCCTTTTTTCAAATTTGATGAAAATACCAAAAATGAAATGTACTCGGTGTTACCTTTCCCATGATACCCCACTTGCCTATACCAGATGAAAAAAAAATTTTGACCTTCATTTCCCCTCTATGGGGACATCCCCTTAAAGTAAGCCTATTACAACGAATCGCTTTCTCCGGCGGATTATAATAATTCTACATACTCCCAAAAAATTTCATGTATGTAGCTTCAGCCGTTCGTGAGATATTTCATGGACAGACGGACAGACGGACAGACGGACAGACGGACAGACATTTGACCGATTTCATAAGGGTTTTGTTTTTAATACAAAACCCTAAAAAAAGAATAAATGAAACCGGAGTATAGAGGGCTACGAACGCAATCCGAGGTTTTTGTAGCAATCGCTTATTTTGACAAGTAAATATTGGCTCCCTGGTTTTCTTGGTATCACTCAGATGGATAAAAACACCATAACTAAAATGTCTTACACGTCATATAGTATCTTACAAGTCAATCCATAGAAAAAGACTCCATCTATCACCTTTCAAAGTAATAGTTTTAATACGAGAAGCTGTACTGTAGATAGATATGAATATATACGAGATAAACTGTCCTACTCTTAGAGATGCTTAACCATTCATGTTAAGACGACATTGCAAATTGCAAACTTGCATGACCCCCCTCCCCTCCTTCCACTCCCACCAGTCTTTACCCTTACAGAAATGGTTCAACTACAATTCGCTCTACGAAAAACAATATGCAAGTAGTACTCGCACCTATGCATGAGGCCGGTAGGTGCATTTTTTGTATGAATAGTGTAAAATTGCCTAAATTTAAATGAATGTACTATTATTAAATATAATGTGATTGTAATAAAACCTACAGGTATTATTGCCTATGATGTTGGTTATTATTGGCCATCAATATTTTTGACTTGGGGTGTGCTTGAGGGGTGCAGGGGTGTGCTAACTGCAACTATAGAAATGTACTATTATTAACCTTTTTTGATGAGATTTCAAAATTTCATTATTTTTAATTTTCTATATTAGTGAAATGCCGCTTTTCTGTCAATTTTCATATTTCTAAGTATAACGGTCTCGAAATGCAAGGGGGGTGGGACAAACTCGGACCACATATTTTCCCCTCTCCCTCTTTTCTCCTTTCTTCAAATTTGAAAAAATTCCAGAAATGGAATGTACTCGACGGCACTTTTCTTACGATACGCCACTTGCCTATACCAAACGAAAAAAAAAAAATTTCGACCTTCATTTCCCCTCTATGGAGACCTCCCCTTAAAGTTGACCTATTACGACGCATCGCTTTCTCCAGAGAATTATAGTACTTCTTCATATTTCCACCAAATTTCATGCATGTAGCTTCAGCGGTTCGTGAGATATTTCATAGACAGACAGACAGACGGACGGACGCATGACCGATTTCCTAAAAAGGAATCGAAAGTTCGTAATGAACGCATCAATAAAATGCGTGATAATAAAAAAATTGTTTCCATTTCCCCCAAAAAAAATTCATATCTAATGTTTATATAAATATTTATCTAAATTAATATTTATATTTTTACCGTAGGTATATTCTATAGTGTTGAAATTAATCCTACTAGTCCATAAAGATAAATTATGTCAATGAAAAAAAAAACGTAACCGACGTTTCATGCATTCTATTTTCCCGTATATAATTCGGGTCTTTATAAAATGAAACCGGAATATAGAGGGCTTTTCTTCTGCAGGTAATCGATGAGGATTATGCCATGCGCATCCCAAAAAGGCCACAACCTTCTCGGCCGAGTGGTGGTTTTTGACGGCTTTTGTCGGCTTTCGTGGTTTTCCAGCCACTCTACAGTCTGCCTATTGGGCTCAGGTGTATGGCAAAAGGCCCATGTTTCATCCATTGTCACAAAACGTTGTCAAAAGTCCGCTCGATTACGCTGCAACAACGCCAAACCGGCCGTTGAATCATCGATACGCTGCTGTTTTTGGTCGACGGTCAGCAAACGCGGCACCCATCGCGCCTATAGCTTTTTCATCTTCAAAAGATCGTGCAAAATGTATCCCGCCCGTTCTTTTGAGATGCCAATGGAATCAGCTAACTCGCGCAAATTCACTTTACGATCATTCAAAACGATTCGATGCACTTGCTTTACAAGCATTCGTAGCCTCTTTTGGCCTTTCAGAGCTTGGTGCATCTTTGGTGCTTGTACGATCCGTTTTAAATTCACTAAACCACCGATAAACTGTTGACGGATGGCCGTGATTGTAGCCAAATAAATACAACCAAAATACCACTTTTGGTCATTCCCCTTTTCAAGCCAATAGCCTGCCTTTAAGAGTACAAGGCACGAAAGTCAAATATTACGCTGGACTCGAAACTTAACTGGAACACTCTTATTGATAATGCATTAAGCAAGGCCACTCGCTCAATGTGGGCCTGTAGAAATCTCTTTGGAAGGACCTGGGGACTCACACCAAAGATTATCGAATGGCTGTACTGTCTGGTGGTACGCCCTATGGTGACATACGCTGCGCTTGTATTGTGGCCTAAGACCCGACCGTCTTCAACTATACTAAAGTGCAATAAGCTACAACGTCTTGCTTGCCAATGCATCAATGTAGTTTTGCGTAAGTTATAAAAGTAGAGATGAAGTGAATTAAAACACCCGTTCTCGGCGTCAGCAAAATACCAACTGGTTTCTTTATTTTAAAATCTTATTATATTGTATATATAGGTACATTTCCTTACCCTATTTCTTAATACATATTTCTTATCCTAATTGTAAATCTTCGTATAATACAATTGACTTACAATTGGAAATTTCTTACAAAGTAACCTTCTTAGAACTACGGTTCCAAGATCTAAAGGTGTTATTTGGTGATATACCAGGAGTCATGGTGTATTTCGACGACATTGGAATCGCTGCAGAGAATTATGAAGAGCATGATAAGACATTGATGACTGTACTTGAACGGGCACGTAAACATAATATCCGATTCAATCCAAAAAAGATCCAGTATCGACAAACTAAAGTGGTATTCATGGGAAACATAATTTCAGAAGGAAAAATCAGACCAGAGTGCAAATATCGTGATGCAATAGTAAATTTCAAGAGACCGGAAAACAAACATGACGTCATGAGACTCTTGGGTTTACTCAAATATTTGGGCAAATTCATTCCAAACTTGTCGCAACAAACTGCTGAATTGCGTTACCTGACACGCAATGATGTTGAATTTAAGTGGACGGAAAAACAATGGAATCACGAACGGGGACGTGAGAGTAGGTATACTGTATTTTATCAGCATTTTAATTCCCATGCTACCAATATATAATAATTTACTTTTAAATAAATAATTGTAAAAATTATATGTTGGTAGTCTTATCAAAAAAGCAAAGCTGTAACTATAAGTATATAAATAAAGCATATTCCAATTATTAGAACTACTATAACAATAACAACAATAGCAAAAAAATTGCAAAATAAATATCCATACACTCATAAAGAAAGTAATCATGTTCAGCGAATCAAAATTTGAATAATAAAAACAATAACAATACAATAAAAATTAAAAATAATTCAACTATTTACTATTTAAAAAATCACAGTTAGTGAGTAAAATAAAATAATAATAATTGGGCAATAAATATATTACAAGTCAAAATAAATAATAAGATCCGTACATACTATTATTTGTAATTTAATTCTATTCGTCTTTCTTTTTTTGCGAATTCATCTATAATATCTGTATAAAAACTTTGCTCACACAAACATGATTTAAGGAAAACCTTTTCAATTGACATTATTGCCAAGTCGCTAAGCCGTTGTTCGCCTGTACAATTTCTAAGATACGTTTTAATCCTTTTTAAGCAAGAAAAACTGCGCTCTGCGGACGCACTGGTTACTGGTAATGTTAAAACTAAACATATTAATTTATAAAATTGTGTGAAGCTATCTTTTAATTTGTTATTAATGAAATAGTTAAAAATACCTTGAAAAGATTTTCCCTGCAAATCAGAATCAGAATAAAGCACAATGAGTTCAGTCTTTAATGAAATATGGTCAAATATATCAGCATAAGTTTTAGTTAAATTTAGTAAAAGATTGTCCGGAAATGTTTTCAAATATTGGTTAAATTTAGAAGAATCTAATAGGTTTAAAAATGTGAAACTTGCTAAGGATGAAAATCTTGAATTTATTTCTGCGGTAATATTATCTATAATTTCGACATAAATACGTGTAAAGAATAGTTCAACATTTTCATTACTGTCAACAAGGCACCTGGCTTTTTTCCGGCGTTGTGGAGTTTCGCAAATAGATGTGGTTTGGGTCCAAATTTCCGTGAAACTATTTCTTAACGATTGAAGTTGATTTTCAAAATCTGTAATTTTTTGAATGCAGTACATTATATCAGTTTGTTTACTTTGAAATATATCGAAAAGTACGTCGGTTTGTGGAAAATTTTTAGAAAAAACATTGAGCAGGAAAACAAACTGAAAATCTGTAAGTAAAACAAGAAGTCCCCTTGCGCTATTAACGGTCTCGCCATCCCACTTTCCACTCTCATTTTCAATGATATATTCAAAGAGTTCTTTTAATTGATCTAAATTATCAAAAATGGTTAAAACTAATCGACCATTAAAAGTCCAACGTGTTGGAGCTAATTTTGGAAGCCTTTTTTTGAGGAATAAATCTAGTGCAACTGTTCTCTTTGTTGAATGATTAAAAAATGTTGAAAAACAAGTAATAGATTGAAAAAAAATTCGACATTCGCGTATTTTATCGTATGATTTAGATAAAACTAAATTTAACCGATGAGCGAAGCAATGAATATATATTGCGTTTTTATACACATCCTTTACACGTGTTTGTAATCCAGTTATTTTACCAGACATTACCGAAGCCCCGTCATAGCTTTGACAAATAAGTTTGTTACCGCAATTGAATTTTTGAACAACATCTAAAACATGGTCAAATAAACGCGACGCAGTCTGATCATCAGAAATATCTGTAAAAGTTATGAAAGTTTCTTTAACCTCACCGGAAGGAGTAATGTAACGAAAGGTTGTTGAGAGTTGAGAACGACATGAAACATCGGTTGTTTCATCTAATATTATTGCTATAAATTTAGTTTGCTGAATTTCATTATAAATCTGTTTTAATAAAATTTTAGAAATGCTACTAATGAGATCGTTTTGAATATAATTTGATATTCCGGAAAAAACAGTCGCTTGCTCCAAGTGAGCTCGCAAGTCCGGATTATATTTAGCTAAAAGATTTAAAAGTTCAACGTAATTTCCCCTATTGCAAGAATTCACATTTTCATTGTGACCACGAAATGCCTGTTCTTGACATCCTAAATGGCACACAACGTCAATTAGCATTTTTAGTATATCTCGATTTTTCGAAACTTTCTCATTGTGCAATATTATTGAAGATCTATGTTGGCTACTTAATAATTCTTCAATTCTAGGACCGGAACCGAACTTGGAAAGAAGAAGTACTGACTTTAAATGATCAACGCTTTTCGTACCATGCCTGTCCACAGCTTTATGTAAATTATTTAAGTCACAAAACCCGGTAGTTCGCCAAACATTTGAATCATTTGAAAATAACAAGCATGGCCAACAAAATAATTTTTGCTTGGTCTTACAACCGGTAATCCATTCAGTATCTTCATAAATCTTAGCAGTAAAATGCCTAGTACATCTTTTTGTTTTAGAAACAATTTCCAAAATCGGTTTCGGTCGACCCTTTTCGATAATGTCTTTTTTTCTGCGAAAGATCGAGATCCAAAAGACAATCGAAAAAGATCATCAACAACACAATATTGATCCATGCTACTTTAAAAACAAATCAGAACACTATAAGCAATTATAAGCACCTAGACCGATTAAAAAACCCCTTCACCTTTTCACCAACAAAAAGCACACAAATCGCACTACACTAAAGCACTACACTAGAGCAAATGAGTTTTAAATTTAACGGCTCATTCAATTCCTTGTGACGTCAATGACTTGAGGCAGTATTACCATCTCCCACTTATTTTTTCTTGGAATTTTCCGTTAAATGGTTTTCGATTAGATATAAGTTATTGAAATATGCATAAATATCCCTATAATTGAGTTCGTCTCTTACTAATACTCGTATACACTAATAATTCTATGCGAAATCACTTCTTCTCGAATTTACCAATAATAATTTTTAACCATGAAGCCATTATATTTCAAATCGAAACTTTTTCCACAATTCAATTCCTATCCTACTCTGGTAACCCTTGTGAAACTCATATAGCACATCACATACGCATTGCAACACAGCAAATATTTTCAGTCCACAAGAAAATACGAACAAAGAGGAAATGGGAAGAAAAGTTCCCCAGCGTCCATGCGCCAGCAGCTCCGCTGCAGGCAAGAATTTCCTCTACTACATGTGAGGGGAACTTGGAAGCAAATTCCTGAGTGCTTCCAACCTACCGTGTACGTGAATTTTTTTTTATCGCGACACAGTAGGTTTACTGGGGAAAAAAATAAACGCTCATAGATGCAAATTTTGATATGCTTCCATGTGTCTTCTTCTTGGTGTGGTGTGGTGGTTTTCGCGGTGTTACCAATTCGGCTGTGTAAGATATTCGCGATTAGTTTCTTTGGAACTTTTATTTACATAGACTGTGCCGAAGAGTTTTTTTCGCGACTTTTTTGCGCGATTCAGAAAAAATTATTTAGAAAATTTTCCACCAATCGCCAAATATAAGGGAAGCAATGCTTCCCTTGCTTCCATGGACGCCACGCCACTGAAAAACATACGTTGGAACTAGAAAATATTCTCAAAACAATTAATTCTGAACCTGTGTTGATTATGTATGATCCAAAGCAACCTGTGGTTGTGCAGACAGATGCATCTAAGGATGGTCTGGGCTGCATACTTATGCCAAATGGACAACCAGTAGCATATGCATCACGAACGCTTAGTACAAATGAACAAAAATGGGCACAGATAGAAAAAGAATTACTGGCCATTGTATTTGCATGTGAACGTTTCTATTATTACCTTTACGGTAGAGAGTTTACAGTACAGAGCGATCATAAACCACTAGAAACACTTATTAAGCGAGACATTGATGATGTTTCGGCAAGACTGCAGCGAATGTTTCTAGCTCTGCTAAAATATCCTCAATTGGAAATAACGTATGTCCCGGGAAAGCAAATGGTTGTCGCTGATTGCCTCTCACGAGCACAAGCATCAGAAGTGTGTGAAAATGAGGAGCTAAGAGTGGTCATTCATAGCTTGGTGGAATCTGTGTGCATAGCAGAAGAAAATTTCAAATTATATCAGCAGCTATTAAGAAATGATGATAGTCTCATGAAGATTTGCAATTTTGTGGAAACAAAAATTTGGCCAAGTTATCACCAACTTGATCAAGTCGGTCGTGAGTTCTATAAATACAAACACGAAACGCATTACGAAAGAGGATTGCTATTTCGTGATCATCGTTTGGTAGTTCCGCTCGAATTGATGAAGAAGATTTGCAAGTGGCTTCACGCACCTCATTTGGGAATCGAAAAAACGCTTGCACGAGCTCGCATGCACTACTTTTGGCCAGAAATGAGCAAGCAAATTAAGGAAATGATCGAGAACTGTTCAGTTTGCGAAAAATTCAAAAGAAACAGTGCCAAGGAGCCATTGGTACAAGAAAAGGCACCTTCATATGCATTCCAAACGGTGTCAATGGACATATCCGAATACGCGGGAATAAATTACATCTCTTTAATTGATTCATACTCCGGATTTGTTATATCTGAACGTCTGAATAACAAAACATCGGGTCATATAATTGAAGTGTTGCGGAAAATATTCAATCGCATTGGGTACCCAACAGTCATCAAAAGTGATAACAGTCCATTTTCATCATTCGAATTTGCAAAATTCGCTGAAGATGCAAATGTAGAAATGAAATTTTCAAGTCCAAGATATGCTCAAAGCAATGGACTGGCAGAAAAGGGTGTAGCTATTACCAAAAACATACTTAAAAGATGTTATGAAACACAAAAGGTTGAACTATTTCAATACCGATTACTGGAATATAATACTACTCCTGTAGCAAGTATGAAATTACCTCCTGCCCAACTATTCTTTGGGCGTCAATTAACCCTAGACGCTCAAGCTTCGTCGATTCGACGACGGATGTTTACTTTCTGCCCCGCAACTTTGTTTTCTCTATTCCTTTTGAGCTAATTTTTCGTACAGCTCCAGTTGATGACGAACTGCTGCCACACACGGAAGTCCAGCTACGTATAGTTTTTGTAAGTGCCTTTTGAATGCTGTTGCGTCGTCTATTCGACGAAGCATGTATTTAGTGTGATTATACCCTAGTTTTTTGTTTAAATTTGAGTTCCAGAAGTGTTAGTTTATTTTGGAATTTTCTTTCTTCGATTTTCAGTTTTAAGCAGAATGAGCAAAAAGAAAGGATTAAATGATCAAGAAATCGAGCAGTTTCTTGCTTTAAGCGATAATGGCGATAGTGACATTGGTGAAAATATTGATTGTGACGTTGAATTTGATTCAGTTGATGTAACACCTGCAACATGTGAACAGTGTGAAGAATTCAGTTCACCAGAGGAAATATCCGATGAAGATGACATTCCGCTTAATATATTGCTGGAGAAATCATCTATAATACAATTTTCTAAAACCATATTACGTGGAAAAAATGGACACAAATGGTCAACTCAGAAAGGGAAGTCGCACCGGTTTGGCCTTAATATTGTTCACCAACTACGTGGCCCAACTCGTTCGTGCAAACATATTATCGACCCTCTTCAAGTGTTCAAGCAGTTTATTACGGATGCAATCGTCAAGGAGATTGTTCAGTGGACCAACGCCTAAATAAAAAATTACAGAGAATTTTTGTTAGGTTCTGATGCAGCCCAAAAAAGAGAAACTTCAACAGATGAAATATTAGCTTTAATCGGCATTTTAATGTTGACGGCTGTCATGAAAGACAATCATCTGTCAGCCACGGAGTTGTTTCATCCCGCCTACGATGGAACTAAGTATTTATCAACAATGACGAAAGCCAGATTCAAGTTTCTGATGGCTTGCTTACGCTTTGATGATAAATCAGTACGACTGACGACAGCTGATTACTGACAAGTTTGCACCGATAAGAAAAGTTTGGGACATGTTTATTCAAAAATGTCGAGAAAACTATACTCCTGGTCCATATTTAACTATTGATGAGCAGTTGCTGGCAATTCGTAGTAAATTTGGATTTAAAATGTACATACCGAACAAGCCAGCAAGGTACGGGCTGAAAACAGTAATGCTGTGTGATAGCGGTACCAAATATATGATGGATGCCATCCCTTATTTGGGCAAAGGATCCAACAAGTCGGATGTACCACATGGAGAGTACTACGTTAAAGAATTGACGAAAACCATTCATGGCACGAATTGCAATATCACTATGGATAATTGGTTTACATCCATACCTTTAGCTAAGTCGCTTCTTTTAGAACCGTATAAACTTACTATTGTCGGAACTTCGAGATCCAATAAGAAGGAGATACCTAATGAAATGAAAGTGTCCAAAGGTCGTAAACCAAATACATCAATGTTCTGTTATGACAACGAATTGACTTTATTATCTTACAAACCGAAGCCAAATAAGATAGTACATTTATTATCTTCATGTAATGAAGAGGGTATGGTAAATAGTGCAACAAAAAAAGCTCATATGGTAGAATTTTATAATTCTTCTAAAGGAGGCGTCGATACATTTGACCAAATGTGTAGTCTTATGAGCTGCTCGAGAAAAACGAACAGATGGCCCATGTGTCAATTTTTTGGAATATTATCTATGGCATGTATTAACAGCTATGTTATATACTGCCATAATATGTTTGAAACGAACAAAAAGCCGCTTAGTCGCGCTAATTTCATGAAGAGCTTACATTCAGCTTTAATCCAAAATCACCTTAACAATAGACTTAATATAGTCACCTTATCAAACACTACCCGCGAAAATATCCAAACCCAACTAAATGTAAACGTTGAAAATCTAACAGATAACGATGAACAATTAAAATCAAATAGAAAAAGGAAAATTTGTGCATTTTGCCCATCGCATAAGCGGCGAATGACCAAGGCGTCATGTGCCAAATGTAAAAAAAAACCAGGCCGAAGCTTCGCTTCGGCCCGGAGTCCGAAGCGAATATACCCTAGACTTGTACAGACCTAGTGGTGATACCAAAAGTAATAATTGGCAACGACCATGCATTAAAAGTGAGTTTCCTATATAGCCAGTTTATAGGGGAGGTTGGCACTCATTCAGGGAGATCTTGACCATTCTCAAAATGAACTAACTCAACTAACTAACCCATTCTACAAATATTTGTTGAATTTTTCAAGTCGCTAGCTTCATTCCATCGAAATTTATTGCTTATTTGAAGTCTCAGTTGTAGGGGAGGTAAGGGTTCCTTGGGTCGGATCTTGCCCATCATTGCCACCAACCAATTAGATCACCCTACAAACATACAAACAAAATTTTAAGTCTCTAGCTTCACTCTATCGACAGATATCGCTTATTTGAAGTTTCGTTTGTAGGGGAAGTAGGGGTTTCGTTGGTCGGATTTTACGCATTTTCAATATTAGCCGACTGGATCCTACTACAAACATTTGGGCTAAATTTCAAGTCGCTAGCTTTATTTTGTCGTAAGCTATTGCTTGTTTTAAGTGTCATCTCTAGGGGAGGTAGGGGTTCATTAGGTCGGATCTAACCCATCTTTAATGCTAACTAACTCAATCTCACTTCAAACATTTGACCAAAATTTCAAGTTGCTGGCTTCATTCTATCAGAAGTTATCGCTTATTTGAAGTTTCATTTGTAGGGGAGGTAGGGGTTCCTTGGGTCGGATCTTGCCCATTTTCAGTGCTAACTAAGAAGACCTTACTACCAACATTCTACCAAATTTTCAACTTGCTAGTGTCATTCTATCGAAAGTTATCGTAATTAAAATAATATTTAATTTTTTGAATTTTGTAGGGGAGGTAGGCGTTCCTTTGATCTGATTGTGCCCAACTTCCCAGAACCTAAGCAGCTTCTCACCCCAGGGTTACATGCCAAAAATCAGATGTCTACGTTAATTGGTTCAAGAGTTATGGAGAAAAAACCTGAAAAGTAGGGTAGTACGGGGCTCTTTGTAAGAAAATTACCGTTAGTTTTTAACTGATCGATTTAATTTTTCCAGAGGAGTATAAAATTACTATCACGAGCAATCTACCAAAGCTAGAGGTTTTCATGTTTATTTAATCGGGAGTTATAAATACATTTAATTATTTTACATATGTAGGGGAGGTAGGCGTTCTCTTGGCCTGATCATGCCCATTTTCAATACCAACCAACTAGATCATACTTCCAACATCTGACCAAAATTTCAAGGCTCTAGCTTCATTCTATCGAAAGTTATCGTGCGAACGGACAGACAGACGGACAGACGGACAGACGGACAGACGGACAGACGGACAGACGGACAGACAGACAGACAGACAGACAGACAGACAGACAGACAGACAGACAGACAGACATGGCTTAATCGAATCAGGAGGTGACCCTGATCATTTATATATATACATTGCTATACCTCCGGAGCCTCCTTTAAGGTGTTACATATTTCCGTCGTGACAAAAACAATATACCCTATACTAAAAGTCTAGGGTATAAACATATGCGGAGAGCACAAAATTGACGTTTGTGTCTCTTGTAAAATTTAACCTACAAGACTTATGAAACTATGTTACTACTTTAGTTTAATGTGTTTATTTTTAATTTTCAAACACAAAAAAAGAAATATGTGATTTAAGTTACTTATTTTATGATTCTCCCGACTGATCATTTTTGAAAATAAGCCAAAATTGTTACTGTGAATTATATAATTTTTAAGTTATTTACAACATTCAAATGAATATAAAAACTGTTAATTTTCAAAGAAAATAAAATAACTAATGTATTAAAAAACTTATTTTTAACTATTTTTTGAAAAATCAGCAAATATTATCGATTTGATAGAGAGCGTCGTCGGTTCGACGAAGCATGACCTTTGTGTAAATAAAATAAGCATGAGCGTCTAGGGTTAAAAACAAAAATGCCAGTATTGGATCGAACATTACGTCGAAACAACTTGAATGAACAGGAAATACAGTCAAAATTGGAAAACAAGAAAGCAAAGCAAAAATATTATTATGACAGAAACGCAAGGTCATTGCCAGTGTTAAAAGTAGGAGATCTAATTATATTTAAAAAAAATGGAAAGCAATGGCATTACGGAACAGTCGTGGAAATCGTCAATGATCGATCATACATTATTATGGATATCTTTGATAATTACAAGTACTACAGACGTAATCGTAGATTTATAGCAAAAACGGATAATGTAGATTTCAATGCAAGTGATTTGATGTATGAGGATAATATCAAGGATAACCATAATCATAGCAATGTTGAAAAAATGAAGGAAATTGAAATTTTTCCATTGACTGGACGGGTAAGTGACTCGAATAATTGCGAAGCAGATGAAAACAGGCTGTTCTTCATCATATGACTATGAAACAGCTGACAGTAGTGATTCAGATGCTGAGGCCATTAACCCAGAAGTAAATAATTTTCAAAACATTATTGAGCCTGAAATTATGACTCAGCCTAATGTAGTTAAAACGCGAAGCGGTCGAACAGTTCATTCACCAAAGAGATATGGTTTAGAGTAATTTTTAACAACCCTGAGCGATATTCGTTGCGTCCAATCTAACGAAAAAAAAAATAGTTTAATTTTTAGTTTCATTTTAAGAAAAAAAGCGTGTAATATGACAGCCCTGTGCCACTGACAGCTCTACACATTGATGTTGATAGCTATGTTAGTTAGTTGAGCATCAGCCGTCAATAAGCATACTTCGTCTCAAATATACTTGGTGATAAAATAAAACAGTACATTTCGTTTAATTATAAAATTTAGCATAAATATTACAATTATTACTATATTTCATCCTTAGAATTATATTTCTTAAGATCTACAACACCGCAGAATATACATGACATATCCTGTGGCTTATGTTACAATAATCGACCTTCATATAATATGGTCACAGGTGCATTTTTAGGTTGATGCGGGTGGACGTTATACATCCCGTATAACTCGCACAAACCCAACGTGTGCCTTAGAGGCCATCATTGGATTAACTCCGCTTCACATCTTTATCCACGGATCTGCAGCTATCAATGCTCTGAAGGTGCATCTCACTAATGGCGTACACAGCGATCACGCCGGTCACATGAGCATTCTAAAACAAATTCCTGCAATGCAGATTTGCTTAAGATCAGATTATTTGACCACGGAGGTTTGGTTCGGCAGGAAGCTCTCAGCTCTCATCCCGGACCGCTCGGAATGGGAAAATGACAATCCCTCCCCTGATCCTTGGTTTATTATATCGTTTATTATGTGGTTTACGAAGAGTCATAAAATTGAAAAGGGAGTTGGTGCTAGGCTCCATGGACCGAACACCAGGATTTGAATCCCAATGGGATCCCATCCCAACGTTTTTCAAGCAGAGATCCATGCCATTGAAATCTGTGCCAGGTAAGTTCTAGATAAAAAACTCCGTGATGCTCATATCGCTATTTTTTCAGATAGCCAGGCGGCCATTACGGCGCCCTCTTCACATAAGCTCTCTTCGAAGCTGGCGAAAGAATGTTATGAGCTTCTACAAATGCTGAGTTCAAATAACCGAGTAATCTTATGTTGGGTGCCGGGGTATTATGGCATCGAAGGAAACGAGATCCCGGACGAATTTACCAGGCTGGGTTCGTCTTCTCTTTTTCTTGGGCCGAAACCATACTGTGGTCTGAGTCTGAGCATCACCTCCGCCAAAATGGTAATTAGAGAATGTTATGAAGAGTTAATGCAGCTACATATACTGGCAAGATCTTCCGGGGTTGCGTCAACTGAGGAGCTTATAACGCCCTGCAAGTGCAATGATGCTACTCCAATGAGTAGAGCCGATCTAAGGGTTCTTGTGGAATACTTATCGGACTATCACTGGGTGAGATGCCACCTAAATAGAATGGGCCTATCTAGTGAAACTGAATGTCGCCTGTGTATGGAGGAATATGAAAAAAACTACGCACAACTTGTGCGAATGCCTGGCAAACACGCCAGCTAGGTTTAGGTTTCTGGGACAGGCCACGGTGAGCTCTCTAGTTATCAGGAAAGCTCCCGCAAAAGACATACTGAAATTCGTAAAAAGGCTCCAACTTTTAATAATAATACTACTGGTAGAAAACGTATTGATATTACACCATAATCTTATTTCAGTAACAAGTAAAGCCTCCAGCCACTCCGTTTTATGTACATACATATGTCTTAAGTAAACCTCAGACTAGTAAATTTTTGTAGAAATTCTTGAAAAAAATTTTAAGATTTTGTTTTTGATCTAGATAAAAATGTGCCAGATTAGAGATGTTTGCGTTTAATACTCGTACTTTTGCACAAACACCGATCGTAACACTTTTGCCCAAAAGGTTGAATACATTTTTTTCAGTTTAGGGTTTGCCTTAGTTTAATCTGTGTGTACTTTAGGTGACTTACAGCTGATTGACACTCCGCACAAAAAATAATATAAATATATAAAAACTGCCATTTTGAAGTATTTTACATACATATAAACTGTTTGCTAATTTAAAAAAACATCCGAGCTGATCTCCTTATTTAGAATATTGTAAGAAAGTTTTGAATTAGCTCCTAAATGAAATCGAATTATTGTGATTCCCAGCAAATAATTGGATCTAATACATTGGAAATTATCTATACTCACGTTTGAAACATTCTTGTCACCCTATCTCCTGAACAGGCGAAGAAAATTATATTTATCTATTGAATTTCCATGAAATTTTCTTTACTTCTCTTTAGATTTGTTGCCTTGATTATCATCTCCATACGCTTTTTTACACTGGAGAATGATTTATAAAATCTAAGTATTAATAGGCTAACAAATTTGAATGAATGTCAAAAGTTTATTAGTAGGAGTCGGTAAAATAACTTGGTATAGATATTGGTATTTCGGCTTTTTTGCTGGCTTCCAGTTTACTGAGGAAAGAATGAACAAAGTCAAATTTTTAGGTCTTCAAGAAAGAAAAAGTACTAGTACGTTTTTTTTTCTATTATACAGTTTATTTTTGTTTTCAAGAAATCCTTTTGATTTGACCTAGTCGTTCTTGACTGTTTCCACCAAGTTTCAATAGGTATGATGCGGAAGACACTCTCCCTAGGCTATTCTAAGAAATTTGAAAACAAATTGATAGAAGTCATTTCACGGTACGAATAGACAGGGAAAATGATAGAATTACCGAATCCTGACTGTACCCTCCTACACTTTATGGTTTTTTTTTTCGTACTTGACGTCATGTCCCTTTTCATCGACTGCTTCAGAATTTTTTTCCACCCCAACGAAACGTTTTGTAAATGTCTTATTGATAAACAGACACGCTCTATGTACACAGACATATCGTATCTGCTAGTATGTACGCGAAATGTTCGCTTGGTTGGTATAAATCGACAGGAGATCCAAAATAATTGCAATAATGGCAAAGGGACAAAATTTCACGGAACTCTTGGTTTATTAGCAACAACATTGTGTAAATAGAATGAGAAAGGATAACGAAGAACGAATATTGTCGTAATCGAGATGATGTGACCTGTAGTTTGGGTCATTTTCGAGGAAAGGTAAACGAAATGATGATTTTCCATTTTCCAGATCATTGAGTTTTATTTTTTCTATCTCAGCCATTTTGGGGGCGACCGGTAGCGCAGTGTGTTGAGGCATCAGTCTCATGTTTGACTACCGGCGTTTCGGGTTCGAATCCCGTCCACGACGACGTTCGTGGCCATGGATGTGCAGGAGGTGCATGCTGGCAACTGCATTCTCTGAAACCAATTTATGCCAACGAAACGTCAACTGGGCCACATGGAACAGTTGACGCGCTATGCCCCACAAGGGGTTAGGGCAATCGAGTATTTTGGGGACTGCGATACGTGACTTTAGCACAAATGCTGCGGAGCACGTTTGGAGACGAAAATAACAACAAATGGTATGCCATACTAATACAAAAATGTAGAGTCTTAGAAGTCAGTGTTTGCAACTATTTAAATAATTTTCTATGGAGCTAGCATGTTGATGAAAATGAACTCTGGAAAGATTACAAATTTTTAAAGTTTTGTACTAGAAACAAAACCCTTAAAAAATGGGTCGAATGTCCTTCCGTATGTCCATAGTATATCTCACAAGTCGCTGTAGGTACATACGAGTACATGAAATGCCCCTCCAGGAGCGAGTTACAGGTATTCGCGAACTTTACCAACAGTGGACGGGGTCTTGGAGTTGCCACTGCTGCCTCGAGCCTTTACTACAAAAATCTATCTACAAGGGAGCGCGCTGTTAGAGACGGGGCTCCGCGCTCCCACTCCAATCTTGGGCTAAGTTGCGCAATATTGCTTAGTCCCCTTAGCGACGAGGAGAAAAGTAATTCAGGAAGCAAATGCGTCTATTATTTCTTGTATTCATTTTTCTTTTTTTATAAATATGAAATCTCATAAAATATGAGAGTTGGGTTTAAATAATAAAATAAAGAATTAGGAATTCCAGGCTCCTAACCGCACGCCCGAAAAGTGGATAAACTATCGAAACGTTAACAAAGCATATAGAAATGCAAGAGATATTGACGCGCTCATGCCTCTGGAGGGGTCAACGCACTTAACATTTAATATAATACAGGTTTGGTATAAGACGCCATCTATTTTCTGTACAAAGATTTTCATCTAAAATGCCTAAAATGGGGGGCAAAAACTCCTTTTCCATAGTCCTCCGCGTGGGCGCCCCCTGGAACGGCAGTGGTCACTGACCATTGCTAACCAACGTCAACCCGCCAGTGATGGCGGTGCGATGATTTGGTTGAGGTAAACCTTTCCCCTGTGGTGTGGCGTGCAAAAATAATACCACGGCATTTCCCTTTGAGGGCCTGTCGTTAAAACCGACAATCAAAGGACAGGATGTGTATGCCAGCAACTTGCACTATTCGAAATCTTTATATGCTAGCGAAATTTCAACTTTGCCTCGGATAAGGACTGACTCAATGGTTACGACTTTTGGCTATCGTACAATGACAAAGATTGGATTCTGGAATGTGCGTACTCTCCTGGACAATGGATCAGAAAGTCCCCAGAACGCACGATTTCTTCAATTAGAAAGTGAATTTCTGAGGTACAAATTAAATATCTTAGGAGTTAGTGAGATAAGATGGTGGAACAACGAAGAATTTATCTCTCCAATGGGCAGCACTGTAATGTTGTACTCCGGTAAAGCTATCGGTAGTCGTCGTGAGTCAGGTGTCGGGCTCCGTTTAACCAGAGCCGCGCGAAACTGTCTCTTATCCTGGGAGCCAGTCTCCGACAGAATCTTCTCCTACTACGAAGAACTAAACGCCGTTCAGAGCAGAGCACCTAAAGGTGACATTATAATGGTTGTGGGTGATTTGAATGCGAAAGTTGACGCTGATAACTATGGGCTCAGACATGTGATGGGGAGACACGGTCTTGGTGATCGTAATGACAACGGTGAAAGATTTGTGGAGTTCTGCAACTTTTACAGTCTCTTCATCGGTGGTACTATGTTTGAGCATAAGGACCACCACAAAATCAGTTGGTCTTCTGTATATCGGCGCAGAACAAAAAATCATATCGACCATTTTGCCATTAGCAAAAGACTCAAGAGCTGCCTCCTGGACGTGCGAAACAAGAAGGGTGCCGGTATTGGGATGGGAAGAGACCATTATTTTATGATCGCTAATGTTCGATTGCATATTGCAGCTGTGCGCCGCCCTAGCGACGAATGATCCAGGCGCCGCAAATTCAACACCGCTCGATTAAAAAATCCAGCTCTCTTACAACAATATAATGACCATCTTGCGCAAAAAGCAGCTGAGATAACTAGTCACCCAGAGAGTGACATAAAAGAAAACTGGGATGCCATAAAAACCGCGTACATTGATAGCGCAGATACCATCCTTGGCCCAAACGCTGATTGCCGGAATAAGCCCTGGATGTCCGACGCTTCATGGCAGCGGATTGTTGAAAAAAAGGTGCTGAAAGCTCGTTTGGCTGCATCATCAGACGACAATCGAAGCAGCATCGAACTCTTTTACCGTCAGAAATCTCGAGAAGTTCAGAGTACTGTGCGACACGACAAAAGAGTTTATGCCAATTCTCTTTTAGCCTCGGCAGAAGAAGCCGCAAAAAGTAACAATTTAAACGCCGTATACGGTGTCATCAAGGAGTTTACAGGTGGTCGTAACTCCTGCCAACATCCGGTGAAGGATAGTGATAGAAAGCTACTTACATATCTTGGAAGAAGATCTAATGAGGCGGTGGAAAGAACACTTCGACGCGGTCTTGAACCGTGTAACCTCTGGTGAAGTTCCCCCTCATGTAGATAATTTAGCTAACCATCAAAATGTGCGTATACGGTCCACTGCCCCGACTAAAGAGGAAAAAGTTACTGTATTTATTGCACTTAAACGAGAAAAGGCCGCCGGACTTGACGGTATCCCTGCCGAACTTTATCAAGCAGCGCCAAGCATAACTGCCGATTTGCTGCACCCACTTGTTGATAAAACGTGGAATACAGAGACCTTTCCCACTGAGTGGAAGGAAGAATTGATCATCCAACTTCCAAAGAAGGGTGGCCTCACAGACTGTAATAATTGGAGAGGCATTTATGTGCTTCCTGCCGTTGCCAAGATAATAGCTAAAATCGTCCTGGAAAGACTAAAGGCCCACTTAGAAAGCACAATTGATGAAGAGCAGGCTGGTTTTCCATCCGGATTCTCCTGTGTCGATCACATTAACACCTTGCGAATCATCATCGAGCAATGCGGTGAATACGATTCTCCGCTTCATTTGCTTTTCATCGATTTCGAAAAGGCTTTCGATAGTATGAACCGGGATTCTGTATGGGCGGCCTTGGGCAGGAGAGGCATCCCTGACAAGCTTGTGGCTATTATTAAGGTAACCTATGACGGCGCGAAATGTCGCGATTTGCATAAAGGTAAGGTGTCGGGGGACTTTGAGATTCGCAGTGGAGTTCGGCAGGGGTGCATTCTCTCACCGATCCTATTCCTCATTGTGATCGGCGATGTGTTGCATGTAGCCTTATCCGGACTCGACAGAGGAATTCAATGGACTTTGACATCTTATCTACAACATCTTGACTACGCTGACGACATATGCCTACTCTCCCACAAAATCATGGATCTGTCCGCAATGGCGTTAGATCTCGAGAGGGGGGCAAGCAAGGTTGGGCTAAAGATTAATACCAACAAGGCCAAGGTTCTTAGCCCGCCGTTGCGAAAAAGAAATCCGACACCTATTGCCATCAATATTAATGGGAAGCCTGTGGAGAAGGTGGACAGCTTTGTCTACCTGGGCAGCATTGTTGCCGAAAATGGTGGTACGGAGCAGGACATCGCTCGTCGTATCAACCAGGCTAAACGCGCATACGGCATGCTGTCCAAAATCTGGCAGAGCAGTTATCTCAGCATCAAGACCAAGCTGGGCCTGTTTCGCTCCCTGGTACTGTCAGTGCTTTTGTATGGGAGCAGTACACGGAAAGTTTCCGTAGAAGTTACCAGGAAGCTGCAAGTTTTCGTCAACTCATGTCTTCGTCGAATTTTAAGAATTTTCTGGCCCGAAACAATATCAAATGAAGAGCTAAGTTGGCGTACGGGTCAGATGCCAATCGACAAATTGATACGCAGGCGAAAATGGCAGTGGATAGGTCACACATTGCGGAAGAGGGATAGCTGCATTGCTTTGCATGCCATGAAATGGAACCCCATTTCCAACCAAGGCCGACCAAGAGGAGGTCCTCGAATCACATGGCGTCGATCTGTGGCAAAGGAGTGTAAGGTAAGTCTTTTGGGGAGTTGCGCCCCATTGCCCAGAACAGAGTACGATGGCGCGCAGGAGTAGTTGACGCGCTATGCCCCGCTAGGGGTTAAGGCAAAGTAGTTAAGGGAGGCTCCAAAGGTATGACAATGTATACAAATGATCAGTTTCATCTCCTTATTCGATTTAGCCATGTCTGTCTGTCCGTCCGTCTGTCTGTCTGTCCGTCTGTCTGTCCTTTCGCACGATAACTTCCGATAGAATGAAGCGAGAGCCTTGAAATTTTGGTCAAATATTGGAAGTATGATCTAGTTGCGTGGTGTTGAAAATGGGCGTGATCAAGCTAAGAGAACACCTACCTCCCCTACATATGTAAAATAATTATATGTATCTATAACTCCAGATTAAATAAACATGAAAAGTTCTAGCTTTGGTATATTGGTAGCGGGAATAATCTTATACTTTCCTGGAAAAATAAAATCGATCAGCTGAAAACTAACGGTAATTTTCATACAAAGAACCCCGTACTACCCTACTTTTCGGTTTTTTTTTTCTATAACTCTTGAACCAATTGACGTAGACACCTGATTTTTGGCATGTAACCCTGTGAGGTGAGAAGCTGTTAAAGTTTTAGTAAGTTGGGCATAATCAGATCAACGGAACGCCTACCTCACCTGCAAATTTCCAAAAATATAATATTACTTTAATTACGATAACTTTTGGTAGAATGACACCAGCGCGTTAAAAATTTGACGAAATATTGGTAGTAAGATGTAGTTAGTTGGTATGATTGAAAATGGGCAAGATTTAACCCAAGGAACCCCTACCTCCCCTACAAATGAAACGTAAAATGAGAGATAGCTTTCGATAAAATGGAGATAGTGATCTGGAATCGGTCAAATGTTTGTGGTAAGATCCAGTTAGCTAATATTGAAAATGCGTTAAGTCCGACGGACGAAAATCCTACTTCTCCTACAAATAACTGGTCAAATGTTTGTACTGGGATGTTGGTTGTTGTTTAAAATGCACAGTATCCGACAAAGGAAACCTCTATCTCCCCTACAAGTGAGACTTCAAATAAGCAATAACTTTCGATAGAATGAAGCTAGCGACTTGAAAAATTCAACAAATATTTGCAACGTGGGTTACTTAGTTGATTTTGAGAATGGTCAAGATCCTCCTGAATTATCGCCAACCACCCCTATAACGTGGCAATATAGGCAACTCACTTTTAATGCATATGATCGTTACCAATTGGTACTTTCGGTATCACCACTAGGTCGGTACAAGTCTAGGGTATATACGCTTCGAACTCTTTTCCCTCTTTTTTAAAACACTTTTCGGAATCGAAAATTAACAAAGTTCTATTTTTTTCTTAATTATTTTACGCTAAAATTTAAATTATTGGGTGTATAACTTTGCTTCCGCCGTTTTTTTCTGGAATTGAAAGCTTAATTGTCAAAAAGTACTTACAGATGTATTATTCAAAGTACTGTCCATCGCTAGCGACAACTTTCGCCCATCCCTCCGGCAATTTCCGGACTCCATCTCGGAAAAAGAAGGCGTCTTTCGACGAGACTTTTTGACTTTCTCGTACCAACGAAAATTCTGATCAGTCAGTACGTGCGCCATGGAACGAAACATATATTAGTCGGAAGGAACGATGTCTGGGGAGTACGGCGGGTGGGGCAAGATTTCCCATTTCAGGGTTTCCAAGTATGTCTTGACTACTTTTGCGACGTGTGGCCGAGCATTGTCATGCTGGAGGATGACTTTCTCGTGCCTCTCTTGGTACTGTGGTCGTTTTCCGTTTAATGCTCGACTTAAACACATCAATTGCGTGGCTTGGTGAGTCACTCCTAGTGATTCAGCTAATTCTTTTTGCGTTTGACACGAACTTTCATCGAGCAGTGCTTCCAGTTCGTCGTCTTTGAACATTTTTTCTCTCCCGCCGCCATGCTTGTCCTCGACATTGAAATTGCCACTTTTAAAAAGTTGAAACCACTCACGACATGTTCTGTCACTCAGAGCAACCTCACCGTAAGTATCTGAGAGTATTCGATGAACCTCAGCTGCAGTTTTTTTTTTGACAGGGATATGTCTTATAGCTGGGGGTCATCCTAAAAATCTGTCCGTCACACGAAATGTCTGTTTTTCTACTCAGTCAGAAGAGGAAATAAGCCCATTGAAAATTTTTCTTTTTTGGTTGTGTATGTCTTTTGAGTGAAGTGGTCATTGTGCATGGCTGTTGCTTGTAGATCAGCGCGGGCGGCGCGCTTGCGGCGATCCTGTGTGTACATGTTGGGATGTTGATTTGATAGCGATAAAGGTTGACGTTGTGGACGGCAAGAAATAACATAGTGTATGGGTGAACAGGCGCTCTCTGTGCTCTCTGTTCCACGCTCTCAGTCAACGCGACGCCATAATCAAAACTCCTGCATACACACCATACCATACATTCAAAATTCTCAAAAATATAGAGTACGTCCCGTACTACCTAACTTGACTAGACCCCCAGAACACGTCGCAAGAAGTCGTCTGCTCTCCTCGCTCGACATGCTCACACGCAATTTATGGTCTCTGAATGTATGCGAAATTTCGCTCAGGGCAGCGGACCTCCTCCTCTCATTCATTCATATCATTCTCATTCTCACCATTTCATTAAACAAATTGTACACTCCCGACATGCACATGCGTAGACCCAATCTGAGGTCACAATGAATGAAATTCCATTTTTACTCATTATTTGGGTCAAGGACGTCCAAGGACTTTCAATGACCTTCAACTTCCGCCAATTCACATTCATCATTTAATAAAATAGCCCGTGTTGTATTATCTGAATCACTTGGGTCCCAGAAAAAGTAGCAAGTAGTCAGTTCGACTAACATTTGGACATGCACAGACGCAATTTGAGAGAGTGTACATAGTTCCCGCCCCCCGAAGATGAGCGAGACCCGATGAAGTTCATTCGAGCCAAATCGGGTGATCCAGCGACTGTGTTTGTGCATTTGCAATGGCGACGATTTGAGGTCTGACTGGTCCACAATGTGGGCCCCCACCACAGGTGCCATAAAAATATAGAACCAAATGGCGGATTTATACTACGCGAGTTAGAGTCTCTCAAGCCCCGAAATAAAGAAATATTTGTCGCAGGATGTTATATGTTATGATGTACATTCAGAGGTCTGCAGAAGATCAAATGCCCCCCTTCCGCAAAAATTCCGAAATTTTTAAAATGGCTGGAATCCAAACAAATAAAATAGGGCGCGTTGTACTATTTTACATATCTGAATCAATAGGGTCCCAGAAAAAGTAGCAAGTAGTCAGTTCGACTAACATTTGGACATGCGCAGACGTAATTTGAGAGTGTGTACATTACATAGTTATATTACATTTTTCTTGTGCATTCTCGTGTGTTGGAATGTTTTGTTTACTTTTGTTAGTTTTCCTTTCTGTTTGCCGGATACAATCGCATAGAGTCACACGCGTTACTTGGGAAACGGATTGTGTGTGCCGGACTGTTGATTAAAGGGGCGGGATGAGGCGGATAGTGTGGGAGCGATTTTGCAATAGATACACAAACACAATACACGTCCGATTGGGAAAAGATGGTGGGAAGCGTGATTGCGATTAGCAGAAACTTACTCAAAGAAATGTCGATAGGCTGCAGTCTGCAAACTGTTCCGAACGGGTAGATGGAACAGGGTGCACGAGAGGAGGTGAATATTGCACACACGCGATGCAAACGAAAAGGAAACGATCCCGCGAGAGAAAGGAGCCCGAGCGGACAGGACAAAGCAAAGCAGAATTTATGACGACTATCTACACTGCCACCACATACATCGGTACATGGATATGTCTTATGCCTACCGAAAGCGTGGGACGTGTTTTTTCGAATGATTTCATCCAGTATATGTAACTATACTGGGATCTTTATAAAACTTATGTCGATATCTTCAACAGTACGGGTTCCACGCAGTCGGTAGTCATAGACATATCCATGTTCCGATGTATCTGCATGCAGTGTAGATACTTTGTATCTTTTTCAAATGGAAGCAGAAGATCAAAACTTCCCGCAAATGATGAAAACTTGGTTCCAAAACAGACACTTTTATTAAAAATGCGAACAACTTTTACTAATGCGGGGATGTCGATAATTTCACAGACGTCCAACCAAACTCACTTTGTAACAGTTGTGAACTACGTACGGTGACAAGCCCTCACCGATGCAGCCGTCTGTCGGAAAACGGCGGAAGCAAAGTTATACACCTAATACTTATTTTTTTGTTTCTTTACATATTAGCAGATGCTGAACTTGGAGGGGGTGGGGAGAGGACGAAAATCTTACGTTAAACGTTTTTTATCTTTATTTATTTTATTATCCAATAGTGTTCGAGTCAAAGATTCAAAATTTTCAATTTTGCAAAGTTCGAATAAGCGAAAGATAAAAAAATTCAATATTCTCGACGGATTATCAATTTCAAAAACAAACGAATTTTATACTTCGTATATTAACCCATTCTTTCCCAACGTTGCGTTTTCGCAACATTATTTTCAAGATTTTTTTCTCGTGTCGAAATTATTATTTTTTTATTTTTTATTTGCTTGGTTAACAACGCTCACCTCTTTCCTAAATACGTATTTTTTTTATATTTTTTTACATCATGTATGTATTTTTAAAATTTAGTTTTCTGAGAGGATCCGGGAGTGGCTTTGAAGTTGCAAATTCATCTATTTTTCTTTTGCCGTGAATCATCAAATCAGTCTCTGAAATAGTTTCGAGTCAAACAGTATCAAGACTCCACGTTTAATAATAATAGTGTCGTAAAATGAGTTTTGTGAGGAAATATCGAACCGCGGAAGAAATTCTAGCGGTTTTAGAGGAAACCGGGGTACCGGTTAATTCGTGCGGTTTTCTAACTTCTAAAATGGTTACAAATTTAATATTCAAAGTTTTGTCCATTGCTAGCTATAACTTTTTCCCATTTTTCTGGCAATTTACGAATACTCTTTCTGAAAAATTTGGCCGGCTTCTCCGCTATCCACGAATCGATCCAATTTTTGACTTGCTGTGCTGGTCAGCCAGGCCATGTTGCATTGTTCGGAAGAGATAGTAATCGGATGGCGCAAGGTCTGAACTATACGGCGGGTGGGGTAGGACATCCCATAATGTTGCAAAATTACCTTGTCGTGCCTTTGTTCATATTCCGGCCGTTTTTCGCGCAGTGCTCGGCTCAAACGCATCAATTGTCGTCGGTAGACTTCCCCTGTGATCGTTTCATTCGGTTGCAACAGCTCATAATAGATCACACCCAGCTGGTCCCACCAAATACACAGCATAACCTTCAGGCCATGAATATTCTGAACGGCCGGAGTATCCATACGTTGCCCGACGTTTTGGATTATCGTAATGGACCCACTTTTCATCGCCAGTGACAATTCAATGCAAAACATTTTTTCTTTTGTGCCTTTGAAGCAGTTGTTCACAAGTGAAAAATCGGTGTTCCACGTCTCTTGGCTTTAATTCATACGGCACCCAATGGCCTACCTTCCGGATCATTCCCATTGCTTTTAGACGATCGAAAATGGTTTGCTGAGCGACGCCAAGTGATTTTGCAAGTTCTTTTTGCGTTTGGGATGAATCTTGGTCGAGCAATGTCTTCAAACTTTTTTGGCTGTCCGGGCCGTTCATCGTCCTCCAAGTCAAAATTGCCACTTTTAAACCGTGCAAACCACTTCTGGCACGTACGCTCAGCTAGAGCATGCACACCATACACTTCCACCAAAATACGATGACTTTCGGCAGCCTTTTTCTTCATATTGAAGTAATGAAGAAGTACTCCCCGCAAAAACACTTTATTCGGCACAAAACTCGACATTTTCAGAATAAAAAAAAGTATTGTTGTTTACGCTTCAGCTAAATGACACATACTGATTCTGAAACTATAGGTATATGACAGTAGCTTTCCAACACATATTTGGAAAGGTGAATCACTGGAATAAAAATGAAGTTACGCCATCTGATAGAAAACCGCACGAATTAACCGGTACCCCTATTATATCGAAAGAAATCCAAGTGACTGTGAAAATAACGACAATGACATTGTTGTACTTCCTCCCGAATTGGACCCACTCTCTGACGAAGAAGATATTGACGAGGACGTCATAATTTTAGATGATAATGCTGCTGATTTGCCGGGAAAATCGTACATCAAAATGTCTTCTACCCGATGGCAAATATATGAAGAAAAATGACAGCAAAGGGACATATTACTATGCTTACGACGAAAAAAACCAAACTTTTTTGTACGTTGGGTTGACAATGCTGTTGTCACGGTGGCAACAAACTGTGGCACTAATGAACCCATAACTCAAGCAAAGCGATACGATAGAAAGGAGAAGAAAAAAGTTTCACTTCCCCAGCCGAACGTCATAAGCGAATATAACCGTGGCATGGGTGGGGTAGATCTCCACGACAACGGAGTGGCAAATTATAGTATCATAACCAAGGGGAAAAAGTTGTGGTGGTGCCTTTTCGTGAACGCGATCGATACCACTGTTGTCAACTCATGGAAATTCTATCAAATGATAGCCGGCCGAAAAATACCACAACTATCTTTCCGAAGCGAACTTGTTCTGAGCCTTCTGCTCAGCAGTGACAAGGCCGAGAATTTGATATGCGACGATGACGAGGAAAAACAGCCCAACCCTGAGCTAGGACGACCAGCCGCCAATAGTCTGCCGCACACATTGCGGAAGGACAATGTTGGCCACATTTTGGTGTCTATCCCCGGAAAACAACGAAGACGAAATTGCAAGTCCCAGACTGTTTTTATGTGCGAAAATTGCGACGTACCACTTCATACAGCATGTTTTAAAGAATTTCATCAAAAAAATGTATAAAACAACGGAAGATAAAAAAATAACTGCAAAAGTGCTCAAACATGCGTTTTTGTTTTTTTTTTTGTCACCCTTTTTCCTAAAGTTTCGAAAACGCAACATTAATTTCCCAAGCCCTAACGCATTGAAAATTTTTTTTTTTTTGTGTTTTATGGTTTAATCAAGCCTAAATATGGACTATTACCAAAAAACACGGTTTTTGGAACACCCCTTCATCCCTTCATACACTACTACGATTATTGGTTTTCAATTCAAAATTAAAAGATGGTTCTAATTCAAATTCAAAGATACTGCACTCTTCAAATGTTGGATCGCAAGTGATCAAAAAACAAAGGAACTCGAAGGCCACATGGAACAGTTGACGCGCTATGCCCCACAAGGTGTTAGGGCGATTGAGTAACCTATGTAATGCAAGCCATAGACGCACGTACCAATCCGTCGAATTTGTCGCAAGTCAACCACTGATACGCGAACCGTATTCATACAATTTTACTCAAGAAAAGTAGTCAAACAAGTTATTCTCTATCGCCGCGACGCGCTCCGCATAAGTGTACAGCGACAGCCCGCGCGACTACCTTTTCTGACCCCATATTGTAGTTGTTGTTTGGGTTGGCTCTGAGTTCGTGTCGAGCTCGATGCTCAACACAACGAACCCGACTCCGAGCCCAGACCCGACCCAACAACAATTTCAATATAGAGTCCGACCGGTATTTGAATAGGTGAATTACGGTGTGTGTCAAAATACAGTATGGTCTGCTTATTGACGAATTTTTCAATGCAGAATTTATTGGCACGATATTATGTACGTATACATGCACGTCCATATGTGAGTATTATAGAAGGCTCCCTGTAATTGAGATTGGGTAGATCTTCACTGTCTCTTTAATCAAAGTTGCACAGGTGCAAGAACAATTACAACTTGCAGGTAAATGCGAACTATGCAATTAGTATACTGATAATCGTGGGAGTTTGCGAAATGATTGAAATAATTAGGGTTGGAAACTTGCACAAATTTTGAATTGTGCTGTAAATGGTAAGTGCGGGGTTTATAGCGAATCCTATGGTGTATTATCTATTACAGATTATGTAACTTATAAAGTAGCTAATATATGCAAATATGCGAAATGTAGTAGAGGACCTCATTTTTGAAACCATTGTACGGGATGATGGTAGTGGGGAGGTGAATAGTCAGTACCACGTTTAGCCCGCATTTACTAATAATTCTTATGAAATCAATGAACTCATTTTCAACTGAGTCGACTGGTAATCGGCGAGAAAAGCGACAATTCGAATTTGCTGTCAGCAGGGTGAGGACCTTTCGCTTGACAGACCAACATTGGACCTATAGAGCTACACGGTTACATATTAATTGCATGAGACAGTGGTAGCATGGATAACGTTAAAACTACCAAAGGAATTCGGCAAAAGATCAAATTATTGTTCATAATAGCTGCGTTTACAATAATTCCATTTGATAGTTTCTTTGTTATCTCTGATACCACTGTCAATATCCATTCACAGCCTTTCAAGAAGTACAACGAGACACATTCTAAATTATGAATGAAGAAAGTGACCAGTTGGAAAAAACGATGATTATAGGAAATTCAAGGAAAGCACAGCACGGTGTGTAGATAGGTGCATTGAGGACCATAAATTCGGGAGTACTTTACCTTTTTTTATGACCTTGTCGGTCTTTTGCATAGTTTCCTAATGCTTATGCTAATGCTAATGGTTCTTCATTCTAATTTGGAAAGTGTCTGGATGTATTTTAGTTATTGACATGTGATATGTGAAACCCGTGAACAGACATCGGCAGTAGCCGTGCTACTACTGCCATAACAATAAAACTATCAAAGAAATTCGAGTGCAAATCGAATCATTAACAGGTATCTTTTTGTCACCTTCTGACAATTAATATTTAACTGTGGTAGCTTCAAGGGGAGAAACCATTCACCCCATCATCCCGTAAAAAGGTATCGAAAATGAGGTCCTCTACTATGTTTTGCATCTCATATTCCGACTTCGGAATAAAAAGAAGATGCTTTATAAGTAATAATACAGTATATATAGATACTACACCGTATAGGATCCGCTTAAAATCCAAGTCTTACCACATTTATCACAATTCGAAATATGTACAAGTTTCCAACCAACCAACAAATTATATTCCCTCGATTATCAGTATAATTACATAATTCCCATTTACCTGCAGGCTATAATTATTCTTGCACCTGTTAAACTTTGATTAAGGAGACAGTGAAGATCTATCCAATCTTAATAACAACGAGACTTCTATAATACTCGCATATGGACGTGCATGTATACGTATATATTTTAATATCGTGCCTATAAATTCTGCATTGAAAAATTCGTCAATAAGCAGACCATACTGTATTTCGACACACACTGTAATCGTCCATTCACAACAATTCACCTATTCAAATACCGGTCGGACTCTATATTGAAATTGTTGTTGGGTCGGGTCTGTGCTCGGAGTCGGGTTCGTTGTGTTGAGCATCGAGCTCGACACGAACTCAGAGCCAACCCAAACAACAACTACAATATGGGGTCAGAAAAGGTAGTCGCGCGGGCTGTCGCTGTACACTTATGCGGAGCGCGTCGCGGCGATAGAGAATAACTTGTTTGACTACTTTTCTTGAGTAAAATTGTATGAATACGGTTCGCGTATCAGTGGTTGACTTGCGACCAATCCGACGGATTGGTACGTGCGTCTATGGCTTGCATTAGAGTCAGTTTTGTTGTGTATTTCGGAATTTGGCGTTACAAACGGACAATAGAATGTGCATAGCATCAACGATTGGGCCTTTGAGTTTCGTTATATCGTCCACTGCAGTACAAGGACGAAGGACCACTGTGTAAATAATATCCATAAATTCATAATTTTCCCCAAAGTTTAGATTTGAAAACAACGATAATTTTTAAATGTGAATCCTATTATGTATAATCGAGACCATTTGCCCGAATTACTGAGTTCACTGAGCGGTAAAACAATATTCCCTAAAGACATAACGTACGAACTTTTTTTTTATCAATTGAATTTAACTGTTCAATCTTAAAGTCATCTACTCGTATGTTTTGATGCTATAATAAATAACGTGAGCAGCGTGTACACAATTTATATGCCATCAACCCTAGTGAGGTTGAACCCAATTGCGGATTGCATTAATTTCCAATTGGTTAGATAAACCCAGCAGAAAAGGTCACTTGGTCCTACCATTTGCATACAATATTGCTTCCATTGAGGAGCCATAATCGAATCAAAACACTCTCTACCTCATAACTTCGTTTTCCAACAATTCTCCCGGACCCATTTTGTCTCCGAGGCAGGACAATACTACTTAGTGACTTTAGCCTACATATTTGCCAACGTTTCACAAGAATGAGTACGTACTCGTATACATATGTAGTAGAATAGAATTGATCGAAAATTCAGGTCATTGTTGAATTTGAAATTTGATACTAATGAAAACATAATTGCGTTTGTTTTGATGCGCACCCGGTAGTGACCTGATTTAATAAATATGTTTACTAGTTTGTCAGAATGATTGATAATTTTAGAATGTATGTGCATGGCAGAAGGAAGAATCAAATTGCGAATGGATACTCACCTACTTTAGTTTTCCAAAAGATGCCATATTTTCAAACTGGATTGTGTATTTAGTATTATTAAAGTCTTTGAGGAATAGATAATAGGCATAACCAGAATTGTAAGGTCTTAAACGGGCGTGGCAAATAGGCACCCCAGGAAGTTGGCACCAAAAGTTTAAAAAAATTGAAATTTTTCAAGCGTTCCCTGCTTATTAGCAATAGCCCTAGAATTTTCGTGTAAGACCATAGCAAAATATGATCAGGAAAATATACAAGATTTTTTTTTTTTATGATGGCCATTTATTTATCTAAGCAGAGGCATATTCCAGTATATATGTATGTATTTACGTAGTCAGGAGGCAGGATCGGATGTGTTCCGTTGGTGGACCGAGCCTGCAAATATATTAAAAATAACCAATGAGCTGGGATTCTACGTCTACTACTCGTTATTTAACAGTCCTCGTATTTAAAATTAATAACTTCATGACTGACTCCACGCAGCCTAACCGGTAAATCACTCATGGCTCGGCCTCACGCAGCGATCTGGGATCCCGCCAATCAAACCATTGACTCCCCCAGCCTAACCGGTAAATCGCTACGGGCCCGGCTCCTACAAAATGATCTGGGATCCCGCCAGTCACACTGCATGGTTCGTCGTCAAGGGCACATTCTCACGAGACGACTTCACGAACCACTACCAATCAGTCAAACACATTAAACGGCAATTCTTACCAATATATCATCAATTGCACATCCTCAGGAGATGACATATCGGCTTGCCATGGCAAAAATATAAACGCGATCACACCCTCTGGGGCACATTCTCCCGAGCACAATTTAATTAAATTTACATAACTTTGTAAATAACGAGTAGTTGGTTAATTTAAAATTTTATGCAATAGGCTCATGCACTATCTACCCTAATTAGCAATCAGTGACTACTTACCAAATTCTTAATCTACTGGAACCACAATTCATTATGTTTTTTAGTTTTTTTCTTTTAGTTAACTATTTGATTGCACCACACTTCACTGACTTGGAAACAAAGCTGACCCAAGACAACTTACATTGCTCGCGACTCGACGTATCCTTCTTACTTTAGAAAGAGTAAGAAAAAGAGTACGTCTGCACTACATATGCGTTATACCCGTATAAACAAATGCATAACTAATTTATATGAAATATGAGGAGACCACATAGCGCACTTTCTTCCAAAAGATGGACAGTTACCCTTGGTCGGCCTTCTCATTAATACTTCTACGCAATGCAATTTAAGTGAAAACTAAACTTGGTCTTACATTTGAAGGATTGCGGCGATAGCTCTAGGCCTTTAATGGCTTTTTTTTTAATAATTAAATAAAATAGTTCTAACCTGACGATTCGCACTTTAACCAATCCAGCTAGTAGTCATAAATCACAAAATGTAATACAGGGCAATAATTCTCAGCTTATGGTAACTTACTTACTTAACTTAACCCTCACTCACCGCTTAAGTGATGTAATAGGAATGAAAATCTGCAAAATACTCGTACCATTTACCCGCTCTAACACTATCGAATACATCGGAAGTTTCAAAATTTTCATAAATTTCGACAGCACTCCATAAACGACTTCAGGATAAGCTCAGAACTTTTGGGTGCTGGTGTCCTTCATGCCCACTTACCCCAAAATTGCCGTCACAATTATGAAAATTTGGAAAAAGCACCCCATACTTGCTTTGATCCTGCCGAACTCATCGAGATTTCCAAAATTTTCATAAATTTCTACTGAATTTCATAAAGAATCTCAGAACAAACTCAGAACTCTTGGGTGCTGGTGTCCTCCATCCAACACTCACCCTTAAAGTAACGTCGTAAGTATGCAAATCTGAGAAAAAATATCCCAAACTCGCATTGAAAATACCGAACTCATCGGCATTTCCAGAATCTTCATAAAATTTCTACAGCAATCCTTAAAGGACTTAAAGAATAGATCAGCTCTCTTGGTGGTGGTGTTGTGCTTCATCCTCCACTCCCCCCACAAATGAGGCCACAAGAATAAAAATTTGGAGAAAAAAATTTTGCACTTGCTTGAAAACCGCCAAACTCACCGAAATTTTCAAAATTGTTATAACACTCCATAAAGAGCCCAGGGAAAGCTCGCAACTCTTGGCTGCTGGTATCCTCTATCCGCAACTAATCTCTAAAGTGACGCCACAAGTATGAAAATTTGAAAAACCTACACCACACTCGACCCCGTCGAACTTTTCGCAATTTCTAAAATCTTCATAAATTTGTGCAGCACTACTTGAAGGACCTCAAGATAAGCTCAGAGTTCTCGTGTGCTTGTGTCTGTTGATTTTTGGTTGAAGAAAGGACAAGTCGATACTATGCAATGAATTCGCTTTTTATTTTATAATTTTATCCAATAGTACATAGCGATATACAAGACTACTCTGTTCGACCGCACTCTAGAGACTGAGTATCATTCTCATGCGCACAGTACATATCTTAATACAAATACAAATGTAATTATATATACAGGGTGTCCCAAACCCCAACGTCAACCCGGAAACCGGTGATAGGCCAAGTGGTGGCAGTTATCAGAAAAGTATTAAAAAAAGTCTCCGTCAAATATTTTTTGGCTTATAGACATTCAAAAAAGAATTGGAAAAATTCATACCCTGTGATGATTTTTTAAGTACTGTTATTACAAATTTTAATTTTTTTTTATTTTTTTTTTTTTTTGATGAAGCAACCCTCACTAACTGTTCTATAAATCACAAATCTAAAAGAAAAAAATTACTGCATTGGTTTAAAATTAAATATGATTTTTTCCCCCAATTTTGTACTCAAAATTATCACTTATCCCAACTTCAACTGACTGCACTGTAAAAAAATATACCACGCGGTTTTGGCAAGTAACTGTAAAAAATGGCGCATTTTGTCCAAATTCCAAAATGGTACGACACTTCCTATATTATCTCTTAATTATTGGACCATTCGAGCTTTCGGAGAGCTTAAGTGCCGAGAAATATTTAGATTTTTTAATGAACCATTTACCCAATTTATTGGAAGACGTGCCACTCAGTACTTTTGCAAATATGTGGTATCAGCACGATGGCTGCCCAGCCCATTATGCCCGTACAGTAAGAGAGTTCCTCGATGAGAGAATATCCCGAGAGGTGGATAGGGCGGTCTGGTACAATTTCGTGGCCGGCACGTTCACCTGACCTAAATCCCCTCGATTTTTTTTTCTGGGGAGCGGTAAAAGAAAAGGTTTACACGAAAGAAACAGAAAATTTGGAGGAACTCCGGCGAAAAATTGCGGAAGCCGCTATTAGTTCCGGAAGAATCGCCCGGCTTATAACTCGATCCTTTTTAAGAAGATGTCGTGCTTGCATTGCAGCTGAAGGCAAACATTTTGAACATTTGTTGTAAATTGAAGTTCTAACGTTTAATTGTAAATTGATTTTTTTCTTCAATAAATGACACTTTTGCCTAAATGAGATTATTACTTCGTTTCACCTCAATTAAGAGATAATATAGGAAGTGTCGTACCATTTTGGAATCTGGACAAAATGCGCCATCTTTAACAGTTACTTGCAAAAACCGCGTGATATATTTTTTTTACAGTGCAGTCAGTTGAAGTTGGGATAAGTGATAATTTTGAGTACAAAATTGGCGGAAAAAGTCATATTTTATTTAAACCAATACAGTAATTTTTTACTTTTAGATTGTGATTTATAGAACAATAAGTCAGGGTTGCTTCATAAAAAAAAAATAAGAAAAATTAAAATTTGTAATAACAGTACTTAAAAAATCATCACAAGGTATGAATTTTTCCAATTCTTTTTTGAATGTCTACAAGCCAAAAAATAATTGACGGAGACTTTTTTTAATACTTTTCTGATAACTGCCACCACTTGGCCTATCACCGGTTTCCGGGTTGACGTTGGGGTTTGGGACACCCTGTATATCATAGTGCAAGTACAAACGTAATTATATATTCCAACAGTGTCTTTCATCCCCCACTCAGCCGGCATGTGACGTCACAAATACGAAAATTTGAAAAAAGTACCCGACACTTGCTTTGATCCTACCGAACTCTTCATAAATTTTCATAGCACTCCATAAAGGACCTCGACTAACCTGCATATTTTAAAGTGCGTATCGGCAGCTTGCAGCCCATAAATAACTTTTTTTTAAATAAAAAATTATTTTTGCAGTTTTTCTAGAATTAGTTAGGAACTCTTTATTGTCCACCGATTTATGCATTGGAACTATTTTTGCGTGATAAAAGTGTGCACGTGAAGTTCGCACCTAAAAATTTAATTATAAAAAACAAAATCCATTAAAAGCCTAGAACTATCGCCGCACCCCTTCGAGAATTCTAGAACTATTGCTTTTTTAAACTGTAGGTGCCAACTTCCTGGGGTTACAAGTTTGATGTTATGAACACAACAGTGGACAAAATGTACTATGGACTCTTCTCAAAGCAGTTGTTGTAATTCCGAGATTTTTCCCGAACCATGCTCCATCATGGAATTCACCTTCAAGTTTGGAAAGCGGTATGTCAAATGGGAGAAATATATATTTGACGAGATTAAATAATGTTTTTGATTTTGTATTAATGTCGTATAAAACCCCCATGAAGTGTTCGGTTGAAATGCGATCTGAGAGACGACCCGAAAATAAATATTATTTCAGGGTATACCCATGAAAAATAAAAGGCACCGTAGAGTTTATTACAGCCAAATTTAAACAACAAAACAACTCCAAACTATGTAGAACGGAAAAAATGACAGCTGTGATTGACACCCGAGTATAGATAGACATTTTACCTATCATCAAATGGCGTAGAACTGATATGTTGTATTTTGTTGTGGCCTTATTATGAATTTCAGTTTTCGGCCTCTCCGGTGGACCCGATGTCTTTTATGGAGGGGACTAAAAGCACCATGAAATAAGCCATTTCGAAATAATCCATTGGAAACAAGACATTGATGGACATTTTTAGCCGAATTCGAAAGTGGCCGTGCATGGCTACTTTCGATTCGCATATAATGTTCAATTTCGTTTGAAAACGAAGGTGAGTATGTAAATGGCTATTTTCGCTTTCCTTCGCATACCTTATTTCGATTCGGAATTGTGCGTAGACAAAAAAAAAAGCTCGATGCAGAGATGCTAGGACGGGATGCAGGTACATACAGAAGGAGTGAAACGAGTGACCTAGGGCAATATACGGGGGGTCGCAACCTCCTAGGAGCGAAACTAGCCCTGTAGGTTTCAAATCGAAATTGTCCATGCACACTTTGTGCGATACTGCGTGTTGTGAATCAACAGTCCCTTGTGTGGGCTTTGCTTGCTACGCTCGCTCCGCACTTAAGGTATCACAACCCTCAGTATCGCAGAATACTGAACGCTCGCTTCGCTCACTCTGGGTACAACAGTCCCCTGAGTGGGCTCGGCTCGCCACGCTCGCTCCGCGCTTAAGGGATTACAACCCTCAGTATTGCACAAACATGAAAGCTCGTTTCGCTCGCTCTGAGTACAATAATCCCTTGTGCGGGGTCCGCGCTTAAGGGATCACAACCCTCAGTAACACACAAACATGAACGCCCACTTCGCTCGCTCTGGACACTGCATGGCTATTTTCGTTTTTATCGCATGCCTTATTTCTATTTGAAACCGATATTGTCCATGCATGTCTTATTTCGTTCATTTTCCGATGACTACTTTCGGCTCCAAACGAAAGTATCTATATGGACTATTTCGTATAGATACTTTCGCCATGGCTTAGTTCGGTGCTCCGGCACTAAACACTGCGTGTTGTGAATCAACAGTCCCTTGTGTGGGCTTTGCTTGCTACGCTCGCTCCGCGCTTAAGGTATCACAACCCTCAGTATCGCAGAATACTGAACGCTCGCTTCGCTCGCTCTGGACACTGCATGGCTATTTTCGTTTTTATCGCATGCTTTATTTCTATTTGAAACCGATATTGTCCATGCCGTCGTTTATTTTCCGATGACTACTTTCGGCTCCAAACGAAAGTATCTATATGGACTATTTCGTATGGATAAATTCGCCATGGCTTAGTTCGGTGCTCCGGCACTAAAGGGGAGTTTTTTTTTACTTTTTTGTTTTTATCTTCGTAACTATTAACTCTAGTGAAAAACTTTCTGAGATAGAATTGAAGATTACAAAAAATTGTGTAACCGTGTTTTCCCTATCATAAATAGTTTTTGAGATAATCTCAGTTGAAAAACAAGTTTTGTCACTTACTCGTTTCTTTTATAAAAAACCGGTTAAATACTAGTCTTACGAGGGAACCTGAAACAGACCGATTTTTGTTATTATTAAATAAGCTTTAATTTAAGATAAGCCAGATGACTGCAGGTGTGATAGTTACTTAGAAATTTTTTTTTATGGAGTTTCAACCTTTTTCTACGTAAGTATCATACCTACCGGCATCTGACTTATCTCACATTAAAAGTTATTAAGTTATTAAGTTATTTTCCTCGTAGGACTGGTACTTAACGCGTTATTTGATGAAATATATATTTAATTAATAATAGTTTTCTTACTTCGTAAGAGCAAACGATCAATTGACAACGGGTGTTTTTTAATGTTTTTTCAAATGAGATTGGGCGTGTTTTTTTGAACTGCGGTGCAGGTTGACTGGGGGTTATCCGGGTTAATTAACACACATTAAACAAACAACATACCCTTGTTTTTTGTGTAATGTGTGTAAGTTAATCCGGATAACCCCCAATTGACCTAGACCACAGCACAAAAAAAAACACGCCTATATGAAACTATTCAAGATAAAAGAAAAGTGGTTCTGATATTTTTTATATTTGTGTGGTCTTTAGTTCTGTCCAGGAAGTTTTTCAGTTGGATTAATTGTGACGAAAATAAAAGCAAAAACTAAAAGAGAAACATTCGTTTTTAGCCCCCTCCATTAAGGAAATCAGGCCGTCCACGGACTTCGAAAACTTAGATTTATGCGGTAATAAGGCCACAACCATATTCAACATGTTAAAAAATCAGTTCTACCCCATTTGATGCGAGGTAACCCTCCCTTTGCGGTTGATAAACTTCTAAGCGGTGCTACGTGGCGTATACTGCCGCCTTTGAGGGAAGATTATCATAACATCAGCAACACAGGCGTCCATGGGTTCTAGGAAGAACTCAAGAGTACCATTAAAGACGTCACAGAGAAGGTCGTGGGATATAAAGCCTTGCGAGCGCGATTTTACGAAGAATGCAAAAATTCACTTGACGCGGAAAACCAGGCGCCTTTAGATTTAGCGAAACCACTGTTGCGCGATAAAACTCGAAACCCGAAATTGACCCGTGTCAGCCTGACAGTTTCGGGTGAGGAACACGTTAACATTACGCGCAATTTTGCCTGGCGCATCAGTTTCGCAAGTGGTTCCGCTAAATCGAAACGCAGCTAAAGACAATGGAAAATAATAAATTATAATAATAACAAAAAAAATAAATCCGTACGCTGAGTATATCATTTCGAAATTTCAAGAGACGGGGCTTTTCACGGTCAAGCAAATCCTGGAAAAGTGCTGGGAATAAAACCTCGACGTGTACCAAATCTTTGTCGAATTTAAGCAAGAATCTGACAATATTGATCACGGTGTACCGTATAATATCATGCTGCAATTTTCTATGAGTATCAGTAAAATTATTACTACTAACAAGGCACCTACCACTAGCAAAAATTTGCGGGTGTGAGGCACATTTTTAACAAACAAGCTAGCCTTCGCGAAGCGTGAAGGGTATCCCACCTTCGTTGTGTTTTGTGGTGCATTTGCCACTTTGAAATTAGTAGTAAAACATGTTCCGATTTCACTTTTCCTATAAGAGGTATATGAAATAGTGGGCCGATTTCAACCAAATTTAGGAATGTAGCTTAGCAGTCAATATGATTGAATAATGTACAATTTCATAAAGATATCTTCAGAAATAAAAAAGTTTTCTGATAAAAACTTGCTTTTGGAACGGTCGTTCCTATGATAGAGAAGTCCGATTTCAACCAAATTCAGGAATGTGATTTCGCTATACATACTATTGATTAATATGAAATTTGAAAACAATATCTATAGAAATAAAAAAGTTTTTCCCACAAAGACGAATTTTTGGACCGGTCGTTCTTATGGCAGCTATATGACGTAGTGATCCAATTTTAACCAAATTCGGAAATGTGATTTCGCTAATAATACTATTGATCAGTGTGAAATTTGAAGATGATATCTTTAGAAATAAAAAAGTTTTTCTCACAAAGACGAATTTTTGGATCGGTCGTTCCTATGGCAGCTATATGACGTAGTGGTCCGATTCCGTTGGTTCCGACATATATACAGTGTGCAATAAAAAGAAGGTTTTGTACAAAATTCCAGGTCGATGGCTTTAAAACTGAGGGACTAGTTGGCATAGAAACAGACGGACAGACAGACATACGGACAGACGGACAAAGCTTAATCGACTCGTCTCAGCACACTGATCAAGAATATATATAGTTTATATGGTCGGAGATGCTTCCTTCTGTGCGTTGCAAACTTCATGACAAAGTTAAAATACCCTATCACATCCGCGAAGGGTATAAAAATGGGCGATACTCGTAAGTATAGAAAGGTTGGCAGACGGCTGAGATGCCCTCGCGCACGCATCAGGGTCCGAGTGTAATGGGACCCTCGGCTTCTGGTTTCATACCACCGATAGATCACTACTCATCAGGTGCTGCCTTTGATCTACCGCTGGAAGCTGCACGACCAGACCAGAATATGGTTCATTATACAGAACATAGTCGCATTAGTAAGATGAAAGGGATCCCGGTTAACAATGCCTATGTGACCGGCAGTGTGGGGATACTGCGAGTGACACCGGTGGTGTTTGGCCCGATTACTGTATTACTGGCGACATACAATGTCGACCGCAATTCTCGGCCAAGCGAATTTTTGTAATCCTATCTCGGACTACTGAAATGGAGAAATGCTACTGGTTGGTTTATCATGTTGTGTATCGATAAATATAAATCTTAACTACATAGGAAGCTGGACAATCACTGTGGCATTTCTAACAGTTAAACCGTCTTCAAGACGTGAAATACTGTCATAAACTCCTTTAGGATCTAGCCACCATCAAGAGAGTCTTCTTCCTGTTAGGTGCAAGGTATCCGAGGCAATGAGCGGTGAGGGAAATGAGGCTGCTTATGAATCCACCAACAGTCTGCCTGTTGGTGGATCGATCTACAATTTTACAGTAAGCAAGGTTTGGCTTTATCCAGGATAATGTTTATACGAGGAAAGTCTGAAGAGATGTTGGGACAATCTTCCATCTTCTTTCCCATTTTTTAAACTGTTAAAATATTACGGGCCATCACTCATCACTCAGCAAAATTAATTTGAGTAACAAGGCAGGATGTCATCTATGTATGTAGGCAGTTGAGACTAGAAAACACAATCTGTGCGAATGCCTGGCGATCACGTTCAGGGCACCGCGAACCCTATGCATATCAAGAAACTTCTGCTAAAGGGTTACTATACTAACCTTTGTCAGAATGGTCAAGACTTATGTTTGGTTGAACAGAATTGACTAAATAATTTCAATATTTTTTACTTTCAAATAAAAGAGAAATTTGTTCACAGAATTCCATGTGGATGATGAACATAAATCCAGTCTTACAAGGCTCGAGAATTTGTGCAATTTCTAAAGTTCTGATGTGCTTTTTGCATTTTGCCGGGATTGTGGGTTGAGCTGTTACACGTTACTTCATTTTGTTATGCCTTTAATTCTTATTGTACACTCGAATTTAATAAGTAACAATTTTTAAAATATCATAAGAGAGGACGAATGGTTATTCTCTGAAAAAAGAAAGAGGGCACGTTTTATTTATCCAATAAGAGGACATGCCCTCTTAAAAGAAAATGTGCAGAAACCCTAGATCAGGCCCACTTTCAATATTAACCAACTAGATCCTAGTACAAGCAATTGATTCAAAATGTACCATTATGACGTCAAGGCTCATTGTGCGAAATATTGTAGTTGGAAGCTTAATCTTAGTACTGGGCCCTATTGCACCAACCACTTATCAATTATCACTTATCAACTTATAAAATTGTATGCTAAATTTTTGTTGCACCAAATAGAGAAACGAAAAGTACTCAAATATTATTTGATAAGCAAAAAACACTCACTTATCAAATTTTTGTTGCACCCACAAGAAAATCGGAAAGTAATAACTTTTGCATACGCTCGATACCGCTGCAAAGGAAGTTGGATTACGTATTAACGAGGGTAAAACTAAAATAATGATGCAATCGGTGACAAGGACACCTGCACAACCGAGCATCAACGTGGGGGACCTCAACATCGAGTTCGTGAACAACTTCATCTACCTGGGTTGCAACCTGTCAAGGGACGCCAACGAAACTGACGAAATCAAGCGACGGATACAGTTAGCTAATAAGACTTTTTTCTCGGTTCTCCCCATAATGAAATCGAAACATGTGCACAGAAACACGAAGCTCCGCGTGTACAAAACCATTATACGACCAGTGCTATGCTATGGCTGCGAAGCATGGACCCTAACTCAAGCCTCCGAAAACATGCTAGACACTTTCGAACGTAAGGTTCTACGGCGAATTTTCGGGGCTGTTTGCGATCAAGATAGATGGCGCATCCGGTACAACCATGAGTTGTATGAAATGTACGATGAGCTGCAAGTCTCGAAAATCGTCAAACTACAACGACTTCAATGGGCAGGGCATGTACAAAGAATGGACGATGATCGCAGGCCTAAGAGAGTAATGAACGCAGAACGAGTCGACGGAGCGAGACTGCGAGGACGACCGAGATCTCGTTGGGACAGCTCAGTAGGTGTGGACGCCGCGCAGCTGCTGGGCTCCCAAAATTGGAGGACGCGGTCACGTGACCGAGATAATTGGAGGACAATGATCCAGGCGGCCAAGGCCCGACGTCGGGCTGTCGCGCCACGATGATGATGATGAATAACTTTTGTAATCGTAAATGATAAGTTTAGCAAATTATCGGCTTTTGTTTCACTTTTGGTTGCACCAAGAACTTATAATAATCAAATAATCATTTCATTTGGATAACTTATTAATATTTTTGCTTAGAAAATTCCGTTTATCATTTACTGCGGGTGTGTTAAAGAGTATTTTCAAATGTTTCGGTACGAGCGTTTATTTGATGGTGAAGATGGTGAATCCGTCTCAAACCGCCGCATAGTATCACCACGAATAAAATTCCAATTAAATTCTGGTACGGTGAAAAATTTTGGTTTGAATAAAACACAAATTAAGTAAGTACTTTCACGAATTATTGGAGCTTTACCATTTTCTAGTGCAAGGAACAGTGCGTTAAGCCTAATACAAAAGCATTTTGACAACTTTGCATTGATTGGGGAATGGATGATAACCATTGGAATTGGCGTTATGCACGGAATACACAAATCAACGGTTTGCCGTACGGTACATCGTGTTTCAGGTGCAATTGTTAGTGTGTTGCTAGCGGACACTATTCGATGGCCAACAAATACAAATAGCATTGCCTCGAGTTTCTTTAAACTTGGTGAATTTCCTGCAACAGTTGGATGTATCGATGGGACAATGGTCAATGTAGATGCTTTCCATCACAATGAAGACCATTTTGTTAATCGCCATGGGAAGCATGCACTAAATGTGATGATGATATGTGACCCCGATCGGAGCTTGTATGCTGTAAATGCCAATTGGTCGGGAAGTGTGTACGATGCCAGGATTTTACGGAATTCTTTCGTTTTCGCAAATCTCGAAAGTGGCTATCGACCCTTTCCTGGTGCTGTTATTCTGGGAGACAGCGCATTTCCATTAAAGGATTGGCTTATCCCACCATTTCGAAGAGATCCTAATGATCCAGGGAAACAACTATTTAATCGTGCGCAAGAAAAAACAAGAAGAATTATCGAAAATATTATTGGTAAATTTTTACCTATTTATTTAATTCACAACACTACACAAAATTATAGTAAAAGAAATAATAACAATTTTGAAGTCTACGAAATTGAATATTGTTGTCTCACTAAATTCTGTATTTACATTGTTGGTCGAGGATTTCACAATTTCCATCAGTGGCATCAGATGATACTGACTTCACAAGACTTATTGTGAAATCGGATGGTGACAGGCCGAGGTCACGTTCAAGTTTTAGTATTTGGAGCTTATTTTTGTACAATTCTGACTCCAAAACCCTTTTTTTAAAGACTCCAAGGAAACAGTATTGTCGTGTATTTCGCTCTTTCTTTTCTTCGTTGTGGTTCTCCGCAGCTTAGGCTTATCAACTTGGGGTTGAATTGCTTCAATCCCAATTGATTTAACCCCATCCAGTTCTGGCAATCGTAACCCTTCGACTACTGGAGATTCACTTCTAATAATCTCAAAAACTGCCTCATGGACTTCATCTATTATTAAATGTGAAGACGAAAAATGTTTAGAACATATAAAATGGGAGTATGTACCTTTTTAAATGAACTGAAAACGAACGGGCTGATATGCAAACATCAAAATCTTTAAGATTGAATTTGAAAACAATTACAACTTGGCAGTATTCTGCCTTTCCATAACCCAAAGATATGATCTCGGGCGTACTGCTAATTTCTATTATTGGAACTAAGCCCAAGTAGGCCAGTCAAATTAAGCCAATTTTGGGGCTTTTTAATAATAATGAGGGAAATATCTGGAAATCATTTTAATCCCTTCTATAGATACTTAATACATGGAAACTGAGATTGCTCGGTCGTAGAAGGTGAGCTTAACTTTTGGAGGGCGAAAATTCGAGAAATTTGAGCCCTTTTTTACAATTGTCGTTATAAATCCGAAACAGTGCCTCGGGTCGAAAAACCTTGCAGGAGTAAATTAAAACCCATTGAATTCTGCGTTTAATGCACTGCTCAAAGTGGAAATTCGGTTCAGTAGCGTAGTCAAAATCGATAGTCAAAAAATGCCAGTTTTCGAGGCTCTCGAGAAAAATCTCACTTTTTCACTTTTCAAGCTCACAGATCTTTGCAACGGATCCTCCAAAAGAAAAAGCTTGTCTGTAAAAGTTGGGGAAAATTTGATTGTGAGCCTAACGTGGCCAAAAATTTTCCATTCCGGGCCATTTTTAGAGTAACTATGAGCAAAAATTCAAAAATGAATGCTCATCGGCTTACGCCTTAAAAGCTCTATCTCGGTAAGTATAACAGCTAAAAGTTTTATTTTAGTCTCAAATTGTAATTACTCCTGTTAAATATAGTTTTACAAGATTTCTTGTGAGACCAATATAGGAGATACTAAAAAGAAACAGGACAAGCCAAACAATTAGATACATTTTCAACATGGTGGCGGGGTCCGTGGTGTTAGCGGGGGAAAAGAAAACTTGAACTTTGAAGCAATGTACCAACTCAAACAATATATCAAAAATCGAAACTACCCTAATTAAAGCAACCAGTGTTATAACAATTTGACTGACCAAAGTATTTTAACCTTTGCAGAATCATTGACTTTTTTTAAAAAAACGCAATTACTCAAAAACTATACCCGCTAGCATATTCTAGTAAAGAGTGAATCGCAGGTAATATCTTACCCTAAAAGCAGAAAATAGCCTGTAGAAATCAGATAAACTGTAACTATTATTATTATATACTCTGGGGGATAGCCGAAGCAGACCACTAACGTTTGGGTCCCTTTTCGACTGATAATTGTCGACCTTTTTCTTCATCACTGAGTCCTGTGTTATTGCTAGCATTTGTTTGAAGCTGAGTTCACTCATGGCTTCTACACTTATCGTGTGCCTGCCTGGGATCCTCAACCTCGTGCTAGCCAGTGCTGGATATTCGCACACAAAGTGTGCTGCCGTCTCGGCCTCCTCCAGGCATAGCCTGCAAACGTCATCTTCCCCGATTTTCATCTTGGCCAGATGAGCCTTAAAATTACCATGCCCTGTGACCAAGGCAGTTATCCAGCTTAGGGTACTCCGTTTATAACTAAGTACCTTTCTCGCTTCCCTGCCTAAAGGGCTGGTCATTGCATTCCGAGCTTGTTTGCAAGTGACTAGCTCCTGCCATCTTTGTTGATGCATGGAGTCCATCCACTTCCCAACCTTCGCTCCAATCATGCCGTTCCCCAGAGCAACTCTGGGTTCTGGGCCAATGAAAGTTGCCGCAGATCCCTGTTTTGCTAGGGCATCCGCCACCTCATTTCCTTTTGTACCTATGTGTCCTTTTACCCACATCAGCGTAACCTCATTTTCTGAGGCACACGTGTTGAGCTTCCGGACACACTCTAGTACCAGTTTAGAGTTTATGTTCGTCTGCTGCATGCGTCTGATCACCGATTGGTTGTCCAGTGCAATAAGGATTTTCTTCCCCCGCACCTGACCTTCAAGCAAGTGGTCCAACGCATGCAACAAGCCAAGCATCTCTGCCTGGTATACGGACACATACTCTCCTAGACTAAGCGCACATGCTAGGTTTAGCTCTTCAGAGTAAACCCCCACCCCCGCTTTACCGTCCATTAAAGAGCCATCAGTAAAAATGCTGATGTCATTGTACATACACTCATTATGTATGTTTCCATCTGCAATGTGAGTCTTGTGTAGTCTTTCAACTACCCTACGTCTACTCATGCCTTCTACCGGCATTAGAGTCTCCCTGACCTCATCATGAATAATGTCTAGGATGCGGTCATAAGAGCCCGCTGCTAGTTCCAAAGCGATGCCACATGGCATCCCTTTCCATGCGTATTGCCGAAAGCGCCGCCGTTTTCTTTATAAATAAGTCCAACGGCGGCAGTCCCAGCAATGCCTCCATTGCTCGCGTTGGTGTGGTGCGCATTGCACCACATATGCTTACGCAAGCTATCCTTTGTACCCCATCTAGCTTCTGCTTTGTGGTATTCTGCATGGCTTTTGGCCACCATACCACTGATGCATAGGCTAGAATAGGTCTTACCATCATTGTGTAAATCCAGTGTGTCGCTTTAGGTGAAATTCCCCACCTACGAGCACACACTCTCTTACATTGATGCAAAATCCTTTTCGCTTTTTGGATCTTTTCATCAACGTGAACATTCCAAGTTAGTTTCGCATCTAAGGTAACTCCTAGATGCTTCACTTCCTTGGACACCTTGATTTCCGAACCAAAAAGCCGTTAGGGAGTTATCTCTATGTCTTTCCTCTTACGAGTAAAAATCATAGTGTTTGATTTACTAGCGTTTATGGTTAGCTCTTGCTCATTACACCATTCTTCGGTTACTTTGAGAGCTTGTCCCATGCAACCTAGAATTGTGTCCATGAACTTTCCACTGACCGTAAGTGCCAAGTCATCGGCGTATCCTACAGTGTGTACGCCCATCGAGTCCAGCTTCCAGAGAAGACTGTCCACGGTGATGTTCCACAGTAGAGGCGAAAGAACACCTCCTTGTGGGCATCCTCGGACTACCTTACCCCGTATTCTGTCACATCCACTGCTAAGATTTACCGCCCTCTGCTTAAGCACTTAATTATAATGTAATCAACCCCCCGCTCAATCAGGGCGTTCCTTAGTTTGGTAAAGAAGATTTTATCAAAAGCACCCTCTATATCCATAGCGATCCCGCCATTGTAAATCTCTCTCTCTCTGCAACTCTAACAAGTTCATGTAGAGCGGTTTCCGTAGATCTGCCTGCTCTATAAGCATGTTGGCACCTACTCAGAGGACTATACATTAGCGTGGTGTTCTCCAGGTAGTCCACCAACACCTTTTCCATTGTTTTCAACAGGAATGATGTAAGGCTAACCGGCCTGAAGGACTTTGCCTCTGTATAGTCTTTCTTTCCCGGTTTAGGCAGGAAGACCACTTTAGCCTCCCTCCATGCCTTCGGGATGTAGCCTGCTGAAAGACAGGCGACGAATATATTCCGGATCCTATCTAGTAGAGCGCTCATGCCCCACTGTAATAGTGCCGGGAATATTCCGTCCATTCCTGCCGTTTTAAATGGAGCAAAAGAGTTTGTAGCACTTTTGACTCCATTTGGAGTTATTATCCTCTCAGCTTCTTGTTGACTTACCCCACCAGCTCCCATGTTAGTTTGAGGCCATGGTTGGTCTGACTTGAAACTTCCAGGAAAATGTACCTCCATCAGGGCCTGCAACGTTTCTTCCACTGTTTCTGTCATGGAGCCATCAACTTTGCGTATCAGCCCCATTTTCGAAGCAGTGTCTTTCGATATCATCTTCTGTAATCTGCATACTTCCGACGTATCCTTCATGCTAGAGCAGAATTCCCTCCACGTATTTCGTTTCCGAAGACGTAAGGTTATTTTCAGCTCCCTCTTTTTATCCTTGTATAGTTCCCAAGAGTGAGAGTCTCTCTCCCTCATGTAACGGTTAAAGGCTTTCCTTGTCTCTTTTTTCATAGACTCCAGTTCCCTACTCCACCATGGTGTTGGGTCCTTTTCGTCCACTACTGTGGAGGGACAAGCGTGTCCGAAGGCGCGATTAATAGCGGAGTTCAGCCGCTCCACTGTTCGCTCTATCTCGACCGTATTCCGAGGCACTCCATCTTGAATATCCTCGACTTGTTCCAATAAATATGTCTCGTACTTAACACGATCAGTATTTTTTAGCACTCTTATACGTTTGCGTTCGCTACTCCGTTTTCTGCCATACAGAATTTCAAACTGGATAGCCCTGTGATCAGACATGGTTAGCCTGTCCACCACTCTCCAATTCTGAACTCTGTCAAGCATATTAACAGAGCTTAGGGTAATGTCGATCACTTCAGCCCTTCGTGCATCCACGAAGGTGGGAGCGACCCCCTTGTTTGCTACCAGCAGATTGTACTTTTCCACAAATTCTAGCAGCTGCTGTCCTCTGGGATTGTTATCTGTGCTGCCCCACACAGTGTTGTGCGCATTGGCATCACAGCCTATGATCAGGGCCATATCTCTTTCTTTACAATACCTTACCAGATTTTCTACTTCCTCTGATGGAGGTGGTTCTGGTGCATCATAAGGGAGATATGCTGATGCAATTAGGAATGATCCTGCACCACTGCCGGTCATTACTACCGTAAGATCAGGCGAGCAGAGATGCATCATTTGTACTGCACGTATTCCATGACGCACCAGGATGCATGTCCTTATTTTACCGTCCACCTGTGCATGGTACAGATTCGCGGTTTGTTGTGACAAACCCCTAATTTTGTTTTGTAAAATCCAGGGTTCCTGTATCAAAGCTATGTCCAGTTTCTCTTCATCAAAGCATCTCGTCATCATCGCTGATGCCGCTTTACTGTGATGAATATTCAGCTGGCACACAGTTAGTGTTTCTTTGTGCGGGCCAGCCACCATCCCTGATGGACTCCTCCCTGCGGAATCATCTACCCCCGCTCTAACTTCGACATTCCTCTTGAATTTCACAATGGCTTGATCAAGACCGCAGTTGAGTCTCCCCCCTGCGTTCTCGATAGCCTTCGCGTCCTCCTTTGGACACCATACCGTGAGCATCTTGCCCCCTTCTCTGCATTACCAAATTTTCCCTCGTGAGTAACCCTCCACTTGGAAGTGTCCTTCACGCATTCATTTTGCCTTTGCAGCCTCTTCGGAATGATATCCTTGCTGTCGGTACAACCATGAGCAAGGATGATCATCCTTACCTCGTCACGCAACACATGCAAGGTATCCACCCTCAGGTTGGCGCCTTCCCATAAATTGGTCAGGGTTTGCTGAGTGTTGATAAGCCAGCTTTTGGTCGCCTGATTTTTACACGTGATGGTAATGAATCCGTCGACCAGTTTGGCATTGCCAACGAAACCTATATCACCAACACCTTCACTGAGGTTATCTCGAGCAGACAAGAGAGACGCTTTGAAAGCGTTCAGGTGTGTCGTCCCTAGAGCCCCCTCCCGCGACAAGTTGGTGATACCCAGGGTAAGGTCTCTTCCTGCCACTTGTGCAAAAGATTGCTTTCCCTGGCTAGGTTTCCCTTTTTTACTTGCCTTCGGCCTCTTAGTACTGTTTCCACTACTGCCTGGTCGCTGGCTCGCATGCTCTACTGTTTCATCTTGGTTAACCTCCCTTGTGGGTGGTCCACCAAGTGGAACAGTCTTTCCACGAGGACTCTTCTCCCCCCGTGGTTGGTCCGGTTTTGAGTTTCCAGGGTTTCCGCCCTTGAATCTCGTCACCGGACTTTCCACTTCCGGAGTCGACTCCTCATGCCCTAACTCATCGAGTTGATTCGAGATCTTCCCGATAGCCTGCCTTTCCCTTCGACGCCTCCTCTTCATCCTCTGTTTCTCACTTTTTGTGATCCGCATTGGTTCGGAGTCGGCAGATCGATCGTTAATCAGAGTGCGCGTTGTCTGAACTAACCTCTCCGCGCCTTCTGGCGCGTCATTGTCCGTTCCAACAACGCCTCCCTTCTCCCCTGAACCGTCTTCTTCAGAGATTAACCTCTTCAACCCTTGCGAGTCGTCGCTGTCCATCTGTAACTGTAACTAGATATAGCTCCAAAAAATAAGAAGGATATGTAGCCCACGATCAACATTTTGCTGTTTTATCTTATTTTTCTCGAGTTTTCACCTACATATTATACTAATTTTATCAAAAATAAAAACTTCCTGTTTTGTTGTAAGCAATTTGTTTTAACATTATGTAATACTAATTTTTAAATTTCGCGTCATTTACAGCCCTTTAATTAAAAAAATTAATTTGTTCACACTTTTTTTATTTTATTTTCCAATGCCATATCTAATTAACAGTTTATCTAATTTGTACAGGCTATTTTCTGTTCTTAGGGTAAGATATTACCTGCGATTCGCTCTTTACTAGAATATGCTAGCGGGTATAGTTTTTGAGTAATTGCGTTTTTATTAAAAAAAAAAGGCAATGATTCTGCAAAGGTTGAAATATTGTACTTTGGTCAGTCAAATTGTTATAACACTGGTTGCTTTAATTAGGGTAGTTTCGATTTTTGATATATTGTTTGAGTTGGTACATTGTTTAAAAATTCGAGTTTTCTATTTCCCCTCCTAACACCACGGACCCCGCCACCATGTTGAAAATGTATCTAATTGTTTGGCTTGAACTGTTTCTTTTTAGTATCTCCTAAATTGGTCTCACAAGAAATCTTGTAAAACTATATTTAACAGGAGTAATTTCTCTACAATTTGAGACTAAAATAAAACTTTTAGCTGTCATACTTACCGAGATAGAGTTTTTAAGGCATAAATCGATGAGCCGTCATTTTTGAATTTTTGCTCATAGTTACTCTAAAAATGGCCCGAATTGAAAAATATTGGCCACGTTAGGCCCACAAATAAATTTTCCCCAACTTTTACAGACAAGCTTTTCCATTTGGAGGATTCGTTGCAAAGATCTGTGAGCTTGAAAAGTGAAAAAGTGAGATTTTCCTAGGGAGCCTCGAAAACTGGCATTTTTTGACTATCGATTTTGACTACGCTACTGAACCGAATTTCAACTTTGAGCAGTGCATGGAACGCAGTTCAATGGGTTTTAATTTACTCCTGCAAGGTTTTTTGACCCGAGGCACCGTTTCGGATTTATAACGATAATATTAAAAAAAGGGCTCGAATTTCTCGGATTTTCGCCCTCCAAAAGTTAAGCTCACCTTCTACGACCGTGCAAACTCAGTTTTTATGTACTCACTATCTATAGAAGGGATTAAAATTATTTTCAAATCTTTCCCTAATTATTATTAATAACATTTAATTTGACTGGCCTAAAGAGATTTGGTTTTGCATTGAACCTCCCTCCATGCTTCCTCTTTTTCCGTCTTCGATGCCGTATTATTTTGGAAAGAACCAAATAATTTTTCATTTGGGAATAAATAAATTAAGAATCACATTATCGGAAACAAAGATACAAAGTATCTACACTGCATGCAGATACATCGGAACATGAAAATGTCTATGACTACCGGCTGCGTGGAACCTGTTGTGTTGAAGATATCGACGTAAGTTTTATAAAGATCCCAGTATAGTTATACTGGATGAAATCATTCGAAAAAACACGTCCCACGCTTTTGGTAGGCATAAGACAAATCCATGTACTGATGTATCTGGTGGCAGTGTAGATACTCGTCATCAATTCTGCTTTGCTTTGTCCTGTCCGCTCGGGCTCCTTTCTCTCGCGGGATCGTTTCGTTTTCGTTTGCATCGCGTGTGTGCAATATTCACCTCCTCTCGTGCACCCTGTTCCATCTACCTGTTCCATCTACCCGTTCGGTACAGTTTGCAGACTGCAGCCTATCGACATTTCTCTGAGTAAGTTTCTGCTAATCGCAATCACGCTTCCCACCATCTTTTCCCAATCGGACGTGTGTTGTGTATCTATTGCAGAATCGCTCCCACACTATCCACCTCATCCCGCCCCTTTAATCAACAGTCCGGGTCCGGCACACACAATCCGTCTCTCAAGTAACGCGTGCGACTCTATGCGATTGTGTCCGGCAAACAGAAAGGGAAACTAACAAAAGTAAACAAAACTTTCCAACACACGCACAAAGAGAATGCACAAGAAAAAATTTGAAATTTTTGCAGAAGGAAGGGGGGGGGGGGCATTTGATCTTCTGCAGACCTCTGAATGTATTGTACATCATGTCACGATGAGCTGCCCGGAACTATAACATCCTGCGACGAATATTTCTCTATTTCGGGGCTTGGGAGATTTTAACTCGTGCAGTACGAATCCGCCATTTTGTTTTATGATATGTTAATTGCACGTGTGGTGGGGCCCACATTGTGAGCCAGTCAGACCTCAAATCGCCGCCATTGCAAATGCACAACCACAGTTGCTGGATCACCCGATTTGGATAGAATGAACTTCATCGGCGATGGCTCTCGCTCTCTATCTTCGGCGGGCGGGAACTATGTTATGTACACACTCTCAAATTGCGTCTGCGCATGTCCAAATGTTAGTCGAACTGACTACTTGCTACTTTTTCTGGGACCCTATTGATTCAGCTATGTAGTACAACGTGCGCTATTTTATTTGTTTGGACTCCAGCCATTTTAAACATTTTGGAATTTTGCGGAAGGGGGGCATTTGATCTTCTGCAGACCTTTGAATGTACATCATAACATATAACATCCTGCGACGAATATTTCTTTATTTCAGGGTTTGAGAGATTCTAACTCGCCTAGTATAAATCTGCCATTTTATTCTATATGTTTAATGCACGTGTGGGGCGTGTGGGGCCCACATTGTGGACCAGTCAGACCTCAAATCGCCCCCATTGCAAATGCACAACCACAGTCGCTGCATCACCCGATTTGGCTCGAATGAACTTCATCCGCTCTCGCTCATCTTCGGGGGGCGGGAACTATGTACACTCTCTCAAATTGCGTCTGCGCATGTCCAAATGTTAGTCGAACTGACTACTTGCTACTTTTTCTGGGACCCTAGTGATTCAGATAGTACAACACGGGCTATTTTATTAAATGATGAATGGGAATTGGCGGAAATTGAAGGTCATTGAAAGTCCTTGGACGTCCCTGACCTAAGTAATGAGTAAAAATGGAATTTCATTCATTGTGACCTCAGATTGGGTCTATGCATGTGCATGTCGGGAGCGTACAATTTGTTTAATGAAATGGTGAGAATGAGAATGATATGAATGAATGAGAGGAGGAGGAAGTCCGCTGCCCTGAGCGAAATTTCGCATACATTCAGAGACCATAAATTGCGTGTGAGCATGTCGAGCGAGGAGAGCAGACGACTTCTTGTGACGTGTTCTGGGGGCCTAGTCAAGTTAGGTAGTACGGAGCGTACTCTATATTTTTGAGGATTTTGAATGTATGGTATGGTGTGTATGCAGGAGTTTTGATTATGGCGTCGCATTGACGGAGAGCGTGGGACAGAGAGCACAGAGAGCGCCTGTTCCCCCGTACACTATGTTATTTCTTGCCGTCCACAACGTCAACTTTTATCGCTATCAAGTCAACATCCCAACATGTACACACAGGATCCTCGCAAGCGCGCTGCCCGCGCGGATCTACAAGCAACAGCCATGCACGATGACCACTTCACTCAAACGACATGCACAACCAGAAAAGAAAAATTTTCAATGGGCTTGTTTCCTCTTCTGGCCCCCGAGTAGAAAAACAGACATTTCGTGTGACGGACAGATTTTTAGGATGACCCCCAGCTATAAGACATATCCATGTCAAAAACAGACATTTCGTTTGACGGACAGAATTTTAGGATGACCCCCAGCTATAAGACATATCCATGTCAAAAGCTTGATTATAGATAGTTCATTCGAACTTATTTGTTGCTGCTTTAAAATGCACGCAAGACAGAAAAGTTAATCATCGAAAACTGTAAGTCACACTTTTTCTGCTAAGTTTTATTTTGCTTTGGAGAAACACTTATCGCTTTTGCTTATCGAAAAAACTAAAAGTTCGACAAGTGTGATAAGTATCCGTATGATAAGTAAGAATTGAGTCAAATTTTTCTGCAACAGTAATAACTTACACTTATCAAAAATTGACTTTTCGGAAATTTGCTTAAATGTAAGAGATAAGTGATTGATGCAATAGGGCCCTACTACTTACTACTTTGCCTTAACCCCTAGCGGGGCATAGCGCGTCAACTACTCCCTAGTCATTATGTACTATATACATGAGTGTTGTAGCGAATGTTGTGTTAACTCTTTGCTGAATTGGTTTAATTTTGGTGGTCACGAAAAAAGCAAAATATTTTCCCCAATACTGCAACTGTACCAATAGCACTGAAATTCCAACAAAAAAAAAAAAACAATCGAAAGCAGTAAGAGCTTTTCGAAAATTTATTCCTTACTTGGAAATTGACCTTTCCATTCTTAACTTGGCTCAACCTCTCAAAATTTTGCAGTTGCCGTTGTCCTGACAATAGCTATGCCAACTGGCTAGCTTTTAATACGATGGGAGTGTTCTTAAGTCCGATTACCATCTTATTATCGCAACTGTCCTCAGAGGCAATTGCTACTCCTTCCCAGGATAAATCTCTCGTGAAGTTGGTGTTGCCAACAAGCCGATTTAAGTATAGGTCAACGCCTTCTAAAACTCTTTGAAAACTTTTTCTTTCAGAAACTGCTTTTGTGCGACAACTTTGCATTTTCAATGTGTTGTACGGATTTCCATGAGAGAATGATGAAGAAATGGGAAAACATACAGGGACACGATGTTGATGACCGACCTCCTCAATTTATAGGGTTAGGTACATACAAACTCGTCATTTGTCGCGTCACCTGAAATTATGCAGATGAAATGATTTTTTTTTCGCTCAAACATGACTATTCTGGCATCGTTAGCTGTAACTCGTTAGTTTTTCAGATTAGAATGAATTCATTTGGATTTGTGAATGAACGACACGAGACGCTGTCTCATTGGAATCTATGCATGCAAGTCCTTTTGAAAAGTGGGACATGCAACATTAGGAAGACTCTGTGCAACTTACCAGCTTCCATATCAAATTTATGCAATTAGAGACGAGTCTTTATAAGAGTCTCTTGAGAGGCGTTTCTTGGTGTTTGAAGTTGAGTTTATAGTTTACCATAAACTTATGGAAGGGTGTTTTCAATACTAATTATCCGAAATGCAATTACTTCATTCCGGTCGTTGATGATTCAGGTCCTTAACATATGGCCCATGGAAATGTACTACTACTTGAATACTCTTGGAATAATTTAACTGAGTTCATTACATGGTCATTGATGATCCTTTCATGTGTACAGGTAGCAGTTGATACAGTCATCTAATCGTCCACTCAGCTAATTTACTAGCAACAAATTGCTCTAACGTGAACGGAAGGGTTATCAAATCTCGATTGGCACTTGCCATATAGATGCATATTCACACATGAACATTGCCCAGGACATGACGGATGCGAGTGTGCTTAACATCTGATAAATAGCATCCTGCTGAAGTTTGATTTCATGGAATGACCCACTATCCAACGAATGATTGATTGATGGAACCCCAGCTGCCGACAGACAGGACAGGATATTTGCGGCAGATTTAATTTAATTTGTCTAAAATTCTGCGTGAAACATCTGTCGAGTGCAGGACATCTGGTTTATTGTTTTCAATTTGGAAATATCGAATTTATGAATTATTACTTTTTTATGATTTTGTATTCAAGTACCGATGACAGTGTCCAACGGCTTCAATGTACGCTTCATGCTACAACAATTACACAAAGTGAGACAAATAATGTTCAATTGGTTCGGATGCTACATCCAAAATTAAGATTCATATAAATCGAAATTTATTTTAGATTATCTTCATACTAGAGATCAAAATCACTTGCTCTGGCGAGATTATTTATATATCTGAAACTACGAGTATATAATGGACTTTTTGTTGGGCCTCCTAAGATGCCCGTGGGGACGGAGCCTAAGGCATCATATTGACCGTGAACGTCGGCCGGTGACATCTGGCGAAGCAAAAAAGGCCCCTCAACGAACTAAACAGTGGCCTATGCCTGCTGTAATTCAGTTCGGGAGACGTGGGTGGGGTTTTCCATACTCATAACTCTAGTCCTTTACGTGTTAACAAAAATTCATAGTCCTGGGAAGAAAACACAAACAGGGGAGGAAAAATGAGGAATACTAAAAAAAATGGGGCGAAAAGGATGGAATGGTTGAAAGACGGCTGGGATGCCCTCGTGCTCGCATTCGGGTCCGGGTGTAATGGGACCTTCGGCCTCTGGTTTCGTACCACAGACAGATAAGTACTCATCAGGTCCTGCCTCTGATCTGCCGGTGGAAGCTGAGTACAAAGTATGCTGCTAAAAATATAAAAAAGCGAACTGGGCACTGGAGTCAGCCGGCAACCATTGTAGAGGGTAAAAACTAGCAAAGAGAGAAAAAAGATACTACACTTCCCCATTATTCAGATGATTAACATCATCATCATCATCGTGGCGCTTCAGCCCGACGTCGGACCTTGGCCGCCTGGATCGTTGTCCTCCAATTATCTCGGTCACGTGACCGCGTTCTACAATCTTGAAAGCCCTGTAGTTGCGCGGCGTCCACATAAACTGAGCTCTCCCAACGAGATCTCGTTGGTCCTCCCAGTCTCGCTCCGTCGACTCCTTTTGCGTTCATTACTGTCTTTGGCATGCGATCATCGTCCATTCGTTGTACAAGCCCTGCCCATTGAAATCGTTGAGCTGGTAGCCGTTCTAAATTGTATTTACTAGCTTGTTGGCTTGTCTGGTGTTCCTATTAGCTAAGTTTTCGTTTATATTCAGCAACTGCTCGTCAAAGTATTTACGTTTCTTACGTCTAATTATTCTATTCGATATTTGCCGTAGCTCGTCATATTTCTCTATTTTGACTCTGGTTCATCGTTGAATCCATTGTCTATAGGCCACGTTTTTCGCGTTAAGTGAAATTCTGCATTCTTCGTCGAACCAGGTATTTCGCGCTCGCCGGGCTTCTGTGCGACATCCCTAATGGTTCCCTTGAGTTCTTCCCAGAACCCATGGACGCCTGTGTTGCTGATGTTGTGTAGCATAGGCGATAGTCTTTCCTCAAGGGCGGTATTATACGCCACCGCCGTAACATCGTTCAGAAGCTTATCAACCTCAAAGATTTTGGGAGGGCTGATTCTCGATTGGTGCACTGAGGAAATTCTACATCTGTAGGTTTTCTTCACCAAGTGATGATCTGAGTCGCAGTTTGCTCCTCGATAAGAGCGGACATCCATCACACTAGACGCCCATCTCCTGCAAATGAAGACGTGATCAATTTGGTTGACCGCGTGTGCGTCTGGAGATTTCCAGGTCTGCTGAATGAGTCGATGCGGGAAACACGTAGAACTTACGAATAGATCCCTACTGCAGGCGAAGTCGATAAATCGCTGGCCGTTGTCGTTACATTTTTCATAGAGACTGTGGCCTCCTATGGTCCCCGGTGCTAACTTTCATTTCTGACTGTCGCGTTAAAGTCTTCCAGCAGCAATTTGACGTCGTTTGTTGGAAGTGAATCGAAGAGATTCGCAAGGCGGGCGTAGAGCTTGTGCGTTACTGCATCTTCTTTAACTTCAGTGGGTGCGTGCACATTGATGAGCCAGAGACTGAAGAATCGAGTCTTAATGCGAATCGCACACAGCCATTTATTTATGGGTTTGAAGTTATATATGCGGTTTGAGGTGATTGTTCACTATAAATGCTACTCTAAACTGCTTGCGGCCCGATGGTTTGCCACTTGTGAAAATTGTGTGCGATTTCTTGTCATTGATCTCGCTGCCAAGCTCGCTGCCAAGCTCGGTTTGTACTTTTCGACCTGTTGAAGGAGGGCCTTCTCGGTCCCCGTACATTGCGTATAGGCGTACCCCAATATATGACAGGGATACGTTCCAGGAGATAGCGACTTAACTTGAAAGGACTTATATTGAAATCAAGTAATAACTTATGTGTGCAAACATACGTATGTATGTCTGATGTACAATAGAATGCCACACACATGTCTAGTGTTAATCACAGAAAACAAAAATACATAAAATTTTGTCTGTTTTCATTTTAAATGCCTATGGTAACAAGTAACGAAGTATGGATCTGTATTCCGCTGCATCGGACATAATTTTTTTCAGTCTACCAAACTTCCGCTTCGGTTTCAATTTCGTGAAGATTTTTTAGAATTTGGATTAGTTTTTCTGCGGAAATTTCTCCATCGTGCGACTTCGAGAAATACAGTTAGATGAACCAAATTCAATCATCTGTTTCTAAGGTGGCGGGCGACTCCGTCGGATTTATTTGCCTATTTACGCATTCAACAAACAAATTTTTCCAGCCTCCATTTATATCGGGTGGTTTTCTCAAATTCGGGTTACAAATTGTCTAAACGTCCTTTGTAAAGGTCCACATTCACTGTCCAGTTAAAACTATTTATTGGTCAAAAAATGTTTCCGTACGCTATTAAGTAGTAAGCCTCGAAAGTAGCAAATACTTCCTGGTCCATAGGTTCCAACAAGGAGGTGGTGTTCGAAGGCAAAAATATGAATCCGATGTTCTCCAAGTTGACTTGATGCAAAGGTTCATAGACCACAGTGGGTAGTAACTGTAAGAGAAGCAATATGAGATTAGTTCGTAAGTTACTCTTAGTTTTTAATGTATTGAATATTTATATGTTCAATAAAGCTCAGTTCTAATCGAGAATTCATGGCGTTCACTTCGTACAACATGGTGTCAGAATTAAAGTAATTAAATTACAAAAATTAAATCGAAAAAAAAGAAAGAAGGCACTTTCTTTTCGGTCAACACAATTATTATTATAAATACAAGGAAATGAAGGAAGTCGGGATTGAGCAACCGATGACGAAAATGGCTGGAAACATGCAATCCATTTCACCGTTGGACTTCAGTACGGCAAATTTAGCGGATCGGTTGCATAGCTGGATTTTGCAGTTCCGAATTTATCTTCATGCCACAAAACTGGAAGCAGAGGAAGATGGAAGAAAGGTGTCTGTTCTGCTACATTTACTTGGCCCAGATGCTTTACCAGTATTCAATTCGTTTGATGTGGACATCGACAAGGTAAAATATACTGATTTGGTGGTAAAGTTTGAAAATTTTTGTACGCCACGAAAAAATATTGCCATGGAAAGGCATTCGTTTTTCACTCGAAAGCAAAATGGTGGTGAATCAATTGTAGAGTTCATTGCAACTCTCACCAATCTAAGCAAGTCGTGTGAATTTGGTGATTTGCAAAATTCGCTTATAAAGGATATTTTTATTTGCGGTTTTAATTCGGAAAATAAAAATATCCGTAGCCGATTATTGCAGGAAGGCATTATTTCGTTAGAAAAAGCCGTTGAGATTGTTAAATTATTGGAGCAATCCAAATTGCAATCGAAAGAGCTAGAATTGCCCGTCACAGCAACAATTGCAAAAATAAAGAGAGGGAATTCGAGTTTTAAATCAAAACGCGAAGAGAATGCCAAAGCAAAAAATTCTCAGCATAAGCCTGATGATAAATCCTCATACGTATATAACAGTGACGTGCACTCGTAGTAAGCAATTCCAAACTGCTTGACTTACCGAAATAAGTAATTCAATAATAAACTTTGCTTACACCAATACACATATCATCATTTCAGTCAATGTTTTTCTTTAAGCTGAAGAATACGTATTATCATTCAAATATTCCTTTACACATTCAAAATCTGATCCGCGCCTTCTTTTCGTTAAAAAACATTCGTTCAATTACTTTAGATAATATTCAAACCTCCCACATTCTGCACACCATAGACACCAAACTTAGAATAGGAAAATGTGCCTAGATCTTTAGATGCATGTACCATGTGTGCATCCAAATACTAGAGACATGTTGATTCCAGAAAATGGGAATCTTGGATTTCGGTAGTACATTGGGCAACGATTTTTTTTTGTTTTGTTCGCAAATTTATATGAGACAAGTCAAGCACCGGCGCGACTGCTTTTGTGTGTGGGATAAAGCCCAATGATGCTAGTTAATGAAATGTTGCCAATGCAGGGAATGTTTATGGGAATTTGATTTTTCCAGTAGAGCTTTTGTTTTTGTTAGGTAATGGATTTTCCGTTGCAATTTAAAAGAGGAAATCTGTGCAATCGGGTGATTTTGATTAAATTGCGATTTGAAGTTTTTTTTACCGTTTGTAGTGATTTAATTGATTTGATTTGTGATAAAAGTGGTAAGTTTTCTTTTCGCATTATGTCGGAGTATTGCTGCGCGACGGATTTCGTACTAAAAGCGGGATTTTCAACTCTTTCCTTTGCCAAGAAAAGAGAAATTATAGAATCGGATAGACCGAAGCCAGATCTTAGTTTAAAGTTTAAATTAAAAAATATTACGCGAAAATTCCATATCGAAACGTATGAAAAGTACATTTGGTTAACGGGAAGCTGTAAATTAAATAAGTTATTTTGCTGGCCGTGTCTTTTGTTCACGAATGAAAAATCTGTTTGGAATAAAGCTGGATTTAGTGATTTGAATAATTTTACGGGCTCAGCAGCAAAGCATTCCGAAAAACATCTTCAGTCGTTAATTAAATTAGATAATTTTGGTTCTCAGCGTATAGAGTTTATGCTTAGTAACCAGGTGGCAATATCTGTTAGTTTGCATAATGAAAAAGTTGAGCGTAATCGTAATATTTTGAAACGTTTAATCGATACTGTAATTTTTTTGGCAAAACAGGAGCTTCCTTTTCGCGGAAATAATGAAGACTCTTCTTCAAATAATCGTGGTAATTTGTTGCGAACCACGGCTCCGGGTCGAGCCGTCGTCACTGCAACAAAAAATTTTAACCAGAATACCATCTGACTCGGTGGCATATGACCCGGCTAGGTCAGCGAAATGGCGTGGGCTTTGAGTCAGGGCATCCTGGTCATTGCAAAGCCACCTAAAACATAAACTAATGGGGAGGATTTGGGAAATGGAAGGGATTGTGTCCATCCTTCGGGACACGGACGCACCCAGATTAAGAGAAAGAATTAATTAAACATTATAATTTCTATATTCAAGGAAAAAAATTCATGAAAAAGGCAATAATAAAAATTATTGAAAAAAATAAGTCACAAGTCTAAATGATATATGTTAAGGTATTAATCAGAAAAAAAATTAATGCAAACAAATTAAAAAGTTAAATATAAGAAAACTTACTGTGATTTTCCTACGATGACCGATCGATCGCTCGTCGAGGATGTTCAACTGGTTAAGCAATTCAGAAGGAAATAAAATAAAATCTGGAATTTTTCATATAAAATTAAAAAAAAATAACAGATGAGGATGGTCCGCTCATTTGTCCATCAAAGTGTTGTCAAATCCCTCCAGGGATAATAAGGTACCAATAATTCCACCGAATACAGGCCAAATTTTCAATACTCTGTAGTAGATACAATAATGCTCAATGTAGGATTCTAACTGGAATTCTCGTTTCCGATATTTTCACCAAAAAACCGGAGATTTTTTCAACACGGTGGTTTATAGTTGCATTCCACAATATTTCACAATATATATGAATAGAATCACTCAAAAGTGTTCTAAAATTCAACTTGAATTTCTCACTTCACCGCTTTGCAATCTTAATTGTCACGGCACTTAAATTCAAATCATGCGTTTTAACACACTCGATTTTTTTTTCCAATTTCAATATATACTCAACGAAACACTCTCATTTCTCAACGTTCATCACTTTCCAAATCTTTTATCCAATTCCAAAAACGTACTCAGAAAAGAAAACCACCGTCCAAAAATCACAAAAACTTTCCTTTCACCAACTTTTGAAAAAAAATCCATCCTTCTTGGCAATCCACAATCCATCCAAAAACAAATCTTCTTCCTTTGTTTCTCAATAAAACCAAAAGAAACCAAAAACGTCCGCTCGGGACAAAAGCAAAAATCCCTCTCCCATAAAAACCCGTCCTCATCCACCCAACATCAAACCCAGGGTCAGTACCCTCTAATTTACCGCCATCAACGGTCTTCCGCATCCCAATCCCCATAGTCGCCGGTCATCGCCACCACTCGCTGCATAAAACAAATTGCCGCCGCTTCGAATAGGAGGACGACGACGACGATCATCCAGCCACCCATCGTTGTCATCAACAATGCAATGGATGTACCGGCCAATATCACGACAACAGTGACGACATCGACATAGAGTTTGCATGATGCACTCTCACCGCTTGATCTATGCTGCTGCAGTCACTATTGCCCTGATATGCATAGCCGGTCAGCTGTACATTGTGGACGATAGATGTTGGCGTAGGTCAGTTCAGCTGAATCACCATGCAGCATACTTTATGCGTATGTAAAGCGAATGCTGTATGATGATTCACCTGTACCAGTGGTTCGCAACAAATTTTATCGAAACCGTAAATTTCTTGAGTTTGTACGATCCGATAATTGAGTCCCACATAGATTCTATAAAAGCAAATGCAGCGTTTTCGGGTTTGTCTAATAGAATCCAAAACGATCTTGTTTCCGCTATAGCTAATGTGGTTCGAAATAAAATCAATTTGGAAATAAAGGAGGCTCCATTTGTAGCTGTAATGGTCGACGAAACGCCAGATGTTAGCGGTCGGGAACAATTAACGATGATTTTTAGATATACAATATCAAATGAGATTGAAGAAAGATTTATCGGATTTTTGGATGTAAGCGCTAATCGTACTGCTACAGCAATAAGCTCTCACATTTTAAAACAATTGCAAAATTTTAATATCGATAAGAAATTAATTGCACAATGTTACGATGGCGCAGCAGTAGTGAGTTCTCAAATTCGTGGAGTTCAGACTTTAATTCGGGAAAAACATAAATCGGCAATTTTCGTTCCATGTTACGCTCATTCACTAAATCTAGTATTGTCTAAAGCAGTTGAGTTTATTCCGGAAATTAAATTATTTTTCGCGCACATCAATAAAATCGCATCATTTTTTAATACATCCACTAAAAGGTCAGACCTTTTTGCAAATATAGTAAATCGTCGTTTACCATCGGTTTCCAAAACGCGTTGGCATTATCATTCGCGTATTATTAACGTTATATTTGAACATAAGCATGAAATTTGTACAGTTTTTGAGACAATTTCGAATGGTTCTCAACACTGGGATGGCGATTCCTTGACTTTTTCCGATATATACTTACAAAAATTCGCAGAGTCAGATTTTCAATTATATCTGTTAATTTTTTCTGAAATTTTTTCGAAAACTGATATATTATTTAATATTATTCAGAGCAAAGTGGTAAACATTTCATATGCAAGCCAAAAAATTATTGAATTTGAAAATTGGCTTGAAAATGACTTTTCTAAAAAGTTTGATAATTTCTATTCGACAGTTACAGCAGAATATCAGCCACCACGTAAGAAATGTAGAAATGCGATAGATCCTTTACAAAATTTACGGCGGTTATTTCGGGAGATTATAGATGTTATTCTCGGGCAAATTCGAGATCAATTCCATTCGTTTAAAGATCTTTCATTTTTAGAGTTGCTTGAACCGAATTATTTTTCTAAATTCAAGTCAAATTTTCCCGATAAAAATTTTGACTCATTTATTGAATATCACGGTCAATTTTTCGACAGAATAAAGTTGAAAAATGAGCTAAAAGTAATTTATTCTTCAGATGAGTTTAAAAACGCGAATCCTAGTAAAATTCTCGATTATTTTCAAAAACGGCCTTATGTCGCAAACGGTTTTAAGCAAGTTCATATTTTAGCAAAATTATTAACGTCAATTCCAGTCACAGTGGCAACTGCGGAAACGTCATTTTCAACACTAAAGCGCGTTCACACATTTTTGAGAAATCGCCAATCCCAAGAACGACTTTCGGATCTTGCTTTAATTGCGGTTGAAAAGGATCTTCTTATACAAATGCGAAGAGAAAACGATTTTTTTGATAATGTGATTAAAGAGTTTTTACTTAAAGAACGGCGCATAGATTTGGAATACAAATAAATGGCAATGGCGAAAGAATATTTATTTATTTCAAATACCCCTGAATTTTTCTTAGTCTTAATTAACATAATATTTATTTATCATTTTTTTTATTAGTAATATTTTATTTATTTATTTTTTTTTTGTATTCCGAATATATGTGCCAATATTTTATTTATATCTTTCCTGATTTCTTCTTTAAGGCTTAAAGCCGCTTGGTATAAATGTTTTTGTGACTGTCCATATTCTATTATACAGTCCATTTTTGTTTATGCTAAATTGGCTTTAGGGCGCCCAACTGCTTGACTATGAAAAATTTCCACTGCACGTCACTGGTATATAATTGTTCTAAATGTGGGCAACGGCATAAGTCAAAGCAGTGCCCTGCATACAATTTAAAATGTAACCGGTGCGGAAAGTCTAACCATTTTGCGAGAGTATGCAAGCAAAGAGATGTCCGGTCGGTTGAGATTAATGATAAGAACGACAACAATCTCTTCATTGGAATAATAAACAAAGATTAAAACAGCAATTCATGGACAGTAACTTTGTCAGCTAATAGAAAAAATATAAAGTGTTTGTTGGATACCGGTGCCCAAGCAAACGTCATTTCAATTGATAGTTTCAAATATTTAGGTTTCAATAAAAAAATAATCGATGGAACGAATAAGAGATTATTTTCAACAAACATTTATTTGGTGGAGAGGTAATTAAAACCTTAGGAATTTGCGAGTCAGAATGCAATATTAATAATCGTGAAGCGAAATTAGAGTTTTTCGTTATTGAAAAGAATTGTATACCGATAATTGGTTTAAAAATTTTGTGAAAAATTAAATTTGATAAAACAAGCGAACGAAATTAAAACTAGTGAAAGTTCAAATTTAATTAAGGAGTTCAGTGACGTGTTTGAGGGTTTGGGAAAGCTGCCATGCAAAGTACATCTTGATGTTAATTTGAAAGTTGAACCGAAAGTTGATCCTCCGCGCAAAATTCAATTCAAGCTTATGGACGCTTATAAACAAGAACTTAAACGGATGGAAAAATTAGATGTTTTAAAGAAAGTTAAAGAACAAACACCATGGGTTAGTTCAGTGGTTCTAGTTAAAAAATCTAATAATACTTTACGTGTTTGCTTGGATCCGAAAAATCTCAATGAAGCTATCAACAGGCCTCATTTTATATTCCTGATTTCGAAATGATATGCTCGAAACTAGCTGAAGCAAAGGTTTACAGTTTATTTGATGCAAATTCTGAATTTTGGATGATGGAGTTAGACGAAGACAGTTCGCGTTTACGTACATTTAACACTCCTTTCGGAGTGAATTCACAATTATAAAATAATGACGTTACGATATAACAAGTGCAATGGTTGGATTATTTGAAGATATTGAGGGTGTAGAAATTTATATTGATGACTTTTTAGTATATGGCAGAACTAAAAGTGAACATGATAGAAATGTGAAGAGATTTTAAGAAAGAGCAAAGGAGATTGGTTTGAAATTTAATAAAGAAAAGTGTCAAATTGGTCAATCTCAAATTCGGTATTTGGGGCACATATTTTCTGCTGATGGGGTATCTTCTGATCCATCAAAAGTACTTGCTATTAAAAATATGTCAAGACCAAATAATGTTAAAGATTTACAGCGATTTTTAGGTATAGTGAATTACCTAAGTCCTTATATACAACATTTGTCTGCTTTAACTTCAAATTTGAGATGTTTGTTGAAAAAAGAAGTTTCGTGGGAATGGAATTCCTCACATGAAAAAGAATTCAATGAAATCAAGGATGCCTTTTAAAATGCACCAATACTTTGTCACTATGACCCGAAAAAACAATTACTCTTTCAGTTGATTCTTCAATAGATGCAATGGTTGCTGTATTAATGCATTGCATAATAAATCTCCAATAGCTTACGCTTCAACAACCTTAAACGGAGCCCAGCGGAATTATTCGCAAATTGAAAAGGAGCTGTTAGTGATTTATTTTGGATGTAATAAATTTCACAGGTATATTTATGGTCAGCAAACAACTGTGGAAACTGACCACAAGCCTCTTGTATCGATTTTTAAAAAATCATTGCATAGTATCCCTCCTCGTTTACAAAGAATAATGCTCAAACTTCAAATCTATGATTTAAAAGTTCTTTATGTTCCAGGAAAATATTTAAACATTGCTGATACTCTGTCAAGAGCGTGCACCCAAGAAGATCAACAATTTCAGGAAGTTAGCCAGGAGTTAAATGTATATGTTAATACAATTACTTCAGATTTGTCTGCTACTGAAGAAAAACTTAATCAACTTAGGAAGGAGACAAACGCAGACTCTTCTTTGGAAATAGTGAAGGATTATTGTATTAATGGTTGGCCGGAAAGAATAAGTTTAGTTAAACCTGAAGCGCAACCATATTTTCACACTAGATATAAAATTTCAATAATTGATAATTTGTTTTTTCGAAATGAGAGTCTGATTATTCCGAAATCTTTACAAAAAGATATTTTAAATAAAATTCATGAAGGTCACTTTGGAATAGTGCGTTGTCTTTCTCAAGCTAGGAATGCGGTGTATTGGCCTAATATTTATAATGATATAAAAAATATGATTACAAATTGCAAGTTCTGTATGAAATATATAGGTAGAGATGCGAATCCAAGGATGCCTCTCATCCCACACAAAAGTCCTGATCTTCCATGGATGAAATTAGGTGTTGATTTATCTGATTTCAATAATGATAAATATCTTTTAGTTGTTGACTATTTTTCTAAATACATTGAATTGGCAAAATTAGGAAAAAATTCAACTGCATTCAATGTTATAACTAACTTGAAATCAATTTTTGCGAGACATGGGATTCCTCAACAGCTACTATCCGATAATGGACCACCTTTTAACTCAAATCAATACAAAGATTTTTTAAAGAGTTGGGATATTGACTATGTCACTTCTAGCCCTCATTACCCTAGATCCAATGGTTTAGCAGAAAGGTCAATTAAAACTGTTAAGAACATTTTACGCAAATGTCAAGAATCTGGAACAGATCCCTGCATAGGACTTCTTCAATATAGGAACACACCTAAGGGAAATATTGAATCCCCAGCAAAGTTGTTGATGTCTCGGAATTTACGGACAAATATTCCTATACAACTTAAAAATCTTAAACCTAAGTATCACCATACACTGTCGATCTCGAACTCGAACCTGGTACAAATTTCCTCTGACACACACACTTCACATAGATGTGAAGAAAACCGGTCCACTTGTACTAGGTTCGTGTTCGAGTTCAAGTTCGACAGTGTATGGTGACGCTTAAACAGTTGATACGAAGTCACATTTTAAAAGCATGCAAAGTTATGTAAAAAGTATGAAAAAATATTATGATCGTAGTGCTAGGAATTTACCTCCAATTATTTTAATTTAGGTGATAGTGTTTGGTTCAAAAAGAGTCCAAAAGATAGTGAATGGAATCGTGGTCAAATTACAAATAATTGTCCTCAGCCGAATTCATATATTATAAAACATGAGGAAAATGGTAATGAATTTAGAAGGAATAGAGAACATTTAATTCTTCAAAAACCCAATGATATAGAGAATGAAATTAATGTAAAAGATTCCCAAACAACTCAAGCATCACAAAACAATGATAATAATGAAGAAAATATATGTTATGATAATAATGAAGAAAATATATGACAATAAAGAAAATGTAATGATTACTCGTTCGGGAAAAATAATAATGAAACTGTAATAAAATAAAAAATGTAAAAAAAATGTAAATGAAAATGGAAGAAAATGAACAGAAACATAAATCGAATACTTGAATTATTTTGAAATTAAATGTAATAAATGTTCAAACTTAAAAGGGGAAATGTAAGAGAAGCAATATGAGATTAGTGCGTAAGTTACTCTTAGTTTTTAATGTATATTTTTATGTTCAATAAAGCCCAGTTCTAGTCGAGAATTCATGGCGTTCACTTCGTACAATAGTAACTTCTACGACAAGTTATTTTAAAGACAATAGTCTTTTACAGCAAACAAAAATAATGTTTGAGTACTATATTACGCAAGTCATCTAGAGAATCTAGAGATTCTCAGATGTACAATATTACTTCTAATAAGCAATATAACTTTTATAAGCAGCTGCACTCCAGACATACGAGGGCGGTTCAAATATGATCGAGACAAACGCTCTGACACATTTATTTATTATCGAAAATATTTACAAAAATTTACAGTTTTTCTAGGTAATTCCCCTAACTAGTTACACATTTTTGCCACCTCTCCGGAAGTTTTTTGATGCCGGTATCGAAGAATTCCTTGGGCAACTTGGACAGCCATGTGCACACGAACTCCTCTACCTCGTCGTCGGTGTTGAATCTTTGACCTCCGAGGGCTTCTTTCAGTGGTCCAAACATGTGGTAATCGCAGGGTGATAAATCCGGACTGTAGGGGGGAGGGGGGTGCAGTACCTCTCACCCCAATTCTGATATTGTATCGAGCGTGAGACGCGCGGTATGAGGGCACGCGAAGTTCAACAGTTTGGGAACCCGTGGCGCCGTTATTTTGCGATATTGAATGTGTTCGTGGATGATAGACTCTACACTACCAATAGTAATGCCGAAATGTTTCGAACATTCATCCCACGGTCCTCCAAAGTGAGTTGTTCTACGCGGCGAATGTTGTCTGGTGTGATGGTGGTTCGCGGTCGACGATCATGCGGCTCATTCCCGACGGTTTCGCGGCCATCTTTGAACGCTTTGGCCTATTTAAACACAGCAGACCTACTCAGGCACTCACTACCGAGCTGATTTCGCAAACGCCGAAGAATTTCCGTGTTTTTAACGCCTTCCCACACCAAAAAACGAATGACAATACGTTGCGCAACGGCGGTCGGCACTTGATGTTCACTCATGGTCGTAGCACGCGCGTGAAACGTGCATTCGCGACGAAAACTATACCACACTATTCGTAAGGGACCCAGCTACCACATACTCAAGCCGCGACCTTGAAAACATACAGGCGCGCCATCTACAGAGTTTGTCTCGATCATATTTGAACCGCCCTCGCACATATATTTTTTTAGGATATTTTCTGAAAAAAAAATTTCCTACTAAATTTCCGCTGAGATAAGAGGTATATTTAAGAATCATTTTAAATATACCTCTTATACCGTACAAAAAATGATGAAATGAATTACTACATACTGTAACGAGCTATTGTTAATTTTGTTCGTTGCGGTACAGGTAATCTTGAAGTTTTCGGTACAAGATTATACGAAAATCAGAACCGTTTGTATTTTAATAAGTGTGATAGTTATTTTTGTGCTATGGATATTACGGAATCTTAATTTAAGTTTTATCTCTAGATTATTTTTTAAAATATATAATTAAAATGGTTTGTCCAAAATATGTATTGTCCTTTATATAAAACAAAGAAGTTGGGGTGTATTTACACCGCACTTGGTCTTTAACGTAATTTTTCGAGGTCGGTCCTTTGACGGTTAATGACGATCTGAATCCAGGATCCGATAATCATCTCCACATATAAGAATGTTCTGGATGGCATTGCTTTACAGAAAAGGCCTATTTCGTCTAATTGCATGTTAAAAAACGTCCGGTCTGGATACCTAATTATTAGCAAACTTGGCAAATAAGTTGTCTCAGTTTGACCGGACCACATTGTTTATCATGCAACTCTCGGCAAAAATATTAAAAAAAAAATAATTTTTCAATTTTTCAAACCTTTATCTACTGCAGCCATTTTAAGCTTGTAAAAATCGCCAAACACACATGCTGTAACTCATCTTACGGCACGTAGAATGAAGCAATAAGGCCGCATGACAGCTGTAATACTTCATCCTAAAATAAAAATTCAGCCCAAGAAAATAAGATAAACTAGGTATTTACTAGACATAGCTCTTAAAAGTAAAAATTTTTGCCTTAACTTCTTAAAAATTTTAAAACTTTATCCAATATTTTTTCGAATTTTCGCCTACATAACATATAAATTTTGTTACATCAAAATCATCTCTGTTCTATTGCGTTCAAACTGGGCTAACATTCTTACACCATAATACCTTAATTTCGACTACTTATGACAATATAAATGTAAAGCCAAAGCCAAAAAATTATAATTTTTTTATGCACAATTCACAATTTATGAAAGTATTCGACTTTTCAACGTAAAAAAAACTGGTTTCTTCCCATTTAAAGATCTGTAAGAGCCACGAATCATGTAATATTTGACGTAACGATTTTTGTCGACATCCTTTATACCCTATTGTGCCCCATTCAAAAACATATGGCGCAATTTTAGAAGCATTGGTCACGATTCCGAAATCCCTCTGATCAGGGTTGAAAATATGACTTTTCAATTTCTCCTTCATATGCTTACCCCTCCGGTCAAAAACGTACCGGGAACTGTAAATTTTTGGATCTGAAAATAATCCCCTCCTGATCTGAAAAATATTTTTATTCAAAAATTGACAGTTCTCGGTACTTATAATATTTTTCAGTAGGAGAAAGCATATGGAGGAGAAATTGAAAAAGTCAGATTCTCGATCCAGATCTGTAATGTAATGCTATAAACGTAAAAAATGCTACATTTCAACAAATCAATTATCCGTGAAATGTCCTCCTTCATACTTCACGAAGAATAGCGTAACAGTAACATAGAAAAATATTTCAAAAGGACATTCTCGGAATTGCCGAAAAGGAATTGTCTGCATCAGCTATGTACATTGTAAACGTTTTGCAGATAAAATTTTTTACGACCTATTGACATTGTGTTGGCATACAACAATCTCCTCCTCTTATTTTGTTTGTACATTTGTACATTTCTCGTACTACACATACTACAATTTTCCCTCGGTTTGGTTTCGAATCCTCCCGTTTTTGTGTGTTTGCCATTTTTCGTTTATTGATAGTATTTCTGTGATAGTATCCGGAAAATGCTTGAATTTTTCTGCATTGCGAAAATTGCATCAGTGGATCTCACACCCAGCAAAGGGTCTAAGTCTAATGTATCCTTGTCGAGTTTGACGATCCACGTAGTGGACTTATTCTCGTTTCTCGTGTGCTGTTCTGTTGTACGGGGTTATAAAATGAAAACGCCATTTGTCAACAGTTGGCTTATCGTTTGCGATGTAAGTTATTCTGTGGTAAGGTACTTGTACGCTTGGGAAGCTCTGATTTAGAGGAATGAAAATAATGAGGCCCATATTTGTTGTCCAAATGTATGTATTCTGGTGGCAAATGCTGCAGTGGTGTTTTACGTTACTTTGTAATGAGTACATCAATTGAGTCTAAAAGTATTCTATATTTGAAAATGAATTGAAATGGAAACATTAACAGAATGGGCTATGACTTATGAGTTTCGATTTTAAGTTGATAGTTTCTTTAAATTCCATATACAGGTACATTTTATTTTTCACTGGTGTTTACCCGCGTTTTTGGGTATAATTCAATTTTTAACACGCAACGCCACATAAATTGCCGTTATAATTACAATCGTTAGCAAACATTCGATAATTGTAAATCCAGCAAACTTTGACATAAATTTGCCATTCCTAGTTTACCACCACCAATTTTTTACAGAGTTCATGTCCTGGGATACAGAGCAAACGCCGATGTCCTTATTTTTGTATCAGATTCCCCAAAAAAAAAAAACAGATCCGTCAACATAATTGAATCAAAGGTGATTTTAATGCTTTCATTATTTTTTAAGCCCAGATGCTCCATATGGCTAGATTTGTCCAAGAAAAGATGATCAAAGATCTGTATCTGCTTATGACATAATATATGTCATGATCATCACATGATCTCTGTCTGTTTTTAGACGCTAGACGAACAACCCGCGATAGACCACGCATTAGACCACCTGTCAGATCATGCATAAGACCGCCTATTAGACCAGGCATTAGACCATCCATTATACCACGCATTAGACAACCCATTAGACCGCCTATTATACCACGCATCAGACCAGCCATTAGACCATGCATTAGATCGTCTATCAGACCGCGCATCACACCAGCCATTAGACGACGCACTAGACCGCCCGTTAAATTACGCATTAGACCACAGAAAACCCATTAGAGCACCAATTGGACCAGGCATTAATTCGATCGACAAAATCAATAGAGGAATTCATTTCATGAAGCTACTGAATAAACCAGATAAAAGGTTCAAAAAATATAAAAGTTAGGTTCTTTCAAAGTTGCTCTAAGGTGTATTTGAACCTCAGATTGTAAACAAGGGTTTAAAAAAAGCATAAAGCGTCAGACAACAAAAGGCATAATAGAAAATTGTACTAATTGAATAAATTTAAAAAGTCTATAAATTAAAAAAAAAAAGTGAGCAAAGTTAAAAACGAATACACGTAAACGCTTTTGGGTAGTTTGCACCCTGTAAACATGGTTCACCACACTGCAAACCATCGTTCATCAATCGATAATTTTTTTCACCGGAGGGGTAGCGGGGGAAGCAAAATTATGCGAGGATATTTGTAGACGTTAATTTTCCCACTGTTTTGCTTATGTACCATTGTTGAATTGCTTGCACACGGTGTAACGATTAATAATCACCTACGACCTTGTACATGAGCTTCATTAACGAATTCATCAAACCGTAACTTGATGAAAATCATTGACGAATCCACCAGGCCGTAGCTGATGAACTTCTTGGTTAAAGTCATTGACGAATTCATCAGGCGTAGCTGATGAAATGCTTGATAGCCGTAGCTGATGAACTCATCAGCTTGGATTTTTTCTCCATTTTTCTTTGAAGCACACATCCAGGGCTTTAATATTTGCTCAATTATTTTCAAAAGAAGAGCTGTGGTAGCTCCATGGGTAGGGAGTTAATGATACATTTATGAAGTCGTGGATTTAAGTTCCGACACAAGCCTTTTTTATAATGCAACTTTTCTAATGACGGCTTGATGAATTTTCTATGACTTTTATAAAGCATTTCATTAGATGTAGCTTGATGAGTTGGTCAATGATACTCACTAGCTACGGTCTGATGAACTCGTCGATGACTTTCATCAAATGCGAGTATTTTCTCGACTACAGTTTGATGAATTGGAAAATGATATTCACCAACTATATCACTAACTACGACTTGATGAATCCGTCAGTGACTCTCATCAAGTATTTCACAAGACACGGCCTGATGAACTCCTCAGTGCCACTCAACTAGCAGGTCGTAAGAGGTCATGTATGGTTTCTCCATATACACAGAGATTACATAAGTTAATTAAGCCCCGCGGCTAGAATAATGGTCATGATGGCTTCCATCCAAGCCTGGATAATAAGCTCATTAATATTTTCACCAAGCCATGGTTAGCAGGAATCCGACCCATTAGTAGAAAATGCGTTTCCAACCCTGCAAACCATCGTTACCAGTCGACAATTTTTTTTCGCGGGGAAGCAGCGCGGGAAAAAATCATGCAAAGATATGCGTGTAGACATAGACATACACATTCCCACTTCGATTGCTTATGTAGCTACATAAATTGCTCACTCTCATGACTTGTTTGGTTTTCTCCTTGATGATGCAATACTTGGCAAAAGTTTCCTTCGATGGGTTTGATATTTACTTAATTACCTTCAGAAGAAAATTGTTATGGTGGCTCAATGCGTAGAGATTTGGTCTCATAATCCGTGCAGTGTGGGATCAAGTTCTGCCACGAACAAACCATTTTTTTTTCCGACTTTAATAGCCCTCCATGAAACCATACATGACCACCTACGAGTCCGTACATGAGTATCACTGACGAATTCATCAAGCTGGTTTTGTCACCAGGTGGTGGCAGGAAATCCTAGACATAACTTCTGTCTCAAAGGGCATTTAAGATTTTATTCAGTCATTTTCTAATCATCGTTATCTTCAATTTAGCTGGGATGATTGACCTGTAGCTAATCCAATAATTGTGAATCGCAAAAGAACTGACTGGAGCAGTACACGGAATATTTCGTGGATTTATTACCAGATCAGCTGTGTAATACAAAGAAGTTGGATAAAAGGGTGGTGATAGGGGCACTAATGAACTCTGCCCTTAAATCATGCATTGTTAATAAGCAAAGAGGTAGGGCTAAACCGGCGTGGTGGTGCACTCAGCTCAGTGAGCCACATGGAGATGAATCTTCAATAAGGCGAAACATATTTTAAAGGGAACTCAGATTGAACAATCTACAAGGGCCACCTCGGTTTATGTGAAAGTGAAGGTCAAACATAGCTCGTGGTGGCTTGTTTGCGTTAGCAGGTGGAACTTGATACGATTTAAGTAAAAACGCTATGCTAATTAAGACGCGAATAATTCAAATGAAAGTTGTCTTTAGAGGGATAGGAACGAAAAGAATTGAAAAAGCTCTTCCAAAGACAACTGCCTATAACGTTTCATTGTATCAGTAACATGCTTGTTATTCAGCATTACTCCTTCATGTACTGATGAAATCGAACACATATGAAACTAATAGGCAGGCACACTTAAACGTATGGAGTCCTACGTCTTGTTAACAATCTCTTTTCTTTGATATATTAGTTACACGGATGCCTCTAGACTAGGTTAAGTTTGGAAATGCTTTCATAAATATTGCTTACGCATACCCAGGTCTAAGATCCCCTCTCGGAATCTTTCAGCACTCCAATATTGTGTCGCATCACAAAATCTTACCGAAATAGTCATACAATGAATTTTTTCATTTTTTTCCAAAAATGTCAAATGTCATACAAAGAAAAATTTATGTTACATATTTGTGTTCCTCGACCCAATCTCTGTTCATCTCTTCACCCGGACATGTACACAAAAGTCCAGACATATGAATCCATTATAAGTATGCCCATGTAAATGGCAAATCGAAATTTTTTTAAGTGCTCCATAACATCCATATGACGGGCTGTTAAACCCAAACTGACCATAAAGAGATTGAAGGAGCCCATTATGAAATTTTGAGAGAGAGAGGAAGTCCAAAGAGTAGCATCATGACCGGCAAAGTCCTTCACGTCATTAAAACTGTATCCTTGAAAATCTCAACATTTCATGGTACTGTGGATCGTACGAAATGGATACTGACGCTACTGTCGGGTAATATGGGATTCGTGAGTAGTACGGTGTGTAGTTTGAAAAGGCTTTGATGGTCACTCTATTGAATCCAGAAGTGCTTTTTCGGAGGAGCTAATGGGTCAATGTTGGTCAACGAATGATAATGCCATTGTTAAAGAAAATAAGCAATTTTTCCGTATGGTGCAAGGTGAGAGGAGCTTTGGGAAAGTGCCGCAGTTTGCTTAATATGGATTTAGTGGTGGCGGTATTGGTAGTTGAGTTCTACACAGAAATTGCTATATTTCTTCCGGTTTTGGTTGGTTGTTGCTTAATGTCATCCAATCAGTTCGATGATGTTGGTTTATAGTCACCTCTTGTTAATTCGAACCTCGAAAATTCGAATTTCATGATAATTTGAACTAGTCAGTTTGCCCCTTCAGTAAATCGAAAAAAAAAAACGTTTAATTTTCAGGGTATTTGTATCATCCCTGACCGCTCGGATCATCTCCATCCAATTATCTCGGCAAGTCACCGCGTCCTCCAATTTTGGAAGCACATTAGTTGTTCGGCGACCTCATCTACCGAGTGTTCTCAACGAGCGCTCGGTCAGCCTCGCAGCCTTGTTTCGCTGACGCGTCGTGTGCACTCAATTTGTTCTTAAGCATGTGGTCATCATCGTTTCTTTCCATATATCCTGCCCATTGAAGACCTATTTTGACGACCCTAGAAACTTTCAGTTCATCGTACAGATCGTACAGTTCATGGTTCTACCGGATGCGCCATCCATTTTGGTCGCGAACTACACCCAAAATTCGCCGAAGGACCTGTCGTTCAAATGTGTTTATCATGTTTTCGGAGGCTTGAGTTAGGGTCCAGGTATCGCAGCCATAGCATAGCACAGGTCGTATGATGGTTTTGCATATGCGAAACTTTCTATGCACATGTGACCGAGAAGAAAGTTTTATTTACTAGCTCCGTCACTTGATTTCTTCAGTTTTATTGGCGTCTTCTGACAGGTTGCTACCCATTGTTTATAAAGTTACGAATTCGATGCTGAGGTCCCTGTCGTTGATGTTCGGTTGTTCTGCCATCCTTGTTCTTGATTGCATCATTATTTCTGTCTTGTCCTTATTAATGCGTGGTCCAACTTCTTGTCCACCTTGTCCTCCTAGATTCGCAGAAGTAGTTGATGTATTGCATTTAAAAGACCCGTTCCACCAGATTTTAGTAGTTCAGCAGGAATCTTGTCTGCGCCCATCGCTTTATTTGGTATGAGTGACTGCAAGGCGAAAGCAACTTCTTCTGTCGGGGGGTTGCGTATTGGGGCTACGTTCCGTCATATCGTCAACGATTGAGGCTTCTTGTATGGGGACGTGGGATGCGGGATTAAGACGCACATTGAAATAGGACACCAATCGTTCGTTGATGCCATCAGTGTGTCAGATGTTTCCATCTTTGTTCCTACACACGCTTATGTTCATTTTAATCAATTGGAAGTTATAGAATATTTATAATATCGTTTCTGATGGAGGTAGGGCTAGGAGTTGTTTTGATCAAACCTCGCCCGTATTCAATTCTAACTAATTAAATCTTACTACCAACACTCGACCAAATTTTCAACTTGCTAGCTTCATTTTATCGAAAATTATCGTAGTTAAACTAATATTTAATTTTTTTGACATTTATAGGTGAGGAAGGCGCTCGTTTGGTCTGAATGTTCCCATCTTACTAAAACTGAAGCAGCTTCGCATCCGAAGTTTATATGGCGAAATTATTTCTCTACGCCAATTGGTGCAAGAGCTATAGACGAAAAACGTATAAAGTGGAGTAATACGGCGCTCATTGTAAAAAAAGTACCGTTAGTTTCCAAGTGATCAATTTAATTCTTACAAGAGAGTATAAAATGACACTCTGGAGTTATAGTACCCACGAAACTTAGAACTTTTCACGTTTCTTCAATCGGAAGTTACAATTACATTTAATTATTTTTCATATGTAGGGGAGTATTGTACCAACCAAATAGATCATAATACGATTATTTGACCTAAATTTCAAGCCTCTAGCTTCATTTTATCGAAAGTCATCTTGCAAACAGACAAACGGGCAGACGGAGAGACAGACAGACGCCTGAGTTATGGATTTAATGAAAACCACTAGGTTTGCTATCCAAAATTCAACTGATTTTATTTTACATTATTTTCGTTCACATTTCATGTAACTGTATTATTCATTTCGTTTCAATATGTTTTAACTGCATTTATTTCTATATTTTACATTTAACATATAGTATTTATATTCGTATTAAAAACCGGACTTATGAGAATATTATCGGAAGATTTATCAATTACATTAAAAAAAGATATTTATTCATCCGACCACGTCGGGACTCGAACCTCGTACCTCCGGGCCGCCGATCTGAGACAGAGCCACCGGGCTATGGAAGCCATTGGCGATTGAGCGTACTGTGCTAGTGTCGTTCGGATCCTAACCCCTGCGACTCTTCCGTGGTGTGATTGAGGCGTGGTCTAGAAGTCGAATTTCGTAAAACAATGATAAATTTACCCGCTCCAAGCCGATTTTTATATCTGGTTCTCAGACAATCAAATGTTCAAATCAAATCTCTTATGTATAAGAATAAGTCGTCTACGTATGTACAGGCATAAACTCAATAGCCCTTCCTCCAATTTTTGTTGTGCTCCATTACGCCCAGCTTAGATACTAACGGAGCCCAAAATTGGAAATTTTTCCGGAAAATTGAGAAAATTGGAAAATTCCATTTCTTATACATTTTGTATGGAGACATTTCAGAGACGACCTGTTGTCGCACATGAAACACCCATTCGTCTAATTTGTCTCAATTTTTTTTTTGTTCGTTTAAGCCCAACTTAGATCCCAACGGACAATAAAAAAAGGACGACCTGTTGTCGCACATGAAAACACACATTCGTCCGATTTGCCTGAAATTTTTGTTTGATCTGTTCATTGGTGACATGTTTGGAATGTGATTACGATCGAGATGCATTGAGTCCAGCAGTGCAAAGAAATGTTCCATTGTTGAATCCACAGCAGGAAAGTGCATACAACACACCGATGAAAGCGATCGATGATGGACAAAGTGCCATTTTCTTTCTTGATGCGCCTGGGGGAACTGGCAAAACGTTTCTCATTTCCTTGATATTGGCAATGATTCGTTCACGAAGTGACATAGTGTTGGCAGTAGCATCATCTGGCATTGCGGCGACATTGCTTGAAGAAGAACGGACGCTGATTCTGCCTTTAAATTGCCATTGAACTTGCAAGTGACGGACGAACCAACTTGCAACATTTCGAAAAATTCTGCTATGGCTAAAGTCTTGCAAACCTGCAAAATAATCATTTGGGATGAATGACCGATGGCGCATAAACGTGCATTGGAGGCTTTCGATCGCGATCTGAAAGACTTGCGCAATAATCACAATCGTTTTGGAGGCGCAATGATTCTGCTTTCCGGCGATTTCCGTCAAACGCTGCCCATCATTCCGAGATAAACATCTGCGAATCAACTCAACGCGTCCTTAAAATCATCTCAGTGCAGACACTACAACTGACAACAAACATGCGTGTTGCATTGCAAAATAATCAATCTGCTGATGTGTTCTCGAAGCAATTGTTGGACATCGGCAATGAATTTCAAGTCATCTGGTGGTGGAACAAGGACATTCTTGGCAATGAAGTGGAATATAGGCAAGATGGGTGTCACAAGAATCCTGGTGAAGAGGCGACTGCTCTCGAGCACTATATAAATGCCATCTCGAGTACTTTTGTGGAGATAAAAGGACATTCTTCTCGATGGAGTGTAATATAGTCAAGAAATAAGTGAAATGCTAACACAAGGTTGGGGAGGAGCGCTGACTGCGAGTCTAAAGTTGAAACATCCAAAATTCAAAAACAAAAGGCTATTTTCAACCGTCACCCGTTCCATAAGCACAGCGTATCTTGTTGAAAAAAAAACTATTGAAATAGGAGGTAGTTTGGCTCGCTGATTGGGAATGTGAAGTTAAAATTGCAAAAATTCCGGAATAGGCACACATGTTTCGATTTTGCTGCAACACTAATAGAACTTGTAGTCACACTTTCAACGCAAAATGATGCCTGCGGTAATAAGATATATTTAGCTTAAAAATATAAAATAAATAACTGGCGCTACAGTTGAATTTTCAACCAAAGCCAAAGTTAACATTATCCCTTTCACTAAATCTTGACGGTGTGTTTTGTGCAGAGGTGTATTTCAGCAGCACGCTCGGCCGAGCTATTTAAATGGGTACTTATTTAACAAGATTGATTGGAGAAAGGCAAGGTCTTGGTGTAACACAGCTCGTCTCCTGTTCACATCGCACACTACAAACCCCTTGGATTGCAGGCGAAGCATTCTACTTTCCAGTTTCGTGTTATTATGATACAATAACTCAAAAAAAAAAACACAAAATGCTGAAAATGTATCTTTGTATTTCTCGATTTATAAAATTGCTAGTTTTTTTTTTGTTCTTCACACATACGAGTATAGCAAAATAATCGATTAATCGAAAATAATCGATTATTTTCAATAATCGATTATAATCGATTATTTTCAAACATAAAAGAACTACGATTGGGGTAAACCCCAATCATGCAATACTCTAGATGAATTTGAACCTGGTTAAAGCCAATAAATAATTTTGGTTGCAATCTCGGATGCATCGTTAAGACTTGATCCCATCACCTCTCAGATTTCATCTAGAGTATATACCTATATACATTCCAAATTTCAGACTAATAGCTGTAACACTTTTCGAGAAAATCAGCTTATTGTCAAAAGACAACATTTTGTATTAGCTCAAAGCGATATCAAGCTAGAGAGCAACGTTGGTAAAATGTGTCATATTGTATAGGAGGGGGTAGACGGAGTAAGGGTAATCGACTATTTTTTTTGAATCTAACTGATATTGTTAATTAAGTGTTAAGTACAAAATTTCAGCCCGATAAATTGTATACGTACTGAGTAAATAGTGTTGCGTGTACGGGGTGGGTATCTTTTACGACCCACACTGTACTAATCTCAAATGATCGATGACAAGTACAAATTAAAAAGACACTAGACGATTCTCGAGCCATCTGTAGTCTAGAACCTTCTCCAAACAGAAACATTGAAGCGGATTCTCGAACCTTCGTTGAGCAGTGAAACCCGAGACTCGAACATCTCGAAAAATCTAGAGTCTTCGCTAATTGACGAAAGCATGGATCTCCACCTATAAAAGGCAGATGTCACCGAACGAGTAAGACAGTCGTAAAGTAGTAGTGATGAAGTAGTCGTCGGACTCGACACTCAGGGCGGTTGGATCGCTATAGTGCCGTCGTTATAATTAAAGCTAGTTTGACATTTTAACGTTGGTTGTTAGTACCCGTGTGTACATAGTTCGTTTTGTAAATAAAGTGTGTGTTTTTCAATCGAAGTGTTTCATTATTCAGCACAAGAATATCTAACGAACCTGTTTTGGTTTCGTGGTTTCGCTCAACAGAGGAAACATTACAATAGGCTTAACGTATTTCATGAAATAGTGCAGTTTGTATGGGAGGGGGTAGAAGGAGGGTGAGGATTACAATAAATTTTATAATGTAGGTTACAATTATCATAAAAGTGATATATTCAAAATTTCAAAGCAATAAGTTTTATAGTTTCTGAGAAAATCTGATTATTGTAAATTATCAAAAATGTGTCATTTTGTATGGGAGGGGGTAGACGGAGTAAGGGTAATCGATTACTTTTTTTGAATCTAACTGATATTGTTAATTAAGTGTTAAGTACAAAATTTCAGCCCGATAAATTGTATAGGTAATGAGTAAATTGGCTTAACGTATTTCATGAAATAGTGCAGTTTGTATGGGAGGGGGTAGAAGGAGGGTGAGGATTACAATAAATTTTATAATGTAGGTTACAATTATCATAAAAGTGATATATTCAAAATTTCAAAGCAAGATGTTTTATAGTTTCTGAGAAAATCTGATTATTGTAAATTATCAAAAATGTGTCATTTTGTATGGGAGGGGGTAGACGGAGTAAGGGTAATCGATTAATTTTTTTGAATCTAACTGATATTGTTAATTAAGTGTTAAGTACAAAATTTCAGCCCGATAAATTGTATACGTACTGAGTAAATTGGCTTAACGTATTTCATGAAATAGTGCAGTTTGTATGGGAGGGGGTAGAAAGAGGGTGAGGATTACAATAAGTTTTATAACATAGGTTACAATTATCATAAAAGTGATATATTAAAAATTTCAAAGCAATATGTTTTATAGTTTCTGAGAAAATCTGATTATTGTAAATTTTCAAAAATGTGTCATTTTGTATGGGAGGGGGTAGAAGGGGTGGAGCGATTTAGCCCGTTCACGAACTTAGCCTTCATTTTTTGTCAAAAATAACGTGTGCAAAATTTGAACTTCATAGCTCAACGCGTTCTCGAGCTAGAGAGGTCACGGACGGACGGACGGACAGACGGACAGACGGACAGACGGACAGACGGACATCCGGTTTTGAGATATTCGAGTGATAATATGAACTTCTGTATCATTCATTTTTTTCTGCGAGCCTTATTTCTTAGCGTTACAAACTTTGTGGCAAACTTATAATACTCTCAGATTTCATCTAGAGTATAATAATCGAATAGGCCTAGTCTAGACGAACCTTCATATATCCGATTTTTCTAGCAACGAACGAAACTTTATTTACCTACTCGTCTTTCTCTTGAACATTTATCTATTTGTCTCGAAAACTTTATTTAAATGCTAAATATTGGTCCTACTTTATCAAAACCAATTAACCGAAACTTGTACCCCTGTACTTAAATTAAATCCTAAGTTTCATTCAACTCTAATGAGAAGGTTATCGAAACTATGGCTTCATTAATTTGAATCATAGAAACTCCTACTTTCAATAAGAGATAGTAGTTTACTCATTATCTTTAGTCAGGTTAAGTAAACTCAAAGCATGTAGTTGACTCGAAAAGCATCTTGTTCGCAGCCCATTATTTAAAGGGAAAGTTGGAGATTCTTCCCGACCTATTTACTTTCCTCTTACGATAGACTTTAATTTCATTCGACGCGTCCTTAGAATTCCTATTTTCCCAGAAAGTAGCCGCAATAAGATGTTGCTAAATTGTTTTCACTTGAGGTATTTTTAGGATATACAGTTTCTATAAATGAGAAATTAAAGATAATTAAAAGTAGCATTTAGCTTCCACCAGCCAGTGGGGCTGGCATCGAGAAAGTTCAACTAGTGTTAATAAATTAAATGTCTATTGTTCTGAATTTTATGTAGCTGCTAAATGTCTGATACGAACACTTATGTACTAGTACGTTTACTTATGGTACTTATGTCCCTATAACATCACTCAACTGCTAGTAACAACTATTTGTCGTTGATTGTTGCGTTAATGACCCAGTAACGTGCAATGAAAATTCTTGATAGTCAAGTAAGTAAAATTAACAAGCTGGCCTTCGGCCCGTGAAGGTTATCATACTTTCGCTGTAATTTATGGCGCATTTGCCACTTTTAAATTAGCAGTATAACTTGTTTCGATTTCACTGTTCCCATGAGAGGTATATCAAAAAGTGGGCCGATTTCAACCAAATTTAGGAACATGATTTGCCAATCAATATGATTGAATAATATGAAATTTGGTAAAGACATCTTCAGAAAAAGAAAGTTTTTCTAGGTTAGGTTAGGTTAGGTAACGGGGCTGTCGTGCAAGAGCAAATACTCTCAACACGACTCACTTAGACCAGACGAATAGATCTGTTGTGATACCCAGAGTTTACTTTAACCCTTTCCGGGGCAAAATATAAACAGCTTGATTATTGAAAAACTGTGTTTATTTTCACATATATAACTTCAAGCTAAATAAAAGAAAACCAAAAAATTTTTTTTTTTCATTGAAGGATTCTCTGCAAGGACGTGGTATATTTTTTATACCACTGCCCATTTTACTGAGAGTGGTACCTTTGAAAACATGTTTTATTGCCACTCATACAAAGTGGAACATTGCACAAGGAACACTTCCACTTTGTTCTACGCTGATGATTCGAAACACTGCACAGAGCGCATCGACGTGATGATGTCCTTTTTGGTAAATGCTGGCCAGTTTTACGGAACGATACCTCTCGGAACGGCTTATTTTTGCGTTTCTCAACTGGCGTTGATGTGGTTTTCGGTCCTCTCTTTCGTGTTGGCAGAGAAATGCTGGTCAAGTAAGATATAATTTCTAACTGGCAGTCCTTTAGAGTTCCTTCGTAGTTTTCGAACTTCGCAATTATGTAGGCGTTTACCAGAGTCACATCAAGGAAGTGATATAAAATTCGGGGCCACCATTTTCGACTTCTACGGTCCAGTTCATAGTACTTTTTCATCTGATCAAATTTATCCACATTGTTCATGTGTATGTTATAGTCATAAATGATACCAGGACAATTAACTGTCTGAAGGCTACCGTCAAATCCTCGTCTTTGAACCTCGGAAACATCGTGAGGAAGAATTGTTTCTGGAAGCCTGGTCACAAAAATATGACAAAGGATGAAATTTATCTGTATTATTATTTTGTACTGAAAATAACTCACATATAACTGCGTTCTGTCTTCCGTATGCGTGGACTGAGGCAAACCGCCTTCTTCCGAGTCACTTTCGTAATTGTCGATATCAAGAGATTCACCATCAGAAGGTATATCAACATAAAGCTCATCATCTTCTAACAAAAATTGAAGTATTTCGTCATCAGTGAGATTTCCTCCGTTCATTTTCCCTTTTTCCTGAAATATATTTCTTCACATGAATTTCCATTGTAATGGGCACTGGTATACATTTTATACCGCGTCCTTGTAATGCTAATACCAACCTTGTACTGCACCTGTTACTGAAAATAATGATAGTAACTAAATTTTCACTCTATTGAACACAGATTCTTTCACTTTGCACGCTATTGCGAATACAATCCTCACTAGAACAAACGAATCAAATAAACGCTCGCAACAAGTGACCGTCTCTCCGATATAACGGTTCTACAAAACCTGAAAGTCGAATTAAAAAAAAAAGAAAAAAATGCACTGCACTGATAAGGGCCTATAGCATAGAACAACATGGTATTAAAAGTATACCAGTGCCCCTATTACCCAGGAAAAAAAATTAAAAATGTCGTATAAAAAGTATACCGCTGCCCCGGAAAGAGTTAAAAGAAACCGACCCAAAGAAAAACTACTCTGCGAACCAGCCTGAGCTTAGTATGAATCGTAGAAGACTATTGACATTAGATCTAGCAGGATCTCCCAGATTATCAAAGAAGAAGGACCCCAAAGATGACTTTCTAATAGTCGCCAGGGCAGGGCAGCCACAGAGGAAGTGCGATACACTTTCCTCCTCCTCCTCATCCCCACAACTTTTGCAGAAGTCATTAAAAGGGGCTCGGAGCCTCCTAGCATGCTCGCCGATGAGGCAGTGCCCCGTCAGAACCCCCACTACCATCCTAATATGATGTTTTTTCAAGGATAGAAGACAAGTCGAGCGTTTCGCATTGATTTCGGGCCATAATAATCTTGTAGTTAGGCGCGTGCCGCAGTTAGCCCATCTTAGATTAGCCTTCCTAACTGCCTCAACTTTAATAGCAAGTTTGAGTGATGAAAGAGGCATACAAAAGTGACGATTGTCATCGTGCAGCACATCTTCAGTCCCGAGACGAGCTAATTCATACGCCCTGCCATTACCCGAAAAATCACAATGTCCAGGGATTCAGTACAAAACAATATTGAAAAACTCGCCCAATAGTCTAAGGGAAGTACGACACTCCACCACAGTGGTTGAGGTAGACACAACGGACTCCAGGGCCTTAATGGCCGCTTTACTGTCCGTGAGAATGGTAATGTCCCTTACAGACACAACGTTAGATCCTAACCAGCAAAGCGCCTTCGCAATGGCAGTAACCTCCGCCTGGAAGACGCTACAATGGTCAGGCAGACGAAACGAAAGCTCGATGTTTAGTCGGAGAAGACTCCGCCCCCAACCTTGCCACGGAATCTTGAGCCATCCGTATAAATGCAGACATGGTCCAGTAAAGTCTGCCTGGTAGCTTCCCATAATGCCCATTGAGGGAACAAAGTGGAGAAGTTCTTGTCAGACATATAATTCGGGGGTGGGTAATCAGTTGAAGAAGGGAGACCCCTGTGTAACAGAATACGGGCGTGCCCAGTTCTGGCCGAGGTCCATTGTCGAGCTTCACACAGCCTGATAGCCGAGTTAACAGCAGATTGTTCGCCGAAAATATCCAAAGGAATCAGGTTAAGCAGCGTATCCAAGGCTGCGGAAGGAGTAGTTCTAAGTGCACCACAAATAGCCATACAGGCCAATCTCTGCACCTTGTCCAGCAAAATACGATTACGCACGGTATTCAATGCCGTCCACCAGACCACCACCCCATACATAAGAATGGGGCGCAGAATGGCTATGAATAGCCAATGCAGTATCTTTGGCTTAAGGCCCCAAGTCGCCCCAATGGCCTTCTTACAAGAGTACAGAGCGACCGTTGCCTTATCCACCCATTCCACAGTGTTTGCCCTCCAGCTAAGCTTTCTGTCCAGAACACAGAAATTTGGCCTTATCCGCAAGAATCAACCTTTTTCCCCCGAGCACGGGGGGTATTAACGGAGGAATTTTGTTTTTTTTTAGAGAACAAGACAAGCTCAGTTCTGTCAGGATTCACTGTGAGGCCGCATCGATTTGTCCAACGGGTGAGTATAGAGAATGCACCTTGCATAACCTCGCTCAGCGCCCCCGAAAACTTGCCAGAGACGGCGATTGCGATATCGTCAGCATAAGCAATTACACGGCAGCCCAGTTTTTCCAGGTCCAAGAGCAGCGAAATAACTGAGATGATCCACAGGAGGGGGGAAAGCACTCCTCCCTGAGGAGTGCCTCTACACACACACCTCCTCACAGTGGAAGCACCAAGGGTTGTCCTTACGACCCTAGATGTTAGAAGCTGATTGATTAGTGTAACTAGCGACTCTTCAACGCCCAGACTACAGAGAGCTTCAGCAATTGTATCAGGCTTGATGTATTGTAATTGAAGGCGCCCTCAATGTCCAAGAACGCAACCAAGGAATATTCATCGTGAGAGAAGGACTTTTCGATAAAACTCACGATAGAGTTTTTCTAACAAAAACTTGCTTTTGGAACGGACGTTCCTGTGACAGATATATGATAGAGTAGTCCAATTTCAACCAAATTAGGAAATGTGATTTTACTAAAAATACTATTGACTAGTATGAAATTTGAAAAAGATATCTTTAGAAATAAAAAAGTTTTGCTCACAAAGACGAATTTTTGGACCGGTCGTTCCTGTGGCAGATTCGGTTGGTTCCGACAAATATACAGCGTGCAATAGAAAAAAGACATTGTACAAAATTTCAGCTCGATAGCATTAAAACTGAGGTAATAGTTTGCATAGAACCAGACAGACAGACAGACAAACAAAGCTTAATCGACTCGTACCATGATACTGACCAAGAATATTATCTAGTTTATATGGTAGGAGATGCTTCCTTCTGTGTGTTGCAAGCTTCATGACAAAGTTAATATACCCTATCACATCCGTGAAGGGTATAAAAGGCGCATTTACATTCATAGCGAAAAAAATATTATTACTTTAAAAAATTAAAAAGTATAAACGATAGGACTACATGGGGTCCCCTCGCTAAATTTCTCTAAAAGTATATGATTAAGGGCCGTTTTCACAACGTCCAGCCAAAGTTTATGTTATAGATAATGGACATGTTATATAAATGACACTCGTCGTCCAGTTAAAAATTTAGCGGATGCACGGTAAAAAATTTTGGGCTAAATTTTAATCTTTTTGGCATTGGAAATAAGGCCCGACCGAAAAAAATATTAAATTGTTATAAGTTGAAATGATTAAAAACCGGTCAGTTAAGTTTAAGTATTAAAATGAAGTCATATTTGGTTTAGATATATAATAAACCGGCAGGCTTAAAATTTAATCTGCAGATATTAAAATAAAAAAAAAAAAACAGTAATTCTGCTGCATTTTTTTTAACCCTTCTGTAAGTTTTCTTTTCCAATTCCATTAGTTTTTCAGTTTTCTAAACTACCAAATCCTTTGTTAATCCCATCGCAGGTTAGCCAGCCAGTTTCAACTTTTTTCGCCGTGGCGGGGAATCGAACTTGTGAACTCCGTGTTGTAGTGTTCCGACCTAAACCGCTCGGCCACGCAGCTTAATATTTTGAGTTGACTGCAAGTAGTTATGCTGACGCTTGAGACTTAAAAATAAACATTGTGATGTTACATTTTAATTTCACTTTGATTAGAAATTAATGCGAGAAATTTGCTTTTAGTCTGGTCATGACTAAATTTTGCAAATTTTAATAGAAATTTATTAATTTTTAATCTCGAGGATTAAACGCTGGGAAAAAGTCTACAACAGACTACATTTTAATCCGCATTCAATTACAAAACAAAGTAAATTTCTCAAATGATTAAATGTTAGCTTTTCTTGTATTGATTGCAGAAAAACGTGGTAATTTTCGAAATTCCACGAATGATGACAAGCTTTCGTTTAATATTTCACTAGCTTTATTAGTTAACGCAATTTTACAAAGATAAACTGTTTAAGAGATATTTGATATTTGAATATTTCCAAGCAACTGCTCTTCACAACGAATCTAACCAGACAGACTCCCGCCAAATTTCCTTACTACTTTTTGCCTAATTTGTAGATAAAATTGCAGAATATAATTTTAGAACAATATTTACAGAATCTGTCAACAAAATGTAGAGTTTTAACTGAGCAATTTACTGAGGTTAGTTCAGGGGCTTTGGGACAGTGTCAAAGTCAGAAATATAAATAACAACATTGGATTCGCGTTGACGTCGTCGACAATCTGCTGTTCGTGGGACGCCAATTTGAACTTTTCGTTCAGATAAGTAGCTCGCTCCGCTTAATGTCGTGTGTTTAGTTTGACGCTTTGTGTTTTATTTCATCCAGGGATCCAGCCAGACAGGAGGAGAACAAAATGACGAGATAATTGGATCGAAAGACGCTCGACGATGAACCCTTTTAATTGGAATGTTCTGCAGAAAATAAACAGGTAAGTATTTCAAGAAAACAAATATAATTTATTTATATTAATATGTTGCCATTTGGATTTGAGACCAGCTCAGCCGCAAATTCATACTGAGACACGATACAGACATAGAATAGAATAGAACGGGCGAGAGAGTTCCGCCAAGAAAATCAACTGTTTTCTAACTGCATTATCACATTTTGAGAGTTGCATACGCTAAGATTGAATTAAGTGTCCCGGATAGCTAACTGGCAGTTTAACCAGACATTGAGAAACCGGGCCTAAGGTTGATAAAACATTATACGACCAGAGTTTTCGTTGTTGCCGGAGTCGATGAATTTTCTTGAGATGCTCGTGTTGTTCCTCATTTGTGCGATTTACGAGAATTCACAGTCACACGTTTTTTGTTGAACCAACACATTTCAGGCTACAGCCCCGTTATCATTGTCAATATTAGGCGCATTTTTTTTACAGTCATGAAGAGCAAAGACCGTTAGAAGCTCACAATTACACAAGAAATTTGATCTGAGCTGCTCTGGACAGAGGTTAGTGCAAAAATTTTACTCCGTTAAGTAGTCCGCGTTTCTAAATGCAGGTGGCGCAGGTGTCGAATATTTCCGGCAGTTTACAATTTGAGAAGCACATAAAACTCATTTCCAGTCAATAAAATTTTTGTTTTGTGTAATTATGTGAAATAGTAAACATACAAAATGATTTTGCTGCCTAAAGGAAATTTGTTCGATTATAGGCGTACTAAGGATTTAAGTTTCTTCTTGAAATTTGAGTTGACGTTTGAATGCTGACTAAACTACGACATACTCCCAGCAAAAACATGCTCCGTTTTCTTCTTAGCTACTCTAATGTGCTTTAAAGCGTTTTTTTTTTCGCTTATCATTTCAAAACTTTAAAATGCCAGCATTCTTGTACTAACCTTTCATCCAGAGTAGATCAGATCAGATCAAAATTAATAGTGTAATTGTATTTTATAATATTACCCTGCTCTGCTCTGCATGGCTGAGAGCTATCCCCCAAATGAGCTTTCGAAAAATGATGGTATAAAGGCCCATTTTTCGGGTGATTGATCATCTTGAATTCTTCGCCCAGTTTATGAATTTTGAAAAAAAAAAGAAATATATAATGTATTTAATTTAATTTTGTTATTTAAGTTTGCATGAATGGTTAAGCATCTCCAAAATTAGGACAGTCATCTTATATACATACATACATATCTATCTTCAGTGCAGCTTCTCATTTTAAAATTATTACTTTGAGGCGCATTTTCTCAATGTTCGATTAAACTCTTTGATAACGAACAAGGACACAAATTAATCGAAGCGTTAAACAGGCTGATAAGCATTTTCGTTTTCTCATACATCGATTAAGTTACCTAGCCATAAAGTGTGGAACTTATCCCAGACCACAAATTATGCCAAAATCAGCTGATTTTCCGGGCGGAGTTCTGCCGTCCACAAATATATTATGTATCAGTACGGTTTCCTGGCATATTAGTTTGCGGCTGCGTTTTGTTCCAAATTCTCTTCTATCGAATGAATTTTCGGGAAATGTGTTCTTTATGACCATTTTCATTGTTTATATTTGAATTTGCAAAAGTGAAAAGTTCTAGCTGTCAAAATCTCAGCATCCGGTATCAGATGTTGAGTTTTTGCTTAAGGCTGGTAGTCAGATCGAGCGAAATTAAAAAATTGACAGCAGCACTTTTCATCGGCGAAATGGCTCGTGGAAAAAAGTGTGTGGAACATGTCATTTTTTCACTTTTCACCCGATCTGTGTACCGGGGAAATGAACCATATTAAATATTAAAACGACTAATTTGTTTACTCATCTATCGCTCAACTATAAACTACACCGGGAAAACACAAAACAATCTGAATGACAACGACAGAAACAGCTGAGCTGTCAGTGAAAACTTTTTTCGTACATTTTGTACGAGAAAAAATTTCATTCTAGTGAAATCCACAAACTTGACTTTCCACTTCAAGGTAGTACACAAATCGCGTGGAATGAAATTTAGGTTCCACACAATTTCACGTCAATTTTCATCGGGGAAAAATTTTGCGATTTTGTATGGGATTTCACGGCACTTTTCATACCACGCGATCTGAGTACCGGCCTTTAGGATCAATTTTCAACCGGAAACCAGGGGTTGGGTTTTGTTTTGGAGAAGAGATTAATCGAAGGCTAGGGGACGGTTAGCGTTTATCCAATTAATAACGCTGAACAAATATTGAGAAAATCAAATTGTGCTAAATGGCAGTTTATGATTAAGATAAACTTGAAGCAGACATTGAGCAATCAGCCCTGAGAGGAGAAAGATGGATTGTTTTTATGAATTCGCATGTAAGATACTACATAATGTTTTAGACATTTTAATTAGGGTGTTTTTATCCATCTGAGTGGTAACAAGAAGAGGAAAGAACCGGCTGATGATTGCACTTGATACAAAACCCTTGGATTGCGGGCGTAGCCCTCTATTTTCCGGTTTCATTTTTATTATGGATGCAACATTTTTTTTTATCTTGTCATCAATAAGGCAATTTTTCGTCCAATTTGCATTGAACGGATTAAATACAAGTAGCACTAATCGAAAGGAAAGCGTATATCCAGCTACTGAATAAAAGAGCTACCCGCCTTATACAATTTAGTAATGGACGCATTTTTTATGGTTGCAGCATGTGATACCCCCCCCCCCCCCCCCTGGCTACACACACTTAAAACTTTGTCCGATATTTTCTAACATATAAAAATTTTACTTTATTTCAAACATGTTTTCAATACTATTTAAATCAAAAGAGCAATCTAACCAGTACAAATTTATGTATTTATTTCAGTACGGGCGCTGTCACTAGAACTACATGCAAAATTGTTTGTATTGTTTGCGAACCTTCTTCACCAAAATAAACAGAAATCTCGACCACAATACCCTTCCGCATTCAGGCTTCTTTCATTTGAATAACTTGTGCTGAATTTCGCCCGCATACAATATACAAAACCTACGAAAAGTTTCCATCTAATTAAAAGGCAAAGATGGAAAACTTTCAACTTTCTTCTTTGCGAACAGAATGAGAAAATCTTTGCTGTACCATCTCCATTCTTCATTCTCAGTTTTCATTTTCAATTCAAACGGGGCCTTCATTCTTGGTTTTGTGTCGAAAGACGGAAAATTTAAATTTTTACACCCGTATATACCACACTACGGTAATGCTGGTTGTCGGGGGGGTTAATGCAAGGACGCTAAAAATTAATTTTCAAGTTTTCGCCGAGAAACTTTTACAAACTAAGAAAAGCGCTAATACTCGTAACTACTGTTTCATATGGTTTTGCGGCCAAAATTTATGTATATGCGGGGATGGACTGCCACGCACACTTCTTCATCTTCAACAAGTAGGTTTCTGTCCGACACGAAAAGTCTTTAATCATTGGCTGCGTTCCTAAAACACAAGCGCTTCGTACAGCGCTTCACAATTGGTTTCATGTTTCAGAGACAGTTACAGTTTGGCATTTGACACTGGCGGGCATTCAGTGGGGATGGCGAATATCTGACAATTCTAACGTACTGAACGCTATCACTAGTATCCACGGAGGACCCAAGACGCGACACTTTCCACAATTCACAAACACACGGTGAGCCTGAAAAGCGCAAGCATTTTGATGGATATTAGTGATAGGCATAATAATAATTTTTTCACTGTGCCGGCACATAAGCTCTGACTCTTTCCAATGAGTCGTTCAAAAAGATTCGTCCAAAAAGAGTCATGCAAAGGGTCAGAAACTTGGTTAACAACATATTCAATAAAAGTCGTAGTTTTTACAAAATTCGATTTTTATACCCTAGACTTTTAGTATAGGGTATATTGTTTTTGTCACGACGGAAATATGTAACACCTTAAAGGAGGCTCCGGAGGTATAGCAATGTATATATATAAATGATCAGGGTCACCTCCTGATTCGATTAAGCCATGTCTGTCTGTCTGTCTGTCTGTCTGTCTGTCCGTCTGTCCGTCTGTCTGTCCGTTCGCACGATAACTTTCGATAGAATGAAGCTAGAGCCTTAAAATTTTGATTAGATGTTGGAAGAATGATCTAGTTGGTTGGTATTGAAAATGGGCATGATCAGGCCAAGAGAACGCCTACCTCCCCTACATATGTAAAATAATTAAATGTATTTATAACTCCCGATTAAATAAACATGAAAACCTCTAGCTTTGGTAGATTGCTCGTGATGGTAATCTTATACTCCCCTGGAAAAATAAAATCGATCAGCTGAAAACTAACGGTCATTTTGCTACAAAGAGCCCCGTACTACCCTACCTTTCAGGTTTTTTGTCCATAACTCTTGAACTAATTGACATAGACATCTGATTTTTGGCATGTAACCCTGGGGTGAGAAGTTGCTTAGGTTTTGGGAAGTTGGGCATAATCAGATCAAAGGAACGCCTACCTCCCCTACAAAATTCAAAAAATTAAATATTATTTTAATTACGATAACTTTCGATAGAATGACACTAGCAAGTTGAAAATTTGGTAGAATGTTGGTAGTAAGGTCTTATTAGTTAGCACTGAAAATGGGCAAGATCCGACCTAAGGAACCCCTACCTCCCCTACAAATGAAACTTCGAATAAGCCATTACTTTTGATACAATGAAGCCAGCAGCTTGAAATTTTTGTCAAATGTTTGAAGTGAGATTGAGTTAGTTGGCATTAAAGACGGGTTAGATCCGACCTAAGGAGCCCCTACCTCCCCTAGAGATGACACTTAAAACAAGCGATGGCTTACGACAAAATAAAGCTAGCGACTTGAAATTTTGCCCAAATGTTTGTAGTAGGATCCAGTCGGCTAATATTGAAAATGCGTAAAATCCGACCAACGAAACCCCTACTTCCCCTACAAACGAAACTTCAAATAAGCGATATCTGTCGATAGAGTGAAGCTAGAGACTTAAAATTTTGTTTGTATGTTTGTAGGGTAATCTAATTGGTTGGTGGCAATGATGGGCAAGATCCGACCCAAGGAACCCTTACCTCCCCTACAAGTGAGACTTCAAATAAGCAATAACTTTCCATGGAATGAAGCTAGCGACTTGAAAAATTCAACAAATTTTTGTAGAATGGGTTAGTTAATTCATTTTGAGAATGGCCAAGATCTCCCTGAATGAGTGCCAACCTCCCCTATAAACTGGCTATATAGGAAACTCATTTTTAATGCATGGTCGTTGCCAATTATTACTTTTGGTGTCACCACTAGGTCTGTACAAGTCTAGGGTATATACGCTTCGGACTCCGGGCCGAAGCGAAGCTTCGGCCTGGTTTCCTTTATTTTTCACCCCCGAAGTCGGTGACCCCCATTGCCATTTAGTTCGAGCCAGCCAGATCGGACCACTATTTAACATGAAAACGGGGTTGCCAATCTGGGATGGGTGACTCCAATTTATTTTCCTCCTTTTTGACCGCAGATTCTGAGTCAGCGACCCCCAATGCCCTTTAGTTCGAGCCAGCCAGATCGCGCCACTATTTCACATGAAAACGAGGTTGCCAATCTAAAATATGACGGGCAATCCCAAATTTTTTTCCTCTTTTTTCACCGCAGATTGGGAATCAGCGACCTCCCAATGCGCTTTAATTCAAGCCAGCCAGATCGGACCACTATTTCCCAAGAAAACGGAGTTGCCAATCTGGGATGGGCAACCCCAATTTATTTTCCTCTTTTTGGACCCCAGATTCGGAGTCAGCAACCCCCAATGCCCTTTAGTTCGAGCTAGCCAGATCGGACCACTATTTCCCATGAAAACGGGGTTGCCAATCTGGGATGCGCTCTTTGATTCTTTTTGAATGATATGATACGATTTGATTTTGACTCTTTTGACTCTTTTTGAACGATATGAACGATTCGATTTTGTATCGATCTTTTTGAAGGATATGAACGATTTGAATCGTTCTTTTTGAACCACCCTTTTTGAACAATATGAACGATTCGATTTTGAATCGTTCTTCTATGATGTTAGACTGTATATGTTACAGCAGCTGGAAATTTGAATTTGCTCTCACTGTTGCTGTAGTGGAAGTGGAAGCTATGGGTTTTTGTTTGGTTTCATCTAAAGTTCGGCTTGAGATGATGATACAAAAGACGAATATTTTTGTTTTAAAATGTTGGGATTGTTTTATGTATGATATTTAGGATGTGCGGTGCGACGTAAGCAAATGATTTTTGATTTGCTTGGAGTCAGCGTGGGTTGTTGTGTATATATATATATAAGAGTGTATACAATACGTGCATACTGCACAGATATGATTATGATTGGATTTAGATGGGATTGGTTTGGTAGATAGATAATGGTGGTTTTAGTTTTAGATAGATAAAGGTGGGTGGGATATGAATGAAAGTAGTACATTACATGTAATGAGAAATGAGCTTGAATTGGTTATGCGTTGGGTAGTATTTATGCGGGGAACTAGTTTGGGAATTAATTTTAGAGTGTGTCATTCTTAAATTGAATGACTCGAAGGCTATGTCGTTGTGCCGAATCTTTCGCTCATTTTATTGGGTCTTTCAAAATAATGCGTGCGATGACGAGTCGGGTCGAGCGATGGCTTGCGGTTACAAGCGGTCATCGCAAGAAAATGGAAAGTCTTCAATTTTAAATGGAATCACGTTTTCAATGTACACATTTCGCGCGATGCGATGCCGAGCCGAGCGATGGGGCAGGCGCCATCACAAACAACTTTGCGTTTTCGTGCGATCACCAGCTGCTGATTTGGTGCGATGGAATTTAATGGGCTTTGCGATGGAGTTTATGGGTTTGCAACATTGCGCGATGGACCTTCAGATGGTGCGAGTACGAGCCTTACAGTAATATTTGATGTACCAATAGCCTGAGATCACACTGCAAAAAATTCATGTATGTGTTTTTTTATACTCTTCACAAATGTGATGGGTATATTAACTTTGTCATGAAGTTTGCAACGCGCAGAGGGAAGCATCTCCGATCATATTAACTACATCTATGCTTGGTCAGTATAATGAGACGAGTCGATTAAGCTTTGTCCGTCTGTCCGTCTGAACGACCAGTCCAAAAATTCGTCTTTGTGAGAAAAACTTTTTTATTTCCAAAGAAATCTTTTTCAAATTTCACACTAATCAATAGTATTTTTAGTCAAATCACATTCCCGAATTTGGTTCAAATTTTACTACTCTATCATATAGCTGTCATAGGAACAATCGTTCGAAAAGCAAGATTTTGTTAGAAAAACTTGTTTATTTCTGAAGATATCTTTATCAAATTTCACATTATTCAATAATATTGACTGGCAAACCACGTTTCTTAATATGGTTGAAATCGGCTTACTATTTGATACACCTCTCATGGAGCAGTGAAATCGGAACAAGTTTTACTACTACTTTCAAAGTGGCAAATGCACCATAAGTCACAACGAAGGTATCAAATCTTCGGTAAGCTAGCCGAGAGCTAGCTTGCTTATTTTTATTCAGTATGGCTTAAATGCAAATTTACTACCATCGTAATAAAGTACACGAGGGTAAACAGCGTCATGGTATTGTACAATATTTTGCAGTGTGATCTGGCACTACAACACAGTTCGTAAACTTTCAGTTGGTGAACATTTCTTGTGCTAGCGTACGAGTTGTATCTTGTACAGTAATTTGGTGCGAGTAGGAGTATAGTATATTTGCAAGTGGATATCGAATTGCTAATTTATAGCGTTTGTGATCGGCTTCGTTTTTGGAATCAAAAAATAAGGATTACCACGACCGGGATCTGATGCGACAGGCAGCTGGAAATTGACGATACTACGTATGTAATCGAACGTGGTTGTGCTCATACGAAAGTAACTCCAGAATCTTTCTTCATCTTGTCTGGGGTCGCGGAAGAGATGGTGAAATTTACCAACACTGGTCATTATTTCATTAATGGGATGCGCTCAATGGCGACGACCTCCCATTTTTAGTGCACTCCTTTCAAACAGAAATAAGTTTATTGGGTTAATCAAAAACGACCTGTCGAGCAGATTGTCTTCCTTGAACTAAATTGACCTCTACTCTCCACCGTTGCATGCAGTGTGAGCATCCCTGACCTTCATCGCATCGCAACCCATTGCTCTGCTCGGCATCAAATCGCAAGCCATCGTTTGGCTTGGCATCGCACGGTGTGCAATGTGAATATTCGCCACATCACATCGCATCGGCTGGCTCGGCTCGGCTCGCAATGTTAGTACAGCCTTAAACTGACTAAAAGTGAAAGTGCGTAGCTCAGCACTTAAGCCGCGTTCCCAAGTGTCAACATGATAATATGACAGCGAAAACAACACACTTCGAACCGATAGAACAACACGACGACGGCAAATAATATCCAGTAGTTTTCAGAAATTAGGATTTATTGGAAATATTAAACCCTTTCGGTTGCAAATTACGTCTTGGCTCTACCGTGGCTATTAGTCAACTCCCCTTGTACACATCGACGTTAGCCATTGTCTATCTAACTGTCTCTTATTCTCACCATGTGTGTGTGCGTTGACACATGGAGCGACAAAAGCCAGGCGACAAAAGTCGGGCGACAAAAATAAATTGGGACATAAGCCATTGCCATCTTAATTCCCGAATTTCATTGCCGGCAGAAGCAAAGCAGTGGCAGCACCAGCAGCATCGCCCTTGTCTTGGGTAAGTGAGCTTTCTGACACCTAGCTCGCACCTAAGAAATTTTCGTACAAAGCTTAAGTTTTTTGTTCCGAAAATCTCCGTGGTGCAAGAAAGCACACTTACCCAAGACACAGGCGATGCTTCTGCCGGCAATGAAATTCCGGCATAACATACAAGCTCAGCTGATCGCGGCGAGGTCTGCCTTGAAATTTGTATCGTTCCTCCATTTAGTCTATTATTATTACGCCCGACACCACAGCGGGATGACAACAGAAATATCCACTTCCATGAGTCGTATCTTTCCCATTTTCAATACCAACCAACTAGATCCTTTAATAAATATTTGACAAAAATGTTAAGCCTCTAGCCCGAAACTTTCGAAAGTAATCGTGCGAATGGACAGACAGACACAGCTAAATCGAATCAGGAATTGGTTCCTGGAAAGTGCGTACTCTCCTGGACAATGGATCAGAAGGTCCCCAGAATGCACGATTTCTTTAATTTTTTTTTTCAAGCGAATTTCAGCAGTGTAAATTAAACATCTAAAGGAGTTAGTGAGATAAGATGGTGGAACAGCCGAGAATTTATCTCTCCAATGCGTAGCACTGTTGTGTTGCACACTGGTAAAGTTGCCCAAAGGTGACATTGTATTGATGAGATCTGAATGCAAAAGTGGATGCTGATAACATGTGAGACATGTGGTGGGGAGACACGCTTTTGTTGACCGAAACGACAACAGTAAAAGATTCGTAGAGTTCTGCAACTTCCACCTCCTTTTATCGGTGGTACCATGTACTGTCAAAAAAATAATTGGTCCTCAGTTGTTCGGTTCAGAACACAAAATCAGACTGACCACTTTGCCATTAGCAAAAGATTTAAAAGTTGCCTTCTGGACGTGCAAAATAATATAAGAAAGCGTCGATATTGGAATGGGAAGAGATAATTATTTTATGATCGCTAAAATTCGATTGCGAATAGCAGCCGTGCGCCCTTCTAGTGACGAAAGATCTAGGCGTCGCAAATTGAACACCGCCCGACTCAAAAATCCAGCTATCGCACAACAATGTTACGAACATCTTGAGAGGAGAGCAGCTGAAGTAAGTAGTCACTCAGGTAGTGATTTGAACGAACGCAGGGATAGCTCAACGAGCACGTTTCACGTGAACATTTCTCTTCGCTGAGTGTTCACAATAAAAACACCAGCACTAGCTTTCACCCTATGGTCGCCCTAAACAGAAAATAGGCACTGCAATTATTGCACTGAAACGAGGAAAGGCCGCTGGACTCGACGGCATTCCAGCCGAACTTTATAAAGCAGCGCCAAGCTTAAATGCCGAGTTGCTGCATGTTCTTGTGTGAAACACAGAGACTTTTCTTACTGATGAGTGGAAGAAAGGCTTTATAGTCAAACTTCCAAGAAAGAGCAACCTTTCGAATTAGAATAATTTGAGAGGCATATGCGTGGCTCCTACCGTTGTCAGGATAATAACTTAAATTGTCCTGGAAAGAGTCAATAAGCTTTGAAAGCACAATTGACGAAGTGCAGGCCAGTTTTCTTTCCGGATTGTTTTCGATCACATTAACACCTTCCGAAGCCGAACCATCATCGAGCAATGCGTTGAGTTCGATTTTCCGCTTCTCTTGCTTTTCATTGCGACAGTGAGAACCCGGATTCTATATGTGCGGCTTTGCGCAGGAGAGGCATCCCTGAGAAGATTGTGGCTACTATTGAAGCAAGGCTACGATGACGCAAAATGTCGCGTTTTGCATAAAAGTAAAGTGTAGGGGGACTTTGAGGTCCGGACTGGAGTTCGACTGGGGTGTATCCTTTCACCGATTCTATTCTTTATAGTGATTGACGATGTTTTGCATATCTTGACTAGGCTTGTTGCGAACCACTGTAAAGTCAAATGTCGTGCAACATTCGCTTTGCATACGCAAAATGCATGTTGCATTTCATTTGACTGAACTGACCTACATATGCTATAACAGTCTTTAACTGTCGTCGACAACGCACAGCTGACCGATTGCATAGTATAGTTGCTGAACTGCATAGACAAACGGTGATGCACTGTGCGAAATCTATGTTGATGCAGCACGGCACGTAGATGTGTGTTGTTGGCGACAATGCTGACGACAACGACGAGTGTGCGGCGCATCTCGATCGTTGATCCAGAGGATGGGATTTTTTGACGATAGATGGGATGGGGCTGGAGGTCCGTAAATTGCGGAGGACCGTTTTTTTTCAGCCGTGGATCGGGAGAGATTGGTTTTTGATTTGGTCCGGAGCGGACAGTTTTGTTGAACAGGAAAGGGATTTTTTTGTTTGAAGATAGATTTTGGACTCCCGCGGTAGACGGGCAAATTGTTTTAAGGAAAATTTGGCTGAGGAGATTTTTGTGTATTGATTTGGACTGCCGAGAAGTTTTTCTTTCGTTTGTTTTTACAATTGAATTAAGAAGAAGTGTTCGATTTATTTTCATTGAAAATCTATCTTGTGGACCAAATTAACTGTGTGGTGGAGTGAATGAAAAAAATACTGAATGCCTTCAACGTGAGCAGAAAAATGAAATAATAATTAACAAGATAAAGAAAAAAAACTAGAGTGACCCGTACGTTCGTTTAAACTGCGGATATTTGATTTAAAGTGCGTACCGGCTGTTGTTATTGTGGACTGCGGCGAAAGAAAAAAAAAACTGAAGTGCGAACGTAGAACAAAACCATTTTCTTAGTGGTTCATGGTAGCGCGAATTTCCTGTTATTTTTTCCTTTTTTTTCACGACAATTGATGGTTGTGAGCGGATTCACGAGATTTTAATTTGCTAAATTCGAGCTTCAAGAACATTGATCTTTTCGTCTAATTATTGGGATACAGAAGGAGTGGCGCGGCGGACGATCGAGTGAAGGAACGCATAATATATATGTGTTTTTCTCTTATTTCCATATCTTTTTTTTTTGTTCATGATATAGAACACACTGTTTCCGAACTACGTTGGACCCGGCCGAGCGATCGATCGTTCATCGTGGGACAATTGTAAGTCTTAACTTGTAATTTTTTTTTAATTTTGGATTTTTGTATTTATTGAATTTGTTTCCCTCTACTTTTTCCATTCAGTTTGAAGTAAAATAATTTCCTTAAGATTTGTTTGCTAATTCTTTATTCTCTTTTTATTAAAATAATATTTTCATTTCCGTCGGATTAGTATTTTTTTTACTATTCTTAAATTTTTTTTATTTATTATATTGTTCTAATTTTTTTCTACTCAATATACGGATTATAATGAATAACTAATTTTTTCCTCAAATTGGGTTCTTCCGTGTCCCGAAGGATGGGCACATCCCCTCCCTCCTCCTAATGCTTCCCCCATTTGTTTTTTTTTAATGTTCTAGGTGGCTTATCTAGGACCAGGGTGCTTTGGCTCAACTCCCACGACCCCCGCTGGTCAAGCCGGGACCGGTGCCACCGAGCCAATAGCATCCTGGTTCACAACATATGCCTGTTCTCCCACAAAATTATGAATCTGAACGAAATGGCCTTATATCTCGAAAGGAAGGCGAGCACGATCGGACTTAAGATTAACACCAACAAAACCAAGGTTCTCAGACCCCCGTTGCGAAAAAAAATCCAACACATCAAATTGTGATCAGTATCAACAGACAACTTTTGGAAAATGTGGACTAATTCGTCTCCTTAGGTAGCATTGTTGTTTCTGAAAATAATGGTACTCGTACAGACATCGCTCGTCGTATCAAATAGGCCAAATGCGCATTCGGCATGCTATCTAAAATCTGGCAACGCTCTTATCCCAGTATGAAAACCGAGCTGGGCTTGTTTCGCTCGCTGGTACTGTGTGTGCTGTTATATGAGAGCAGCACAAGGAAAGTCTCCGTAACGTTTACCAGAAAGCCGCAAGTTTTCGTTAACTTATGTATTTGCGGAATTTTTAGAATTTTCCGGCCCGAAACAATATCAAATGAAGAGATTAGTCGGCGTCGGGGTCAGGCTGACGAACTGATACGCAGGCAAAAACGGCATTGGATCGGTCACACATAGCGAATGGGTGTTAGCTGTATGATATGCCATAAGATGGGACATCATTCCCAATAAAGGCCAACCAAGTGGTTGTCCTGGCGTCGATCCGGGGCGAAAAACTGCGAGTTTCTGGGTAGGTTGTAGGGGCAGGTGCGTCCCATTGCCCAGAACCCAATACGATGGCGCGCAGGAATGGTTGATGCGCTATGCCCCACTAGGGATTAACGTTAAATAGTAGTACTTTCCCGACTTGTCGTAGGTATGCGGTCTAGTGGGCTGAAGAAGCATGCCAGCAACATGCAACTTTCGAAACCAGTTTACGAAAAGTCAACTAGTATGTCATATGGGAGTAGTTGACGACCGGTGTTCCACAAGGGCAAACAGCATATAATTTATTAAAAATTAGAAACACACCGCAAGGATTTCATGTATCTTCCATGGGCTTGTACGTCCCCTGGTAAAATTATCTATAGGCGTAAATTTTGCATTCGGTGTGTAATGCATTACAATATACGCTTGTAAACTTGAATCTTGGCTATAAGCAAGGAATCTCCTTGTCGCTTGCACATGGAACTTATTCATTCATACGTCAAGAGGGAAGCGAGCAGCGTCGATGCGAAACCGATTACCATTGTTCAGTGGATACTTATCCCATCTCCAGCAAACAGCAAACAAATACGAGTATGTACATATTGAAAAAAAAACTGTCAACATTTAAAATTAACTCGAAATATTTTCCATTTTAATAGGAAGGAAAATATTTACCTTTTCATTTTATTGGAGAAACATTGACAATTCTCCATATTTACAACAGACATCATAGTCGTCTACCATATTTTGTCTGGGAAAATATTTCCATCAAACAGATGCCTTATTTTATACTGTCTAGAAGAAAATAAAGAAAACCCAAAATTTCGTGGATACATACGACAAGTCAAATCGTCCGCTTGAACCCTTTTATATTTTCAAATGTTTATGTTTTGGATACATCACATGCTTACGCTGAAATACGGGACCGTAAAAGTCACATCAACTCGTCTGTTTTAGAAGAATTCAACAAAGGATATGAATTTTGAGTACATTTTGTTAAACGGGAACATGGCTCATTCAAGGATTGATGACGACTTGGGTTTTTATCTGGAAGCAGGGAACATGTCATGAAATCATAATTTCAGATGAAATGAAGGATACACAGCAGTTTGATTCAGAAAATAGGACAGGATACGGCAGCATCAAATAACCATGATAATGTGGTGATTTGAAAAAGAGAGAGAAGTCATTGCAAATATTGTAAAATTTACAATTTTGACGACACATTTTTTGTTGAAGGGGTTTATTTTGCCAATATGATTTTAAAATGCAATAAGCTAATGTTTCCCTAGACTGTTCTTTATTGGTTTGCGATTGGGGATTTTCAGTCGAATGCCCTTGACGGTTACATATTTCCTTCTTTATTCAATTCACTTCTAAAAACATCCATTGTAAGCTGTCGACTTTATGGAATATATGAATCATAGGCGATTTTTAAAAGTCTGTTATTGTATTACAGCCTTAACTAAAAAATTCTCCCAGCCATCTTCCATTAATTTGTCCCTTCATTATCCCCATGTGCATTCGGCTACTGTCCAAGCATTGTATTCTTTTTATACCCGATAGAGACCATTTCCCGATGGTTGAGCATGGACGTGAAAATACTCTGAACCTCTTTACAGACGGCTCCAAGATGGAGGCTGAAGTTGGTGCAGCAGTCTATTCGTCAGAATTTCCATGCAATATATCCTTCAGGCTGGAGGTCCACGCTGGAAACTGCATTCTCCGAAACTAGAAATGTCAACTGGCCCTATCGGGAAAAGGAAACAACTGACATACATTCGAATAGCCAGGGCGTGCTAGAGACGCTTCAGTCCGTTACCAGTAAGTCGAAGACAGTGCAAAACTGTCTAAGAGCCCTCAAAATGTTGGGGACCGTTAAAACAGTAGAGCTCGGGTAAGTTTCAGCTCACAGCGAAATTCAAGCTTACGAAATCCGGGAAAGGCTACCTTAACAAGGAGATAGCGTCGACCGAAGGATAGCTGAAAAGCTGCCGGTGCCAATATCGACATGCAAGAGGAAACAAGACAGGGTTATTGGCTGGCCAACGCAAACTGGCACAATACCAACGACTCGAGAATGTTCAAAATATTCTGGAACAGGAGGAAGACCAAAAGCCTGTAATGGATGGCCTGGAGGGTATCTGGAGATGCCCGTGGGGACGGAGCCTAAGGTTGTTTACTTGACCGTGAAGGTCGGGCTGTGCCATCTGGCAAAGAAAACAGCCCCTCAACAAGCTAAGCATAGGCTGCTGCTTGCTGTAGCTCAGTTCGGGAAACGAGGGCGGGGTTTTCGCCGCTCATAGGCTTCATAGGCCTGGGGAAGACAACACAAATATGGGAGACTAAAATGGAGAATAATAAAAAAATGAGGCGATAAGGATGAAATGGTTGATGGATGGCTTAGTTGCTCGGCCTCTGGTTTCGTATTACCAACACACCATTATTAATCAGGTGCCGCCATCGATCTGCCGGTGGAAGCAGCACTCTCTCTCTTTCTCTCTCAGCTGGCCTAACTCCTTGTGGGGTATAGCACGTCAACTGTTCCATGTGGCCCAGTTGACATTTCGTCAGCCTAAACTGGTTTATGAGAATGCAGTTGCCTGCATTCACCTTCTGCAAATTAATGGCCATGAACGTCGTCGTAGACGGGACTCGAACCCGAAACGCCGGTAGTCAAACATGAGACTAATGCCTCAACACACTGCGCTGCCGGTCACCCCAAGCAGCACTATCAGACAAGAATATGGTTCATTACAGTTCAGCTTCTACTTCGAGGCCTGCCAAGAAAAGAAGCTGAGGACAGAGTGTGCAAACAAGACAAAAGCGAACTGAGCACCGGAGTCGGTCGGCACACATTATCGAGGAAAAAAATTAGCAAAGAGAAAAAAGCACTACTTTCCCCCATTATTCAGATGATTAACAGGTTACGGAAAATCCTGAGGCCAGCAGAGGCACAACATTGCATTCCTTGCCGTAATTCACTCCTAAACTCTGTAAGCTGCTGAGCACATGCATAATAGAAAAAATTGTAAAAATGTAAAGTTACTTAAAAAGAGAATCCTGGCAAATAAAAAGGTATCCAAGGCTCCTACGCGCTTCGTCGGAGAGGCTCCGAATGCGGGCAATTCGAAGCCTTTATGGAGGCCTTAAATACGTGGCTAAGCCACAAAAGACGAACACAAAGCCAGGATTGCCGTGTTAAACTACGTCTAAAAGGAAAAAACTACTCTGTAGGAAGGATAGGGGTGCTACAGAAGAAAGCACAGCTCCTTGAAGGGAGAATACGTGAAGTAAGGTGGCTAAGTCCTAAGACTTAGAGCAAGTAGCCTTAATGTGCTTGTGGGGACACAAATCGGTGGAATGACCAAAAAGGAACCCGATGAGGTCTTTTTTATTCTTGTTTTGTACCAGAAATTGGCCCACGTTGAGCGTCAAATATGTAACGGACGGACCGGTAGCGCAGTGTGTTGAGGCATCGGTCTCATGTTTGACTACCGGCGTTTCGGGTTCGAATCCCGTCCACGACGACGTTCGTGGCCATGGATGTGCAAGAGGTGCATGCTGGCAACTGCATTCTCCGAAACCAGTTTATGCCAACGAAACGTCAACTGGGCCACATGGAACAGTTGACGCTCTATGCCCCACAAGGGCTTAGGGCAATTCAGTATGTAACGGACGGTTTGATGAGCATCCGCAGATGCCCGTGGTGACGAAGCCTACTGTTGTATAGTTGACCGTGAACGTCGGGCTGTGTCATCTAGCAAGGAAAAAAGCCCCTCAGCGAGTTAAGCAACGGCCTATCATTGCTGTAACTCAGTTCGGGAGACGTGGGCGGGGTTTTCGCCGCTCGCAGCCCCTGTCTTTTACGTATTAACTGAAATTCATAGGCCTGGGGAAAACAATACAAACATGGGACGCTAAAATGGGGAAAAATAAAAATATTGGGCGATAAGGATGGAATGGTTGGCGGACGGCTTAGTTGCCCTCGCGCTCGCATCGGGATCCAGGTGGACGCTCGGCCTCTGGTTTCGTACCATCGACACTTCAATACTTACCAGATGCTGCCCGAATATGGTTCATTACAGGTGGCTCATTACAAGCCTCTTGGAACTACCCAGATAACATTGCTCCCTACTAGTGGTCGTGCTAACTGGGCACTGTTTGTTAGGGGAACACGCATACAGAATAAAACTGATCACGGAAAATTAATGCAGGAGTTGCAAGCTACCAAATGCAAAGGAAACTTTAAGGCACCTTCTGTGAGATTGTCCAGCGCTCGCCAAGGAAAGATTAAAATGGCTGGCGGAATATTTTTTCAAAGCTTTGGAGCTTCGCTAATGAGTCAGAATCCCTTGACCAACCACTCCTGCCCGCCATCGTACTCTGCTCTAGACAATGGGCGCAACTCAACAAACGACTAATCCGGCGCCTTATACTCTTTTGCCACACATCGACGCTATGTGATTTTAGGGCCCCGTCTTGGTCGGTCTTGGTTATTTCCAACCAATTTCATGGCATGTAGAGAAATGCAATTATGATCCACTGCAATTTTCGTCTGCATATTTACCTATATTCGTCGATTGGCACCTGACCCGTACGCCACTTAGCTCATCATTTGATATTATTTCGGGCCAGAAAATTCTTAGAACTCGACCAAGACATAAGTTGACGAAAACTTGCAGCTTTCTGGTAACCCTTACAGAAATTTTCCTTGTACTATTCCCATACAAAAGCATAAAGAGTACTAGGGAGCGAAACAGGCCCAGCTCGGTTTTGACGCTGATGTAACTGCTCTTCCAGATTTTGGACAGCATGCCGTATGCGCATTTAGCCGACTTGGTACGACGAGAGATGTCCTGCTCCGTACCACCACTTTCGGCAACAATGCTCCCAGGTAGTCCAAGTTTCCAAACTTTTCCACAAGCTGCCCATTAATATTGATGGCAAAAAGTGTAAGATTTTTTATTCGCAATGGCGCGCTAAGGACCTTAGTATTGTTGGTATTAATCTTTAGCCCAATCATGCTTGCCTTCCTCTCAATAACTTCTGTCTATCTGACAGAGCCATGATTTTGTGGGAGAGTAGGTATATGTCGTCAACGTAGTCAAGATGTTGTAGATAAGATGTTTAAGTCCATTGAATTCCTCTGTCTAGTCCGGATAGGACTGCATTCAACACATCGCCGATCACTTTGAGGAATAGGATCAGTGAGAGGATGCACCCCTGACGAACTCCACTACGAATCTCAAAGGCCCCCGGCACCTTATCTTTATGCAGAACCGGACATTACATCACATACAATATCGCGAAGTGGATTATTGCCGAATGTCAAGCCCTGGGGGGCCCAAGCAGCAAGTATGCCGTGAAAAATTCGCTCGATCTGATCGGAAAACTCTATGACATACGTGACATCGAGGAGAGTGAGGTGATGGTATCGTTCGATGCGAAAGCATTATTCTCCAATACACCGGTGAGACAAGCGATCTTCGAATTGGAATGTTGGCTGAACAAATTTAGAACCACTCCGGAATGGAAGAAGACAGTTAAAGTTTATGCAAAGCTCGCTTGGCTTTGTATGAATGAAAACTACTTCACATTCCGTGATGAGTATTACTGATGAGTAGATATTACAAAACTACCGCCGGAGTGGCAATGGGTAATCCGCTTTCACCGCTTCTGACGGAAATGTTCATGTCATCAATAGAGGATGCAATTGAGTCCAAAGGGATAATGCCGAGAGTTTGGTATAGATACGTCGACGACGTGTTTGCCGTTGTAAATAGGGGCGAAATAGACCAGGTCCTTTCGGTAATAAATGAGATTCACCCCAAGATCACATTTACTACCGAAATGGAAAGAAATGGGACAATACCATAACAACGGAAAACTGAAGCTTGAGGTCTATAGGAAACCAACAGCTTCAGAGGGGAAGATCCCTGCATCATCATACCACACTTACCCACAAAAAATTGCAGCGTTCAACAGCATGATACACAGGCTGGTAAAGTATCCGTTGACTGAAGCGGGTTATAACAATGAACGGAAGTTCATTTTGGATACCGCTGAGAAAAATGGGTATAAACTATCGATTATCGATAAATAATAAATAACTGGCGCAACAGTCCAATTTGAACCACGGCCTCCAGATGAGTTAGCATCATCTCATTTTCTAGATCGTGACGGTTTTTGTGCAGAGGTGTGTGATCAGCAACACGCTCAACCGAGTTATTTACCCCATAATGGGTACTCATTTAACAGCTGAGTGGGCTCATAGTCCGACACGTAAATCCCCGGAATCGAACCGAGGCCCAGTGCGTTGAAGGCGAACGTGCTAACCGTTGCGCCATCCGGACTACGATTATCGATAAGATGATCAATAAAAAGATGCAGACGGAGGAGAGGCGAAAGCACACAACGTTGTTTGACCAAAGCATCGAAGTACCAAGAAGGATAAGTATACCCGTATCCCACATGTTCTAAAAAATTAAAAACTTCTTACATTCTATTCACTTACAAGTGGTCGGCTCGAGTAGGAGTACGACTTTGAGGAGCATCCTGGGAAGTGCGCAGAACCCGCTAAAATTGGAGGAGGAGCGCGTCGTATACAAAATATCATGCAACGATTGCAACCAGTGCTACATTGGGCGAACGAAGAGATTTATCACAACGCGTTTCAAGGAACTCATACGCGTCACACATCAACGTTTATCACGAGAATCTGGAGCTGCTACGACTTTTAAAAAAAACCGACATGTTGGACCCGTGGGAAAGTCTTGAAATTATGCGCGAAGATCCGAAAAAAATTGCTAAACACCGACGAAGGGAATTGCCAATCACACCTAATAAAATTTCTAGCAAATAAGCACAATAAAAACAGGTAGAAACTGGATAGTTACCTAATACCTTTTTCTATTTTTTAAGTAACTATCCCCTGTCAACCTGCCATAAATATAAGTGGAGTATTTAACGAATTGTAATTCTACCGTAGTTTTAGTAACCATTGTACTGAAGAAGAGAGTAAATGGCTCTCGGAATACATGTACTTACATACAAAATAAAAGTTGCAGTTTTGGACAGGTTACGCCGTCTATTATTTTAGAACAAACTACAAACACCGGACAATATCAAGTATAGCGTACAGTAGAAAGAAGGCATAACTTTATGCAACTTCAGCTCGGTAGCTTCAAAACTTAGAGACTAGTTTCCATAGAGCTAGACGGACAGACAGGCAGACGTACAAAGCTTAATCAAGTCATCTCGACATACTGACCAAAAATATATGGTATCCGACCAGTCTGTGCTTCATTCTGTGCGTTGCAAACTTCACGACAAAGTTAATATATCCATTCAGATTCGTGGAGCACCAGTCTCATGTTTGACTACCGCGTTTCGGGTTCGAATTCCGCACTCGACGACGTTCGTGGCCATGGATGTACAGGAGGTTCTTGCTACTACTTTGCCTTAACCCCTAGCGGTTCATAGCGCGTCAACTACTCCTGCGCGCCATCAAACTCTGTTCTGGGCAATGGGGCGCAACTCCCCAAGAGACTTACCCAGCACCTGACACCCCTTTGCCACAGATCAACGCCATGTGATTCTAGGACCCCCTCTTGGTCGGCCTAGAAAATGGGGTTCCATTTCAAGGCATGCAAAGCAATGCATTTATCACTCTTCCGCAATGTGTGAGCTATCCCCTGCCTTTTTCGCCTGCGTACCAATTCGTCGATCGGCATCTGACCCGTACGCCGACTTAACTCTTCATTTTATATTGTTTCGGGCCAGAAAATTCTTAAAATTCGACGAAGACGTCGAAGATGTCGTAGTCGAGATGTTGTAGATAAGATGTCATAGTTAATTGGAATCCTCTGTCTAGTCCGGATAGGGCTGCATGCAACACATCGCCGATCACTATGAGGAATAGGATCGGTGAGAGAATGCACCCCTGCCGAACTATACTGCGAAACTTTAAACCTTTATGCAAAACGCGACATTTCGAGCCGTCATAGATTGCCTTAATAATAGCCACAATCTTCTCAGGGATGCCTCTCCTGCGCAAGGCCGCCCATGGGCCGATGCATATAGAATCCCGGTTCACACTATCGAAAGCCTTCTCGAAATTGATGAAAAGCAAATGGAGCGGAGAATCGTTCTCAGCGCATTGCGCGATGATGATTCGCAAGATGTTAATGTGATCGACTAAGGAGAATCCGGATCGAAAACCAGCCTGCTCTTCATCAATCGTGCTTTATAAGTGGGGCTGTAGTCTTTCCAGGACTAGCTATTATCTTGGCAACGGCAGGAAGCACACAAATGCCTCTCCAATTATTACAGTCTTTGAGGCTACCTTCTGTGGAAGTTTGATGATCAAACCTTATTTCCACTCAGTGGGGAAACGTCTCTGTTTTCCACGCTTTATCAACAAGTGGGTGCTGCAAATCGGCAGTTACGCTTGGCACTGCTTGATAAAGTTCGGCAGGGATACCGTAGAGTCCGGCGGCCTTTCCTCGTTTTAGTGCAATAATTGCAGTACTATTTCCTCTTTAGTCTGGGCAGTGGACCGTATAAGCACATTTTGATGGTTAGCTAAATTATCTGTATTAGGGGGAACTTCACCAGAGGTTACACGATTCAAGACCGAGGCGAAGTGTTCTTTCCACCGCCTCATTTGATCTTCTTCCAAAATAAGAAACTTTCCATCACTTTCCTTCACCGGATGTTGGCAGGAGTTACGACCACCTGTAAACTCCTTGATGACACCGTTTACGGCGTTTAAGTTGTTACTTCTGTGGCTAAAAGAGAATCCGCATAAACTCTTTTATCGCGTCGCACGCTACGCTGAACTTCTCGAGCTTTCTAACGGTAAAGGAATTTGATGCTGCTTCGATTGTCGTCTGATGCTGCAGCCAAACGAACCTTCAGTTATTTTCTTTCAACAATCCGCTGCCATGAAGCGTCGGACGTCCAGGGCTTATTCCAGGTGCGTTCCGCTGCACCCCCCACTAACGCAAACTACGAAAACGACTATTGTATAGTTATGTGCTAGTTATGTGCTGGTTATGTGCTGCATTCAAAAGTTTTGTGCTCGTCAATTAAAAAAAATATTGACACTTCAAAATGGGGGGTGTAGAGGAACGTTCCGCTACACCCCCCCACTAGAAATATTGAACTAACCTTATTCAAACCCATGTCAGAGTTATGTGCTAGTTATGTGCTGGTTATGTGCCGCATTTAAAAGTTTTGTGCTAGTCAATTAAAAAAAAATATTAGCAATTCAATGGGGGGTGTATAAGAACGTTCCGCTCTTTAATTTTGTCTCGGAAAGTTTTTGGCTAGAACTAATAGTTACGGAGTTACAAACAGAGAAATAAAAACAAAAAAACTCTCCCCCCGCGCAAGCTCGCACCCCACCGGCAGAAACTTTTAGTGTAATATCCTCCAGCAACAACAATCGTGCCAAGTTCCGAAATTTCTTGAATTTTTCCTTCGATCACCAAATATTGGCACCCGGTACTTAATTTTTTTTATCATCCGTTTTTATCATACGCAGTATGCCGCCTCATGTACATTTGCCAAAAATGCCCCAAATTTTTTTCATGGACATCCGTTGGCATGCAATCTCATGGATGAAATTAAACCATTGTGGCTTAACGAATCGATGATTAAAAATAAAGAATTAGTTTTTGAAAAAACAAAAATGCATATGAAATACAAATGTGTCATTTCTTATCAGTATATCTGCTAGATCAAATGGTTTGCCCGATAGTGTGCGCTTAATGAAGTGGTTCATAAACTTGGGACAAACGAAATAATCGTAATAAAATAATGTGTGACACTGCACGTTCGGATTATGGGTCGGCTCCAAGCAGCACAAACAATATTTTCATATAAGGTTTCCATTTTGATGGATGCGATAAAAAAACACAATTACTATCTCCAAAGAGACTCTTCGACGACTCTTTGCTATTTTTCACGAATTAAAGATCAACAAAAGCATAAATCGAATACATGGTTGGTAATTTGTTCAAAAATAATTCTACTTTCATATGTTCTTGAATCTGATAGCATAATTGAATCTGTTACCTCAAAAACGACTTAAGTCGTTAAAACCAAACTAAAGCAGACCGACATTTATGTGATTTTTTTGACTTAATGGATTTATTATACGAGCATTATGTTGTGCATATAGTGTGGCTACTTCTAAGCAACCGTTTGCCACAGAAACAATGTATTTGAAATAATTTACTTATATTGTTTTTGAAATGACCTATTCAATCATTAGTTTGAACATAACTGGGGTATATTCGAAATTTATCATTCTTAGAGCCCGCGCAGATTTGTGTTTTATTCAAACCAAAAACGGAATTTTTCTAAGCAAAAATATTAATAAGTTATCCAAATGAAATTATTATTTGATTACTATAAGTTCTTCGTGCAACCAAAAGTGAAACAAAAGTCAATGATTTGCTAAACTTACCACTTACGATTACAAAAGTTATTACTTTCCGATTTTCTCGTTGGTGCAACAAAAATTTGATAAGTGAGTGTTTTTTGCTTTTCAAATATTATTTGAGTACTTTTCGTTTCTCTATTTGGTGCAACAGAAATTTAGCGTAAAATTTGATAAGTTGATAAGTGGTTGGTGCAATAGGGCTTTGGTCTTATGTTTACACATTGCAGTGGATACACAAAGAAAAGTTAAGTATGCACTTAGATTACTATGCGGAAACGATCTTTCTATACAAATTCCTATGCTTTAAGTTCATGAACTATTGAACGCAGGAATTTATGCGTGCTTTTTTATGATTTTTTGATTCTTTCTTTAAGTGTTCAGATACGTTTGCGATCGAGATGGATGGCGCATCCGGTACAACCATGAGTTGTATGAAATGTACGATGAGCTGCAAGTCTCGAAAATCGTCAAACTACAACGACTTCAATGGGCAGGGCATGTACAAAGAATGGACGACGATCGCATGCCTAAGAGAGTAATGAATGCAGAACGAGTCGACGGAGCGAGACTGCGAGGACGACCGAGATCTCGTTGGGAGAGCTCAGTAGGTGTGGACGCCGCGCAGCTGCTGGGCTCCCAAAATTGGAGGACGCGGTCACGTGACCGAGATAATTGGAGGACAATGATCCAGGCGGCCAAGGCCCGACGTCGGGCTGTCGCGCCACGATGATGATGATGATGATGATGATTTAAAAAGAAACCACTAGATGGCCCACCCTGTACTGTTAAACGAGGGTTTTTAACTTTTTTTTTATCAAATGAAAGTTTGTGAAAGTTAAGGAGTCTGATATAATTTGGAAAACGTGTGTTAAAGTCAAAGTTTCAAATATCTTATTCGTTGCACTCTCCAATGCCGTTATGACTTAATTTCGATTGGGCTTCCTTATTTTCCCGATTGCTTGTTCTTCCTCTTCTGTTGGTATTCAATTTGCAGCTCTTCTTCGTATGATAACCTTCACTCGGATGAGTTTCCGTCCAGTGAATGAATCTCTTAAAAAGCAAGATCGTCAGATCAGATATTAGGGAGGGTGCAGCGGAACGTTGTTCCACACCCCCCATTTTGAACCGTTAATAATTTTTTTTAATTCATGAGCACAAAACTTTTAAATGCGGCACATAACCAGCACATAACTAGCACATAACTCTGACATGGGTTTGAATAAGGTTAGTTCAATATTTCTAGTGGGGGGGGGGGGGGGGGTGTAGCGGAACGTTCCTCTCTACACCCCCCATTTTGAAGTGTCAATATTTTTTTTATTTGACGAGCACAAAACTTTTGAATGCAGCATATAACCAGCACATAACTAGCACATAACTATACAATAGTCGTTTTCGTAGTTTGCGTTTGTGGGGGGTGCAGCGGAACGCACCTGTAGTTTTCGAGTTACAGCCATTTGAAAAAGTGCAAGTTTGGACCCTCTAGCTGCCTCCGTTTCCGAGATATTCAAGGTTTTATATTTTCCAGTCGAGGGGTGAATTTGCTTTGAAATTTTCAAGTTTTCTTGCGGGTTTTGTTCCGGAATCCTATTTTTGGTTTTTAGGGCATGGTACAAGCTGAATTTTAAGACCAAAATCAACTCTCTAGCTGCCGTAGTTTTCGAGTTACAGCCATTTGAAAAAGTGCAAGTTTGGACCCTCTAGCTGCCTCCGTTTCCGAGATATTCAAGGTTTTACATTTTCCAGTCAAGGGGTGACTTTGCCTTGAAATTTTCAAGTTTTCTTGCGGGTTTTGTTCCGGAATCCTATTTTTGGTTTTTAGGGCATGGTATAAGCAGCATTTAAAGACCCAAATCAACTCTCTAGCTGCCGCAGTTTTCGAGGTAGGGCCATTTGAAAAAGTGCAAGTTTGGACCCTCTAGCTGCCTCCGTTTCCGAGATATTCAAGGTTTTATATTTTCCAGTCGAGGGGTGACTTTGCCTTGAAATTTTCAAGTTTTCTTGCGGGTTTTGTTCCGGAATCCTATTTTTGGTTTTTAGGGCATGGTACAAGCTGCATTTGAAGACCCAAATCAACTCTCTAGCTGCCGCAGTTTTCGAGGTAGGGCCATTTGAAAAAGTGCAAGTTTGGACCCTCTAGCTGCCTCCGTTTCCGAGATATTCAAGGTTTTATATTTTCCAGTCGAGGGGTGACTTTGCCTTGAAATTTTCAAGTTTTCTTGCGGGTTTTGTTCCAGAATCCTATTTTTGGTTTTTAGGGCATGGTACAAGCTGCATTTTTAGACCAAAATCAACTCTCTAGCTGCCGTAGTTTTCGAGTTACAGCCATTTGAAAAAGTGCAAGTTTGGACCCTCTAGCTGCCTCCGTTTCCGAGATATTCAAGGTTTTACATTTTCCAGTCAAGGGGTGACTTTGCCTTGAAATTTTCAAGTTTTCTTGCGGGTTTTGTTCCGGAATCCTATTTTTGGTTTTTAGGGCATGGTACAAGCTGCATTTTTAGACCAAAATCAACTCTCTAGCTGCCGTAGTTTTCGAGTTACAGCCATTTGAAAAAGTGCAAGTTTGGACCCTCTAGCTGCCTCCGTTTCCGAGATATTCAAGGTTTTACATTTTCCAGTCAAGGGGTGACTTTGCCTTGAAATTTTCAAGTTTTCTTGCGGGTTTTGTTCCGGAATCCTATTTTTGGTTTTTAGGGCATGGTATAAGCAGCATTTAAAGACCCAAATCAACTCTCTAGCTGCCGCAGTTTTCGAGGTAGGGCCATTTGAAAAAGTGCAAGTTTGGACCCTCTAGCTGCCTCCGTTTCCGAGATATTCAAGGTTTTATATTTTCCAGTCGAGGGGTGACTTTGCCTTGAAATTTTCAAGTTTTCTTGCGGGTTTTGTTCCGGAATCCTATTTTTGGTTTTTAGGGCATGGTACAAGCTGCATTTGAAGACCCAAATCAACTCTCTAGCTGCCGCAGTTTTCGAGGTAGGGCCATTTGAAAAAGTGCAAGTTTGGACCCTCTAGCTGCCTCCGTTTCCGAGATATTCAAGGTTTTATATTTTCCAGTCGAGGGGTGACTTTGCCTTGAAATTTTCAAGTTTTCTTGCGGGTTTTGTTCCGGAATCCTATTTTTGGTTTTTAGGGCATGGTACAAGCTGCATTTTTAGACCAAAATCAACTCTCTAGCTGCCGTAGTTTTCGAGTTACAGCCATTTGAAAAAGTGCAAGTTTGGACCCTCTAGCTGCCTCCGTTTCCGAGATATTCAAGGTTTTACATTTTCCAGTCAAGGGGTGACTTTGCCTTGAAATTTTCAAGTTTTCTTGCGGGTTTTGTTCCGGAATCCTATTTTTGGTTTTTAGGGCATGGTATAAGCAGCATTTAAAGACCCAAATCAACTCTCTAGCTGCCGCAGTTTTCGAGGTAGGGCCATTTGAAAAAGTGCAAGTTTGGACCCTCTAGCTGCCTCCGTTTCCGAGATATTCAAGGTTTTATATTTTCCAGTCGAGGGGTGACTTTGCCTTGAAATTTTCAAGTTTTCTTGCGGGTTTTGTTCCGGAATCCTATTTTTGGTTTTTAGGGCATGGTACAAGCTGCATTTGAAGACCCAAATCAACTCTCTAGCTGCCGCAGTTTTCGAGGTAGGGCCATTTGAAAAAGTGCAAGTTTGGACCCTCTAGCTGCCTCCGTTTCCGAGATATTCAAGGTTTTATATTTTCCAGTCGAGGGGTGACTTTGCCTTGAAATTTTCAAGTTTTCTTGCGGGTTTTGTTCCGGAATCCTATTTTTGGTTTTTAGGGCATGGTACAAGCTGCATTTGAAGACCCAAATTAACTCTCTAGCTGCCGTAGTTTTCGAGTTGCAGCCATTTGAAAAAGTGCAAGTTTGGACCCTCTAGCTGCCTCCGTTTCCGAGATATTCAAGGTTTTATATTTTCCAGTCGAGGGGTGAATTTGCTTTGAAATTTTCAAGTTTTCTTGCGGGTTTTGTTCCGGAATCCTATTTTTGGTTTTTAGGGCATGGTACAAGCTGCATTTTTAGACCAAAATCAACTCTCTAGCTGCCGTAGTTTTCGAGTTACAGCCATTTGAAAAAGTGCAAGTTTGGACCCTCTAGCTGCCTCCGTTTCCGAGATATTCAAGGTCTTATATTTTCCAGTCGAGGGGTGACTTTGCCTTGAAATTTTCAAGTTTTCTTGCGGGTTTTGTTCCGGAATCCTATTTTTGGTTTTTAGGGCATGGTACAAGCTGCATTTGAAGACCCAAATCAACTCTCTAGCTGCCGTAGTTTTCGAAGTAGGGCCATTTGAAAAAGTGCAAGTTTGGACCCTCTAGCTGCCTCCGTTTCCGAGATATTCAAGGTTTTATATTTTCCAGTCGAGGGGTGACTTTGCCTTGAAATTTTCAAGTTTTCTTGCGGGTTTTGTTCCGGAATCCTATTTTTGGTTTTTAGGGCATGGTACAAGCAGCATTTGAAGACCCAAATCAACTCTCTAGCTGCCGCAGTTTTCGAGGTAGGGCCATTTGAAAAAGTGCAAGTTTGGACCCTCTAGCTGCCTCCGTTTCCGAGATATTCAAGGTTTTATATTTTCCAGTCGAGGGGTGACTTTGCCTTGAAATTTTCAAGTTTTCTTGCGGGTTTTGTTCCGGAATCCTATTTTTGGTTTTTAGGGCATGGTACAAGCTGCATTTTTAGACCAAAATCAACTCTCTAGCTGCCGTAGTTTTCGAGTTACAGCCATTTGAAAAAGTGCAAGTTTGGACCCTCTAGCTGCCTCCGTTTCCGAGATATTCAAGGTTTTATATTTTCCAGTCGAGGGGTGACTTTGCCTTGAAATTTTCAAGTTTTCTTGCGGGTTTTGTTCCGGAATCCTATTTTTGGTTTTTAGGGCATGGTACAAGCAGCATTTGAAGACCCAAATCAACTCTCTAGCTGCCGCAGTTTTCGAGGTAGGGCCATTTGAAAAAGTGCAAGTTTGGACCCTCTAGCTGCCTCCGTTTCCGAGATATTCAAGGTTTTATATTTTCCAGTCGAGGGGTGACTTTGCCTTGAAATTTTCAAGTTTTCTTGCGGGTTTTGTTCCGGAATCCTATTTTTGGCTTATAGGGCATGGTACAAGCTGCATTTTTAGACCAAAATCAACTCTCTAGCTGCCGTAGTTTTCGAGTTACAGCCATTTGAAAAAGTGCAAGTTTGGACCCTCTAGCTGCCTCCGTTTCCGAGATATTCAAGGTTTTATATTTTCCAGTCGAGGGGTGACTTTGCCTTGAAATTTTCAAGTTTTCTTGCGGGTTTTGTTCCGGAATCCTATTTTTGGTTTTTAGGGCATGGTACAAGCTGCATTTGAAGACCCAAATCAACTCTCTAGCTGCCGTAGTTTTCGAAGTAGGGCCATTTGAAAAAGTGCAAGTTTGGACCCTCTAGCTGCCTCCGTTTCCGAGATATTCAAGGTTTTATATTTTCCAGTCGAGGGGTGACTTTGCCTTGAAATTTTCAAGTTTTCTTGCGGGTTTTGTTCCGGAATCCTATTTTTGGTTTTTAGGGCATGGTACAAGCTGCATTTTTAGACCAAAATCAACTCTCTAGCTGCCGTAGTTTTCAAGTTACAGCCATTTGAAAAAGTGCAAGTTTGGACCCTCTAGCTGCCTCCGTTTCCGAGATATTCAAGGTTTTATATTTTCCAGTCGAGGGGTGACTTTGCCTTGAAATTTTCAAGTTTTCTTGCGGGTTTTGTTCCGGAATCCTATTTTTGGTTTTTAGGGCATGGTACAAGCTGCATTTGAAGACCCAAATCAACTCTCTAGCTGCCGCAGTTTTCGAGGTAGGGCCATTTGAAAAAGTGCAAGTTTGGACCCTCTAGCTGCCTCCGTTTCCGAGATATTCAAGGTTTTATATTTTCCAGTCGAGGGGTGACTTTGCTTTGAAATTTTCAAGTTTTCTTGCGGGTTTTGTTCCGGAATCCTATTTTTGGTTTTTAGGGCATGGTACAAGCTGCATTTTTAGACCAAAATCAACTCTCTAGCTGCCGTAGTTTTCAAGTTACAGCCATTTGAAAAAGTGCAAGTTTGGACCCTCTAGCTGCCTCCGTTTCCGAGATATTCAAGGTTTTATATTTTCCAGTCGAGGGGTGACTTTGCTTTGAAATTTTCAAGTTTTCTTGCGGGTTTTGTTCCGGAATCCTATTTTTGGTTTTTAGGGCATGGTACAAGCAGCATTTGAAGACCCAAATCAACTCTCTAGCTGCCGCAGTTTTCGAGGTAGGGCCATTTGAAAAAGTGCAAGTTTGGACCCTCTAGCTGCCTCCGTTTCCGAGATATTCAAGGTTTTATATTTTCCAGTCGAGGGGTGACTTTGCCTTGAAATTTTCAAGTTTTCTTGCGTGTTTTGTTCCGGAATCCTATTTTTGGTTTTTAGGGCATGGTACAAGCTGCATTTGAAGACCCAAATCAACTCTCTAGCTGCCGCAGTTTTCGAGGTAGGGCCATTTGAAAAAGTGCAAGCTTGGACCCTCTAGCTGCCTCCGTTTCCGAGATATTCAAGGTTTTATATTTTCCAGTCGAGGGGTGACTTTGCCTTGAAATTTTCAAGTTTTCTTGCGTGTTTTGTTCCGGAATCCTATTTTTGGTTTTTAGGGCATGGTACAAGCTGCATTTGAAGACCCAAATCAACTCTCTAGCTGCCGCAGTTTTCGAGTTGCAGCCATTTGAAAAAGTGCAAGTTTGGACCCTCTAGCTGCCTCCGTTTCCGAGATATTCAAGGTTTTATATTTTCCAGTCGAGGGGTGACTTTGCCTTGAAATTTTCAAGTTTTCTTGCGGGTTTTGTTCCGGAATCCTATTTTTGGTATTTAGGGCATGGTACAAGCTGCATTTTTAGACCAAAATCAACTCTCTAGCTGCCGTTGTTTTCGAGTTACAACCATTTGAAAAAGTGCAAGTTTGGACCCTCTAGCTGCCTTCGTTTCCGAGATATTCAAGGTTTTATATTTTCCAGTCGAGGGGTGACTTTGCCTTGAAATTTTCAAGTTTTCTTGCGGGTTTTGTTCCGGAATCCTATTTTTGGTTTTTAGGGCATGGTACAAGCTGCATTTTTAGACCAAAATAACTCTCTAGCTGCCGTAGTTTTCGAGTTACAGCCATTTGAAAAAGTGCAGGTTTGGACCCTCTAGCTGCCTCCGTTTCCGAGATATTCAAGGTTTTATATTTTCCAGTCGAGGGGTGACTTTGCCTTGAAATTTTCAAGTTTTCTTGCGGGTTTTGTTCCGGAATCCTATTTTTGGTTTTTAGGGCATGGTACAAGCTGCATTTTAAGACCAAAATCAACTCTCTAGCTGCCGTAGTTTTCGAGTTACAGCCATTTGAAAAAGTGCAAGTTTGGACCCTCTAGCTGCCTCCGTTTCCGAGATATTCAAGGTTTTATATTTTCCAGTCGAGGGGTGACTTTGCCTTGAAATTTTCAAGTTTTCTTGCGGGTTTTGTTCCGGAATCCTATTTTTGGTTTTTAGGGCATGGTACAAGCTGCATTTGAAGACCCAAATCAACTCTCTAGCTGCCGTAGTTTTCGAGTTACAGCCATTTGAAAAAGTGCAAGTTTGGACCCTCTAGCTGCCTCCGTTTCCGAGATATTCAAGGTTTTATATTTTCCAGTCGAGGGGTGACTTTGCCTTGAAATTTTCAAGTTTTCTTGCGTGTTTTGTTCCGGAATCCTATTTTTGGTTTTTAGGGCATGGTACAAGCTGCATTTGAAGACCCAAATCAACTCTCTAGCTGCCGCAGTTTTCGAGGTAGGGCCATTTGAAAAAGTGCAAGCTTGGACCCTCTAGCTGCCTCCGTTTCCGAGATATTCAAGGTTTTATATTTTCCAGTCGAGGGGTGACTTTGCCTTGAAATTTTCAAGTTTTCTTGCGTGTTTTGTTCCGGAATCCTATTTTTGGTTTTTAGGGCATGGTACAAGCTGCATTTGAAGACCCAAATCAACTCTCTAGCTGCCGCAGTTTTCGAGTTGCAGCCATTTGAAAAAGTGCAAGTTTGGACCCTCTAGCTGCCTCCGTTTCCGAGATATTCAAGGTTTTATATTTTCCAGTCGAGGGGTGACTTTGCCTTGAAATTTTCAAGTTTTCTTGCGGGTTTTGTTCCGGAATCCTATTTTTGGTATTTAGGGCATGGTACAAGCTGCATTTTTAGACCAAAATCAACTCTCTAGCTGCCGTTGTTTTCGAGTTACAACCATTTGAAAAAGTGCAAGTTTGGACCCTCTAGCTGCCTCCGTTTCCGAGATATTCAAGGTTTTATATTTTCCAGTCGAGGGGTGACTTTGCCTTGAAATTTTCAAGTTTTCTTGCGGGTTTTGTTCCGGAATCCTATTTTGGGTTTTTAGGGCATGGTACAAGCTGCATTTTTAGACCAAAATCAACTCTCTAGCTGCCGTAGTTTTCAAGTTACAGCCATTTGAAAAAGTGCAAGTTTGGACCCTCTAGCTGCCTCCGTTTCCGAGATATTCAAGGTTTTATATTTTCCAGTCGAGGGGTGACTTTGCTTTGAAATTTTCAAGTTTTCTTGCGGGTTTTGTTCCGGAATCCTATTTTTGGTTTTTAGGGCATGGTACAAGCAGCATTTGAAGACCCAAATCAACTCTCTAGCTGCCGCAGTTTTCGAGGTAGGGCCATTTGAAAAAGTGCAAGTTTGGACCCTCTAGCTGCCTCCGTTTCCGAGATATTCAAGGTCTTATATTTTCCAGTCGAGGGGTGACTTTGCCTTGAAATTTTCAAGTTTTCTTGCGGGTTTTGTTCCGGAATCCTATTTTTGGTTTTTAGGGCATGGTACAAGCTGCATTTTTAGACCAAAATCAACTCTCTAGCTGCCGTAGTTTTCGAGTTACAGCCATTTGAAAAAGTGCAAGTTTGGACCCTCTAGCTGCCTCCGTTTCCGAGATATTCAAGGTTTTATATTTTCCAGTCGAGGGGTGACTTTGCCTTGAAATTTTCAAGTTTTCTTGCGGATTTTGTTCCGGAATCCTATTTTTGGTTTTTAGGGCATGGTACAAGCTGCATTTTTAGACCAAAATCAACTCTCTAGCTGCCGTAGTTTTCGAGTTACAGCCATTTGAAAAGTGCAAGTTTGGACCCTCTAGCTGCCTCCGTTTCCGAGATATTCAAGGTTTTATATTTTCCAGTCGAGGGGTGACTTTGCCTTGAAATTTTCAAGTTTTCTTGCGGGTTTTGTTCCGGAATCCTATTTTTGGTTTTTAGGGCATGGTACAAGCTGCATTTTTAGACCAAAATAACTCTCTAGCTGCCGTAGTTTTCGAGTTACAGCCATTTGAAAAAGTGCAGGTTTGGACCCTCTAGCTGCCTCCGTTTCCGAGATATTCAAGGTTTTATATTTTCCAGTCGAGGGGTGACTTTGCCTTGAAATTTTCAAGTTTTCTTGCGGGTTTTGTTCCGGAATCTTATTTTTGGTTTTTAGGGCATGGTACAAGCTGCATTTTAAGACCAAAATCAACTCTCTAGCTGCCGTAGTTTTCGAGTTACAGCCATTTGAAAAAGTGCAAGTTTGGACCCTCTAGCTGCCTCCGTTTCCGAGATATTCAAGGTTTTATATTTTCCAGTCGAGGGGTGACTTTGCCTTGAAATTTTCAAGTTTTCTTGCGGGTTTTGTTCCGGAATCCTATTTTTGGTTTTTAGGGCATGGTACAAGCTGCATTTGAAGACCCAAATCAACTCTCTAGCTGCCGTAGTTTTCGAGTTACAGCCATTTGAAAAAGTGCAAGTTTGGACCCTCTAGCTGCCTCCGTTTCCGAGATATTCAAGGTTTTATATTTTCCAGTCGAGGGGTGACTTTGCCTTGAAATTTTCAAGTTTTCTTGCGTGTTTTGTTCCGGAATCCTATTTTTGGTTTTTAGGGCATGGTACAAGCTGCATTTGAAGACCCAAATCAACTCTCTAGCAGCCGTAGTTTTCGAAGTAGGGCCATTTGAAAAAGTGCAAGTTTGGACCCTCTAGCTGCCTCCGTTTCCGAGATATTCAAGGTTTTATATTTTCCAGTCGAGGGGTGACTTTGCCTTGAAATTTTCAAGTTTTCTTGCGGGTTTTGTTCCGGAATCCTATTTTTGATTTTTAGGGCATGGTACAAGCTGCATTTTAAGACCCAAATCAACTCTCTAGCTGCCGCAGTTTTCGAGGTAGGGCCATTTGAAAAAGTGCAAGTTTGGACCCTCTAGCTGCCTCCGTTTCCGAGATATTCAAGGTCTTATATTTTCCAGTCGAGGGGTGACTTTGCCTTGAAATTTTCAAGTTTTCTTGCGGGTTTTGTTCCGGAATCCTATTTTTGGTTTTTAGGGCATGGTACAAGCTGCATTTGAAGACCCAAATCAACTCTCTAGCTGCCGTAGTTTTCGAGTTACAGCCATTTGAAAAAGTGCAAGTTTGGACCCTCTAGCTGCCTCCGTTTCCGAGATATTCAAGGTTTTATATTTTCCAGTCGAGGGGTGACTTTGCCTTGAAATTTTCAAGTTTTCTTGCGTGTTTTGTTCCGGAATCCTATTTTTGGTTTTTAGGGCATGGTACAAGCTGCATTTGAAGACCCAAATCAACTCTCTAGCAGCCGTAGTTTTCGAAGTAGGGCCATTTGAAAAAGTGCAAGTTTGGACCCTCTAGCTGCCTCCGTTTCCGAGATATTCAAGGTTTTATATTTTCCAGTCGAGGGGTGACTTTGCCTTGAAATTTTCAAGTTTTCTTGCGGGTTTTGTTCCGGAATCCTATTTTTGGTTTTTAGGGCATGGTACAAGCTGCATTTTTAGACCAAAATCAACTCTCTAGCTGCCGTAGTTTTCGAGTTACAGCCATTTGAAAAGTGCAAGTTTGGACCCTCTAGCTGCCTCCGTTTCCGAGATATTCAAGGTTTTATATTTTCCAGTCGAGGGGTGACTTTGCCTTGAAATTTTCAAGTTTTCTTGCGGGTTTTGTTCCGGAATCCTATTTTTGGTTTTTAGGGCATGGTACAAGCTGCATTTTTAGACCAAAATAACTCTCTAGCTGCCGTAGTTTTCGAGTTACAGCCATTTGAAAAAGTGCAGGTTTGGACCCTCTAGCTGCCTCCGTTTCCGAGATATTCAAGGTTTTATATTTTCCAGTCGAGGGGTGACTTTGCCTTGAAATTTTCAAGTTTTCTTGCGGGTTTTGTTCCGGAATCTTATTTTTGGTTTTTAGGGCATGGTACAAGCTGCATTTTAAGACCAAAATCAACTCTCTAGCTGCCGTAGTTTTCGAGTTACAGCCATTTGAAAAAGTGCAAGTTTGGACCCTCTAGCTGCCTCCGTTTCCGAGATATTCAAGGTTTTATATTTTCCAGTCGAGGGGTGACTTTGCCTTGAAATTTTCAAGTTTTCTTGCGGGTTTTGTTCCGGAATCCTATTTTTGGTTTTTAGGGCATGGTACAAGCTGCATTTGAAGACCCAAATCAACTCTCTAGCTGCCGTAGTTTTCGAGTTACAGCCATTTGAAAAAGTGCAAGTTTGGACCCTCTAGCTGCCTCCGTTTCCGAGATATTCAAGGTTTTATATTTTCCAGTCGAGGGGTGACTTTGCCTTGAAATTTTCAAGTTTTCTTGCGTGTTTTGTTCCGGAATCCTATTTTTGGTTTTTAGGGCATGGTACAAGCTGCATTTGAAGACCCAAATCAACTCTCTAGCAGCCGTAGTTTTCGAAGTAGGGCCATTTGAAAAAGTGCAAGTTTGGACCCTCTAGCTGCCTCCGTTTCCGAGATATTCAAGGTTTTATATTTTCCAGTCGAGGGGTGACTTTGCCTTGAAATTTTCAAGTTTTCTTGCGGGTTTTGTTCCGGAATCCTATTTTTGATTTTTAGGGCATGGTACAAGCTGCATTTTAAGACCCAAATCAACTCTCTAGCTGCCGCAGTTTTCGAGGTAGGGCCATTTGAAAAAGTGCAAGTTTGGACCCTCTAGCTGCCTCCGTTTCCGAGATATTCAAGGTTTTATATTTTCCAGTCGAGGGGTGACTTTGCCTTGAAATTTCCAAGTTTTCTTGCGGGTTTTGTTCCGGAATCCTATTTTTGGTTTTTAGGGCATGGTACAAGCAGCATTTTTAGACCAAAATCAACTCTCTAGCTGCCGTAGTTTTCGAGTTACAGCCATTTGAAAAAGTGCAAGTTTGGACCCTCTAGCTGCCTCCGTTTCCGAGATATTCAAGGTTTTATATTTTCCAGTCGAGGGGTGACTTTGCCTTGAAATTTTCAAGTTTTCTTGCGGGTTTTGTTCCGGAATCCTATTTTTGGTTTTTAGGGCATGGTACAAGCTGCATTTTTAGACCAAAATAACTCTCTAGCTGCCGTAGTTTTCGAGTTACAGCCATTTGAAAAAGTGCAGGTTTGGACCCTCTAGCTGCCTCCGTTTCCGAGATATTCAAGGTTTTATATTTTCCAGTCGAGGGGTGACTTTGCCTTGAAATTTTCAAGTTTTCTTGCGGGTTTTGTTCCGGAATCCTATTTTTGGTTTTTAGGGCATGGTACAAGCTGCATTTTAAGACCAAAATCAACTCTCTAGCTGCCGTAGTTTTCGAGTTACAGCCATTTGAAAAAGTGCAAGTTTGGACCCTCTAGCTGCCTCCGTTTCCGAGATATTCAAGGTTTTATATTTTCCAGTCGAGGGGTGACTTTGCTTTGAAATTTTCAAGTTTTCTTGCGGGTTTTGTTCCGGAATCCTATTTTTGGTTTTTAGGGCATGGTACAAGCTGCATTTTTAGACCAAAATCAACTCTCTAGCTGCCGTAGTTTTCAAGTTACAGCCATTTGAAAAAGTGCAAGTTTGGACCCTCTAGCTGCCTCCGTTTCCGAGATATTCAAGGTTTTATATTTTCCAGTCGAGGGGTGACTTTGCTTTGAAATTTTCAAGTTTTCTTGCGGGTTTTGTTCCGGAATCCTATTTTTGGTTTTTAGGGCATGGTACAAGCTGCATTTGAAGACCCAAATCAACTCTCTAGCTGCCGTAGTTTTCGAGTTACAGCCATTTGAAAAAGTGCAAGTTTGGACCCTCTAGCTGCCTCCGTTTCCGAGATATTCAAGGTTTTATATTTTCCAGTCGAGGGGTGACTTTGCTTTGAAATTTTCAAGTTTTCTTGCGGGTTTTGTTCCGGAATCCTATTTTTGGTTTTTAGGGCATGGTACAAGCAGCATTTGAAGACCCAAATCAACTCTCTAGCTGCCGCAGTTTTCGAGGTAGGGCCATTTGAAAAAGTGCAAGTTTGGACCCTCTAGCTGCCTCCGTTTCCGAGATATTCAAGGTTTTATATTTTCCAGTCGAGGGGTGACTTTGCCTTGAAATTTTCAAGTTTTCTTGCGTGTTTTGCTCCGGAATCCTATTTTTGGTTTTTAGGGCATGGTACAAGCTGCATTTGAAGACCCAAATCAACTCTCTAGCTGCCGCAGTTTTCGAGGTAGGGCCATTTGAAAAAGTGCAAGTTTGGACCCTCTAGCTGCCTCCGTTTCCGAGATATTCAAGGTTTTATATTTTCCAGTCGAGGGGTGACTTTGCCTTGAAATTTTCAAGTTTTCTTGCGATTTTTGTTCCGGAATCCTATTTTTGGTTTTTAGGGCATGGTACAAGCTGCATTTTTAGACCAAAATCAACTCTCTAGCTGCCGTAGTTTTCGAGTTACAGCCATTTGAAAAAGTGCAAGTTTGGACCCTCTAGCTGCCTCCGTTTCCGAGATATTCAAGGTTTTATATTTTCCAGTCGAGGGGTGACTTTGCTTTGAAATTTTCAAGTTTTCTTGCGGGTTTTGTTCCGGAATCCTATTTTTGGTTTTTAGGGCATGGTACAAGCAGCATTTGAAGACCCAAATCAACTCTCTAGCTGCCGCAGTTTTCGAGGTAGGGCCATTCGAAAAAGTGCAAGTTTGGACCCTCTAGCTGCCTCCGTTTCCGAGATATTCAAGGTTTTATATTTTCCAGTCGAGGGGTGACTTTGCCTTGAAATTTTCAAGTTTTCTTGCGTGTTTTGTTCCGGAATCCTATTTTTGGTTTTTAGGGCATGGTACAAGCTGCATTTGAAGACCCAAATCAACTCTCTAGCTGCCGCAGTTTTCGAGGTAGGGCCATTTGAAAAAGTGCAAGTTTGGACCCTCTAGCTGCCTCCGTTTCCGAGATATTCAAGGTTTTATATTTTCCAGTCGAGGGGTGACTTTGCCTTGAAATTTTCAAGTTTTCTTGCGGGTTTTGTTCCGGAATCCTATTTTTGGTTTTTAGGGCATGGTACAAGCTGCATTTTTAGACCAAAATCAACTCTCTAGCTGCCGTAGTTTTCGAGTTACAGCCATTTGAAAAAGTGCAAGTTTGGACCCTCTAGCTGCCTCCGTTTCCGAGATATTCAAGGTTTTATATTTTCCAGTCGAGGGGTGACTTTGCTTTGAAATTTTCAAGTTTTCTTGCGGGTTTTGTTCCGGAATCCTATTTTTGGTTTTTAGGGCATGGTACAAGCAGCATTTGAAGACCCAAATCAACTCTCTAGCTGCCGCAGTTTTCGAGGTAGGGCCATTTGAAAAAGTGCAAGTTTGGACCCTCTAGCTGCCTCCGTTTCCGAGATATTCAAGGTTTTATATTTTCCAGTCGAGGGGTGACTTTGCCTTGAAATTTTCAAGTTTTCTTGCGGGTTTTGTTCCGGAATCCTATTTTTGGTTTTTAGGGCATGGTACAAGCTGCATTTTTAGACCAAAATCAACTCTCTAGCTGCCGTAGTTTTCGAGTTACAGCCATTTGAAAAGTGCAAGTTTGGACCCTCTAGCTGCCTCCGTTTCCGAGATATTCAAGGTTTTATATTTTCCAGTCGAGGGGTGACTTTGCCTTGAAATTTTCAAGTTTTCTTGCGGGTTTTGTTCCGGAATCCTATTTTTGGTTTTTAGGGCATGGTACAAGCTGCATTTTTAGACCAAAATAACTCTCTAGCTGCCGTAGTTTTCGAGTTACAGCCATTTGAAAAAGTGCAGGTTTGGACCCTCTAGCTGCCTCCGTTTCCGAGATATTCAAGGTTTTATATTTTCCAGTCGAGGGGTGACTTTGCCTTGAAATTTTCAAGTTTTCTTGCGGGTTTTGTTCCGGAATCTTATTTTTGGTTTTTAGGGCATGGTACAAGCTGCATTTTAAGACCAAAATCAACTCTCTAGCTGCCGTAGTTTTCGAGTTACAGCCATTTGAAAAAGTGCAAGTTTGGACCCTCTAGCTGCCTCCGTTTCCGAGATATTCAAGGTTTTATATTTTCCAGTCGAGGGGTGACTTTGCCTTGAAATTTTCAAGTTTTCTTGCGGGTTTTGTTCCGGAATCCTATTTTTGGTTTTTAGGGCATGGTACAAGCTGCATTTGAAGACCCAAATCAACTCTCTAGCTGCCGTAGTTTTCGAGTTACAGCCATTTGAAAAAGTGCAAGTTTGGACCCTCTAGCTGCCTCCGTTTCCGAGATATTCAAGGTTTTATATTTTCCAGTCGAGGGGTGACTTTGCCTTGAAATTTTCAAGTTTTCTTGCGTGTTTTGTTCCGGAATCCTATTTTTGGTTTTTAGGGCATGGTACAAGCTGCATTTGAAGACCCAAATCAACTCTCTAGCAGCCGTAGTTTTCGAAGTAGGGCCATTTGAAAAAGTGCAAGTTTGGACCCTCTAGCTGCCTCCGTTTCCGAGATATTCAAGGTTTTATATTTTCCAGTCGAGGGGTGACTTTGCCTTGAAATTTTCAAGTTTTCTTGCGGGTTTTGTTCCGGAATCCTATTTTTGATTTTTAGGGCATGGTACAAGCTGCATTTTAAGACCCAAATCAACTCTCTAGCTGCCGCAGTTTTCGAGGTAGGGCCATTTGAAAAAGTGCAAGTTTGGACCCTCTAGCTGCCTCCGTTTCCGAGATATTCAAGGTTTTATATTTTCCAGTCGAGGGGTGACTTTGCCTTGAAATTTTCAAGTTTTCTTGCGGGTTTTGTTCCGGAATCCTATTTTTGGTTTTTAGGGCATGGTACAAGCTGCATTTTTAGACCAAAATCAACTCTCTAGCTGCCGTAGTTTTCGAGTTACAGCCATTTGAAAAAGTGCAAGTTTGGACCCTCTAGCTGCCTCCGTTTCCGAGATATTCAAGGTTTTATATTTTCCAGTCGAGGGGTGACTTTGCCTTGAAATTTTCAAGTTTTCTTGCGGGTTTTGTTCCGGAATCCTATTTTTGGTTTTTAGGGCATGGTACAAGCTGCATTTTTAGACCAAAATAACTCTCTAGCTGCCGTAGTTTTCGAGTTACAGCCATTTGAAAAAGTGCAAGTTTGGACCCTCTAGCTGCCTCCGTTTCCGAGATATTCAAGGTTTTATATTTTCCAGTCGAGGGGTGACTTTGCTTTGAAATTTTCAAGTTTTCTTGCGGGTTTTGTTCCGGAATCCTATTTTTGGTTTTTAGGGCATGGTACAAGCTGCATTTTTAGACCAAAATCAACTCTCTAGCTGCCGTAGTTTTCAAGTTACAGCCATTTGAAAAAGTGCAAGTTTGGACCCTCTAGCTGCCTCCGTTTCCGAGATATTCAAGGTTTTATATTTTCCAGTCGAGGGGTGACTTTGCTTTGAAATTTTCAAGTTTTCTTGCGGGTTTTGTTCCGGAATCCTATTTTTGGTTTTTAGGGCATGGTACAAGCAGCATTTGAAGACCCAAATCAACTCTCTAGCTGCCGCAGTTTTCGAGGTAGGGCCATTTGAAAAAGTGCAAGTTTGGACCCTCTAGCTGCCCCCGTTTCCGAGATATTCAAGGTCTTATATTTTCCAGTCGAGGGGTGACTTTGCCTTGAAATTTTCAAGTTTTCTTGCGGGTTTTGTTCCGGAATCCTATTTTTGGTTTTTAGGGCATGGTACAAGCTGCATTTTTAGACCAAAATCAACTCTCTAGCTGCCGTAGTTTTCGAGTTACAGCCATTTGAAAAGTGCAAGTTTGGACCCTCTAGCTGCCTCCGTTTCCGAGATATTCAAGGTTTTATATTTTCCAGTCGAGGGGTGACTTTGCCTTGAAATTTTCAAGTTTTCTTGCGGGTTTTGTTCCGGAATCCTATTTTTGGTTTTTAGGGCATGGTACAAGCTGCATTTTTAGACCAAAATAACTCTCTAGCTGCCGTAGTTTTCGAGTTACAGCCATTTGAAAAAGTGCAGGTTTGGACCCTCTAGCTGCCTCCGTTTCCGAGATATTCAAGGTTTTATATTTTCCAGTCGAGGGGTGACTTTGCCTTGAAATTTTCAAGTTTTCTTGCGGGTTTTGTTCCGGAATCTTATTTTTGGTTTTTAGGGCATGGTACAAGCTGCATTTTAAGACCAAAATCAACTCTCTAGCTGCCGTAGTTTTCGAGTTACAGCCATTTGAAAAAGTGCAAGTTTGGACCCTCTAGCTGCCTCCGTTTCCGAGATATTCAAGGTTTTATATTTTCCAGTCGAGGGGTGACTTTGCCTTGAAATTTTCAAGTTTTCTTGCGGGTTTTGTTCCGGAATCCTATTTTTGGTTTTTAGGGCATGGTACAAGCTGCATTTGAAGACCCAAATCAACTCTCTAGCTGCCGTAGTTTTCGAGTTACAGCCATTTGAAAAAGTGCAAGTTTGGACCCTCTAGCTGCCTCCGTTTCCGAGATATTCAAGGTTTTATATTTTCCAGTCGAGGGGTGACTTTGCCTTGAAATTTTCAAGTTTTCTTGCGTGTTTTGTTCCGGAATCCTATTTTTGGTTTTTAGGGCACGGTACAAGCTGCATTTGAAGACCCAAATCAACTCTCTAGCAGCCGTAGTTTTCGAAGTAGGGCCATTTGAAAAAGTGCAAGTTTGGACCCTCTAGCTGCCTCCGTTTCCGAGATATTCAAGGTTTTATATTTTCCAGTCGAGGGGTGACTTTGCCTTGAAATTTTCAAGTTTTCTTGCGGGTTTTGTTCCGGAATCCTATTTTTGATTTTTAGGGCATGGTACAAGCTGCATTTTAAGACCCAAATCAACTCTCTAGCTGCCGCAGTTTTCGAGGTAGGGCCATTTGAAAAAGTGCAAGTTTGGACCCTCTAGCTGCCTCCGTTTCCGAGATATTCAAGGTTTTATATTTTCCAGTCGAGGGGTGACTTTGCCTTGAAATTTTCAAGTTTTCTTGCGGGTTTTGTTCCGGAATCCTATTTTTGGTTTTTAGGGCATGGTACAAGCTGCATTTTTAGACCAAAATCAACTCTCTAGCTGCCGTAGTTTTCGAGTTACAGCCATTTGAAAAAGTGCAAGTTTGGACCCTCTAGCTGCCTCCGTTTCCGAGATATTCAAGGTTTTATATTTTCCAGTCGAGGGGTGACTTTGCCTTGAAATTTTCAAGTTTTCTTGCGGGTTTTGTTCCGGAATCCTATTTTTGGTTTTTAGGGCATGGTACAAGCTGCATTTTTAGACCAAAATAACTCTCTAGCTGCCGTAGTTTTCGAGTTACAGCCATTTGAAAAAGTGCAGGTTTGGACCCTCTAGCTGCCTCCGTTTCCGAGATATTCAAGGTTTTATATTTTCCAGTCGAGGGGTGACTTTGCCTTGAAATTTTCAAGTTTTCTTGCGGGTTTTGTTCCGGAATCCTATTTTTGGTTTTTAGGGCATGGTACAAGCTGCATTTTAAGACCAAAATCAACTCTCTAGCTGCCGTAGTTTTCGAGTTACAGCCATTTGAAAAAGTGCAAGTTTGGACCCTCTAGCTGCCTCCGTTTCCGAGATATTCAAGGTTTTATATTTTCCAGTCGAGGGGTGACTTTGCTTTGAAATTTTCAAGTTTTCTTGCGGGTTTTGTTCCGGAATCCTATTTTTGGTTTTTAGGGCATGGTACAAGCTGCATTTTTAGACCAAAATCAACTCTCTAGCTGCCGTAGTTTTCAAGTTACAGCCATTTGAAAAAGTGCAAGTTTGGACCCTCTAGCTGCCTCCGTTTCCGAGATATTCAAGGTTTTATATTTTCCAGTCGAGGGGTGACTTTGCTTTGAAATTTTCAAGTTTTCTTGCGGGTTTTGTTCCGGAATCCTATTTTTGGTTTTTAGGGCATGGTACAAGCTGCATTTGAAGACCCAAATCAACTCTCTAGCTGCCGTAGTTTTCGAGTTACAGCCATTTGAAAAAGTGCAAGTTTGGACCCTCTAGCTGCCTCCGTTTCCGAGATATTCAAGGTTTTATATTTTCCAGTCGAGGGGTGACTTTGCTTTGAAATTTTCAAGTTTTCTTGCGGGTTTTGTTCCGGAATCCTATTTTTGGTTTTTAGGGCATGGTACAAGCAGCATTTTTAGACCAAAATCAACTCTCTAGCTGCCGTAGTTTTCAAGTTACAGCCATTTGAAAAAGTGCAAGTTTGGACCCTCTAGCTGCCTCCGTTTCCGAGATATTCAAGGTTTTATATTTTCCAGTCGAGGGGTGACTTTGCTTTGAAATTTTCAAGTTTTCTTGCGGGTTTTGTTCCGGAATCCTATTTTTGGTTTTTAGGGCATGGTACAAGCTGCATTTGAAGACCCAAATCAACTCTCTAGCTGCCGCAGTTTTCGAGGTAGGGCCATTTGAAAAAGTGCAAGTTTGGACCCTCTAGCTGCCTCCGTTTCCGAGATATTCAAGGTTTTATATTTTCCAGTCGAGGGGTGACTTTGCATTGAAATTTTCAAGTTTTCTTGCGGGTTTTGTTCCGGAATCCTATTTTTGGTTTTTAGGGCATGGTACAAGCTGCATTTTTAGACCAAAATCAACTCTCTAGCTGCCGTAGTTTTCAAGTTACAGCCATTTGAAAAAGTGCAAGTTTGGACCCTCTAGCTGCCTCCGTTTCCGAGATATTCAAGGTTTTATATTTTCCAGTCGAGGGGTGACTTTGCTTTGAAATTTTCAAGTTTTCTTGCGGGTTTTGTTCCGGAATCCTATTTTTGGTTTTTAGGGCATGGTACAAGCTGCATTTGAAGACCCAAATCAACTCTCTAGCTGCCGTAGTTTTCGAGTTACAGCCATTTGAAAAAGTGCAAGTTTGGACCCTCTAGCTGCCTCCGTTTCCGAGATATTCAAGGTTTTATATTTTCCAGTCGAGGGGTGACTTTGCCTTGAAATTTTCAAGTTTTCTTGCGGGTTTTGTTCCGGAATCCTATTTTTGGTTTTTAGGGCATGGTACAAGCTGCATTTGAAGACCCAAATCAACTCTCTAGCTGCCGCAGTTTTCGAGGTAGGGCCATTTGAAAAAGTGCAAGTTTGGACCCTCTAGCTGCCTCCGTTTCCGAGATATTCAAGGTTTTATATTTTCCAGTCGAGGGGTGACTTTGCATTGAAATTTTCAAGTTTTCTTGCGGGTTTTGTTCCGGAATCCTATTTTTGGTTTTTAGGGCATGGTACAAGCTGCATTTTTAGACCAAAATCAACTCTCTAGCTGCCGTAGTTTTCAAGTTACAGCCATTTGAAAAAGTGCAAGTTTGGACCCTCTAGCTGCCTCCGTTTCCGAGATATTCAAGGTTTTATATTTTCCAGTCGAGGGGTGACTTTGCTTTGAAATTTTCAAGTTTTCTTGCGGGTTTTGTTCCGGAATCCTATTTTTGGTTTTTAGGGCATGGTACAAGCTGCATTTGAAGACCCAAATCAACTCTGTAGCTGCCGTAGTTTTCGAGTTACAGCCATTTGAAAAAGTGCAAGTTTGGACCCTCTAGCTGCCTCCGTTTCCGAGATATTCAAGGTTTTATATTTTCCAGTCGAGGGGTGACTTTGCCTTGAAATTTTCAAGTTTTCTTGCGTGTTTTGTTCCGGAATCCTATTTTTGGTTTTTAGGGCATGGTACAAGCTGCATTTGAAGACCCAAATCAACTCTCTAGCTGCCGCAGTTTTCGAGGTAGGGCCATTTGAAAAAGTGCAAGTTTGGACCCTCTAGCTGCCTCCGTTTCCGAGATATTCAAGGTTTTATATTTTCCAGTCGAGGGGTGACTTTGCATTGAAATTTTCAAGTTTTCTTGCGGGTTTTGTTCCGGAATCCTATTTTTGGTTTTTAGGGCATGGTACAAGCTGCATTTTTAGACCAAAATCAACTCTCTAGCTGCCGTAGTTTTCAAGTTACAGCCATTTGAAAAAGTGCAAGTTTGGACCCTCTAGCTGCCTCCGTTTCCGAGATATTCAAGGTTTTATATTTTCCAGTCGAGGGGTGACTTTGCTTTGAAATTTTCAAGTTTTCTTGCGGGTTTTGTTCCGGAATCCTATTTTTGGTTTTTAGGGCATGGTACAAGCTGCATTTGAAGACCCAAATCAACTCTCTAGCTGCCGTAGTTTTCGAGTTACAGCCATTTGAAAAAGTGCAAGTTTGGACCCTCTAGCTGCCTCCGTTTCCGAGATATTCAAGGTTTTATATTTTCCAGTGACTTTGCTTTGAAATTTTCAAGTTTTCTTGCGGGTTTTGTTCCGGAATCCTATTTTTGGTTTTTAGGGCATGGTACAAGCAGCATTTGAAGACCCAAATCAACTCTCTAGCTGCCGCAGTTTTCGAGGTAGGGCCATTTGAAAAAGTGCAAGTTTGGACCCTCTAGCTGCCTCCGTTTCCGAGATATTCAAGGTTTTATATTTTCCAGTCGAGGGGTGACTTTGCCTTGAAATTTTCAAGTTTTCTTGCGTGTTTTGTTCCGGAATCCTATTTTTGGTTTTTAGGGCATGGTACAAGCTGCATTTGAAGACCCAAATCAACTCTCTAGCTGCCGCAGTTTTCGAGGTAGGGCCATTTGAAAAAGTGCAAGTTTGGACCCTCTAGCTGCCTCCGTTTCCGAGATATTCAAGGTCTTATATTTTCCAGTCGAGGGGTGACTTTGCCTTGAAATTTTCAAGTTTTCTTGCGGGTTTTGTTCCGGAATCCTATTTTTGGTTTTTAGGGCATGGTACAAGCTGCATTTTTAGACCAAAATCAACTCTCTAGCTGCCGTAGTTTTCGAGTTACAGCCATTTGAAAAAGTGCAAGTTTGGACCCTCTAGCTGCCTCCGTTTCCGAGATATTCAAGGTTTTATATTTTCCAGTCGAGGGGTGACTTTGCCTTGAAATTTTCAAGTTTTCTTGCGGATTTTGTTCCGGAATCCTATTTTTGGTTTTTAGGGCATGGTACAAGCTGCATTTTTAGACCAAAATCAACTCTCTAGCTGCCGTAGTTTTCGAGTTACAGCCATTTGAAAAGTGCAAGTTTGGACCCTCTAGCTGCCTCCGTTTCCGAGATATTCAAGGTTTTATATTTTCCAGTCGAGGGGTGACTTTGCCTTGAAATTTTCAAGTTTTCTTGCGGGTTTTGTTCCGGAATCCTATTTTTGGTTTTTAGGGCATGGTACAAGCTGCATTTTTAGACCAAAATAACTCTCTAGCTGCCGTAGTTTTCGAGTTACAGCCATTTGAAAAAGTGCAGGTTTGGACCCTCTAGCTGCCTCCGTTTCCGAGATATTCAAGGTTTTATATTTTCCAGTCGAGGGGTGACTTTGCCTTGAAATTTTCAAGTTTTCTTGCGGGTTTTGTTCCGGAATCCTATTTTTGGTTTTTAGGGCATGGTACAAGCTGCATTTTTAGACCAAAATAACTCTCTAGCTGCCGTAGTTTTCGAGTTACAGCCATTTGAAAAAGTGCAGGTTTGGACCCTCTAGCTGCCTCCGTTTCCGAGATATTCAAGGTTTTATATTTTCCAGTCGAGGGGTGACTTTGCTTTGAAATTTTCAAGTTTTCTTGCGGGTTTTGTTCCGGAATCCTATTTTTGGTTTTTAGGGCATGGTACAAGCTGCATTTGAAGACCCAAATCAACTCTCTAGCTGCCGTAGTTTTCGAGTTACAGCCATTTGAAAAAGTGCAAGTTTGGACCCTCTAGCTGCCTCCGTTTCCGAGATATTCAAGGTTTTATATTTTCCAGTCGAGGGGTGACTTTGCTTTGAAATTTTCAAGTTTTCTTGCGGGTTTTTTTCCGGAATCCTATTTTTGGTTTTTAGGGCATGGTACAAGCAGCATTTTTAGACCAAAATCAACTCTCTAGCTGCCGTAGTTTTCAAGTTACAGCCATTTGAAAAAGTGCAAGTTTGGACCCTCTAGCTGCCTCCGTTTCCGAGATATTCAAGGTTTTATATTTTCCAGTCGAGGGGTGACTTTGCTTTGAAATTTTCAAGTTTTCTTGCGGGTTTTGTTCCGGAATCCTATTTTTGGTTTTTAGGGCATGGTACAAGCTGCATTTGAAGACCCAAATCAACTCTCTAGCTGCCGTAGTTTTCGAGTTACAGCCATTTGAAAAAGTGCAAGTTTGGACCCTCTAGCTGCCTCCGTTTCCGAGATATTCAAGGTTTTATATTTTCCAGTCGAGGGGTGACTTTGCCTTGAAATTTTCAAGTTTTCTTGCGTGTTTTGTTCCGGAATCCTATTTTTGGTTTTTAGGGCATGGTACAAGCTGCATTTGAAGACCCAAATCAACTCTCTAGCTGCCGCAGTTTTCGAGGTAGGGCCATTTGAAAAAGTGCAAGTTTGGACCCTCTAGCTGCCTCCGTTTCCGAGATATTCAAGGTTTTATATTTTCCAGTCGAGGGGTGACTTTGCATTGAAATTTTCAAGTTTTCTTGCGGGTTTTGTTCCGGAATCCTATTTTTGGTTTTTAGGGCATGGTACAAGCTGCATTTTTAGACCAAAATCAACTCTCTAGCTGCCGTAGTTTTCAAGTTACAGCCATTTGAAAAAGTGCAAGTTTGGACCCTCTAGCTGCCTCCGTTTCCGAGATATTCAAGGTTTTATATTTTCCAGTCGAGGGGTGACTTTGCTTTGAAATTTTCAAGTTTTCTTGCGGGTTTTGTTCCGGAATCCTATTTTTGGTTTTTAGGGCATGGTACAAGCTGCATTTGAAGACCCAAATCAACTCTCTAGCTGCCGTAGTTTTCGAGTTACAGCCATTTGAAAAAGTGCAAGTTTGGACCCTCTAGCTGCCTCCGTTTCCGAGATATTCAAGGTTTTATATTTTCCAGTCGAGGGGTGACTTTGCCTTGAAATTTTCAAGTTTTCTTGCGTGTTTTGTTCCGGAATCCTATTTTTGGTTTTTAGGGCATGGTACAAGCTGCATTTGAAGACCCAAATCAACTCTCTAGCTGCCGCAGTTTTCGAGGTAGGGCCATTTGAAAAAGTGCAAGTTTGGACCCTCTAGCTGCCTCCGTTTCCGAGATATTCAAGGTTTTATATTTTCCAGTCGAGGGGTGACTTTGCATTGAAATTTTCAAGTTTTCTTGCGGGTTTTGTTCCGAAATCCTATTTTTGGTTTTTAGGGCATGGTACAAGCTGCATTTTTAGACCAAAATCAACTCTCTAGCTGCCGTAGTTTTCAAGTTACAGCCATTTGAAAAAGTGCAAGTTTGGACCCTCTAGCTGCCTCCGTTTCCGAGATATTCAAGGTTTTATATTTTCCAGTCGAGGGGTGACTTTGCTTTGAAATTTTCAAGTTTTCTTGCGGGTTTTGTTCCGGAATCCTATTTTTGGTTTTTAGGGCATGGTACAAGCTGCATTTGAAGACCCAAATCAACTCTCTAGCTGCCGTAGTTTTCGAGTTACAGCCATTTGAAAAAGTGCAAGTTTGGACCCTCTAGCTGCCTCCGTTTCCGAGATATTCAAGGTTTTATATTTTCCAGTCGAGGGGTGACTTTGCTTTGAAATTTTCAAGTTTTCTTGCGGGTTTTGTTCCGGAATCCTATTTTTGGTTTTTAGGGCATGGTACAAGCAGCATTTGAAGACCCAAATCAACTCTCTAGCTGCCGCAGTTTTCGAGGTAGGGCCATTTGAAAAAGTGCAAGTTTGGACCCTCTAGCTGCCTCCGTTTCCGAGATATTCAAGGTTTTATATTTTCCAGTCGAGGGGTGACTTTGCCTTGAAATTTTCAAGTTTTCTTGCGTGTTTTGTTCCGGAATCCTATTTTTGGTTTTTAGGGCATGGTACAAGCTGCATTTGAAGACCCAAATCAACTCTCTAGCTGCCGCAGTTTTCGAGGTAGGGCCATTTGAAAAAGTGCAAGTTTGGACCCTCTAGCTGCCTCCGTTTCCGAGATATTCAAGGTTTTATATTTTCCAGTCGAGGGGTGACTTTGCATTGAAATTTTCAAGTTTTCTTGCGGGTTTTGTTCCGGAATCCTATTTTTGGTTTTTAGGGCATGGTACAAGCTGCATTTTTAGACCAAAATCAACTCTCTAGCTGCCGTAGTTTTCAAGTTACAGCCATTTGAAAAAGTGCAAGTTTGGACCCTCTAGCTGCCTCCGTTTCCGAGATATTCAAGGTTTTATATTTTCCAGTCGAGGGGTGACTTTGCTTTGAAATTTTCAAGTTTTCTTGCGGGTTTTGTTCCGGAATCCTATTTTTGGTTTTTAGGACATGGTACAAGCAGCATTTGAAGACCCAAATCAACTCTCTAGCTGCCGCAGTTTTCGAGGTAGGGCCATTTGAAAAAGTGCAAGTTTGGACCCTCTAGCTGCCTCCGTTTCCGAGATATTCAAGGTCTTATATTTTCCAGTCGAGGGGTGACTTTGCCTTGAAATTTTCAAGTTTTCTTGCGGGTTTTGTTCCGGAATCCTATTTTTGGTTTTTAGGGCATGGTACAAGCTGCATTTGAAGACCCAAATCAACTCTCTAGCTGCCGTAGTTTTCGAGTTACAGCCATTTGAAAAAGTGCAAGTTTGGACCCTCTAGCTGCCTCCGTTTCCGAGATATTCAAGGTTTTATATTTTCCAGTCGAGGGGTGACTTTGCTTTGAAATTTTCAAGTTTTCTTGCGGGTTTTGTTCCGGAATCCTATTTTTGGTTTTTAGGGCATGGTACAAGCAGCATTTGAAGACCCAAATCAACTCTCTAGCTGCCGCAGTTTTCGAGGTAGGGCCATTTGAAAAAGTGCAAGTTTGGACCCTCTAGCTGCCTCCGTTTCCGAGATATTCAAGGTTTTATATTTTCCAGTCGAGGGGTGACTTTGCCTTGAAATTTTCAAGTTTTCTTGCGTGTTTTGTTCCGGAATCCTATTTTTGGTTTTTAGGGCATGGTACAAGCTGCATTTGAAGACCCAAATCAACTCTCTAGCTGCCGCAGTTTTCGAGGTAGGGCCATTTGAAAAAGTGCAAGTTTGGACCCTCTAGCTGCCTCCGTTTCCGAGATATTCAAGGTTTTATATTTTCCAGTCGAGGGGTGACTTTGCATTGAAATTTTCAAGTTTTCTTGCGGGTTTTGTTCCGGAATCCTATTTTTGGTTTTTAGGGCATGGTACAAGCTGCATTTTTAGACCAAAATCAACTCTCTAGCTGCCGTAGTTTTCAAGTTACAGCCATTTGAAAAAGTGCAAGTTTGGACCCTCTAGCTGCCTCCGTTTCCGAGATATTCAAGGTTTTATATTTTCCAGTCGAGGGGTGACTTTGCTTTGAAATTTTCAAGTTTTCTTGCGGGTTTTGTTCCGGAATCCTATTTTTGGTTTTTAGGACATGGTACAAGCAGCATTTGAAGACCCAAATCAACTCTCTAGCTGCCGCAGTTTTCGAGGTAGGGCCATTTGAAAAAGTGCAAGTTTGGACCCTCTAGCTGCCTCCGTTTCCGAGATATTCAAGGTCTTATATTTTCCAGTCGAGGGGTGACTTTGCCTTGAAATTTTCAAGTTTTCTTGCGGGTTTTGTTCCGGAATCCTATTTTTGGTTTTTAGGGCATGGTACAAGCTGCATTTGAAGACCCAAATCAACTCTCTAGCTGCCGTAGTTTTCGAGTTACAGCCATTTGAAAAAGTGCAAGTTTGGACCCTCTAGCTGCCTCCGTTTCCGAGATATTCAAGGTTTTATATTTTCCAGTCGAGGGGTGACTTTGCTTTGAAATTTTCAAGTTTTCTTGCGGGTTTTGTTCCGGAATCCTATTTTTGGTTTTTAGGGCATGGTACAAGCAGCATTTGAAGACCCAAATCAACTCTCTAGCTGCCGCAGTTTTCGAGGTAGGGCCATTTGAAAAAGTGCAAGTTTGGACCCTCTAGCTGCCTCCGTTTCCGAGATATTCAAGGTTTTATATTTTCCAGTCGAGGGGTGACTTTGCCTTGAAATTTTCAAGTTTTCTTGCGTGTTTTGTTCCGGAATCCTATTTTTGGTTTTTAGGGCATGGTACAAGCTGCATTTGAAGACCCAAATCAACTCTCTAGCTGCCGCAGTTTTCGAGGTAGGGCCATTTGAAAAAGTGCAAGTTTGGACCCTCTAGCTGCCTCCGTTTCCGAGATATTCAAGGTTTTATATTTTCCAGTCGAGGGGTGACTTTGCATTGAAATTTTCAAGTTTTCTTGCGGGTTTTGTTCCGGAATCCTATTTTTGGTTTTTAGGGCATGGTACAAGCTGCATTTTTAGACCAAAATCAACTCTCTAGCTGCCGTAGTTTTCAAGTTACAGCCATTTGAAAAAGTGCAAGTTTGGACCCTCTAGCTGCCTCCGTTTCCGAGATATTCAAGGTTTTATATTTTCCAGTCGAGGGGTGACTTTGCTTTGAAATTTTCAAGTTTTCTTGCGGGTTTTGTTCCGGAATCCTATTTTTGGTTTTTAGGACATGGTACAAGCAGCATTTGAAGACCCAAATCAACTCTCTAGCTGCCGCAGTTTTCGAGGTAGGGCCATTTGAAAAAGTGCAAGTTTGGACCCTCTAGCTGCCTCCGTTTCCGAGATATTCAAGGTCTTATATTTTCCAGTCGAGGGGTGACTTTGCCTTGAAATTTTCAAGTTTTCTTGCGGGTTTTGTTCCGGAATCCTATTTTTGGTTTTTAGGGCATGGTACAAGCTGCATTTGAAGACCCAAATCAACTCTCTAGCTGCCGTAGTTTTCGAGTTACAGCCATTTGAAAAAGTGCAAGTTTGGACCCTCTAGCTGCCTCCGTTTCCGAGATATTCAAGGTTTTATATTTTCCAGTCGAGGGGTGACTTTGCCTTGAAATTTTCAAGTTTTCTTGCGTGTTTTGTTCCGGAATCCTATTTTTGGTTTTTAGGGCATGGTACAAGCTGCATTTGAAGACCCAAATCAACTCTCTAGCTGCCGCAGTTTTCGAGGTAGGGCCATTTGAAAAAGTGCAAGTTTGGACCCTCTAGCTGCCTCCGTTTCCGAGATATTCAAGGTTTTATATTTTCCAGTCGAGGGGTGACTTTGCATTGAAATTTTCAAGTTTTCTTGCGGGTTTTGTTCCGGAATCCTATTTTTGGTTTTTAGGGCATGGTACAAGCTGCATTTTTAGACCAAAATCAACTCTCTAGCTGCCGTAGTTTTCAAGTTACAGCCATTTGAAAAAGTGCAAGTTTGGACCCTCTAGCTGCCTCCGTTTCCGAGATATTCAAGGTTTTATATTTTCCAGTCGAGGGGTGACTTTGCTTTGAAATTTTCAAGTTTTCTTGCGGGTTTTGTTCCGGAATCCTATTTTTGGTTTTTAGGGCATGGTACAAGCTGCATTTGAAGACCCAAATCAACTCTCTAGCTGCCGTAGTTTTCGAGTTACAGCCATTTGAAAAAGTGCAAGTTTGGACCCTCTAGCTGCCTCCGTTTCCGAGATATTCAAGGTTTTATATTTTCCAGTCGAGGGGTGACTTTGCTTTGAAATTTTCAAGTTTTCTTGCGGGTTTTGTTCCGGAATCCTATTTTTGGTTTTTAGGGCATGGTACAAGCAGCATTTGAAGACCCAAATCAACTCTCTAGCTGCCGCAGTTTTCGAGGTAGGGCCATTTGAAAAAGTGCAAGTTTGGACCCTCTAGCTGCCTCCGTTTCCGAGATATTCAAGGTTTTATATTTTCCAGTCGAGGGGTGACTTTGCCTTGAAATTTTCAAGTTTTCCTGCGTGTTTTGTTCCGGAATCCTATTTTTGGTTTTTAGGGCATGGTACAAGCTGCATTTGAAGACCCAAATCAACTCTCTAGCTGCCGCAGTTTTCGAGGTAGGGCCATTTGAAAAAGTGCAAGTTTGGACCCTCTAGCTGCCTCCGTTTCCGAGATATTCAAGGTTTTATATTTTCCAGTCGAGGGGTGACTTTGCATTGAAATTTTCAAGTTTTCTTGCGGGTTTTGTTCCGGAATCCTATTTTTGGTTTTTAGGGCATGGTACAAGCTGCATTTTTAGACCAAAATCAACTCTCTAGCTGCCGTAGTTTTCAAGTTACAGCCATTTGAAAAAGTGCAAGTTTGGACCCTCTAGCTGCCTCCGTTTCCGAGATATTCAAGGTTTTATATTTTCCAGTCGAGGGGTGACTTTGCTTTGAAATTTTCAAGTTTTCTTGCGGGTTTTGTTCCGGAATCCTATTTTTGGTTTTTAGGACATGGTACAAGCAGCATTTGAAGACCCAAATCAACTCTCTAGCTGCCGCAGTTTTCGAGGTAGGGCCATTTGAAAAAGTGCAAGTTTGGACCCTCTAGCTGCCTCCGTTTCCGAGATATTCAAGGTCTTATATTTTCCAGTCGAGGGGTGACTTTGCCTTGAAATTTTCAAGTTTTCTTGCGGGTTTTGTTCCGGAATCCTATTTTTGGTTTTTAGGGCATGGTACAAGATGCATTTTTAGACCAAAATCAACTCTCTAGCTGCCGTAGTTTTCGAGTTACAGCCATTTGAAAAAGTGCAAGTTTGGACCCTCTAGCTGCCTCCGTTTCCGAGATATTCAAGGTTTTATATTTTCCAGTCGAGGGGTGACTTTGCCTTGAAATTTTCAAGTTTTCTTGCGGATTTTGTTCCGGAATCCTATTTTTGGTTTTTAGGGCATGGTACAAGCTGCATTTTTAGACCAAAATCAACTCTCTAGCTGCCGTAGTTTTCGAGTTACAGCCATTTGAAAAGTGCAAGTTTGGACCCTCTAGCTGCCTCCGTTTCCGAGATATTCAAGGTTTTATATTTTCCAGTCGAGGGGTGACTTTGCCTTGAAATTTTCAAGTTTTCTTGCGGGTTTTGTTCCGGAATCCTATTTTTGGTTTTTAGGGCATGGTACAAGCTGCATTTTTAGACCAAAATAACTCTCTAGCTGCCGTAGTTTTCGAGTTACAGCCATTTGAAAAAGTGCAGGTTTGGACCCTCTAGCTGCCTCCGTTTCCGAGATATTCAAGGTTTTATATTTTCCAGTCGAGGGGTGACTTTGCCTTGAAATTTTCAAGTTTTCTTGCGGGTTTTGTTCCGGAATCTTATTTTTGGTTTTTAGGGCATGGTACAAGCTGCATTTTAAGACCAAAATCAACTCTCTAGCTGCCGTAGTTTTCGAGTTACAGCCATTTGAAAAAGTGCAAGTTTGGACCCTCTAGCTGCCTCCGTTTCCGAGATATTCAAGGTTTTATATTTTCCAGTCGAGGGGTGACTTTGCCTTGAAATTTTCAAGTTTTCTTGCGGGTTTTGTTCCGGAATCCTATTTTTGGTTTTTAGGGCATGGTACAAGCTGCATTTGAAGACCCAAATCAACTCTCTAGCTGCCGTAGTTTTCGAGTTACAGCCATTTGAAAAAGTGCAAGTTTGGACCCTCTAGCTGCCTCCGTTTCCGAGATATTCAAGGTTTTATATTTTCCAGTCGAGGGGTGACTTTGCCTTGAAATTTTCAAGTTTTCTTGCGTGTTTTGTTCCGGAATCCTATTTTTGGTTTTTAGGGCATGGTACAAGCTGCATTTGAAGACCCAAATCAACTCTCTAGCAGCCGTAGTTTTCGAAGTAGGGCCATTTGAAAAAGTGCAAGTTTGGACCCTCTAGCTGCCTCCGTTTCCGAGATATTCAAGGTTTTATATTTTCCAGTCGAGGGGTGACTTTGCCTTGAAATTTTCAAGTTTTCTTGCGGGTTTTGTTCCGGAATCCTATTTTTGATTTTTAGGGCATGGTACAAGCTGCATTTTAAGACCCAAATCAACTCTCTAGCTGCCGCAGTTTTCGAGGTAGGGCCATTTGAAAAAGTGCAAGTTTGGACCCTCTAGCTGCCTCCGTTTCCGAGATATTCAAGGTTTTATATTTTCCAGTCGAAGGGTGACTTTGCCTTGAAATTTTCAAGTTTTCTTGCGGGTTTTGTTCCGGAATCCTATTTTTGGTTTTTAGGGCATGGTACAAGCTGCATTTTTAGACCAAAATCAACTCTCTAGCTGCCGTAGTTTTCGAGTTACAGCCATTTGAAAAAGTGCAAGTTTGGACCCTCTAGCTGCCTCCGTTTCCGAGATATTCAAGGTTTTATATTTTCCAGTCGAGGGGTGACTTTGCCTTGAAATTTTCAAGTTTTCTTGCGGGTTTTGTTCCGGAATCCTATTTTTGGTTTTTAGGGCATGGTACAAGCTGCATTTTTAGACCAAAATAACTCTCTAGCTGCCGTAGTTTTCGAGTTACAGCCATTTGAAAAAGTGCAGGTTTGGACCCTCTAGCTGCCTCCGTTTCCGAGATATTCAAGGTTTTATATTTTCCAGTCGAGGGGTGACTTTGCCTTGAAATTTTCAAGTTTTCTTGCGGGTTTTGTTCCGGAATCCTATTTTTGGTTTTTAGGGCATGGTACAAGCTGCATTTTAAGACCAAAATCAACTCTCTAGCTGCCGTAGTTTTCGAGTTACAGCCATTTGAAAAAGTGCAAGTTTGGACCCTCTAGCTGCCTCCGTTTCCGAGATATTCAAGGTTTTATATTTTCCAGTCGAGGGGTGACTTTGCTTTGAAATTTTCAAGTTTTCTTGCGGGTTTTGTTCCGGAATCCTATTTTTGGTTTTTAGGGCATGGTACAAGCTGCATTTGAAGACCCAAATCAACTCTCTAGCTGCCGTAGTTTTCGAGTTACAGCCATTTGAAAAAGTGCAAGTTTGGACCCTCTAGCTGCCTCCGTTTCCGAGATATTCAAGGTTTTATATTTTCCAGTCGAGGGGTGACTTTGCCTTGAAATTTTCAAGTTTTCTTGCGTGTTTTGTTCCGGAATCCTATTTTTGGTTTTTAGGGCATGGTACAAGCTGCATTTGAAGACCCAAATCAACTCTCTAGCAGCCGTAGTTTTCGAAGTAGGGCCATTTGAAAAAGTGCAAGTTTGGACCCTCTAGCTGCCTCCGTTTCCGAGATATTCAAGGTTTTATATTTTCCAGTCGAGGGGTGACTTTGCCTTGAAATTTTCAAGTTTTCTTGCGGGTTTTGTTCCGGAATCCTATTTTTGATTTTTAGGGCATGGTACAAGCTGCATTTTAAGACCCAAATCAACTCTCTAGCTGCCGCAGTTTTCGAGGTAGGGCCATTTGAAAAAGTGCAAGTTTGGACCCTCTAGCTGCCTCCGTTTCCGAGATATTCAAGGTTTTATATTTTCCAGTCGAGGGGTGACTTTGCCTTGAAATTTTCAAGTTTTCTTGCGGGTTTTGTTCCGGAATCCTATTTTTGGTTTTTAGGGCATGGTACAAGCTGCATTTTTAGACCAAAATCAACTCTCTAGCTGCCGTAGTTTTCGAGTTACAGCCATTTGAAAAAGTGCAAGTTTGGACCCTCTAGCTGCCTCCGTTTCCGAGATATTCAAGGTTTTATATTTTCCAGTCGAGGGGTGACTTTGCCTTGAAATTTTCAAGTTTTCTTGCGGGTTTTGTTCCGGAATCCTATTTTTGGTTTTTAGGGCATGGTACAAGCTGCATTTTTAGACCAAAATAACTCTCTAGCTGCCGTAGTTTTCGAGTTACAGCCATTTGAAAAAGTGCAAGTTTGGACCCTCTAGCTGCCTCCGTTTCCGAGATATTCAAGGTTTTATATTTTCCAGTCGAGGGGTGACTTTGCCTTGAAATTTTCAAGTTTTCTTGCGGGTTTTGTTCCGGAATCCTATTTTTGGTTTTTAGGGCATGGTACAAGCTGCATTTTAAGACCAAAATCAACTCTCTAGCTGCCGTAGTTTTCGAGTTACAGCCATTTGAAAAAGTGCAAGTTTGGACCCTCTAGCTGCCTCCGTTTCCGAGATATTCAAGGTTTTATATTTTCCAGTCGAGGGGTGACTTTGCCTTGAAATTTTCAAGTTTTCTTGCGTGTTTTGTTCCGGAATCCTATTTTTGGTTTTTAGGGCATGGTACAAGCTGCATTTGAAGACCCAAATCAACTCTCTAGCTGCCGCAGTTTTCGAGGTAGGGCCATTTGAAAAAGTGCAAGCTTGGACCCTCTAGCTGCCTCCGTTTCCGAGATATTCAAGGTTTTATATTTTCCAGTCGAGGGGTGACTTTGCCTTGAAATTTTCAAGTTTTCTTGCGTGTTTTGTTCCGGAATCCTATTTTTGGTTTTTAGGGCATGGTACAAGCTGCATTTGAAGACCCAAATCAACTCTCTAGCTGCCGCAGTTTTCGAGTTGCAGCCATTTGAAAAAGTGCAAGTTTGGACCCTCTAGCTGCCTCCGTTTCCGAGATATTCAAGGTTTTATATTTTCCAGTCGAGGGGTGACTTTGCCTTGAAATTTTCAAGTTTTCTTGCGGGTTTTGTTCCGGAATCCTATTTTTGGTATTTAGGGCATGGTACAAGCTGCATTTTTAGACCAAAATCAACTCTCTAGCTGCCGTTGTTTTCGAGTTACAACCATTTGAAAAAGTGCAAGTTTGGACCCTCTAGCTGCCTCCGTTTCCGAGATATTCAAGGTTTTATATTTTCCAGTCGAGGGGTGACTTTGCCTTGAAATTTTCAAGTTTTCTTGCGGGTTTTGTTCCGGAATCCTATTTTTGGTTTTTAGGGCATGGTACAAGCTGCATTTTTAGACCAAAATCAACTCTCTAGCTGCCGTAGTTTTCGAGTTACAGCCATTTGAAAAAGTGCAAGTTTGGACCCTCTAGCTGCCTCCGTTTCCGAGATATTCAAGGTTTTATATTTTCCAGTCGAGGGGTGACTTTGCCTTGAAATTTTCAAGTTTTCTTGCGGGTTTTGTTCCGGAATCCTATTTTTGGTTTTTAGGGCATGGTACAAGCTGCATTTTTAGACCAAAATCAACTCTCTAGCTGCCGTAGTTTTCAAGTTACAGCCATTTGAAAAAGTGCAAGTTTGGACCCTCTAGCTGCCTCCGTTTCCGAGATATTCAAGGTTTTATATTTTCCAGTCGAGGGGTGACTTTGCCTTGAAATTTTCAAGTTTTCTTGCGGTTTTTGTTCCGGAATCATATTTTTGGTTTTTAGGGCATGGTACAAGCTGCATTTGAAGACCCAAATCAACTCTCTAGCTGCCGTAGTTTTCGAGTTGCAGCCATTTGAAAAAGTGCAAGTTTGGACCCTCTAGCTGCCTCCGTTTCCGAGATATTCAAGGTTTTATATTTTCCAGTCGAGGGGTGACTTTGCTTTGAAATTTTCAAGTTTTCTTGCGGGTTTTGTTCCGGAATCCTATTTTTGGTTTTTAGGGCATGGTACAAGCAGCATTTGAAGACCCAAATCAACTCTCTAGCTGCCGCAGTTTTCGAGGTAGGGCCATTTGAAAAAGTGCAAGTTTGGACCCTCTAGCTGCCTCCGTTTCCGAGATATTCAAGGTTTTATATTTTCCAGTCGAGGGGTGACTTTGCCTTGAAATTTTCAAGTTTTCTTGCGTGTTTTGTTCCGGAATCCTATTTTTGGTTTTTAGGGCATGGTACAAGCTGCATTTGAAGACCCAAATCAACTCTCTAGCTGCCGCAGTTTTCGAGGTAGGGCCATTTGAAAAAGTGCAAGTTTGGACCCTCTAGCTGCCTCCGTTTCCGAGATATTCAAGGTTTTATATTTTCCAGTCGAGGGGTGACTTTGCATTGAAATTTTCAAGTTTTCTTGCGGGTTTTGTTCTGGAATCCTATTTTTGGTTTTTAGGGCATGGTACAAGCTGCATTTTTAGACCAAAATCAACTCTCTAGCTGCCGTAGTTTTCAAGTTACAGCCATTTGAAAAAGTGCAAGTTTGGACCCTCTAGCTGCCTCCGTTTCCGAGATATTCAAGGTTTTATATTTTCCAGTCGAGGGGTGACTTTGCATTGAAATTTTCAAGTTTTCTTGCGGGTTTTGTTCCGGAATCCTATTTTTGGTTTTTAGGGCATGGTACAAGCTGCATTTTTAGACCAAAATCAACTCTCTAGCTGCCGTAGTTTTCAAGTTACAGCCATTTGAAAAAGTGCAAGTTTGGACCCTCTAGCTGCCTCCGTTTCCGAGATATTCAAGGTTTTATATTTTCCAGTCGAGGGGTGACTTTGCCTTGAAATTTTCAAGTTTTCTTGCGGGTTTTGTTCCGGAATCCTATTTTTGGTTTTTAGGGCATGGTACAAGCTGCATTTGAAGACCCAAATCAACTCTCTAGCTGCCGTAGTTTTCGAGTTACAGCCATTTGAAAAAGTGCAAGTTTGGACCCTCTAGCTGCCTCCGTTTCCGAGATATTCAAGGTTTTATATTTTCCAGTCGAGGGGTGACTTTGCCTTGAAATTTTCAAGTTTTCTTGCGTGTTTTGTTCCGGAATCCTATTTTTGGTTTTTAGGGCATGGTACAAGCTGCATTTGAAGACCCAAATCAACTCTCTAGCAGCCGTAGTTTTCGAAGTAGGGCCATTTGAAAAAGTGCAAGTTTGGACCCTCTAGCTGCCTCCGTTTCCGAGATATTCAAGGTTTTATATTTTCCAGTCGAGGGGTGACTTTGCCTTGAAATTTTCAAGTTTTCTTGCGGGTTTTGTTCCGGAATCCTATTTTTGATTTTTAGGGCATGGTACATGCTGCATTTTAAGACCCAAATCAACTCTCTAGCTGCCGCAGTTTTCGAGGTAGGGCCATTTGAAAAAGTGCAAGTTTGGACCCTCTAGCTGCCTCCGTTTCCGAGATATTCAAGGTTTTATATTTTCCAGTCGAGGGGTGACTTTGCCTTGAAATTTTCAAGTTTTCTTGCGGGTTTTGTTCCGGAATCCTATTTTTGGTTTTTAGGGCATGGTACAAGCTGCATTTTTAGACCAAAATCAACTCTCTAGCTGCCGTAGTTTTCGAGTTACAGCCATTTGAAAAAGTGCAAGTTTGGACCCTCTAGCTGCCTCCGTTTCCGAGATATTCAAGGTTTTATATTTTCCAGTCGAGGGGTGACTTTGCCTTGAAATTTTCAAGTTTTCTTGCGGGTTTTGTTCCGGAATCCTATTTTTGGTTTTTAGGGCATGGTACAAGCTGCATTTTTAGACCAAAATAACTCTCTAGCTGCCGTAGTTTTCGAGTTACAGCCATTTGAAAAAGTGCAGGTTTGGACCCTCTAGCTGCCTCCGTTTCCGAGATATTCAAGGTTTTATATTTTCCAGTCGAGGGGTGACTTTGCCTTGAAATTTTCAAGTTTTCTTGCGGGTTTTGTTCCGGAATCCTATTTTTGGTTTTTAGGGCATGGTACAAGCTGCATTTTAAGACCAAAATCAACTCTCTAGCTGCCGTAGTTTTCGAGTTACAGCCATTTGAAAAAGTGCAAGTTTGGACCCTCTAGCTGCCTCCGTTTCCGAGATATTCAAGGTTTTATATTTTCCAGTCGAGGGGTGACTTTGCTTTGAAATTTTCAAGTTTTCTTGCGGGTTTTGTTCCGGAATCCTATTTTTGGTTTTTAGGGCATGGTACAAGCTGCATTTGAAGACCCAAATCAACTCTCTAGCTGCCGTAGTTTTCGAGTTACAGCCATTTGAAAAAGTGCAAGTTTGGACCCTCTAGCTGCCTCCGTTTCCGAGATATTCAAGGTTTTATATTTTCCAGTCGAGGGGTGACTTTGCCTTGAAATTTTCAAGTTTTCTTGCGTGTTTTGTTCCGGAATCCTATTTTTGGTTTTTAGGGCATGGTACAAGCTGCATTTGAAGACCCAAATCAACTCTCTAGCAGCCGTAGTTTTCGAAGTAGGGCCATTTGAAAAAGTGCAAGTTTGGACCCTCTAGCTGCCTCCGTTTCCGAGATATTCAAGGTTTTATATTTTCCAGTCGAGGGGTGACTTTGCCTTGAAATTTTCAAGTTTTCTTGCGGGTTTTGTTCCGGAATCCTATTTTTGGTTTTTAGGGCATGGTACAAGCTGCATTTTTAGACCAAAATCAACTCTCTAGCTGCCGTAGTTTTCGAGTTACAGCCATTTGAAAAAGTGCAAGTTTGGACCCTCTAGCTGCCTCCGTTTCCGAGATATTCAAGGTTTTATATTTTCCAGTCGAGGGGTGACTTTGCCTTGAAATTTTCAAGTTTTCTTGCGTGTTTTGTTCCGGAATCCTATTTTTGGTTTTTAGGGCATGGTACAAGCTGCATTTGAAGACCCAAATCAACTCTCTAGCTGCCGCAGTTTTCGAGGTAGGGCCATTTGAAAAAGTGCAAGTTTGGACCCTCTAGCTGCCTCCGTTTCCGAGATATTCAAGGTTTTATATTTTCCAGTCGAGGGGTGACTTTGCATTGAAATTTTCAAGTTTTCTTGCGGGTTTTGTTCCGGAATCCTATTTTTGGTTTTTAGGGCATGGTACAAGCTGCATTTTTAGACCAAAATCAACTCTCTAGCTGCCGTAGTTTTCAAGTTACAGCCATTTGAAAAAGTGCAAGTTTGGACCCTCTAGCTGCCTCCGTTTCCGAGATATTCAAGGTTTTATATTTTCCAGTCGAGGGGTGACTTTGCATTGAAATTTTCAAGTTTTCTTGCGGGTTTTGTTCCGGAATCCTATTTTTGGTTTTTAGGGCATGGTACAAGCTGCATTTTTAGACCAAAATCAACTCTCTAGCTGCCGTAGTTTTCAAGTTACAGCCATTTGAAAAAGTGCAAGTTTGGACCCTCTAGCTGCCTCCGTTTCCGAGATATTCAAGGTTTTATATTTTCCAGTCGAGGGGTGACTTTGCCTTGAAATTTTCAAGTTTTCTTGCGGGTTTTGTTCCGGAATCCTATTTTTGGTTTTTAGGGCATGGTACAAGCTGCATTTGAAGACCCAAATCAACTCTCTAGCTGCCGTAGTTTTCGAGTTACAGCCATTTGAAAAAGTGCAAGTTTGGACCCTCTAGCTGCCTCCGTTTCCGAGATATTCAAGGTTTTATATTTTCCAGTCGAGGGGTGACTTTGCCTTGAAATTTTCAAGTTTTCTTGCGTGTTTTGTTCCGGAATCCTATTTTTGGTTTTTAGGGCATGGTACAAGCTGCATTTGAAGACCCAAATCAACTCTCTAGCAGCCGTAGTTTTCGAAGTAGGGCCATTTGAAAAAGTGCAAGTTTGGACCCTCTAGCTGCCTCCGTTTCCGAGATATTCAAGGTTTTATATTTTCCAGTCGAGGGGTGACTTTGCCTTGAAATTTTCAAGTTTTCTTGCGGGTTTTGTTCCGGAATCCTATTTTTGATTTTTAGGGCATGGTACATGCTGCATTTTAAGACCCAAATCAACTCTCTAGCTGCCGCAGTTTTCGAGGTAGGGCCATTTGAAAAAGTGCAAGTTTGGACCCTCTAGCTGCCTCCGTTTCCGAGATATTCAAGGTTTTATATTTTCCAGTCGAGGGGTGACTTTGCCTTGAAATTTTCAAGTTTTCTTGCGGGTTTTGTTCCGGAATCCTATTTTTGGTTTTTAGGGCATGGTACAAGCTGCATTTGAAGACCCAAATCAACTCTCTAGCAGCCGTAGTTTTCGAAGTAGGGCCATTTGAAAAAGTGCAAGTTTGGACCCTCTAGCTGCCTCCGTTTCCGAGATATTCAAGGTTTTATATTTTCCAGTCGAGGGGTGACTTTGCCTTGAAATTTTCAAGTTTTCTTGCGGGTTTTGTTCCGGAATCCTATTTTTGATTTTTAGGGCATGGTACAAGCTGCATTTTAAGACCCAAATCAACTCTCTAGCTGCCGCAGTTTTCGAGGTAGGGCCATTTGAAAAAGTGCAAGTTTGGACCCTCTAGCTGCCTCCGTTTCCGAGATATTCAAGGTTTTATATTTTCCAGTCGAGGGGTGACTTTGCCTTGAAATTTTCAAGTTTTCTTGCGGGTTTTGTTCCGGAATCCTATTTTTGGTTTTTAGGGCATGGTACAAGCTGCATTTTTAGACCAAAATCAACTCTCTAGCTGCCGTAGTTTTCGAGTTACAGCCATTTGAAAAAGTGCAAGTTTGGACCCTCTAGCTGCCTCCGTTTCCGAGATATTCAAGGTTTTATATTTTCCAGTCGAGGGGTGACTTTGCCTTGAAATTTTCAAGTTTTCTTGCGGGTTTTGTTCCGGAATCCTATTTTTGGTTTTTAGGGCATGGTACAAGCTGCATTTTTAGACCAAAATAACTCTCTAGCTGCCGTAGTTTTCGAGTTACAGCCATTTGAAAAAGTGCAGGTTTGGACCCTCTAGCTGCCTCCGTTTCCGAGATATTCAAGGTTTTATATTTTCCAGTCGAGGGGTGACTTTGCCTTGAAATTTTCAAGTTTTCTTGCGGGTTTTGTTCCGGAATCCTATTTTTGGTTTTTAGGGCATGGTACAAGCTGCATTTTAAGACCAAAATCAACTCTCTAGCTGCCGTAGTTTTCGAGTTACAGCCATTTGAAAAAGTGCAAGTTTGGACCCTCTAGCTGCCTCCGTTTCCGAGATATTCAAGGTTTTATATTTTCCAGTCGAGGGGTGACTTTGCTTTGAAATTTTCAAGTTTTCTTGCGGGTTTTGTTCCGGAATCCTATTTTTGGTTTTTAGGGCATGGTACAAGCTGCATTTGAAGACCCAAATCAACTCTCTAGCTGCCGTAGTTTTCGAGTTACAGCCATTTGAAAAAGTGCAAGTTTGGACCCTCTAGCTGCCTCCGTTTCCGAGATATTCAAGGTTTTATATTTTCCAGTCGAGGGGTGACTTTGCCTTGAAATTTTCAAGTTTTCTTGCGTGTTTTGTTCCGGAATCCTATTTTTGGTTTTTAGGGCATGGTACAAGCTGCATTTGAAGACCCAAATCAACTCTCTAGCAGCCGTAGTTTTCGAAGTAGGGCCATTTGAAAAAGTGCAAGTTTGGACCCTCTAGCTGCCTCCGTTTCCGAGATATTCAAGGTTTTATATTTTCCAGTCGAGGGGTGACTTTGCCTTGAAATTTTCAAGTTTTCTTGCGGGTTTTGTTCCGGAATCCTATTTTTGATTTTTAGGGCATGGTACAAGCTGCATTTTAAGACCCAAATCAACTCTCTAGCTGCCGCAGTTTTCGAGGTAGGGCCATTTGAAAAAGTGCAAGTTTGGACCCTCTAGCTGCCTCCGTTTCCGAGATATTCAAGGTTTTATATTTTCCAGTCGAGGGGTGACTTTGCCTTGAAATTTTCAAGTTTTCTTGCGGGTTTTGTTCCGGAATCCTATTTTTGGTTTTTAGGGCATGGTACAAGCTGCATTTTTAGACCAAAATCAACTCTCTAGCTGCCGTAGTTTTCGAGTTACAGCCATTTGAAAAAGTGCAAGTTTGGACCCTCTAGCTGCCTCCGTTTCCGAGATATTCAAGGTTTTATATTTTCCAGTCGAGGGGTGACTTTGCCTTGAAATTTTCAAGTTTTCTTGCGGGTTTTGTTCCGGAATCCTATTTTTGGTTTTTAGGGCATGGTACAAGCTGCATTTTTAGACCAAAATCAACTCTCTAGCTGCCGTAGTTTTCGAGTTACAGCCATTTGAAAAAGTGCAAGTTTGGACCCTCTAGCTGCCTCCGTTTCCGAGATATTCAAGGTTTTATATTTTCCAGTCGAGGGGTGACTTTGCCTTGAAATTTTCAAGTTTTCTTGCGTGTTTTGTTCCGGAATCCTATTTTTGGTTTTTAGGGCATGGTACAAGCTGCATTTGAAGACCCAAATCAACTCTCTAGCTGCCGTAGTTTTCGAGTTACAGCCATTTGAAAAAGTGCAAGTTTGGACCCTCTAGCTGCCTCCGTTTCCGAGATATTCAAGGTTTTATATTTTCCAGTCGAGGGGTGACTTTGCCTTGAAATTTTCAAGTTTTCTTGCGGGTTTTGTTCCGGAATCCTATTTTTGATTTTTAGGGCATGGTACAAGCTGCATTTTAAGACCCAAATCAACTCTCTAGCTGCCGCAGTTTTCGAGGTAGGGCCATTTGAAAAAGTGCAAGTTTGGACCCTCTAGCTGCCTCCGTTTCCGAGATATTCAAGGTTTTATATTTTCCAGTCGAGGGGTGACTTTGCCTTGAAATTTTCAAGTTTTCTTGCGGGTTTTGTTCCGGAATCCTATTTTTGGTTTTTAGGGCATGGTACAAGCTGCATTTTTAGACCAAAATCAACTCTCTAGCTGCCGTAGTTTTCGAGTTACAGCCATTTGAAAAAGTGCAAGTTTGGACCCTCTAGCTGCCTCCGTTTCCGAGATATTCAAGGTTTTATATTTTCCAGTCGAGGGGTGACTTTGCCTTGAAATTTTCAAGTTTTCTTGCGGGTTTTGTTCCGGAATCCTATTTTTGGTTTTTAGGGCATGGTACAAGCTGCATTTTTAGACCAAAATCAACTCTCTAGCTGCCGTAGTTTTCGAGTTACAGCCATTTGAAAAAGTGCAAGTTTGGACCCTCTAGCTGCCTCCGTTTCCGAGATATTCAAGGTTTTATATTTTCCAGTCGAGGGGTGACTTTGCCTTGAAATTTTCAAGTTTTCTTGCGTGTTTTGTTCCGGAATCCTATTTTTGGTTTTTAGGGCATGGTACAAGCTGCATTTGAAGACCCAAATCAACTCTCTAGCTGCCGCAGTTTTCGAGGTAGGGCCATTTGAAAAAGTGCAAGTTTGGACCCTCTAGCTGCCTCCGTTTCCGAGATATTCAAGGTTTTATATTTTCCAGTCGAGGGGTGACTTTGCATTGAAATTTTCAAGTTTTCTTGCGGGTTTTGTTCCGGAATCCTATTTTTGGTTTTTAGGGCATGGTACAAGCTGCATTTTTAGACCAAAATCAACTCTCTAGCTGCCGTAGTTTTCAAGTTACAGCCATTTGAAAAAGTGCAAGTTTGGACCCTCTAGCTGCCTCCGTTTCCGAGATATTCAAGGTTTTATATTTTCCAGTCGAGGGGTGACTTTGCTTTGAAATTTTCAAGTTTTCTTGCGGGTTTTGTTCCGGAATCCTATTTTTGGTTTTTAGGGCATGGTACAAGCTGCATTTGAAGACCCAAATCAACTCTCTAGCTGCCGTAGTTTTCGAGTTACAGCCATTTGAAAAAGTGCAAGTTTGGACCCTCTAGCTGCCTCCGTTTCCGAGATATTCAAGGTTTTATATTTTCCAGTCGAGGGGTGACTTTGCCTTGAAATTTTCAAGTTTTCTTGCGTGTTTTGTTCCGGAATCCTATTTTTGGTTTTTAGGGCATGGTACAAGCTGCATTTGAAGACCCAAATCAACTCTCTAGCAGCCGTAGTTTTCGAAGTAGGGCCATTTGAAAAAGTGCAAGTTTGGACCCTCTAGCTGCCTCCGTTTCCGAGATATTCAAGGTTTTATATTTTCCAGTCGAGGGGTGACTTTGCCTTGAAATTTTCAAGTTTTCTTGCGGGTTTTGTTCCGGAATCCTATTTTTGATTTTTAGGGCATGGTACAAGCTGCATTTTAAGACCCAAATCAACTCTCTAGCTGCCGCAGTTTTCGAGGTAGGGCCATTTGAAAAAGTGCAAGTTTGGACCCTCTAGCTGCCTCCGTTTCCGAGATATTCAAGGTTTTATATTTTCCAGTCGAGGGGTGACTTTGCCTTGAAATTTTCAAGTTTTCTTGCGGGTTTTGTTCCGGAATCCTATTTTTGGTTTTTAGGGCATGGTACAAGCTGCATTTTTAGACCAAAATCAACTCTCTAGCTGCCGTAGTTTTCGAGTTACAGCCATTTGAAAAAGTGCAAGTTTGGACCCTCTAGCTGCCTCCGTTTCCGAGATATTCAAGGTTTTATATTTTCCAGTCGAGGGGTGACTTTGCCTTGAAATTTTCAAGTTTTCTTGCGGGTTTTGTTCCGGAATCCTATTTTTGGTTTTTAGGGCATGGTACAAGCTGCATTTTTAGACCAAAATCAACTCTCTAGCTGCCGTAGTTTTCGAGTTACAGCCATTTGAAAAAGTGCAAGTTTGGACCCTCTAGCTGCCTCCGTTTCCGAGATATTCAAGGTTTTATATTTTCCAGTCGAGGGGTGACTTTGCCTTGAAATTTTCAAGTTTTCTTGCGTGTTTTGTTCCGGAATCCTATTTTTGGTTTTTAGGGCATGGTACAAGCTGCATTTGAAGACCCAAATCAACTCTCTAGCTGCCGCAGTTTTCGAGGTAGGGCCATTTGAAAAAGTGCAAGTTTGGACCCTCTAGCTGCCTCCGTTTCCGAGATATTCAAGGTTTTATATTTTCCAGTCGAGGGGTGACTTTGCATTGAAATTTTCAAGTTTTCTTGCGGGTTTTGTTCCGGAATCCTATTTTTGGTTTTTAGGGCATGGTACAAGCTGCATTTTTAGACCAAAATCAACTCTCTAGCTGCCGTAGTTTTCAAGTTACAGCCATTTGAAAAAGTGCAAGTTTGGACCCTCTAGCTGCCTCCGTTTCCGAGATATTCAAGGTTTTATATTTTCCAGTCGAGGGGTGACTTTGCCTTGAAATTTTCAAGTTTTCTTGCGGGTTTTGTTCCGGAATCCTATTTTTGGTTTTTAGGGCATGGTACAAGCTGCATTTGAAGACCCAAATCAACTCTCTAGCTGCCGTAGTTTTCGAGTTACAGCCATTTGAAAAAGTGCAAGTTTGGACCCTCTAGCTGCCTCCGTTTCCGAGATATTCAAGGTTTTATATTTTCCAGTCGAGGGGTGACTTTGCCTTGAAATTTTCAAGTTTTCTTGCGTGTTTTGTTCCGGAATCCTATTTTTGGTTTTTAGGGCATGGTACAAGCTGCATTTGAAGACCCAAATCAACTCTCTAGCAGCCGTAGTTTTCGAAGTAGGGCCATTTGAAAAAGTGCAAGTTTGGACCCTCTAGCTGCCTCCGTTTCCGAGATATTCAAGGTTTTATATTTTCCAGTCGAGGGGTGACTTTGCCTTGAAATTTTCAAGTTTTCTTGCGGGTTTTGTTCCGGAATCCTATTTTTGATTTTTAGGGCATGGTACATGCTGCATTTTAAGACCCAAATCAACTCTCTAGCTGCCGCAGTTTTCGAGGTAGGGCCATTTGAAAAAGTGCAAGTTTGGACCCTCTAGCTGCCTCCGTTTCCGAGATATTCAAGGTTTTATATTTTCCAGTCGAGGGGTGACTTTGCCTTGAAATTTTCAAGTTTTCTTGCGGGTTTTGTTCCGGAATCCTATTTTTGGTTTTTAGGGCATGGTACAAGCTGCATTTTTAGACCAAAATCAACTCTCTAGCTGCCGTAGTTTTCGAGTTACAGCCATTTGAAAAAGTGCAAGTTTGGACCCTCTAGCTGCCTCCGTTTCCGAGATATTCAAGGTTTTATATTTTCCAGTCGAGGGGTGACTTTGCCTTGAAATTTTCAAGTTTTCTTGCGGGTTTTGTTCCGGAATCCTATTTTTGGTTTTTAGGGCATGGTACAAGCTGCATTTTTAGACCAAAATAACTCTCTAGCTGCCGTAGTTTTCGAGTTACAGCCATTTGAAAAAGTGCAGGTTTGGACCCTCTAGCTGCCTCCGTTTCCGAGATATTCAAGGTTTTATATTTTCCAGTCGAGGGGTGACTTTGCCTTGAAATTTTCAAGTTTTCTTGCGGGTTTTGTTCCGGAATCCTATTTTTGGTTTTTAGGGCATGGTACAAGCTGCATTTTAAGACCAAAATCAACTCTCTAGCTGCCGTAGTTTTCGAGTTACAGCCATTTGAAAAAGTGCAAGTTTGGACCCTCTAGCTGCCTCCGTTTCCGAGATATTCAAGGTTTTATATTTTCCAGTCGAGGGGTGACTTTGCTTTGAAATTTTCAAGTTTTCTTGCGGGTTTTGTTCCGGAATCCTATTTTTGGTTTTTAGGGCATGGTACAAGCTGCATTTGAAGACCCAAATCAACTCTCTAGCTGCCGTAGTTTTCGAGTTACAGCCATTTGAAAAAGTGCAAGTTTGGACCCTCTAGCTGCCTCCGTTTCCGAGATATTCAAGGTTTTATATTTTCCAGTCGAGGGGTGACTTTGCCTTGAAATTTTCAAGTTTTCTTGCGTGTTTTGTTCCGGAATCCTATTTTTGGTTTTTAGGGCATGGTACAAGCTGCATTTGAAGACCCAAATCAACTCTCTAGCAGCCGTAGTTTTCGAAGTAGGGCCATTTGAAAAAGTGCAAGTTTGGACCCTCTAGCTGCCTCCGTTTCCGAGATATTCAAGGTTTTATATTTTCCAGTCGAGGGGTGACTTTGCCTTGAAATTTTCAAGTTTTCTTGCGGGTTTTGTTCCGGAATCCTATTTTTGATTTTTAGGGCATGGTACAAGCTGCATTTTAAGACCCAAATCAACTCTCTAGCTGCCGCAGTTTTCGAGGTAGGGCCATTTGAAAAAGTGCAAGTTTGGACCCTCTAGCTGCCTCCGTTTCCGAGATATTCAAGGTTTTATATTTTCCAGTCGAGGGGTGACTTTGCCTTGAAATTTTCAAGTTTTCTTGCGGGTTTTGTTCCGGAATCCTATTTTTGGTTTTTAGGGCATGGTACAAGCTGCATTTTTAGACCAAAATCAACTCTCTAGCTGCCGTAGTTTTCGAGTTACAGCCATTTGAAAAAGTGCAAGTTTGGACCCTCTAGCTGCCTCCGTTTCCGAGATATTCAAGGTTTTATATTTTCCAGTCGAGGGGTGACTTTGCCTTGAAATTTTCAAGTTTTCTTGCGGGTTTTGTTCCGGAATCCTATTTTTGGTTTTTAGGGCATGGTACAAGCTGCATTTTTAGACCAAAATAACTCTCTAGCTGCCGTAGTTTTCGAGTTACAGCCATTTGAAAAAGTGCAGGTTTGGACCCTCTAGCTGCCTCCGTTTCCGAGATATTCAAGGTTTTATATTTTCCAGTCGAGGGGTGACTTTGCCTTGAAATTTTCAAGTTTTCTTGCGTGTTTTGTTCCGGAATCCTATTTTTGGTTTTTAGGGCATGGTACAAGCTGCATTTGAAGACCCAAATCAACTCTCTAGCTGCCGCAGTTTTCGAGGTAGGGCCATTTGAAAAAGTGCAAGCTTGGACCCTCTAGCTGCCTCCGTTTCCGAGATATTCAAGGTTTTATATTTTCCAGTCGAGGGGTGACTTTGCCTTGAAATTTTCAAGTTTTCTTGCGTGTTTTGTTCCGGAATCCTATTTTTGGTTTTTAGGGCATGGTACAAGCTGCATTTGAAGACCCAAATCAACTCTCTAGCTGCCGCAGTTTTCGAGGTAGGGCCATTTGAAAAAGTGCAAGCTTGGACCCTCTAGCTGCCTCCGTTTCCGAGATATTCAAGGTCTTATATTTTCCAGTCGAGGGGTGACTTTGCCTTGAAATTTTCAAGTTTTCTTGCGGGTTTTGTTCCGGAATCCTATTTTTGGTTTTTAGGGCATGGTACAAGCTGCATTTTTAGACCAAAATCAACTCTCTAGCTGCCGTAGTTTTCAAGTTACAGCCATTTGAAAAAGTGCAAGTTTGGACCCTCTAGCTGCCTCCGTTTCCGAGATATTCAAGGTTTTATATTTTCCAGTCGAGGGGTGACTTTGCTTTGAAATTTTCAAGTTTTCTTGCGGGTTTTGTTCCGGAATCCTATTTTTGGTTTTTAGGGCATGGTACAAGCAGCATTTGAAGACCCAAATCAACTCTCTAGCTGCCGCAGTTTTCGAGGTAGGGCCATTTGAAAAAGTGCAAGTTTGGACCCTCTAGCTGCCTCCGTTTCCGAGATATTCAAGGTCTTATATTTTCCAGTCGAGGGGTGACTTTGCCTTGAAATTTTCAAGTTTTCTTGCGGGTTTTGTTCCGGAATCCTATTTTTGGTTTTTAGGGCATGGTACAAGCTGCATTTGAAGACCCAAATCAACTCTCTAGCAGCCGTAGTTTTCGAAGTAGGGCCATTTGAAAAAGTGCAAGTTTGGACCCTCTAGCTGCCTCCGTTTCCGAGATATTCAAGGTTTTATATTTTCCAGTCGAGGGGTGACTTTGCCTTGAAATTTTCAAGTTTTCTTGCGTGTTTTGTTCCGGAATCCTATTTTTGGTTTTTAGGGCATGGTACAAGCTGCATTTGAAGACCCAAATCAACTCTCTAGCAGCCGTAGTTTTCGAAGTAGGGCCATTTGAAAAAGTGCAAGTTTGGACCCTCTAGCTGCCTCCGTTTCCGAGATATTCAAGGTTTTATATTTTCCAGTCGAGGGGTGACTTTGCCTTGAAATTTTCAAGTTTTCTTGCGTGTTTTGTTCCGGAATCCTATTTTTGGTTTTTAGGGCATGGTACAAGCTGCATTTGAAGACCCAAATCAACTCTCTAGCAGCCGTAGTTTTCGAGTTACAGCCATTTGAAAAAGTGCAAGTTTGGACCCTCTAGCTGCCTCCGTTTCCGAGATATTCAAGGTTTTATATTTTCCAGTCGAGGGGTGACTTTGCTTTGAAATTTTCAAGTTTTCTTGCGGGTTTTGTCCCGGAATCCTATTTTTGGTTTTTAGGGCATGGTACAAGCTGCATTTGAAGACCCAAATCAACTCTCTAGCTGCCGCAGTTTTCGAGGTAGGGCCATTTGAAAAAGTGCAAGCTTGGACCCTCTAGCTGCCTCCGTTTCCGAGATATTCAAGGTTTTATATTTTCCAGTCGAGGGGTGACTTTGCCTTGAAATTTTCAAGTTTTCTTGCGTGTTTTGTTCCGGAATCCTATTTTTGGTTTTTAGGGCATGGTACAAGCTGCATTTGAAGACCCAAATCAACTCTCTAGCTGCCGCAGTTTTCGAGGTAGGGCCATTTGAAAAAGTGCAAGCTTGGACCCTCTAGCTGCCTCCGTTTCCGAGATATTCAAGGTCTTATATTTTCCAGTCGAGGGGTGACTTTGCCTTGAAATTTTCAAGTTTTCTTGCGGGTTTTGTTCCGGAATCCTATTTTTGGTTTTTAGGGCATGGTACAAGCTGCATTTTTAGACCAAAATCAACTCTCTAGCTGCCGTAGTTTTCAAGTTACAGCCATTTGAAAAAGTGCAAGTTTGGACCCTCTAGCTGCCTCCGTTTCCGAGATATTCAAGGTTTTATATTTTCCAGTCGAGGGGTGACTTTGCTTTGAAATTTTCAAGTTTTCTTGCGGGTTTTGTTCCGGAATCCTATTTTTGGTTTTTAGGGCATGGTACAAGCAGCATTTGAAGACCCAAATCAACTCTCTAGCTGCCGCAGTTTTCGAGGTAGGGCCATTTGAAAAAGTGCAAGTTTGGACCCTCTAGCTGCCTCCGTTTCCGAGATATTCAAGGTCTTATATTTTCCAGTCGAGGGGTGACTTTGCCTTGAAATTTTCAAGTTTTCTTGCGGGTTTTGTTCCGGAATCCTATTTTTGGTTTTTAGGGCATGGTACAAGCTGCATTTTTAGACCAAAATCAACTCTCTAGCTGCCGTAGTTTTCGAGTTACAGCCATTTGAAAAAGTGCAAGTTTGGACCCTCTAGCTGCCTCCGTTTCCGAGATATTCAAGGTTTTATATTTTCCAGTCGAGGGGTGACTTTGCCTTGAAATTTTCAAGTTTTCTTGCGGATTTTGTTCCGGAATCCTATTTTTGGTTTTTAGGGCATGGTACAAGCTGCATTTTTAGACCAAAATCAACTCTCTAGCTGCCGTAGTTTTCGAGTTACAGCCATTTGAAAAGTGCAAGTTTGGACCCTCTAGCTGCCTCCGTTTCCGAGATATTCAAGGTTTTATATTTTCCAGTCGAGGGGTGACTTTGCCTTGAAATTTTCAAGTTTTCTTGCGGGTTTTGTTCCGGAATCCTATTTTTGGTTTTTAGGGCATGGTACAAGCTGCATTTTTAGACCAAAATAACTCTCTAGCTGCCGTAGTTTTCGAGTTACAGCCATTTGAAAAAGTGCAGGTTTGGACCCTCTAGCTGCCTCCGTTTCCGAGATATTCAAGGTTTTATATTTTCCAGTCGAGGGGTGACTTTGCCTTGAAATTTTCAAGTTTTCTTGCGTGTTTTGTTCCGGAATCCTATTTTTGGTTTTTAGGGCATGGTACAAGCTGCATTTGAAGACCCAAATCAACTCTCTAGCAGCCGTAGTTTTCGAAGTAGGGCCATTTGAAAAAGTGCAAGTTTGGACCCTCTAGCTGCCTCCGTTTCCGAGATATTCAAGGTTTTATATTTTCCAGTCGAGGGGTGACTTTGCCTTGAAATTTTCAAGTTTTCTTGCGTGTTTTGTTCCGGAATCCTATTTTTGGTTTTTAGGGCATGGTACAAGCTGCATTTGAAGACCCAAATCAACTCTCTAGCAGCCGTAGTTTTCGAAGTAGGGCCATTTGAAAAAGTGCAAGTTTGGACCCTCTAGCTGCCTCCGTTTCCGAGATATTCAAGGTTTTATATTTTCCAGTCGAGGGGTGACTTTGCCTTGAAATTTTCAAGTTTTCTTGCGTGTTTTGTTCCGGAATCCTATTTTTGGTTTTTAGGGCATGGTACAAGCTGCATTTGAAGACCCAAATCAACTCTCTAGCAGCCGTAGTTTTCGAAGTAGGGCCATTTGAAAAAGTGCAAGTTTGGACCCTCTAGCTGCCTCCGTTTCCGAGATATTCAAGGTTTTATATTTTCCAGTCGAGGGGTGACTTTGCCTTGAAATTTTCAAGTTTTCTTGCGTGTTTTGTTCCGGAATCCTATTTTTGGTTTTTAGGGCATGGTACAAGCTGCATTTGAAGACCCAAATCAACTCTCTAGCAGCCGTAGTTTTCGAAGTAGGGCCATTTGAAAAAGTGCAAGTTTGGACCCTCTAGCTGCCTCCGTTTCCGAGATATTCAAGGTTTTATATTTTCCAGTCGAGGGGTGACTTTGCCTTGAAATTTTCAAGTTTTCTTGCGTGTTTTGTTCCGGAATCCTATTTTTGGTTTTTAGGGCATGGTACAAGCTGCATTTGAAGACCCAAATCAACTCTCTAGCAGCCGTAGTTTTCGAAGTAGGGCCATTTGAAAAAGTGCAAGTTTGGACCCTCTAGCTGCCTCCGTTTCCGAGATATTCAAGGTTTTATATTTTCCAGTCGAGGGGTGACTTTGCCTTGAAATTTTCAAGTTTTCTTGCGGGTTTTGTTCCGGAATCCTATTTTTGGTTTTTAGGGCATGGTACAAGCTGCATTTGAAGACCCAAATCAACTCTCTAGCTGCCGTAGTTTTCGAGTTACAGCCATTTGAAAAAGTGCAAGTTTGGACCCTCTAGCTGCCTCCGTTTCCGAGATATTCAAGGTTTTATATTTTCCAGTCGAGGGGTGACTTTGCCTTGAAATTTTCAAGTTTTCTTGCGTGTTTTGTTCCGGAATCCTATTTTTGGTTTTTAGGGCATGGTACAAGCTGCATTTGAAGACCCAAATCAACTCTCTAGCAGCCGTAGTTTTCGAAGTAGGGCCATTTGAAAAAGTGCAAGTTTGGACCCTCTAGCTGCCTCCGTTTCCGAGATATTCAAGGTTTTATATTTTCCAGTCGAGGGGTGACTTTGCCTTGAAATTTTCAAGTTTTCTTGCGGGTTTTGTTCCGGAATCCTATTTTTGATTTTTAGGGCATGGTACAAGCTGCATTTTAAGACCCAAATCAACTCTCTAGCTGCCGCAGTTTTCGAGGTAGGGCCATTTGAAAAAGTGCAAGTTTGGACCCTCTAGCTGCCTCCGTTTCCGAGATATTCAAGGTTTTATATTTTCCAGTCGAGGGGTGACTTTGCCTTGAAATTTTCAAGTTTTCTTGCGGGTTTTGTTCCGGAATCCTATTTTTGGTTTTTAGGGCATGGTACAAGCTGCATTTTTAGACCAAAATCAACTCTCTAGCTGCCGTAGTTTTCGAGTTACAGCCATTTGAAAAAGTGCAAGTTTGGACCCTCTAGCTGCCTCCGTTTCCGAGATATTCAAGGTTTTATATTTTCCAGTCGAGGGGTGACTTTGCCTTGAAATTTTCAAGTTTTCTTGCGGGTTTTGTTCCGGAATCCTATTTTTGGTTTTTAGTGCATGGTACAAGCTGCATTTTTAGACCAAAATAACTCTCTAGCTGCCGTAGTTTTCGAGTTACAGCCATTTGAAAAAGTGCAGGTTTGGACCCTCTAGCTGCCTCCGTTTCCGAGATATTCAAGGTTTTATATTTTCCAGTCGAGGGGTGACTTTGCCTTGAAATTTTCAAGTTTTCTTGCGGGTTTTGTTCCGGAATCTTATTTTTGGTTTTTAGGGCATGGTACAAGCTGCATTTTAAGACCAAAATCAACTCTCTAGCTGCCGTAGTTTTCGAGTTACAGCCATTTGAAAAAGTGCAAGTTTGGACCCTCTAGCTGCCTCCGTTTCCGAGATATTCAAGGTTTTATATTTTCCAGTCGAGGGGTGACTTTGCCTTGAAATTTTCAAGTTTTCTTGCGTGTTTTGTTCCGGAATCCTATTTTTGGTTTTTAGGGCATGGTACAAGCTGCATTTGAAGACCCAAATCAACTCTCTAGCTGCCGCAGTTTTCGAGGTAGGGCCATTTGAAAAAGTGCAAGCTTGGACCCTCTAGCTGCCTCCGTTTCCGAGATATTCAAGGTTTTATATTTTCCAGTCGAGGGGTGACTTTGCCTTGAAATTTTCAAGTTTTCTTGCGTGTTTTGTTCCGGAATCCTATTTTTGGTTTTTAGGGCATGGTACAAGCTGCATTTTTAGACCAAAATCAACTCTCTAGCTGCCGCAGTTTTCGAGTTGCAGCCATTTGAAAAAGTGCAAGTTTGGACCCTCTAGCTGCCTCCGTTTCCGAGATATTCAAGGTTTTATATTTTCCAGTCGAGGGGTGACTTTGCCTTGAAATTTTCAAGTTTTCTTGCGGGTTTTGTTCCGGAATCCTATTTTTGGTATTTAGGGCATGGTACAAGCTGCATTTTTAGACCAAAATCAACTCTCTAGCTGCCGTTGTTTTCGAGTTACAACCATTTGAAAAAGTGCAAGTTTGGACCCTCTAGCTGCCTCCGTTTCCGAGATATTCAAGGTTTTATATTTTCCAGTCGAGGGGTGACTTTGCCTTGAAATTTTCAAGTTTTCTTGCGGGTTTTGTTCCGGAATCCTATTTTTGGTTTTTAGGGCATGGTACAAGCTGCATTTTTAGACCAAAATCAACTCTCTAGCTGCCGTAGTTTTCGAGTTACAGCCATTTGAAAAAGTGCAAGTTTGGACCCTCTAGCTGCCTCCGTTTCCGAGATATTCAAGGTTTTATATTTTCCAGTCGAGGGGTGACTTTGCCTTGAAATTTTCAAGTTTTCTTGCGGGTTTTGTTCCGGAATCCTATTTTTGGTTTTTAGGGCATGGTACAAGCTGCATTTTTAGACCAAAATCAACTCTCTAGCTGCCGTAGTTTTCAAGTTACAGCCATTTGAAAAAGTGCAAGTTTGGACCCTCTAGCTGCCTCCGTTTCCGAGATATTCAAGGTTTTATATTTTCCAGTCGAGGGGTGACTTTGCTTTGAAATTTTCAAGTTTTCTTGCGGGTTTTGTCCCGGAATCCTATTTTTGGTTTTTAGGGCATGGTACAAGCAGCATTTGAAGACCCAAATCAACTCTCTAGCTGCCGCAGTTTTCGAGGTAGGGCCATTTGAAAAAGTGCAAGTTTGGACCCTCTAGCTGCCTCCGTTTCCGAGATATTCAAGGTCTTATATTTTCCAGTCGAGGGGTGACTTTGCCTTGAAATTTTCAAGTTTTCTTGCGGGTTTTGTTCCGGAATCCTATTTTTGGTTTTTAAAGCATGGTACAAGCTGCATTTTTAGACCAAAATCAACTCTCTAGCTGCCGTAGTTTTCGAGTTACAGCCATTTGAAAAAGTGCAAGTTTGGACCCTCTAGCTGCCTCCGTTTCCGAGATATTCAAGGTTTTATATTTTCCAGTCGAGGGGTGACTTTGCCTTGAAATTTTCAAGTTTTCTTGCGGGTTTTGTTCCGGAATCCTATTTTTGGTTTTTAGGGCATGGTACAAGCTGCATTTTTAGACCAAAATCAACTCTCTAGCTGCCGTAGTTTTCGAGTTACAGCCATTTGAAAAGTGCAAGTTTGGACCCTCTAGCTGCCTCCGTTTCCGAGATATTCAAGGTTTTATATTTTCCAGTCGAGGGGTGACTTTGCCTTGAAATTTTCAAGTTTTCTTGCGGATTTTGTTCCGGAATCCTATTTTTGGTTTTTAGGGCATGGTACAAGCTGCATTTTTAGACCAAAATCAACTCTCTAGCTGCCGTAGTTTTCGAGTTACAGCCATTTGAAAAGTGCAAGTTTGGACCCTCTAGCTGCCTCCGTTTCCGAGATATTCAAGGTTTTATATTTTCCAGTCGAGGGGTGACTTTGCCTTGAAATTTTCAAGTTTTCTTGCGGGTTTTGTTCCGGAATCCTATTTTTGGTTTTTAGGGCATGGTACAAGCTGCATTTTTAGACCAAAATCAACTCTCTAGCTGCCGTAGTTTTCGAGTTACAGCCATTTGAAAAAGTGCAAGTTTGGACCCTCTAGCTGCCTCCGTTTCCGAGATATTCAAGGTTTTATATTTTCCAGTCGAGGGGTGACTTTGCCTTGAAATTTTCAAGTTTTCTTGCGGGTTTTGTTCCGGAATCCTATTTTTGGTTTTTAGGGCATGGTACAAGCTGCATTTTTAGACCAAAATCAACTCTCTAGCTGCCGTAGTTTTCGAGTTACAGCCATTTGAAAAGTGCAAGTTTGGACCCTCTAGCTGCCTCCGTTTCCGAGATATTCAAGGTTTTATATTTTCCAGTCGAGGGGTGACTTTGCCTTGAAATTTTCAAGTTTTCTTGCGGATTTTGTTCCGGAATCCTATTTTTGGTTTTTAGGGCATGGTACAAGCTGCATTTTTAGACCAAAATCAACTCTCTAGCTGCCGTAGTTTTCGAGTTACAGCCATTTGAAAAGTGCAAGTTTGGACCCTCTAGCTGCCTCCGTTTCCGAGATATTCAAGGTTTTATATTTTCCAGTCGAGGGGTGACTTTGCCTTGAAATTTTCAAGTTTTCTTGCGGGTTTTGTTCCGGAATCCTATTTTTGGTTTTTAGGGCATGGTACAAGCTGCATTTTTAGACCAAAATCAACTCTCTAGCTGCCGTAGTTTTCGAGTTACAGCCATTTGAAAAAGTGCAAGTTTGGACCCTCTAGCTGCCTCCGTTTCCGAGATATTCAAGGTTTTATATTTTCCAGTCGAGGGGTGACTTTGCCTTGAAATTTTCAAGTTTTCTTGCGGGTTTTGTTCCGGAATCCTATTTTTGGTTTTTAGGGCATGGTACAAGCTGCATTTTTAGACCAAAATCAACTCTCTAGCTGCCGTAGTTTTCAAGTTACAGCCATTTGAAAAAGTGCAAGTTTGGACCCTCTAGCTGCCTCCGTTTCCGAGATATTCAAGGTTTTATATTTTCCAGTCGAGGGGTGACTTTGCTTTGAAATTTTCAAGTTTTCTTGCGGGTTTTGTCCCGGAATCCTATTTTTGGTTTTTAGGGCATGGTACAAGCAGCATTTGAAGACCCAAATCAACTCTCTAGCTGCCGCAGTTTTCGAGGTAGGGCCATTTGAAAAAGTGCAAGTTTGGACCCTCTAGCTGCCTCCGTTTCCGAGATATTCAAGGTCTTATATTTTCCAGTCGAGGGGTGACTTTGCCTTGAAATTTTCAAGTTTTCTTGCGGGTTTTGTTCCGGAATCCTATTTTTGGTTTTTAAAGCATGGTACAAGCTGCATTTTTAGACCAAAATCAACTCTCTAGCTGCCGTAGTTTTCGAGTTACAGCCATTTGAAAAAGTGCAAGTTGGGACCCTCTAGCTGCCTCCGTTTCCGAGATATTCAAGGTTTTATATTTTCCAGTCGAGGGGTGACTTTGCCTTGAAATTTTCAAGTTTTCTTGCGGGTTTTGTTCCGGAATCCTATTTTTGGTTTTTAGGGCATGGTACAAGCTGCATTTTTAGACCAAAATCAACTCTCTAGCTGCCGTAGTTTTCGAGTTACAGCCATTTGAAAAAGTGCAGGTTTGGACCCTCTAGCTGCCTCCGTTTCCGAGATATTCAAGGTTTTATATTTTCCAGTCGAGGGGTGACTTTGCCTTGAAATTTTCAAGTTTTCTTGCGGGTTTTGTTCCGGAATCTTATTTTTGGTTTTTAGGGCATGGTACAAGCTGCATTTTAAGACCAAAATCAACTCTCTAGCTGCCGTAGTTTTCGAGTTACAGCCATTTGAAAAAGTGCAAGTTTGGACCCTCTAGCTGCCTCCGTTTCCGAGATATTCAAGGTTTTATATTTTCCAGTCGAGGGGTGACTTTGCCTTGAAATTTTCAAGTTTTCTTGCGGGTTTTGTTCCGGAATCCTATTTTTGGTTTTTAGGGCATGGTACAAGCTGCATTTGAAGACCCAAATCAACTCTCTAGCTGCCGTAGTTTTCGAGTTACAGCCATTTGAAAAAGTGCAAGTTTAGACCCTCTAGCTGCCTCCGTTTCCGAGATATTCAAGGTTTTATATTTTCCAGTCGAGGGGTGACTTTGCCTTGAAATTTTCAAGTTTTCTTGCGTGTTTTGTTCCGGAATCCTATTTTTGGTTTTTAGGGCATGGTACAAGCTGCATTTGAAGACCCAAATCAACTCTGTAGCAGCCGTAGTTTTCGAAGTAGGGCCATTTGAAAAAGTGCAAGTTTGGACCCTCTAGCTGCCTCCGTTTCCGAGATATTCAAGGTTTTATATTTTCCAGTCGAGGGGTGACTTTGCCTTGAAATTTTCAAGTTTTCTTGCGGGTTTTGTTCCGGAATCCTATTTTTGATTTTTAGGGCATGGTACAAGCTGCATTTTAAGACCCAAATCAACTCTCTAGCTGCCGCAGTTTTCGAGGTAGGGCCATTTGAAAAAGTGCAAGTTTGGACCCTCTAGCTGCCTCCGTTTCCGAGATATTCAAGGTTTTATATTTTCCAGTCGAGGGGTGACTTTGCCTTGAAATTTTCAAGTTTTCTTGCGGGTTTTGTTCCGGAATCCTATTTTTGGTTTTTAGGGCATGGTACAAGCTGCATTTTTAGACCAAAATCAACTCTCTAGCTGCCGTAGTTTTCGAGTTACAGCCATTTGAAAAAGTGCAAGTTTGGACCCTCTAGCTGCCTCCGTTTCCGAGATATTCAAGGTTTTATATTTTCCAGTCGAGGGGTGACTTTGCCTTGAAATTTTCAAGTTTTCTTGCGGGTTTTGTTCCGGAATCCTATTTTTGGTTTTTAGGGCATGGTACAAGCTGCATTTTTAGACCAAAATAACTCTCTAGCTGCCGTAGTTTTCGAGTTACAGCCATTTGAAAAAGTGCAGGTTTGGACCCTCTAGCTGCCTCCGTTTCCGAGATATTCAAGGTTTTATATTTTCCAGTCGAGGGGTGACTTTGCCTTGAAATTTTCAAGTTTTCTTGCGGGTTTTGTTCCGGAATCCTATTTTTGGTTTTTAGGGCATGGTACAAGCTGAATTTTTAGACCAAAATCAACTCTCTAGCTGCCGTAGTTTTCGAGTTACAGCCATTTGAAAAAGTGCAAGTTTGGACCCTCTAGCTGCCTCCGTTTCCGAGATATTCAAGGTTTTATATTTTCCAGTCGAGGGGTGACTTTGCCTTGAAATTTTCAAGTTTTCTTGCGGGTTTTGTTCCGGAATCCTATTTTTGGTTTTTAGGGCATGGTACAAGCTGCATTTTTAGACCAAAATCAACTCTCTAGCTGCCGTAGTTTTCAAGTTACAGCCATTTGAAAAAGTGCAAGTTTGGACCCTCTAGCTGCCTCCGTTTCCGAGATATTCAAGGTTTTATATTTTCCAGTCGAGGGGTGACTTTGCCTTGAAATTTTCAAGTTTTCTTGCGGATTTTGTTCCGGAATCCTATTTTTGGTTTTTAGGGCATGGTACAAGCTGCATTTTTAGACCAAAATCAACTCTCTAGCTGCCGTAGTTTTCGAGTTACAGCCATTTGAAAAGTGCAAGTTTGGACCCTCTAGCTGCCTCCGTTTCCGAGATATTCAAGGTTTTATATTTTCCAGTCGAGGGGTGACTTTGCCTTGAAATTTTCAAGTTTTCTTGCGGGTTTTGTTCCGGAATCCTATTTTTGGTTTTTAGGGCATGGTACAAGCTGCATTTTTAGACCAAAATCAACTCTCTAGCTGCCGTAGTTTTCGAGTTACAGCCATTTGAAAAAGTGCAAGTTTGGACCCTCTAGCTGCCTCCGTTTCCGAGATATTCAAGGTTTTATATTTTCCAGTCGAGGGGTGACTTTGCCTTGAAATTTTCAAGTTTTCTTGCGGGTTTTGTTCCGGAATCCTATTTTTGGTTTTTAGGGCATGGTACAAGCTGCATTTTTAGACCAAAATCAACTCTCTAGCTGCCGTAGTTTTCGAGTTACAGCCATTTGAAAAGTGCAAGTTTGGACCCTCTAGCTGCCTCCGTTTCCGAGATATTCAAGGTTTTATATTTTCCAGTCGAGGGGTGACTTTGCCTTGAAATTTTCAAGTTTTCTTGCGGATTTTGTTCCGGAATCCTATTTTTGGTTTTTAGGGCATGGTACAAGCTGCATTTTTAGACCAAAATCAACTCTCTAGCTGCCGTAGTTTTCGAGTTACAGCCATTTGAAAAGTGCAAGTTTGGACCCTCTAGCTGCCTCCGTTTCCGAGATATTCAAGGTTTTATATTTTCCAGTCGAGGGGTGACTTTGCCTTGAAATTTTCAAGTTTTCTTGCGGGTTTTGTTCCGGAATCCTATTTTTGGTTTTTAGGGCATGGTACAAGCTGCATTTTTAGACCAAAATCAACTCTCTAGCTGCCGTAGTTTTCGAGTTACAGCCATTTGAAAAAGTGCAAGTTTGGACCCTCTAGCTGCCTCCGTTTCCGAGATATTCAAGGTTTTATATTTTCCAGTCAAGGGGTGACTTTGCCTTGAAATTTTCAAGTTTTCTTGCGGGTTTTGTTCCGGAATCCTATTTTTGGTTTTTAGGGCATGGTACAAGCTGCATTTTTAGACCAAAATCAACTCTCTAGCTGCCGTAGTTTTCAAGTTACAGCCATTTGAAAAAGTGCAAGTTTGGACCCTCTAGCTGCCTCCGTTTCCGAGATATTCAAGGTTTTATATTTTCCAGTCGAGGGGTGACTTTGCTTTGAAATTTTCAAGTTTTCTTGCGGGTTTTGTCCCGGAATCCTATTTTTGGTTTTTAGGGCATGGTACAAGCAGCATTTGAAGACCCAAATCAACTCTCTAGCTGCCGCAGTTTTCGAGGTAGGGCCATTTGAAAAAGTGCAAGTTTGGACCCTCTAGCTGCCTCCGTTTCCGAGATATTCAAGGTCTTATATTTTCCAGTCGAGGGGTGACTTTGCCTTGAAATTTTCAAGTTTTCTTGCGGGTTTTGTTCCGGAATCCTATTTTTGGTTTTTAAAGCATGGTACAAGCTGCATTTTTAGACCAAAATCAACTCTCTAGCTGCCGTAGTTTTCGAGTTACAGCCATTTGAAAAAGTGCAAGTTTGGACCCTCTAGCTGCCTCCGTTTCCGAGATATTCAAGGTTTTATATTTTCCAGTCGAGGGGTGACTTTGCCTTGAAATTTTCAAGTTTTCTTGCGGGTTTTGTTCCGGAATCCTATTTTTGGTTTTTAGGGCATGGTACAAGCTGCATTTTTAGACCAAAATCAACTCTCTAGCTGCCGTAGTTTTCGAGTTACAGCCATTTGAAAAAGTGCAGGTTTGGACCCTCTAGCTGCCTCCGTTTCCGAGATATTCAAGGTTTTATATTTTCCAGTCGAGGGGTGACTTTGCCTTGAAATTTTCAAGTTTTCTTGCGGGTTTTGTTCCGGAATCTTATTTTTGGTTTTTAGGGCATGGTACAAGCTGCATTTTAAGACCAAAATCAACTCTCTAGCTGCCGTAGTTTTCGAGTTACAGCCATTTGAAAAAGTGCAAGTTTGGACCCTCTAGCTGCCTCCGTTTCCGAGATATTCAAGGTTTTATATTTTCCAGTCGAGGGGTGACTTTGCCTTGAAATTTTCAAGTTTTCTTGCGGGTTTTGTTCCGAAATCCTATTTTTGGTTTTTAGGGCATGGTACAAGCTGCATTTGAAGACCCAAATCAACTCTCTAGCTGCCGTAGTTTTCGAGTTACAGCCATTTGAAAAGTGCAAGTTTAGACCCTCTAGCTGCCTCCGTTTCCGAGATATTCAAGGTTTTATATTTTCCAGTCGAGGGGTGACTTTACCTTGAAATTTTCAAGTTTTCTTGCGTGTTTTGTTCCGGAATCCTATTTTTGGTTTTTAGGGCATGGTACAAGCTGCATTTGAAGACCCAAATCAACTCTGTAGCAGCCGTAGTTTTCGAAGTAGGGCCATTTGAAAAAGTGCAAGTTTGGACCCTCTAGCTGCCTCCGTTTCCGAGATATTCAAGGTTTTATATTTTCCAGTCGAGGGGTGACTTTGCCTTGAAATTTTCAAGTTTTCTTGCGGGTTTTGTTCCGGAATCCTATTTTTGGTTTTTAGGGCATGGTACAAGCTGCATTTTAAGACCAAAATCAACTCTCTAGCTGCCGTAGTTTTCGAGTTACAGCCATTTGAAAAAGTGCAAGTTTGGACCCTCTAGCTGCCTTCGTTTCCGAGATATTCAAGGTTTTATATTTTCCAGTCGAGGGGTGACTTTGCTTTGAAATTTTCAAGTTTTCTTGCGGGTTTTGTTCCGGAATCCTATTTTTGGTTTTTAGGGCATGGTACAAGCTGCATTTGAAGACCCAGCTGCCGTAGTTTTCGAGTTACAGCCATTTGAAAAAGTGCAAGTTTGGACCCTCTAGCTGCCTCCGTTTCCGAGATATTCAAGGTTTTATATTTTCCAGTCGAGGGGTGACTTTGCCTTGAAATTTTCAAGTTTTCTTGCGTGTTTTGTTCCGGAATCCTATTTTTGGTTTTTAGGGCATGGTACAAGCTGCATTTGAAGACCCAAATCAACTCTCTAGCTGCCGCAGTTTTCGAGGTAGGGCCATTTGAAAAAGTGCAAGCTTGGACCCTCTAGCTGCCTCCGTTTCCGAGATATTCAAGGTTTTATATTTTCCAGTCGAGGGGTGAATTTGCCTTGAAATTTTCAAGTTTTCTTGCGTGTTTTGTTCCGGAATCCTATTTTTGGTTTTTAGGGCATGGTACAAGCTGCATTTGAAGACCCAAATCAACTCTCTAGCTGCCGCAGTTTTCGAGTTGCAGCCATTTGAAAAAGTGCAAGTTTGGACCCTCTAGCTGCCTCCGTTTCCGAGATATTCAAGGTTTTATATTTTCCAGTCGAGGGGTGACTTTGCCTTGAAATTTTCAAGTTTTCTTGCGGGTTTTGTTCCGGAATCCTATTTTTGGTTTTTAGGGCATGGTACAAGCTGCATTTTTAGACCAAAATCAACTCTCTAGCTGCCGTTGTTTTCGAGTTACAACCATTTGAAAAAGTGCAAGTTTGGACCCTCTAGCTGCCTCCGTTTCCGAGATATTCAAGGTTTTATATTTTCCAGTCGAGGGGTGACTTTGCCTTGAAATTTTCAAGTTTTCTTGCGGGTTTTGTTCCGGAATCCTATTTTTGGTTTTTAGGGCATGGTACAAGCTGCATTTTTAGACCAAAATCAACTCTCTAGCTGCCGTAGTTTTCGAGTTACAGCCATTTGAAAAAGTGCAAGTTTGGACCCTCTAGCTGCCTCCGTTTCCGAGATATTCAAGGTTTTATATTTTCCAGTCGAGGGGTGACTTTGCCTTGAAATTTTCAAGTTTTCTTGCGGGTTTTGTTCCGGAATCCTATTTTTGGTTTTTAGGGCATGGTACAAGCTGCATTTTTAGACCAAAATCAACTCTCTAGCTGCCGTAGTTTTCAAGTTACAGCCATTTGAAAAAGTGCAAGTTTGGACCCTCTAGCTGCCTCCGTTTCCGAGATATTCAAGGTTTTATATTTTCCAGTCGAGGGGTGACTTTGCTTTGAAATTTTCAAGTTTTCTTGCGGGTTTTGTCCCGGAATCCTATTTTTGGTTTTTAGGGCATGGTACAAGCAGCATTTGAAGACCCAAATCAACTCTCTAGCTGCCGCAGTTTTCGAGGTAGGGCCATTTGAAAAAGTGCAAGTTTGGACCCTCTAGCTGCCTCCGTTTCCGAGATATTCAAGGTCTTATATTTTCCAGTCGAGGGGTGACTTTGCCTTGAAATTTTCAAGTTTTCTTGCGGGTTTTGTTCCGGAATCCTATTTTTGGTTTTTAAAGCATGGTACAAGCTGCATTTTTAGACCAAAATCAACTCTCTAGCTGCCGTAGTTTTCGAGTTACAGCCATTTGAAAAAGTGCAAGTTTGGACCCTCTAGCTGCCTCCGTTTCCGAGATATTCAAGGTTTTATATTTTCCAGTCGAGGGGTGACTTTGCCTTGAAATTTTCAAGTTTTCTTGCGGATTTTGTTCCGGAATCCTATTTTTGGTTTTTAGGGCATGGTACAAGCTGCATTTTTAGACCAAAATCAACTCTCTAGCTGCCGTAGTTTTCGAGTTACAGCCATTTGAAAAGTGCAAGTTTGGACCCTCTAGCTGCCTCCGTTTCCGAGATATTCAAGGTTTTATATTTTCCAGTCGAGGGGTGACTTTGCCTTGAAATTTTCAAGTTTTCTTGCGGGTTTTGTTCCGGAATCCTATTTTTGGTTTTTAGGGCATGGTACAAGCTGCATTTTTAGACCAAAATCAACTCTCTAGCTGCCGTAGTTTTCAAGTTACAGCCATTTGAAAAAGTGCAAGTTTGGACCCTCTAGCTGCCTCCGTTTCCGAGATATTCAAGGTTTTATATTTTCCAGTCGAGGGGTGACTTTGCATTGAAATTTTCAAGTTTTCTTGCGGGTTTTGTCCCGGAATCCTATTTTTGGTTTTTAGGGCATGGTACAAGCAGCATTTGAAGACCCAAATCAACTCTCTAGCTGCCGCAGTTTTCGAGGTAGGGCCATTTGAAAAAGTGCAAGTTTGGACCCTCTAGCTGCCTCCGTTTCCGAGATATTCAAGGTCTTATATTTTCCAGTCGAGGGGTGACTTTGCCTTGAAATTTTCAAGTTTTCTTGCGGGTTTTGTTCCGGAATCCTATTTTTGGTTTTTAGGGCATGGTACAAGCTGCATTTTTAGACCAAAATCAACTCTCTAGCTGCCGTAGTTTTCGAGTTACAGCCATTTGAAAAAGTGCAAGTTTGGACCCTCTAGCTGCCTCCGTTTCCGAGATATTCAAGGTTTTATATTTTCCAGTCGAGGGGTGACTTTGCCTTGAAATTTTCAAGTTTTCTTGCGGATTTTGTTCCGGAATCCTATTTTTGGTTTTTAGGGCATGGTACAAGCTGCATTTTTAGGCCAAAATCAACTCTCTAGCTGCCGTAGTTTTCGAGTTACAGCCATTTGAAAAGTGCAAGTTTGGACCCTCTAGCTGCCTCCGTTTCCGAGATATTCAAGGTTTTATATTTTCCAGTCGAGGGGTGACTTTGCCTTGAAATTTTCAAGTTTTCTTGCGGGTTTTGTTCCGGAATCCTATTTTTGGTTTTTAGGGCATGGTACAAGCTGCATTTGAAGACCCAAATCAACTCTCTAGCTGCCGTAGTTTTCGAGTTACAGCCATTTGAAAAAGTGCAAGTTTGGACCCTCTAGCTGCCTCCGTTTCCGAGATATTCAAGGTTTTATATTTTCCAGTCGAGGGGTGACTTTGCCTTGAAATTTTCAAGTTTTCTTGCGTGTTTTGTTCCGGAATCCTATTTTTGGTTTTTAGGGCATGGTACAAGCTGCATTTGAAGACCCAAATCAACTCTCTAGCTGCCGCAGTTTTCGAGGTAGGGCCATTTGAAAAAGTGCAAGTTTGGACCCTCTAGCTGCCTCCGTTTCCGAGATATTCAAGGTTTTATATTTTCCAGTCGAGGGGTGACTTTGCCTTGAAATTTTCAAGTTTTCTTGCGTGTTTTGTTCCGGAATCCTATTTTTGGTTTTTAGGGCATGGTACAAGCTGCATTTGAAGACCCAAATCAACTCTCTAGCTGCCGCAGTTTTCGAGTTGCAGCCATTTGAAAAAGTGCAAGTTTGGACCCTCTAGCTGCCTCCGTTTCCGAGATATTCAAGGTTTTATATTTTCCAGTCGAGGGGTGACTTTGCCTTGAAATTTTCAAGTTTTCTTGCGGGTTTTGTTCCGGAATCCTATTTTTGGTTTTTAGGGCATGGTACAAGCTGCATTTTAAGACCAAAATCAACTCTCTAGCTGCCGTAGTTTTCGAGTTACAGCCATTTGAAAAAGTGCAAGTTTGGACCCTCTAGCTGCCTCCGTTTCCGAGATATTCAAGGTTTTATATTTTCCAGTCGAGGGGTGACTTTGCCTTGAAATTTTCAAGTTTTCTTGCGGGTTTTGTTCCGGAATCCTATTTTTGGTTTTTAGGGCATGGTACAAGCTGCATTTTTAGACCAAAATCAACTCTCTAGCTGCCGTAGTTTTCAAGTTACAGCCATTTGAAAAAGTGCAAGTTTGGACCCTCTAGCTGCCTCCGTTTCCGAGATATTCAAGGTTTTATATTTTCCAGTCGAGGGGTGACTTTGCTTTGAAATTTTCAAGTTTTCTTGCGGGTTTTGTTCCGGAATCCTATTTTTGGTTTTTAGGGCATGGTACAAGCTGCATTTGAAGACCCAAATCAACTCTCTAGCTGACGCAGTTTTCGAGGTAGGGCCATTTGAAAAAGTGCAAGTTTGGACCCTCTAGCTGCCCCCGTTTCCGAGATATTCAAGGTCTTATATTTTCCAGTCGAGGGGTGACTTTGCTTTGAAATTTTCAAGTTTTCTTGCGGGTTTTGTTACGGAATCCTATTTTGGTTTTTAGGGCATGGTACAAGCTGCATTTTTAGACCAAAATCAACTCTCTAGCTGCCGTAGTTTTCGAGTTACAGCCATTTGAAAAAGTGCAAGTTTGGACCCTCTAGCTGCCTCCGTTTCCGAGATATTCAAGGTTTTATATTTTCCAGTCGAGGGGTGACTTTGCCTTGAAATTTTCAAGTTTTCTTGCGGGTTTTGTTCCGGAATCCTATTTTTGGTTTTTAGGGCATGGTACAAGCTGCATTTTTAGACCAAAATCAACTCTCTAGCTGCCGTAGTTTTCGAGTTACAGCCATTTGAAAAAGTGCAAGTTTGGACCCTCTAGCTGCCTCCGTTTCCGAGATATTCAAGGTTTTATATTTTCCAGTCGAGGGGTGACTTTGCCTTGAAATTTTCAAGTTTTCTTGCGGGTTTTGTTCCGGAATCCTATTTTTGGTTTTTAGGGCATGGTACAAGCTGCATTTTTAGACCAAAATCAACTCTCTAGCTGCCGTAGTTTTCGAGTTACAGCCATTTGAAAAAGTGCAAGTTTGGACCCTCTAGCTGCCTCCGTTTCCGAGATATTCAAGGTTTTATATTTTCCAGTCGAGGGGTGAATTTGCCTTGAAATTTTCAAGTTTTCTTGCGGGTTTTGTTCCGGAATCCTATTTTTGGTTTTTAGGGCATGGTACAAGCTGCATTTTTAGACCAAAATCAACTCTCTAGCTGCCGTAGTTTTCGAGTTACAGCCATTTGAAAAAGTGCAAGTTTGGACCCTCTAGCTGCCTCCGTTTCCGAGATATTCAAGGTTTTATATTTTCCAGTCGAGGGGTGACTTTGCCTTGAAATTTTCAAGTTTTCTTGCGGGTTTTGTTCCGGAATCCTATTTTTGGTTTTTAGGGCATGGTACAAGCTGCATTTTTAGACCAAAATCAACTCTCTAGCTGCCGTAGTTTTCGAGTTACAGCCATTTGAAAAAGTGCAAGTTTGGACCCTCTAGCTGCTTCCGTTTCCGAGATATTCAAGGTTTTATATTTTCCAGTCGAGGGGTGACTTTGCCTTGAAATTTTCAAGTTTTCTTGCGGGTTTTGTTCCGGAATCCTATTTTTGGTTTTTAGGGCATGGTACAAGCTGCATTTTTAGACCAAAATCAACTCTCTAGCTGCCGTAGTTTTCGAGTTACAGCCATTTGAAAAAGTGCAAGTTTGGACCCTCTAGCTGCCTCCGTTTCCGAGATATTCAAGGTTTTATATTTTCCAGTCGAGGGGTGACTTTGCCTTGAAATTTTCAAGTTTTCTTGCGGGTTTTGTTCCGGAATCCTATTTTTGGTTTTTAGGGCATGGTACAAGCTGCATTTTTAGACCAAAATCAACTCTCTAGCTGCCGTAGTTTTCGAGTTACAGCCATTTGAAAAAGTGCAAGTTTGGACCCTCTAGCTGCCTCCGTTTCCGAGATATTCAAGGTTTTATATTTTCCAGTCGAGGGGTGACTTTGCCTTGAAATTTTCAAGTTTTCTTGCGGGTTTTGTTCCGGAATCCTATTTTTGGTTTTTAGGGCATGGTACAAGCTGCATTTTTAGACCAAAATCAACTCTCTAGCTGCCGTAGTTTTCGAGTTACAGCCATTTGAAAAAGTGCAAGTTTGGACCCTCTAGCTGCCTCCGTTTCCGAGATATTCAAGGTTTTATATTTTCCAGTCGAGGGGTGACTTTGCCTTGAAATTTTCAAGTTTTCTTGCGGGTTTTGTTCCGGAATCCTATTTTTGGTTTTTAGGGCATGGTACAAGCTGCATTTGAAGACCCAAATCAACTCTCTAGCTGCCGTAGTTTTCGAGTTGCAGCCATTTGAAAAAGTGCAAGTTTGGACCCTCTAGCTGCCTCCGTTTCCGAGATATTCAAGGTTTTATATTTTCCAGTCGAGGGGTGACTTTGCCTTGAAATTTTCAAGTTTTCTTGCGGGTTTTGTTCCGGAATCCTATTTTTGGTTTTTAGGGCATGGTACAAGCTGCATTTTTAGACCAAAATCAACTCTCTAGCTGCCGTAGTTTTCGAGTTACAGCCATTTGAAAAAGTGCAAGTTTGGACCCTCTAGCTGCCTCCGTTTCCGAGATATTCAAGGTTTTATATTTTCCAGTCGAGGGGTGACTTTGCCTTGAAATTTTCAAGTTTTCTTGCGGGTTTTGTTCCTTAATCCTATTTTTGGTTTTTAGGGCATGGTACAAGCTGCATTTGAAGACCCAAATCAACTCTCTAGCTGCCGTAGTTTTCGAGTTGCAGCCATTTGAAAAAGTGCAAGTTTGGACCCTCTAGCTGCCTCCGTTTCCGAGATATTCAAGGTTTTATATTTTCCAGTCGAGGGGTGACTTTGCTTTGAAATTTTCAAGTTTTCTTGCGGGTTTTGTTCCGGAATCCTATTTTTGGTTTTTAGGGCATGGTACAAGCTGCATTTTAAGACCAAAATCAACTCTCTAGCTGCCGCAGTTTTCGAGGTAGGGCCATTTGAAAAAGTGCAAGTTTGGACCCTCTAGCTGCCTCCGTTTCCGAGATATTCAAGGTGTTATATTTTCCAGTCGAGGGGTGACTTTGCCTTGAAATTTTCAAGTTTTCTTGCGGGTTTTGTTCCGGAATCCTATTTTTGGTTTTTAGGGCATGGTACAAGCTGCATTTTTAGACCAAAATCAACTCTCTAGCTGCCGTAGTTTTCGAGTTACAGCCATTTGAAAAAGTGCAAGTTTGGACCCTCTAGCTGCCTCCGTTTCCGAGATATTCAAGGTTTTATATTTTCCAGTCGAGGGGTGACTTTGCCTTGAAATTTTCAAGTTTTCTTGCGGGTTTTGTTCCGGAATCCTATTTTTGGTTTTTAGGGCATGGTACAAGCTGCATTTTTAGACCAAAATCAACTCTCTAGCTGCCGTAGTTTTCGAGTTACAGCCATTTGAAAAAGTGCAAGTTTGGACCCTCTAGCTGCCTCCGTTTCCGAGATATTCAAGGTTTTTTATTTTCCAGTCGAGGGGTGACTTTGCCTTGAAATTTTCAAGTTTTCTTGCGGGTTTTGTTCCGGAATCCTATTTTTGGTTTTTAGGGCATGGTACAAGCTGCATTTTTAGACCAAAATCAACTCTCTAGCTGCCGTAGTTTTCGAGTTACAGCCATTTGAAAAAGTGCAAGTTTGGACCCTCTAGCTGCCTCCGTTTCCGAGATATTCAAGGTTTTATATTTTCCAGTCGAGGGGTGACTTTGCCTTGAAATTTTCAAGTTTTCTTGCGGGTTTTGTTCCGGAATCCTATTTTTGGTTTTTAGGGCATGGTACAAGCTGCATTTTTAGACCAAAATCAACTCTCTAGCCGCCGTAGTTTTCGAGTTACAGCCATTTGAAAAAGTGCAAGTTTGGACCCTCTAGCTGCCTTCGTTTCCGAGATATTCAAGGTTTTATATTTTCCAGTCGAGGGGTGACTTTGCCTTGAAATTTTCAAGTTTTCTTGCGGGTTTTGTTCCGGAATCCTATTTTTGGTTTTTAGGGCATGGTACAAGCTGCATTTTAAGACCAAAATCAACTCTCTAGCTGCCGCAGTTTTCGAGGTAGGGCCATTTGAAAAAGTGCAAGTTTGGACCCTCTAGCTGCCTCCGTTTCCGAGATATTCAAGGTTTTATATTTTCCAGTCGAGGGGTGACTTTGCCTTGAAATTTTCAAGTTTTCTTGCGGGTTTTGTTCCGGAATCCTATTTTTGGTTTTTAGGGCATGGTACAAGCTGCATTTTTAGACCAAAATCAACTCTCTAGCTGCCGTAGTTTTCGAGTTACAGCCATTTGAAAAAGTGCAAGTTTGGACCCTCTAGCTGCCTCCGTTTCCGAGATATTCAAGGTTTTATATTTTCCAGTCGAGGGGTGACTTTGCCTTGAAATTTTCAAGTTTTCTTGCGGGTTTTGTTCCGGAATCCTATTTTTGGTTTTTAGGGCATGGTACAAGCTGCATTTTTAGACCAAAATCAACTCTCTAGCTGCCGTAGTTTTCGAGTTACAGCCATTTGAAAAAGTGCAAGTTTGGACCCTCTAGCTGCCTCCGTTTCCGAGATATTCAAGGTTTTATATTTTCCAGTCGAGGGGTGACTTTGCCTTGAAATTTTCAAGTTTTCTTGCGGGTTTTGTTCCGGAATCCTATTTTTGGTTTTTAGGGCATGGTACAAGCTGCATTTTTAGACCAAAATCAACTCTCTAGCTGCCGTAGTTTTCGAGTTACAGCCATTTGAAAAAGTGCAAGTTTGGACCCTCTAGCTGCCTCCGTTTCCGAGATATTCAAGGTTTTATATTTTCCAGTCGAGGGGTGACTTTGCCTTGAAATTTTCAAGTTTTCTTGCGGGTTTTGTTCCGGAATCCTATTTTTTGTATTTAGGGCATGGTACAAGCTGCATTTTTAGACCAAAATCAACTCTCTAGCTGCCGTAGTTTTCGAGTTACAGCCATTTGAAAAAGTGCAAGTTTGGACCCTCTAGCTGCCTCCGTTTCCGAGATATTCAAGGTTTTATATTTTCCAGTCGAGGGGTGACTTTGCCTTGAAATTTTCAAGTTTTCTTGCGGGTTTTGTTCCGGAATCCTATTTTTGGTTTTTAGGGCATGGTACAAGCTGCATTTTTAGACCAAAATCAACTCTCTAGCTGCCGTAGTTTTCGAGTTACAGCCATTTGAAAAAGTGCAAGTTTGGACCCTCTAGCTGCCTCCGTTTCCGAGATATTCAAGGTTTTATATTTTCCAGTCGAGGGGTGACTTTGCCTTGAAATTTTCAAGTTTTCTTGCGGGTTTTGTTCCGGAATCCTATTTTTGGTTTTTAGGGCATGGTACAAGCTGCATTTTTAGACCAAAATCAACTCTCTAGCTGCCGTAGTTTTCCAGTTACAGCCATTTGAAAAAGTGCAAGTTTGGACCCTCTAGCTGCCTCCGTTTCCGAGATATTCAAGGTTTTATATTTTCCAGTCGAGGGGTGACTTTGCCTTGAAATTTTCAAGTTTTCTTGCGGGTTTTGTTCCGGAATCCTATTTTTGGTTTTTAGGGCATGGTACAAGCTGCATTTTTAGACCAAAATCAACTCTCTAGCTGCCGTAGTTTTCGAGTTACAGCCATTTGAAAAAGTGCAAGTTTGGACCCTCTAGCTGCCTCCGTTTCCGAGATATTCAAGGTTTTATATTTTCCAGTCGAGGGGTGACTTTGCCTTGAAATTTTCAAGTTTTCTTGCGGGTTTTGTTCCGGAATCCTATTTTTGGTTTTTAGGGCATGGTACAAGCTGCATTTTTAGACCAAAATCAACTCTCTAGCTGCCGTAGTTTTCGAGTTACAGCCATTTGAAAAAGTGCAAGTTTGGACCCTCTAGCTGCCTCCGTTTCCGAGATATTCAAGGTTTTATATTTTCCAGTCGAGGGGTGACTTTGCCTTGAAATTTTCAAGTTTTCTTGCGGGTTTTGTTCCGGAATCCTATTTTTGGTTTTTAGGGCATGGTACAAGCTGCATTTTTAGACCAAAATCAACTCTCTAGCTGCCGTAGTTTTCGAGTTACAGCCATTTGAAAAAGTGCAAGTTTGGACCCTCTAGCTGCCTCCGTTTCCGAGATATTCAAGGTTTTATATTTTCCAGTCGAGGGGTGACTTTGCCTTGAAATTTTCAAGTTTTCTTGCGGGTTTTGTTCCGGAATCCTATTTTTGGTTTTTAGGGCATGGTACAAGCTGCATTTTTAGACCAAAATCAACTCTCTAGCTGCCGTAGTTTTCGAGTTACAGCCATTTGAAAAAGTGCAAGTTTGGACCCTCTAGCTGCCTCCGTTTCCGAGATATTCAAGGTTTTATATTTTCCAGTCGAGGGGTGACTTTGCCTTGAAATTTTCAAGTTTTCTTGCGGGTTTTGTTCCGGAATCCTATTTTTGGTTTCTAGGGCATGGTACAAGCTGCATTTGAAGACCCAAATCAACTCTCTAGCTGCCGTAGTTTTCGTGTTGCAGCCATTTGAAAAGTGCAAGTTTGGACCCTCTAGCTGCCTCCGTTTCCGAGATATTCAAGGTTTTATATTTTCCAGTCGAGGGGTGACTTTGCCTTGAAATTTTCAAGTTTTCTTGCGGGTTTTGTTCCGGAATCCTATTTTTGGTTTTTAGGGCATGGTACAAGCAGCATTTGAAGACCCAAATCAACTCTCTAGCTGCCGCAGTTTTCGAGGTAGGGCCATTTGAAAAAGTGCAAGTTTGGACCCTCTAGCTGCCTCCGTTTCCGAGATATTCAAGGTTTTATATTTTCCAGTCGAGGGGTGACTTTGCCTTGAAATTTTCAAGTTTTCTTGCGGGTTTTGTTCCGGAATCCTATTTTTGGTTTTTAGGGCATGGTACAAGCTGCATTTGAAGACCCAAATCAACTCTCTAGCTGCCGTAGTTTTCGAGTTGCAGCCATTTGAAAAAGTGCAAGTTTGGACCCTCTAGCTGCCTCCGTTTCCGAGATTTCAAGGTTTTATATTTTCCAGTCGAGGGGTGACTTTGCTTTGAAATTTTCAAGTTTTCTTGCGGGTTTTGTTCCGGAATCCTATTTTTGGTTTTTAGGGCATGGTACAAGCTGCATTTTAAGACCAAAATCAACTCTCTAGCTGCCGCAGTTTTCGAGGTAGGGCCATTTGAAAAAGTGCAAGTTTGGACCCTCTAGCTGCCTCCGTTTCCGAGATATTCAAGGTTTTATATTTTCCAGTCGAGGGGTGACTTTGCCTTGAAATTTTCAAGTTTTCTTGCGGGTTTTGTTCCGGAATCCTATTTTTGGTTTTTAGGGCATGGTACAAGCTGCATTTTTAGACCAAAATCAACTCTCTAGCTGCCGTAGTTTTCGAGTTACAGCCATTTGAAAAAGTGCAAGTTTGGACCCTCTAGCTGCCTCCGTTTCCGAGATATTCAAGGTTTTATATTTTCCAGTCGAGGGGTGACTTTGCCTTGAAATTTTCAAGTTTTCTTGCGGGTTTTGTTCCGGAATCCTATTTTTGGTTTTTAGGGCATGGTACAAGCTGCATTTTTAGACCAAAATCAACTCTCTAGCTGCCGTAGTTTTCGAGTTACAGCCATTTGAAAAAGTGCAAGTTTGGACCCTCTAGCTGCCTCCGTTTCCGAGATATTCAAGGTTTTATATTTTCCAGTCGAGGGGTGACTTTGCCTTGAAATTTTCAAGTTTTCTTGCGGGTTTTGTTCCGGAATCCTATTTTTGGTTTTTAGGGCATGGTACAAGCTGCATTTTAGACCAAAATCAACTCTCTAGCTGCCGTAGTTTTCGAGTTACAGCCATTTGAAAAAGTGCAAGTTTGGACCCTCTAGCTGCCTCCGTTTCCGAGATATTCAAGGTTTTATATTTTCCAGTCGAGGGGTGACTTTGCCTTGAAATTTTCAAGTTTTCTTGCGGGTTTTGTTCCGGAATCCTATTTTTGGTTTTTAGGGCATGGTACAAGCTGCATTTTTAGACCAAAATCAACTCTCTAGCTGCCGTAGTTTTCGAGTTACAGTCATTTGAAAAAGTGCAAGTTTGGACCCTCTAGCTGCCTCCGTTTCCGAGATATTCAAGGTTTTATATTTTCCAGTCGAGGGGTGACTTTGCCTTGAAATTTTCAAGTTTTCTTGCGGGTTTTGTTCCGGAATCCTATTTTTGGTTTTTAGGGCATGGTACAAGCTGCATTTTTAGACCAAAATCAACTCTCTAGCTGCCGTAGTTTTCGAGTTACAGCCATTTGAAAAAGTGCAAGTTTGGACCCTCTAGCTGCCTCCGTTTCCGAGATATTCAAGGTTTTATATTTTCCAGTCGAGGGGTGACTTTGCCTTGAAATTTTCAAGTTTTCTTGCGGGTTTTGTTCCGGAATCCTATTTTTGGTTTTTAGGGCATGGTACAAGCTGCATTTTTAGACCAAAATCAACTCTCTAGCTGCCGTAGTTTTCGAGTTACAGCCATTTGAAAAAGTGCAAGTTTGGACCCTCTAGCTGCCTCCGTTTCCGAGATATTCAAGGTTTTATATTTTCCAGTCGAGGGGTGACTTTGCCTTGAAATTTTCAAGTTTTCTTGCGGGTTTTGTTCCGGAATCCTATTTTTGGTTTTTAGGGCATGGTACAAGCTGCATTTTTAGACCAAAATCAACTCTCTAGCTGCCGTAGTTTTCGAGTTACAGCCATTTGAAAAAGTGCAAGTTTGGACCCTCTAGCTGCCTCCGTTTCCGAGATATTCAAGGTTTTATATTTTCCAGTCGAGGGGTGACTTTGCCTTGAAATTTTCAAGTTTTCTTGCGGGTTTTGTTCCGGAATCCTATTTTTGGTTTTTAGGGCATGGTACAAGCTGCATTTTTAGACCAAAATCAACTCTCTAGCTGCCGTAGTTTTCGAGTTACAGCCATTTGAAAAAGTGCAAGTTTGGACCCTCTAGCTGCCTCCGTTTCCGAGATATTCAAGGTTTTATATTTTCCAGTCGAGGGGTGACTTTGCCTTGAAATTTTCAAGTTTTCTTGCGGGTTTTGTTCCGGAATCCTATTTTTGGTTTTTAGGGCATGGTACAAGCTGCATTTTTAGACCAAAATCAACTCTCTAGCTGCCGTAGTTTTCGAGTTACAGCCATTTGAAAAAGTGCAAGTTTGGACCCTCTAGCTGCCTCCGTTTCCGAGATATTCAAGGTTTTATATTTTCCAGTCGAGGGGTGACTTTGCCTTGAAATTTTCAAGTTTTCTTGCGGGTTTTGTTCCGGAATCCTATTTTTGGTTTTTAGGGCATGGTACAAGCTGCATTTTTAGACCAAAATCAACTCTCTAGCTGCCGTAGTTTTCGAGTTACAGCCATTTGAAAAAGTGCAAGTTTGGACCCTCTAGCTGCCTCCGTTTCCGAGATATTCAAGGTTTTATATTTTCCAGTCGAGGGGTGACTTTGCCTTGAAATTTTCAAGTTTTCTTGCGGGTTTTGTTCCGGAATCCTATTTTTGGTTTTTAGGGCATGGTACAAGCTGCATTTTTAGACCAAAATCAACTCTCTAGCTGCCGTAGTTTTCGAGTTACAGCCATTTGAAAAAGTGCAAGTTTGGACCCTCTAGCTGCCTCCGTTTCCGAGATATTCAAGGTTTTATATTTTCCAGTCGAGGGGTGACTTTGCCTTGAAATTTTCAAGTTTTCTTGCGGGTTTTGTTCCGGAATCCTATTTTTGGTTTTTAGGGCATGGTACAAGCTGCATTTTTAGACCAAAATCAACTCTCTAGCTGCCGTAGTTTTCGAGTTACAGCCATTTGAAAAAGTGCAAGTTTGGACCCTCTAGCTGCCTCCGTTTCCGAGATATTCAAGGTTTTATATTTTCCAGTCGAGGGGTGACTTTGCCTTGAAATTTTCAAGTTTTCTTGCGGGTTTTGTTCCGGAATCCTATTTTTGGTTTTAAGGGCATGGTACAAGCTGCATTTTTAGACCAAAATCAACTCTCTAGCTGCCGTAGTTTTCGAGTTACAGCCATTTGAAAAAGTGCAAGTTTGGACCCTCTAGCTGCCTCCGTTTCCGAGATATTCAAGGTTTTATATTTTCCAGTCGAGGGGTGACTTTGCCTTGAAATTTTCAAGTTTTCTTGCGGGTTTTGTTCCGGAATCCTATTTTTGGTTTTTAGGGCATGGTACAAGCTGCATTTTTAGACCAAAATCAACTCTCTAGCTGCCGTAGTTTTCGAGTTACAGCCATTTGAAAAAGTGCAAGTTTGGACCCTCTAGCTGCCTCCGTTTCCGAGATATTCAAGGTTTTATATTTTCCAGTCGAGGGGTGACTTTGCCTTGAAATTTTCAAGTTTTCTTGCGGGTTTTGTTCCGGAATCCTATTTTTGGTTTTTAGGGCATGGTACAAGCTGCAGTTTTAGACCAAAATCAACTCTCTAGCTGCCGTAGTTTTCGAGTTACAGCCATTTGAAAAAGTGCAAGTTTGGACCCTCTAGCTGCCTCCGTTTCCGAGATATTCCAGGGTTTTTAATTTTCCAGTCGAGGGGTGACTTTGCCTTGAAATTTTCAAGTTTTCTTGCGGGTTTTGTTCCGGAATCCTATTTTTGGTTTTTAGGGCATGGTACAAGCTGCATTTTTAGACCAAAATCAACTCTCTAGCTGCCGTAGTTTTCGAGTTACAGCCATTTGAAAAAGTGCAAGTTTGGACCCTCTAGCTGCCTCCGTTTCCGAGATATTCAAGGTTTTATATTTTCCAGTCGAGGGGTGACTTTGCCTTGAAATTTTCAAGTTTTCTTGCGGGTTTTGTTCCGGAATCCTATTTTTGGTTTTTATGGCATGGTACAAGCTGCATTTGAAGACCCAAATCAACTCTCTAGCTGCCGTAGTTTTCGAGTTGCAGCCATTTGAAAAAGTGCAAGTTTGGACCCTCTAGCTGCCTCCGTTTCCGAGATATTCAAGGTTTTATATTTTCCAGTCGAGGGGTGAATTTGCCTTGAAATTTTCAAGTTTTCTTGCGGGTTTTGTTCCGGAATCCTATTTTTGGTTTTTAGGGCATGGTACAAGCTGCATTTTTAGACCAAAATCAACTCTCTAGCTGCCGTAGTTTTCGAGTTACAGCCATTTGAAAAAGTGCAAGTTTGGACCCTCTAGCTGCCTCCGTTTCCGAGATATTCAAGGTTTTATATTTTCCAGTCGAGGGGTGACTTTGCCTTGAAATTTTCAAGTTTTCTTGCGGGTTTTGTTCCGGAATCCTATTTTTGGTTTTTAGGGCATGGTACAAGCTGCATTTTTAGACCAAAATCAACTCTCTAGCTGCCGTAGTTTTCGAGTTACAGCCATTTGAAAAAGTGCAAGTTTGGACCCTCTAGCTGCCTCCGTTTCCGAGATATTCAAGGTTTTATATTTTCCAGTCGAGGGGTGACTTTGCCTTGAAATTTTCAAGTTTTCTTGCGGGTTTTGTTCCGGAATCCTATTTTTGGTTTTTAGGGCATGGTACAAGCTGCATTTTTAGACCAAAATCAACTCTCTAGCTGCCGTAGTTTTCGAGTTACAGCCATTTGAAAAAGTGCAAGTTTGGACCCTCTAGCTGCCTCCGTTTCCGAGATATTCAAGGTTTTATATTTTCCAGTCGAGGGGTGACTTTGCCTTGAAATTTTCAAGTTTTCTTGCGGGTTTTGTTCCGGAATCCTATTTTTGGTTTTTAGGGCATGGTACAAGCTGCATTTTTAGACCAAAATCAACTCTCTAGCTGCCGTAGTTTTCGAGTTACAGCCATTTGAAAAAGTGCAAGTTTGGACCCTCTAGCTGCCTCCGTTTCCGAGATATTCAAGGTTTTATATTTTCCAGTCGAGGGGTGACTTTGCCTTGAAATTTTCAAGTTTTCTTGCGGGTTTTGTTCCGGAATCCTATTTTTGGTTTTTAGGGCATGGTACAAGCTGCATTTTTAGACCAAAATCAACTCTCTAGCTGCCGTAGTTTTCGAGTTACAGCCATTTGAAAAAGTGCAAGTTTGGACCCTCTAGCTGCCTCCGTTTCCGAGATATTCAAGGTTTTATATTTTCCAGTCGAGGGGTGACTTTGCTTTGAAATTTTCAAGTTTTCTTGCGGGTTTTGTTCCGGAATCCTATTTTTGGTATTTAGGGCATGGTACAAGCTGCATTTTAAGACCAAAATCAACTCTCTAGCTGCCGCAGTTTTCGAGGTAGGGCCATTTGAAAAAGTGCAAGTTTGGACCCTCTAGCTGCCTCCGTTTCCGAGATATTCAAGGTTTTATATTTTCCAGTCGAGGGGTGACTTTGCCTTGAAATTTTCAAGTTTTCTTGCGGGTTTTGTTCCGGAATCCTATTTTTGGTTTTTAGGGCATGGTACAAGCTGCATTTTTAGACCAAAATCAACTCTCTAGCTGCCGTAGTTTTCGAGTTACAGCCATTTGAAAAAGTGCAAGTTTGGACCCTCTAGCTGCCTCCGTTTCCGAGATATTCAAGGTTTTATATTTTCCAGACGAGGGGTGACTTTGCCTTGAAATTTTCAAGTTTTCTTGCGGGTTTTGTTCCGGAATCCTATTTTTGGTTTTTAGGGCATGGTACAAGCTGCATTTTTAGACCAAAATCAACTCTCTAGCTGCCGTAGTTTTCGAGTTACAGCCATTTGAAAAAGTGCAAGTTTGGACCCTCTAGCTGCCTCCGTTTCCGAGATATTCAAGGTTTTATATTTTCCAGTCGAGGGGTGACTTTGCCTTGAAATTTTCAAGTTTTCTTGCGGGTTTTGTTCCGGAATCCTATTTTTGGTTTTTAGGGCATGGTACAAGCTGCATTTGAAGACCCAAATCAACTCTCTAGCTGCCGTAGTTTTCGAGTTGCAGCCATTTGAAAAAGGCAAGTTTGGACCCTCTAGCTGCCTCCGTTTCCGAGATATTCAAGGTTTTATATTTTCCAGTCGAGGGGTGAATTTGCCTTGAAATTTTCAAGTTTTCTTGCGTGTTTTGTTCCGGAATCCTATTTTTGGTTTTTAGGGCATGGTACAAGCTGCATTTTTAGACCAAAATCAACTCTCTAGCTGCCGTAGTTTTCGAGTTACAGCCATTTGAAAAAGTGCAAGTTTGGACCCTCTAGCTGCCTCCGTTTCCGAGATATTCAAGGTTTTATATTTTCCAGTCGAGGGGTGACTTTGCCTTGAAATTTTCAAGTTTTCTTGCGGGTTTTGTTCCGGAATCCTATTTTTGGTTTTTAGGGCATGGTACAAGCTGCATTTTTAG